>OW240914.1:283425417-283532937 GCA_933207985.1 Pelobates cultripes
AAAAAAAATAATTTCTCATTTTTTTTGACCCTTTGTGTCAGTTGCAGCAACCCAAATCTCCATTACCCTTTCCCCGCTGCCGTGATCACTGTACTGTACAGTATATCTGCTGTACGGTACTATATCAGTGATCACTGTGATCAGAGGGCTCTCTGATCAGGCTGACTTTTTTTTTTTTTTTTTTTTAAGGGTTATTTTTTTTCATAACTTAAAAATAACCCTTTCAGTACTGATCACAGCTCCCTTTACTGTGATCAGTACATTTATTTTGTTTTTGAGGGTGGGTAGTGGGTGTTAGGCAGGTAGTTAATTAATTAGCCCCTTAGCCCTTTTCACTTAATTTTTTTCCCCCTAGAATGGCACGTTGCTACTCAGCCGAGGAGGCGTATGCCATTCTGGCAGGCAGTGATAGTGACACTCTGCAAGACAGTGACACTATCACTGCCTCTGACATTGAGCCTCTGAGTGAGTCCTCAAGTGATGGTGCCCCACCACCACTCACAAGAGGACGCTCAGAATGCCCAATGCCAGAGGGAGACTGGGTGCCTTCAAACATGATGGCACCAGAAATACCGCCGTTCACTGTTACACCTGGCATCACTGTAACAGTGGACGACTGCGAGCCAATTCGTTTTTTTGAGCTATTTATGTCGGACGATGTATTTGAGCTCATGACTCAGCAAACAAATTTGTTTGCTATGCAGTATCTCTCTGCACATCCGGGGTCCCATCATAATCGCAGGAATATGTGGAGACCCACGGATGTCGCAGAGATGAAGCGGTTTTGGGCTTTAACCCTAGTGATGGGTATAGTTAAAAAGCCCAGTATCAGGTCCTACTGGAGCAAGCAACGCATCCTGGCTACCCCTCTTTTCCCTGAGGTTATGCTGAGGGATCGCTATCTGCAACTGCTGCGATTCCTTCATTTTAATGACAACTCACTGTGTCCCCCTAGAAATGACCCACTGTTTGACAGGCTCTATAAAATTCGGCCCTTTATCCAACTCCTGTCAGACAAATTTTCTGAAAATTATATCCCCGATAAAGATATTTCAATTGACGAGTCCCTTATGAAATTCAAAGGTCGACTGCTATTTAAGCAATACATTCCTTCTAAGCGGTCCCGATATGGCGTTATATTTTATAAATTATGCGAATCCTGTACTGGTTACACATGGGCGTTTCGCATTTACCAGGGGAAGGATAGCCATCTTGACCCACCAGGATGTCCTGATTCTGTGGGTACAAGTGGAAAAATTGTTTGGGATCTAATCCTTCCCTTGTTAAATAAGGGATATAGGCTATGGGTTGACAATTATTATACCAGTATACAGTTATTTAAAAATTTATATTACTTTGAAACCCTAGCCTGTGGCACAGTGAGGAAGAATCGCAGGGGTTTCCCCCAAACCCTGGCAAGAGGCAGAAGCAGTAGAGGTTCCTCTTCAGCCCTCCGCCAGGATGAGTTGCTTGCCCTTCGTTTCACAGATAGAAAGGATGTATAAATGCTGTCTACAATGCATGACGAAAGTACAGTGCCAGTGTCTGTGAGAGGTAGCACTGAGCATCTGGAAAAGCCGAAGTGCATTGTAGACTACAGCAAGTTTATGGGGGGAGTAGACTTGGCTGACCAATGCATACAGCCCTATCTAGTGAACCGGAAAACTAGGACCTGGTACAAGAAAATTGCAACCTACGTGAGCCAGATTGCAATTTTCAATGCCTATGTCCTCTATAAAAAAGAGGTCATAGGTAGGCCCTGCCCTTTCCTAGACTTCACTCTAAGCCTTTTGTCACATTTATTATTTACCCAGCCCCCCAATCCCACTTTGGGATCAGAAGATCTCCAAAGACTTTGTGGCAAACACTTCCCTTCCCGAATCCATGCCACCGCTAGTAAAAGAAATTCCCAAAAAAAGTGCCGTGTTTGCTACAAGAAAGGAGTCCGAAAGGACTCTAGTTATTATTGCCCAACTTGTCCATCTAAACCCGGCCTCTGCATAACAGACTGTTTCAAAGTCTACCATACAGAGCTGAACTTCTAAATCACTCTGTATGGGACTTTGGCAGTGTGTTTGCTTGATTTCCCTGGATTACTGACCTCGGCTTGTCCTGACTATGCTTTGTTAGCTGCCTGTACCGACCCATTGGCTTGTTTTACCAACTACTCTAACTTCTGGATTCCCCTGACCTTGGCCTGTCCCTGTTTACGATAGCCATTATAAAGTGGCTACACCAAACAACTCAAAATACTACAATTGTAGTATTTGAAATGTGCCTTCACAAAAAAAAAAGCAAAAAACTAATCACAGGGTTAATGCTGCGATTAGCATTGAAAGGGTTAATAAAATCACAGGTTTTTTTTTCTTAACTTCTCAGCTTTTCACACAGTAACTCCCTATGTGAGATAAAACATCTCTCTGCCTCTCTCTGCCTCCAGATCAAAGTGTATGTGGGGGTACTGTTCTATTCCTGTGATATAATAAAAACCTTGAAACATTGTACATGTGGGTACTGTTCTATTCAGAAGACCGTGTTAAATCAAAATACTGAGGTTTTAGTGTACTAACTAATACCAGAATTATGACATTTCTAGTGAAAATGCAATTTATGTGATTAAAAAGACAAAACTAAAAGTAGGTATCGCTACATGGGCCCATCATTTCTGTTAAAATGGCTAGACCAAACATCTTAAGGTCTGCATTTTGTTGTACTCTGGCTTGCCTACTTTTGAAAATGGTATGCCACAACGGTGGAAATGTTATTACCCAGGCTGCCATGCTCTCTCAAAGGCGAGATAGGCTCAGAAAATCACTTTGCCAAACTTACAAGCTAAAAGAGCATCTAATATATTTTGCCCTGTACTTATCGGAAAAAATCTGAAATAATGATACGTGGGGGTACCATTATATTCAGAAGACAGTGTTAAATTGAAATACTGAGGTTTTAGTGAACTAACTAATACCAGAATTATGACATTTCTAGTGAAAATGCAATTTATGTGATTAAAAAGACAAAACTAAAAGTAGGTATCGCTACATGGGCCCTGCATTTCTGTTAAAATGGTTAGACCAAACATCTTAAGGTCTGCATTTTGTTGTACTCTGGCTTGCCTACTTTTGAAAATGGTATGCCACAACGGTGGAAATGTTATTACCCAGGCTGCCATGCTCTCTCAAAGGCTCTCAAAGGTGAGATAGGCTCAGAAAATCACTTTGCCAAACTTACAAGCTAAAAGGGCATCTAATATATTTTGCCCTGTACTTATCGGAAAAAATCTGAAATAATGATACGTGGGGGTACCATTATATTCAGAAGACAGTGTTAAATTGAAATACTGAGGTTTTAGTGAACTAACTAATACCAGAATTATGACATTTCTAGTGAAAATGCAATTTATGTGATTAAAAAGACCAAACTAAAAGTAGGTATCGCTACATGGGCCCTGCATTTCTGTTAAAATGGTTAGACCAAACATCTTAAGGTCTGCATTTTGTTGTACTCTGGCTTGCCTACTTTTGAAAATGGTATGCCACAACGGTGGAAATGTTATTACCCAGGCTGCCATGCTCTCTCAAAGGCGAGATAGGCTCAGAAAATCACTTTGCCAAATTTCCAATTTTGAAATGGACATCTAATATATTTGTCCCTGTGACTTCCCCAAAAAACAGAAAATCTGGTACATGGGGGTACTGTTATATTCAGGAGACAATGTTAAAAAAATATAGTGAGGCTTTGTTGCAATAATTCATACCAGGAATAGGAAATGTCCTGTGAAAAGTGATTTCATGTGTGGAAAAATGCACAAATTAATCTATTACCGCTATGTGGGCCCTTCATTTCTGATAACGTGGTTAGACCAAACATCTCAAAATGCACCATTTGTTATACTCTGGGTTGCCTACTTTTGAAAATGGTATGCCATAATAGTGGAAATGTTATTACCCAGGCTGCCATGCTCTCTCAAAGGCGAGATAGGCCCAGAAAATCACTTTGCCAAATTTCCAATTTTGAAATGGACATCTAATATATTTGTCCCTGTGACTTCCCCAAAAAACAGAAAATCTGGTACATGGGGGTACTGTTATATTCAGGAGACAATGTTAAAAAAAAAATAGTGAGACTTTGTTGCAATAACTCATACCAGGAATAGGAAATGTCCTGTGAAAAGTGATTTCATGTGTGGAAAAATGCACAAATTAATCTATTACCGCTATGTGGGCCCTTCATTTCTGATAATGTGGTTAGACCAAACATCTCAAAATGCACCATTTGATATACTCTGGGTTGCCTACTTTTGAAAATGGTATGCCATAATAGTGGAAATGTTATTACCCAGGCTGCCATGCTCTCTCAAAGGCGAGATAGGCCCAGAAAATCACTTTGCCAAATTTCCAATTTTGAAATGGACATCTAATATATTTGTCCCTGTGACTTCCCCAAAAAACAGAAAATCTGGTACATGGGGGTACTGTTATATTCAGGAGACAATGTTAAAAAAATATAGTGAGGCTTTGTTGCAATAACTCATACCAGGAATAGGAAATGTCCTGTGAAAAGTGATTTCATGTGTGGAAAAATGCACAAATTAATCTATTACTGCTATGTGGGCTCTTCATTTCTGATAATGTGGTTAGACCAAACATCTCAAATTATGCCATTTGTTATACTCTGGGTTGCCTACTTTTGAAAATGGTATGCCATAATAGTGGAAATGTTATTACCCAGGCTGCCATGCTCTCTCAAAGGTGAGATAGGCCCAGAAAATCACTTTGCCAAATTTCCAATTTTGAAATGGACATCTAATATATTTGTCCCTGTGACTTCCCCAAAAAACAGAAAATCTGGTACATGGGGGTACTGTTATATTCAGGAGAAAATGTTAAAAAAAAATAGTGAGGCTTTGTTGCAATAACTCATACCAGGAATAGGAAATGTCCTGTGAAAAGTGATTTCATGTGTGGAAAAATGCACAAATTAATCTATTACCGCTATGTGGGCCCTTCATTTCTGATAATGTGGTTAGACCAAACATCTCAAAATGCACCATTTGATATACTCTGGGTTGCCTACTTTTGAAAATGGTATGCCATAATAGTGGAAATGTTATTACCCAGGCTGCCATGCTCTCTCAAAGGCGAGATAGGCCCAGAAAATCACTTTGCCAATTTTCAATGTTTAAAACCAAAAATGGACAGGCCTATGTAAGACACTGTAACTTTCAAAAACCACATAAAACCTATACATGGGGGGTACCGTGGTGCTTGTGAGACACCGCTGAACAGAACTAGGAGGGTTTCAGGGCAGTAGACTATATACAGAAGTTAATATTATCAGTAAAAGTACAGTTTTTATGTGAAAAACACACAAAAAAAACGGAACACTAACTTTGGCTAGCATTTGTGCCCAAGTGGCTACTACAAAAGACTGGCCATACCCCATTTTGAATACCCTGGGATGTCTACTTTTTCAAATGGTATGCCATTAAGGGGTAATTTTCATTTCTTGGCTGCCATATGGTCTCAAAGGCGGCCTTGTCACATCAGACTAATCTGACAAATTTGAATGTGAAAAAGCATAAATGGATAAACCGTATATATGACCCTGTAACTTTCAAAAAACCCATAAAACCTATACATGGGGGGTACCGTGGTGCTTGTGAGACACCACTGAACAGAACTAAGAGGGTTTCAGGGCAGTAGACTATATACAGACATTTATATTATCAGTAAAAGTACAGTTTTTATGTGAAAAACGCAAAAAATAAACCGGAACACTAACTTTGGCTAGCATTTGTGCCCAAGTGGCTACTACAAAAGACTGGCCATACCCCATTTTGAATACCTTGGGATGTCTACTTTTTCAAATGGTATGCCATTAAGGGGTAGTTTTCATTTCTTGGCTGCCATACGGTCTCAAAGGCAGCCTTGTCACAGCAAACTAATCTGACAAATTCCATTGTGAAAAAGCATAAATGGATAAGCCGTATATATGACCCTGTAACTTTCAAAAACCCCATAAAACCTATACATGGGGGGTACCGTGGTGCTTGTGAGACACCACTGAACAGAACTAGGAGGGTTTCAGGGCAGTAGACTATATACAGACGTTAATATTATCAGTAAAAGTACAGTTTTTATGTGAAAAACGCAAAAAATAAACCGGAACACTAACTTTGGCTAGCATTTGTGCCCAAGTGGCTACTACAAAAGACTGGCCATACCCCATTTTGAATACCTTGGGATGTCTACTTTTTCAAATGGTATGCCATTAAGGGGTAGTTTTCATTTCTTGGCTGCCATACGGTCTCAAAGGCAGCCTAACACAGCAAACTAATCTGACAAATTCCATTGTGAAAAAGCATAAATGGATAAGCCGTATATATGACCCTGTAACTTTCAAAAAACCCATAAAACCTATACATGGGGGGTACCGTGGTGCTTGTGAGACACCACTGAACAGAACCAGGAGGATTTCAGGGCAGTAGACTATATACAGACGTTAATATTATCAGTAAAAGTACAGTTTTTATGTGAAAAACGCAAAAAAAAAAAACGGAACACTAACTTTGGCTAGCATTTGTGCCCAAGTGGCTACTACAAAAGACTGGCCATACCCCATTTTGAATACCCTGGGATGTCTACTTTTTCAAATGGTATGCCATTAAGGGGTAATTTTCATTTCTTGGCTGCCATACGGTCTCAAAGGCGGCCTTGTCACATCAGACTAATCTGACAAATTTGAATGTGAAAAAGCATAAATGGATAAGCCGTATATATGACCCTGTAACTTTAAAAAAAAACATAAAACCTATACATGGGGGGTACCGTGGTGCTTGTGAGACACCACTGAACAGAACTAGGAGGGTTTCAAGGCAGTAGACTATATACAGACATTTATATTATCAGTAAAAGTACAGTTTTTATGTGAAAAACGCAAAAAAAAAAACGGAACACTAACTTTGGCTAGCATTTGTGCCCAAGTGGCTACTACAAAAGACTGGCCATACCCCAATTTGAATACCCTGGGATGTCTACTTTTTCAAATGGTATGCCATTAAGGGGTAATTTTCATTTCTTGGCTGCCATACGGTCTCAAAGGCGGCCTTGTCACATCAGACTAATCTGACAAATTTGAATGTGAAAAAGCATAAATGGATAAGCCTTATATATGACCCTGTAACTTTAAAAAAAAACATAAAACCTATACATGGGGGGTACCGTGGTGCTTGTGAGACACCACTGAACAGAACTAGGAGGGTTTCAAGGCAGTAGACTATATACAGACATTTATATTATCAGTAAAAGTACAGTTTTTATGTGAAAAACGCAAAAAAAAAACCGGAACACTAACTTTGGCTAGCATTTGTGCCCAAGTGGCTACTACAAAAGACTGGCCATACCCCATTTTGAATACCCTGGGATGTCTTCTTTTTCAAATGGTATGCCATTAAGGGGTAATTTTCATTTCTTGGCTGCCATACAGTCTCAAAGTCAGCCTAGACACAGCAAACTAATCTGACAAATTCCATTGTTAAAAAGCATAAATGGATAAGCCGTATATATGACCCTGTAACTTTCGAAAACCCCATAAAAGCTATACATGGGTGGTAGCGTGGTGCTTGTGAGACACCACTGAACAGAACCAGGAGGATTTCAGGGCAGTAGACTATATACAGACGTTAATATTATCAGTAAAAGTACAGTTTTTATGTGAAAAACGCAAAAAAAAAAACGGAACACTAACTTTGGCTAGCATTTGTGCCCAAGTGGCTACTACAAAAGACTGGCCATACCCCATTTTGAATACCCTGGGATGTCTACTTTTTCAAATGGTATGCCATTAAGGGGTAATTTTCATTTCTTGGCTGCCATACGGTCTCAAAGGCGGCCTTGTCACATCAGACTAATCTGACAAATTTGAATGTGAAAAAGCATAAATGGATAAGCCGTATATATGACCCTGTAACTTTCAAAAACCCCATAAAACCTATACATGGGGGGTACCGTGGTGCTTGTGAGACACCACTGAACAGAACTAGGAGGGTTTCAGGGCAGTAGACTATATACAGACGTTAATATTATCAGTAAAAGTACAGTTTTTATGTGAAAAACGCAAAAAATAAACCGGAACACTAACTTTGGCTAGCATTTGTGCCCAAGTGGCTACTACAAAAGACTGGCCATACCCCATTTTGAATACCCTGGGATGTCTACTTTTTCAAATGGTATGCCATTAAGGGGTAGTTTTCATTTCTTGGCTGCCATACGGTCTCAAAGGCAGCCTAGACACAGCAAACTAATCTGACAAATTCCATTGTGAAAAAGCATAAATGGATAAGCCGTATATATGACCCTGTAACTTTCAAAAAACGCCTAAAACCAATGCATAGGGCATACCGTGCCGCTCGTGAGACATCACTGAATAGAACTAGGAGTGTTTCAGGGCAGTAAACTATATACTGACAATAATATTATCAGCAAAAATACAGTTTTTATTTGAAAAATGAAAAAAAAAAAAAATGAACACTAACTTTGGCTAGCGTTTATGCCCAAGTGGCTACTACAAAAGACTGGACATACCCCATTTTGAATACCCTGGGATGTGTACTTTTTCAAATGGTATGCCATGATGGCGTAACTTACATTTCTTGGCTGCCATACGGTCTCAAAGGCAACCTAAGCCCAGCAAACCAATCTGTGAAATTTCTATGTAAAAAATAAATAAATAGACAAGACGTATATTTGACCATGTAACTTTCAAAAACACCATAAAACCTATACATGGGGGGGTACTGTTTTACTCATGAGACATTTCTGAATACAAATATGTATGTTTTATTGCAGTAAAACCAAACAGTATTGTGACATTATCAGTTAAATTGACATGCAGAAATTGAAAAATATCAAAATTTCTTAAGTTTTTTTAACTTTTTTAGATTTTATTCATATAAAATGGAGTTCTATATATGAATGTTTGATATGGAATGAAAGCCCTGTTTCCCCTGAGCAAACCGATATATAATAAGTGTGGGTGCACTTAGTATGAAAGAGGTATATTATAGTTGAACAGACAGAGAGTCAAATTCTGTGGTTTGTTTACATTTTGGTTTGATCACAACTTGTACATTTGGCTCCGTCCTTAAGGGGTTAAAGTAAGCAGCCATCTTGCTTTTTTTTTTTTAAGAGTCACAAAAAGGAACAGTGAGGAAATTGGTATCATAACATCAATAGAAACATTTTGTAGAGCTACCAGAAAAAAAAAAAATACAAAAATTACCTAAGACTACCCATGTAGTGATAGGAAACCATATAGAAAAGTATTCTTTTTATAGGTAAATGCACAGGACATGAGGTGACAACAGGTTGGACAAAAAATAAAACCACTTAATAGGCTATACTCTAATGAATATTGTAATTCCAAAAAATAATAAGAAATATAAATGCATAGACACTTATTATAGTGTCTATGTTACAATGAGCCTTTGCATGTTCCTCATCCTCTTATTTTGTTCCCAACACAAAGTGAGTGTGTTGACAGACATGGGGCTTTTGAGCACCCTAACCCGGCCAACGTACTAAAAATTAAAGTTTTTTGCATTGTACAATTTTTCATTATGCAAACATATGCATCCAAAGTTGGATAGATTTATGCAGATAATGTAGAAAAAAAAAAACCTCCATTAGCTTGGTGAGAGAACACTCCATAAGCTGCAATCTCTGAGTTATTTGTGTACAAGAACAGCAAAGGAGAATATTTTTCTTTCCATTTTCTTTATTTTAACTAATAGTTGTTATGGTTATTTGCTTCAAAATGGAAGAATGGGGAGCGATGTGGTATCTGAATGGAGTATTGGAATGTGGTTTTAAGTTCATCCTAATGTGTTGTGTAAAATATGGAAATAATAGTGACCATATGGTTAAATAAAAAGGAGTACCGGTGAAGCGCTTATGTGTAAAATTAAATACATATGGAGAGATCTAAATACAAGTATACCTTTAAACAATAATATTTTATTTTTGTGTTGACAACAATTTCGTATTAACCTTTAAACAAAACACAAAGAGATACACAATATTGTGTATCTCTTTGTATTTCGTTTAAAGGTTAATACGAAATTGTTGACAACACAAAAATAAAATATTACTGTTTAAAAGGTATACTTGTATTTAGATCTCTCCATTTGTATTTCATTTTACACATAAGCGCTTCACCGGTACTCAGTTCTATTTCTTACCACTTTTGTTTAAAAGATATTCACGGTGAAATAGCAGCTACTTAGATCTGATATATATAGAAATTATAAAATATACACTACTCAAATAGCGCTAATACTTTCCTATTTAATATGGTTAAATAAAACAAAATGTTTATGGTATTATTCTTCAGAGACATTTCAGATCATGATAAAGTAAAGTCATAAGTCATAGATGCATGCAGTTTCAACAAAACTCACTAAAGAGTGGGCTAGCACTTTACATTGATGGTAAGTATCCAGCCTGCCACTCGTTTTCCTGGCACCATAGGGTCATTAGGTCGCCCCCACCCTCAGGGCCCCCCTCCCGCTGGGCTGAAGGAGTTAAAACCCCTTCAGCCACTTACCTTTCTCCAGCACTGGGCTCCCTCGGCGCTGGGGAACTCTCCTCCCTCTGCCGACGTCAGCTCAGAATGTGCATGTGCGTCAAGAGCCACGTGCGCATTCAAACCGCCCATAGGAAAGCATTACTCAATTCTTTCCTATGGACGTCCAGCGTCTTCTGTGATTTTCACAGTGAAAAGCGCAGAAGCGCCTCTAGCGGCTGTTAGTGACACAGCCACTAGAGACTGAATTAACCCTCAGTGAAACATAGCAGTTTCTCTGAAACTGCTAGGTTTTCAGCTGCAGGGTTAAAACTAGAGGGACCGGGCACCCAGACCACTTAACCCCTTAAGGACGGAGCCAAATGTACACGTTGTGAACGAAACAAAATGTAAATAAAACCTGGCATTTGCGCTACATGTCTGTCCAACCGTAATACACCTCTTTCATAGTAAATGCACCCACCCTTATTATATATCATTTTATTCAGGGGAAACAGGGCTTTCATTTAATATCAAATATTTAGCTATGAAACATAATTTAATATGAAAAAAATGGGAGAAAATAAGATTTTATTTGATTTTTTTAGTTCTACATGACATTTTAACTGTCAATGTCATAATACTGTTTGTTTTTACTGCAATAAAATACACATATTTGTATTCAGCAAAGTCTCACGTGTAAAACAGTACCCCCTATGTACAGGTTTTATGGCGTTTTGGGAAGTTACAGGGTCAAATATAGCACGTTACATTTGAAATTGAAATTTGCCAGATTGGTTACGTTGCCTTTGAGACTGTATAGTAGCCTGGGAATGAAATTTACACCCATAATGGCATACCATTTGCAATAGTAGACAACCCAAGGTATTGCAAATGGGGTATGTCCAGTCTTTTTTAGTAGCCATTTGGTCACAAACACTGGCCAAAGTTAGCGTTAGTATTTGTTTGTGTGTGAAAAATGCAAAAACGCCAATTTTGGCCAGTGTTTGTGACTAAGTGGCTACTAAAAAAGACTGGACATACCCTGTTTGCAATACCTTGGGTTGTCTACTATTGCAAATGGTATGCCATCATAGGGGTAATTTTCATTCTTGGGCTACCATAGGGTCTCAAAGGCAACGTAACCAATCTGGCGAATTTTAATGTGAAAAAATGAAACACAAGCCTTATATTTGACGCTGTAACTTTTGAAAACACCATAAAACCTGTACATGAGGGGTACTGTTGTACTCGGGAGACTTCGCTGAACACAAATATTTGTGTTTCAAAACAGTAAAAAGTATTGCAGCAATAATATCATCCGTGTAAGTGCTGTTTGTGCGTGAAAAATGCAAAAAACTTCACTTTTACTGGCGATATCATTGTTGTAATACATTTTACTGTTTTGAAACACTAATATTTGTGTTCAGCGAAGTCTCCCGAGCAAAACAGTACCCCCAATTTACAGGTTTTATGGTGTCTTGGAACGTTATAGGGTTAAATATAGTGCTAGCAAATTAAATTCCCTATACTTTCGGCATGGGTTGTCAGGCAGGTCCCGCTAATTGTAATTAATTAGGATACCTAATTATGTAAAAATATTACATAAATATATGTGTAGAATTAATATATGTATATATATATATATATATATATATACACATATGTGTATATATACATATATATATTTTGTTAAATATTTTTATTTATATATAGGTGTATATATATAGTGATATATACGTATATATTTATGTATATAGATATATATATTATTTCATTCTACGTGTATTTCGATATAAATATATATATATTAATATCACAATACAGTTAGAACGAAATAACAAACATCTATATATTTTTTAATTATTTATTTTTAATAATTTTTTTAATTTATTTTACGTATTTACATTTTTTTATATTATATATAAATATATATATATATATAACAATAATTATATATATAACAATAATTATATATATATATATTTAATTAGTACGTGTAATTCAATAGTAATATATATATATATATAAATAATTATATATATTAATATTTAAATACACTTCGTGTATGTGTAAATGTGTGTGTGTGTATATATATATATATATATATACTTAGATCATATATATATATATATATATATATAATATATATGATCTAAGTATATTTTATATGTAACTGTAACTTTTCTTTTTTTTTTTAAACTAATATTTTTTTTTTTTTACAGGAGAGGGGGCAGAGACAGTGTCAGCCAGTGATTTTTACATCACTGGCTGACACACAGGATCAGTGATCACAGTGACTGCCTGTCACTGTGATCACCTCCTGCAGATTGGGTAATTGGCCACAGGGGGGAGTGCCTGGGTGGTACAAGCACTCCCCCCTTCCAATCTGCAGGGGATCTGTGTGCCAGTTACATGTGTCAGCCAATAGGCTGACACATGTAACACTGATCGCAGTGACAGGCTGTCACTGCGATCTCAGACAGTGCAGATCGCGGTCACTGACCCCAGGGGGACTGCCTGGGGGGCCAGGTAAGTCCCCTGACCGCGATCTGCACGGGGGTAGCCGCTGGCCACGTGTCAGCCGATTTGAAATCGGCTGACACACGTTAAAAACTGATCGCAGTGACAGCCTGTCACTGCGATCAGTGACTGCAGATCGCGGTCACCGGCCACAGGGGGGGTTGCCTGGGGGGCCGGGCATCCCCCCCGACCGCGATCTGCAGAGGGCGACTAGCGCCGGCCACATGGGCGGCCATTAAAGTGAGGGCGTACTATTACGCCCGCCGGCGTTTAGAGCCGGCTCCTGCAGGGCGTAATAGTACGCCGTCCGTCCTTAAGGGGTTAATTTAGCTGAAATGGTCTGTGTGGCTATAGTGGTCCTTTAACCTAACTTCCACACCCAGCACACGTAAAAGCACCTGTAGTGGGGTAAGATTAAAGGGACACTATAGTCACCAGAAAAACTACAGCTTAATGTAGTTGCTCCCTTGAGGCATTTTCATGTAAACACAGCCTTTTCAGAGAAAAGGCAGTGTTTACATTTCCTCCAGAGAAAGTTGCCACTCCTTAGATGGTCATTGGAGGTGCTTCCTGGGTCAGTGCTGAATCTCCCAGCCCTGCTTTGCCCTCCATAGTACCTGTAAAAAAAAAAGGTGTTAACTTACCTGCAATCCAACAGTAAAAAGGAGGCCTTTGCCACATGTCTGCATGTCTCCGTGGATGATTCGGCACTTTAAGAAAGTGTGGAAAAAAAGCTCTGTTAACCCCAAATACACTCCAGAAAGTGCTTTGGAGGTGTTTACTGTTCCTTTAATATATGGACAGCTAAGGATTCAACAAAATTATTGGCATCAATAGACAGACAAATTGGACAATTCTCATTCGGACAGACCCTTTTTACTCGTAAAACTGGAATTAAACAAACTCTATGTACATTTTCTTAACAGTTATTTCAACAAACATAGCCAAAGGCAAATTTATGTTGATCTTAAGAGTAGCATCTATTATATACTGAATGTGAAGCACTGGAAGTCCTTGAGACAGACCTTTTGAGGGAGTAAAAAGGTTTTAAAGGGACACCTCGTTGAAGTAGTTTGGGTGCAGTGCCCCTGTCTGTTTAAACCAGCTTGATGTATGTCAAACAAACAAAACAAAAACAATCCTGCTTATTGGAACAGAGAAAGTGTGCAGAATAGGCATTACAATTCATTATTTTTAATTAATATTAAGAAAAATGTATTCGAACTAGCCACATTATATACAGGATGTATGGGGAGCCTGAAAAGAAATTACTGACAAGCTCCAGTAGTCAACTGAAACATTTACATGTTGTACTACAGATCCTGTGCTTGTAGCTTAGTGGCCCCTTTAAAAGTGATCCCCAATATCCACAAAGAAACACTAACATTTATAAAAAAAAAATAAAAAAAATTATATATAACTACACACACACATGCACATTAGTGTTTTTTTTTTTTTTTTTATGTGTTACATCATTCCAATATAACATTAAATGCACTGCACAGGATGCGGTTTGGAAAAGTAATATAAATAATTCATTCTTGGAAAGTAAAACCAATGGCCTACGCTCCAGCAAAATATTGATGGCAAGCATTGAAAAAATAGCCCACTCTAAGGGGTGCATACTAGTGTAGATGGGTTAATGTGGAAGTCCGATTGCACATCAGGGGAGCAGTAGCTGGGAACCTTCCTATTTACGTTTATTTTTTCTTTAATCAAACTTCTTGAAAATGGTTAGATACAATCTCGGAGGATGGCATCCACAAATGCTGGCATCAATATAATCCAGACGCGATTTTAGTACAGGATTTGTGTTTTTTCCGCTGAACAAAAAAAACATAATTGGGTAACTTTATAAAGCACCAGGGTGACGTACAAAGCAAATGATGAATACCATACGGAGCCTTGTGCAATCTGAGAGAAGCATTATCTGCATTCATTATGTGCTCTCCAGCAAAGTACATAACCTACATACTGTGCCCTACCACTACGATCAATGGATTACATTAGCCATCATATAGTTATCTATGTTTGATAACTGGAGGCCAAAGTTGAGCTGCAAACGACAAGTAAAACTAAATAAAAAAAAAACTAAAAAAAAAAACTGTTTCTGTGGAAATGCAATCACCCTCAATCCCCCTTAGTTCAAGAACTTTTGCTGTTAGATGTTTGGTTTGGCAACAGATTAAGGAATTCTCTTGAAAATTGTGGCCTGATGTTGATTCAGCAAAAGGGAACACATCTGCACATTTACAGCCTTCTGTTAAACTTTTAAACAGAAACCGTTATTAAGGACCACTTGCAATCCACATAAATCATCTTGGAAAAGGAGGTCTCAAAGCTTTTTCTGTCACATTCCTTAAGTACTAAGTAAGTGCCTGTAACTTCATATCTCCTGCACCCATCTTGATTGAAGTTTACTTTTGTATTAATCGTTGAAAACATCAATGCTCTGTCTCGTCCTCTTGCTGTGTTTTTCATTTTTTCATGGCCAATTTTGGCAGCTAAGATTTCTGGGAAATACTGGTTCTAAAAATCTTAGCCATCACTGTACTGCAGTTAAGAAATAATAGACTACTTATCAAATTCCCAGATCCCAGAAAGTAAAATACTAACAGGGTTATTCACTAAACTAAGAATTCAAAGTGAATTTCAAATTTAAGGCTAAAATAGATTAACAAGAATCACAGCTTAATTAGAGATTTTTTATGGTTCAGCTAACTTGCCTTAACCACTACAGCCTGTTGTGGTGGTCACGGTGCTAGTAGGCTGCAAAAGACTATCCTTCCCCCATGCTTTGTCAAACCATTTGGCAAAATCTAGGGGTTCAATACTGATCCCCTTTCCTGAACATCAGTGTAAAGCTCTTAACCCTTATTTGCTTGTTCCCCCATCCATGCATGCAATTTAAATTAAATAAATAAATGTAAAAAAAAAAACCACAAACACAAAAAATAAATAAAAACACCATACTTTTAGTTAGCTATTTTATCTGTGCAAAAAACCTCAACCTCATGTCAGTTTTGCCTTATGGTAATGTGATCATACATATGCTGATTTATTCCATGTTCTAAGACTGAATGAAAGGAGATTTAAAATGATAGGTAGAAACAATTAACATTGTTAAGATGCTTTTAAATATACTAAATTGTAACCATACAATGGCATAGCAATCTGGTCCCTAGAGACCTTATGTCAGCATAGACTGTCCTGCTTATTTAGCATTGGAAGAGCTGCAAGTATCCATGCCTCGCTGCCATTAAACGTGTAAGATGTTCAATATTGGAAAAGGATCCTTCTAACTCAGATTGTTACGCACTGTCTATGCTTCCATGAATTACTGTTGATCTTTAAGGGTTTAAATGAACATGAACGTTATGGTATATCAGTTTGGAAGGTTGGTTGGGGTCAGCCTGCACTAAATGAATTCTGGAATCCTGTGAATAAACCTCAACTGCTTTTTTTTTTTTTTTTAAGCATGCTGGGAGCTGTACCAAAAGCCCTGAAGGTCTTCAATTGAACATCCATACTCTATACAATTGTGCAAAGCAGAGGGGAAAGTGAGGAATGCAATGGGAAATTGGTTTTCTACAGCTGCTGAATATCTGCACATCCAATTTCAACAAGTCATACATGAAATCTATCACTAGCTTTTCATAAAATGATATTAACCGAGAGCCAGAGACTTGTATGTGATAGCAGTATTAATAAAGTTCTCTGTGCAGCCTAGCTGCTCTTAACTAGAGTAACTTTGCTAATAATAGGTTTACATTTAGCAGAAATCAGAAGAAGAAAAAATTCCTTTCTATTGGTTTTTAAGAGAAGCAGTCAGACGGCTCTTAAAGAACTAATCACTTCGGCCAACAACAAAAATTATTGCAAGCAATACTGGCAGTCACTTTCAAGAGAGGGGAGAGGAAGAAGAAGAAAAAAAAAGTTTGTTTACATTCCTGTTTTTTTATTTACACTTGTTGGCCAGTTGTTTGTACTTGTTACACCCTCGTACGTGTTCTCAACGTATTATCCATTTAGTATGCTGGAAAGTCACTCATGGAAGTTGTAATCTCTTTGTGTTAAAATGACCTGTCTAGGTGCACACAAATTAGTATTGAATAAAACTACATAAAACAATATCTTTACGTTGTGATAGCAAATGTGTAGATTACAGGGAGGTGGAATATATAATATATATCAGCCAACACTGATGGGCTGGCAGTATTTCAATTCTTTCAACTCTGCAGTGGGCAAGTGAAATGTCTTCTTGGTGGTGACTGATGCAAAGTAAAGACTGACCCACCGGGAAACTTCCCAGTGGGCAGCCGTAGCCTTAGGAGAGGTGCGAGGCACTACTGCTTGTGATGCACATAGCTGAAGGTCACCAAAATACAGCATGATGTCAAATCCCAGGAGCCAACATTAGTGCATGAAGGAAAGAGGTGAAGGGGACTAGCTGCAGACAGAGTGTTGGACTATTAAGGCTGCTGCTTATGTGAAAGATGTAATATAACTACACAGTATGTGGGTCAACAAATATGTAGTTTGTGCATAAATTAGTCAGTGTGTGTCAGATTGTCTTTGTATGGAGAGTGTGTTAGTGTGTCCAGAGTGTGCATTGTGGATGTGGATGTTAGCAAATGTGTTTAATTTTTATCCCCACCCCCACCCCGTCCATAGATTTTCCGTTCAGGCTTTATTTTTTATAATAGTCAGGGCAGTAAAGTTGGAGTCGTAAGCAATTTTGGGTAACTGAAGTTGGAGTCTTAAAAATGTGTCGACTCGGACTCATACTGTATATGCCTGTTTAGAAGTTAACCCGAAAAGCCTAAAAGGTGTTATTTAAGTTTAAGCCTATAGTCACCGGATAAGTCAACACCAAAATTAGGTCTGCGGACTCTCGAGCTTACAATTTGGGTCTAGGCTAGTCAGCAGAAGGATAGGTTATCTTATTGTATGATTAGATACAGAAATAAGAATTTAAACGTATTCAAACAAAACGTTAGCGTTTAGTTTACTTTTTTTTGCCGATAGATGGAGCACATGTTCACGATGGTATATATCTCTGCAGCCAGTTAGCTGTGCTTAAATGCAAATGATACAATTCCGCAAGCAGAAATGTCATCTGCTAGTTATCCAGAAATTTGTGTATAAAGTGTAAGTGTACTTAATTAAGTAATAACAGTGATGGTAAACACTCCAAAAAAATGTGAATTCTTTAGAAAAAAAAAAGTTGGAAGTGATAAAGGTGGTATGATAAGTGTGAAAGCATCTCGTACATAAATAGAACAATAGGCCAAGGCATTATTTTTATTTTGTTGTCTCTCCACAAATTTATGTTCGGGTATTAGTCAACTTATAGTTTTTGGGAGGTTTTTATTACGTTTTAAATGTCAACTTATACATCACATTTATGGTAAATTTTAATATGGTGAATTATACAAAAACCCTACAAATATTACAGGACAGGATGCCTGAAATGGGAGTAGATGGAGAGAGGGGAAGTAAAAAATATTGTATCTCTCTAATTTTTACCTATACTCATGTTGATATTAGAAAATAGAGTATAAAAATTCTGAAAAAGCTTACTACTTCTATGTAGACTTTAGAGGTTAGTCGAGACTTGTGGAGAATTGCCAGGGGAACTGCAAGTTACACGCCAAAATAATTAAGCTAACACAGCAGCCAAGATCGGATGTTTTTTCACAATTAGGCTGTTTTCGCCTAAAAATTGCAGCTTCTACAATTTCTGGTTTGCTAAACAACACAGAGCATATGTATAGAAATAATTTATGTTATAAACAGTCTTTGCAGAGCATAAATGAGGATCATATTCTGAGAGCAGTTGCAGCAGTGGGTGGGCTTTTAAACTTGCACTCGCGCGGCACATTGATAGTTGATCAAATGGTGCGCAACTCATGCATCAATGACAGGTATAGTAAAGAAATAAGTTATACTCATTGTAAGGTACTTAATAATTCATGGCTTATATGGATATGAAGAACATAGAAAGAGCAGATGGGCTGTGGAAAAACAATATCTAAGGATATAATAGTTAATATGTTGGGTGCTTTCTTGATCCAAGGAGAAATCTGACTGTCAATTTGTCAAAAGGGATGTTTCCCCTCAATTTGTAGCAACATTAGTAATTAATTAGGTTAGGTTTGTTGCCTTCTGTTTAGAAAAATACACAGAGTTCTTATATAGACCTGGCACACAAGAATTCAGCACTGCTATATTTAAGGGTATTCAAAGAAAATTATTAAGAGTAGTCATAGCCCTAATAAATGTGGGAACGGTCACTCATCATATCAAGGCCTATTTTTAGTGAGGCACTTGCCCCATTTTAACAATAATCCATAAAATTTAAAAAAAAAAAGAGGAAAATTATGTAAGTAAAAAGCCAAACCACTAAAATCAGATCCTCCCCGCACATATAAAACATACTAAACAAAAACAGCCATCACACTAGAAATACAAACGGATAGCAGATCTAGAACAGGAACCCATTGCACTGATTCTTAACATTACTAACTTGATAACTTGCTGCAGAATGGGTTGCATACATGTAAAGTGTAATATGGCCTAACAAATAGTGTAATATAGTTTAACACATTTATTGCAAAGATAAAAAATAAAAATAAACAAGATAGATACATTAGAAAGCAACACAAAACTCTCCTACATGTGCATACATGGTTCTAATAGTTTTGATTTTGCTGGGATGGTCCTATGTTTTGGGCTCCTGTTATGGCAATGATGGGTTCCAAGACCTGCCCTGGGTTACCAGACAACCAGACCTGTGTCCCCTCGCTGGAAGTCCGCCTCTGCCTGTCTCTCTCTGCTATTGCCTGACTTCTTTCAATTCCCTTCCCCAAATGCTTTTCCCATTCAGTATAATAAAACTCCACCTCCTTCCCCAACCTTCCCTTCTCTGCCTTTGCCGTCCAAGTATATGCACCAAGTTGTTGAGTACTGCCTCCTAACTGCTGGCACTACTGGGATAAAGAGAAGGAGGATGGGGAGATATAATGGAAATAACCTGGACCAGCAGCAGCCCACTCCCATCAGCCTCAGTTTACCCTAACCTGCTGCAGCCTGCTCCCAGTGGACCCCAAAATGTATGAAAACAGGAGGGTGGTTAAATGTGTTTATATCTGTGTGTGTCATTCTGCGTAACTCTTTGAATGTATTGGTGTGTGCTTATCTGTGTTCATGTGTGAATACATCTGACATTAGTATGCCAACAATACACAAGAAACTACACCTTTGCAATCACACACACCATATAAAAATATTCCTACATTCACACACACATATACTGCACACAAATACCACTACTACACAGAAATACATCCCTACATGCAAACGCCAACACGACACACAAATACAGTCCCCCATTTACATGCCTACAACATAAATTACCGTTGTATGTTGAAACACACAGACATTACACACATATTTAACCTTGCAAGGATGGGGAAAAGGGTAGATCCCCAGCAGGCAATGCAAGGTAAGAAATATGTAGCCATTGAGAATCTCTTTGCCACCCCTGATCTATACGGTGGTCCAAAAAAAAAAAAAAAAAACTCTTCATAAGTTCTGCCACAGAATAGAGATGCCTATAAAAAAAGTTGCTGGGCTGTAATATCAGCCTTTTCTTTCTCTCTTTGTCTGTAACGCAAAAGAATTGCATGGGATACCGTACAAAGACATTTGATATCCGGCACATCCTTCTCCTGTAAACTGCTCAGTCAGAAGAATATGGTTGTTGGGAGGAAAGTTCTAGGACAGGGGTAGGCAACCTTTTAACAGCACTGTGCCGATATAAGATTGTGATGTCCCGTAGCATGTCGGTCCTATATTTTTAAATTGAGGCGTCTATGTTGCCGTCTTCTGCTTGAGTTATTTTTACTGTAATTGCTTTGTATCATTGTATTTGTGTGTATATGAGCTATTATATTGTATATGTTCATTAGTAGTTTATGGTATCGTGTATGATACCTATGAATGTGGGCTGTGTATGAGAGCTGCTTGTGGAGTTGTGTGTGTGTATGGAAATGTCACATTGTGTGTTTGGTAGTGTGTGTATGTGAGGGGCTATTTGGGGTATTGCATGTGAGAAGCTGCATGTGGGGTTGTGTGCATGTATGTGGATTGTTAGCGGGTTACGTTTGTACAGATTGTCTGTATGTTTGTTTGTGGGCTGTTCGTATTATTTGTATGAGGGGAGGATTATTCTGCATTTCTGTGTATATCTAGCAGTGTGGGTGGCTTCCCGGGGTTCCAGTGAGGACCAGGCTGGCCAGATATAGGTCAAGGACAGGAGCTGCAACAGCAGCTGCAGGCTGCTCTACTACAGTGTGGATTACCATTCACAAGTGCTGGGAGGAAGTGAGCTGAGACCACTGCAATGCATAAATTGAGGATTGTCCTTCACCACATCTTTGTATTAGCAGATATCTGAAGTTTTACTGGGACTCCTGATAAGCCAAAGCCTGTTTGGCTCTAGCAGCCTTGAGTGCCGTGTAAAGACACCTTGAGTGCCGTGCATGGCACTAGTGCCGTAGGTTGCCTACCCCTGTTCTAGAGTAAGAATGTGGCCGTATGGAGCGATGTACTGGGGACAAATTGTTGGTAACATTTACAAATACGATTTGTTGAAGAAAACATGACAGTCAGATATGACTGTAGGGGCACCAGTGACAGAAAAAAGAAAAGAAAAACCTGACAAATTTAATAAGCTGCACCAAATATTCACAGTAAAATTAGAGATAAAAGTGTTATCAACACTATTAAATCGCTCCCAAAGTTTTCTTGGAATTTGTTTTTTTAAATGGTGACAACTATTTGCACACAGTATACAAACTAGCAGAATAAAGCACAATCAAAACAATTTTGTCTCTGTAAAAACAAACATAAAATCACATTGTAATTTTTTTGGACATTGGATACTTTGACACAGAACATAATTCTAATATTCCCTAGTATGCTCCATTAGGACAATTTGACGCTTGCTTTCAATTCTCTTTTCAGTTCTATATCACTCCCACTTTAGTTAACAACAGTTCACTTTGGGACACCCTTTATAAAATGAAATCATATGTGCAGGTAGTCTAAACAGAACTGTCACGTTACATACTTTATTATGAAGCAGAGTTACGCCGCATCTGCAATATGAGATCTCACCCTCTATTGTATGATGTGGAGATCTAAGGCAACGCTATGTGTGCCACCATTACAATGCTTTTATTGGAGAACAGCTCCAAAAAGGATTAGCGAAAATTTGTAAAATAGTAGAGAACTTCGTACTGCTGCAAACAGTTGGAAATTGACAGCTGCAGAGTTTGTGTATCAGGGTTAAAGCAGTGTGATTTAAAGAATATACTTTCAATAGCAGTGTTACTGTTGCCAATTAACCAGGTCTACTGCAGTGTTAAGATTTCTCTTTTTTTACTCTTGTTAGCCAAACTAATAGGTTTACCCCATGAGACTCCAGATAATTATTTACACCTGTCCGTTTGGAATTATTAAACCATTCATTACCAATAACGGGGTATTCCATAAGAATATTAATAATAATCTGATTTCTAAAGCTCTGCAATTGACAAAACATCATTCCTTTACTCCACCAAATGGTAATGGAACACTATAGTCACCCAAACCACATCAGTTCAGTGAAGGGGTCTGGGTGCAGTGCTTGTTTCATTTTAACCCCACAATGTAAAATATTGGTTTTATACATTTTTTTTAAGGTACTTACTGTGGTGAGTATTGCATCACACAAAATATAATGTAAAAGAAAAACCATTAAAAAAAAACCCACCTAAAATACTCTTGTGAAGTGAAAACTGACAACTCGACCCTCTGCAAAAGTCTAATAATCTGTCAATGATGCTACGGCTGTGCTTGAGAATTTGTACTATTGTGATGGTAGGGCAGTTTCCAATGAGAAGCATTTTATTTGGTGATCGCTGCATTTGATTGGGACATGTGCCTTTTTCAGTCCTACAGCCCGATATTCCTCCGCTGATGTCACTCTTCGTCACCAGAATGGGAGGGATGACGGGGAGGGCGGGTAAGAGGAATACAAAGGTGGCAAAGGAAGGATGGGTGGCTGTGCCACAACATACTGACACCAGCATGCTACGTGTACTTACATCAGAAACAACAGAATACACCGACACCAAGAAACTCTTGTTCCACGTTGGCTAATCCTGACCCAAAGACACTGGAAATAGAGTTACAGCATCGCTGCACATACAAGTACCATAATCACTTAAATCACTGTCCTGGTCATGGTACTTGGGAAAGCATTTTAATATTTCAATTCGGTGTTCCATTTACTACAGTTCACTGTTTAATGAATGTGTCCAATTGCCCAATTACATTTCAGTGACCTGAACATTTATTACCCCCAGCTTCTCAGCCTGTGTTACGTGTATCCTTGGGGTACTTCTCATGTGTCCTGCTGATACTTTAATACCAGTTTTGTTTTTGATGTTACTGGTATACGATATGGAATGTATCAAAGAAAAATTGGTGCTCATAGATTAAAACCTTGATATTAGAAGTACAAGTTCAATTTATATAAGATGCATTTAGTTTAAAAAGTACAGAGAAAACAACTCTTTAACCCCTTAAGGACACATGACATGAGTGACGTGTCATGATTCCCTTTTATTCCAGAAGTTTGGTCCTTAAGGGGTTAAAGAACTAGATTAAACACCCTTAGTTTAATTTGCACAAGAGGTTTGTCCCTAAACAGGAGTTCATTTATTACAAGAATCCAAATTAACATATTAAATGCAGGTGCACCAGAAACTGCCTAAATCCCCCATCTGGAAAAACATGCATTTAGAGAGATTTTATAACATATAGCTAGCTAAGTAGGACCAGCTGGTTCTGAAAGTAAACTATATGCCAAATAATACAAAAACAAAATATATATATTTAATATTTTTCCCAATTGACAGGGATCTAGAGCTTTCTGCAGTAAATAGGATGAAAAAGAATGATTCAATTTGAGTGTGGGTACATCATTGCACTACACAATTGCACTGCACTCAGGATACTAGACCTTGCAGAGAGCACTTAAAGGACCACTATAGTGCCAGGAAAGAGGGTGCCCCCACCCTTAGCGTCCCACTCCCGCTGGGCTGAAGGGGAAGGAAGGGGATTAAATACGTACCTTGGGGGACTCTCCTCCTCCTTTGGAGGTCATCGGCTGAATGCGCATGTGCGGCAAGAGCCGTGCGCAGATTCAGCCAGTCCATAGGAAAGCATTATCAATGCTTTCCTATGGACGCTGGCGTCTTCTTACTGTGAAAATCATAGTGAGAAGCGCGGAAGCGCCTCTAATGGCGGTCAATGAGACAGCCACTAGAGGCTGGATTAACCCTAATGTAAACATAGCAGTTTACAGCAGGCAGGGTTAATCCTAGATGGACCTGGCAACCAGACCACTTCATTGAGCTGAAGTGGTCTGGGTGTCTATAGTGGTCCATTAATGAGGTTGTTCAGGTGAGAACTATAGCTCCCTGAAGTCTCTCTCATGTAAACACTGTATTTTCTGAGAAGAACATTGGTCAACTGACTGGACTTAACTGGAAAAATATTAGTCAAATATCGCTCAATAACTTTTGATTTACATTCATAGAGAGGGTAGAGTACATTTGCATCTCTTTAATCTCAAAAACAAACTAATAAACTAATACAAAACATTTTTTTTTGTGTGAAATATTACACTGTTTACAATTTAGCATATGTATGACAAAGAGAGAGATTTCCATAGTACAATTAAGGCTTAAACTGAAGACAAAGCTATTGTTCATTATTAGGCCTTCCTTAAAGGGACTCTCCAGTGCCAGGAAAACAAATCCCTATTTAATGCTTTCCTACGGGGATTCCGGCGACGCTGGAGGTCCTTATGCATAGCATTAGGACGTCCAGCGTCATTTAAAACACTTTTCGTGTTTTAAGAACCCGGAAGTCCCTCTAGTGGCTGTCTGATAGACAGTTACTAGAGGAGGACTTAACCTGCAAGGCAATTATTGCAGTTTATATTATTATTATTTTATTATTTATATAGCACCATCAGATTCCGTAGCGCTGCACAATGGGTGAACTAACAGACATGTAATTGTAACCAGACAGGAACAGAGGGGGTGGAGGGCCCTGCTCAATGAGCTTACATTCTAAAAACTGCAATAATTACACTTGCAGGGTTAAGGGTGATGGGAGTTGGCACCCAGACCACTCCAATGGGCAGAAGTGCCTGGAGTGTCCTTTTAATAATATATTGTTAGGGGTTTCCATTATTTTGTCCACATTTGCTGGATCCAACTATCTTAATGGTATTTTTTTTTTTTGCTTTTACGTTCAACACTGGCAATATTAATTTAGAAGAGGAGGGAATGTGTAGTCTAGCACTATTAAGATAGGCATGTTTTTAAACAAGATGTGAAAAGACAGAAAGGAGACAGGCAGCAAGTGAGGCAGAGGACAAATTATAATCTAATATATAATGATAATCTCATTTAATAGGCAATCTCAATGAAGTAAGATCCAAGTGAATCAGAGCTTATATTTCCCTTTCTATTGAAATTCATCTTCAAACCCATTTGGCTCTCAGTAGTTTTTTATCTCCTTGTTTGAAGGCAACACATTTACACATCAATGGGTAATTAGTTAAGAAAAGTTTACTAAAATATACCTGTTTCTTTGGGGTCTTGAAATTGTAAGTTTTTAAAGGGATTATTAAGTTTTTCATTAAATGAAAAAAATGTAAATAAATATATACACACACACACACACACACTTAATTCTTTAAGAAAAACAATTAGACATTTTTAAAGGAAGGTCTGACAGTGCATTCCACATGGTTGGTGCAGCACAAGAGAAGTCCTGCAATCTAGCATAGGAAGAGGTCATAATAGAAGAAGCAAGGAGCAGGTCACTGTTAGCTATTAGGGGCGGGCTGGAGCATACTAGTTGATTAGTGAGGACAGGTAGTGGGGAGCGACATTATGAATTGAATTCCACTGTGAATGGTAATTTCAGAAACCAAAAATTTAAAGAATCTATAAAGAATTCTAGTGTACAGCTCTTCTTGGGGCCAAGAGATAAAAGCCTGAATCAAGTAAAAAAAAAAAAAAATTAAATAAAAAACTTAAGAGGGAGAAGAGACTATGGGCTGCCCTGAGTGGCTTGTCAGTCCGTCTGGCATTCAAACTTGCCAGGCTGTGTCACACCTTTATTGGAGACCTATCTGTATTGCCCGCACACACTCCGTCCCTGATCCATACTCCATACATCCCAAGGAATCTTCATACAACTTAAGGCAAAATGAAGGGGGTTGCATATTTCTAAAAGAAAAACAGTCACCCCCCCCACCCCCCCTCCCAGGCTATACTTTTGTAACCATACATAAATTCTTATTTCAATAACATTGAGGCCTTCAGAGATTGAGAAATCATCAAAATCTTCACCCGAATTTATGTTAAAGGAACACTTGAGCACTAGAAATACAAACCTGAATAAAAACGAAGTAGTCTAGAAGAATGGCTTTTATATGTTTTCCAGAACTAGTGATATGCAATACCTTTTCTGCTCTGTAGATTCACCTGGCTGAAAAATTTAGAAATTTTGTAAAAATGTTGCAAAAAAATTTCACATCATACATCAGTACAGGTGGTTTCATTTTTTTTCCACAAAACAAAATGCTGCTACACACATTTTGGGAATATCTGCCTTATCCTCTCCTCCCCTCCCATAATTATGCCATTTACCTATAAGGTGTTTTTTGTGTTTTATTTTTGTATGAAGTGATGCAAGCCAATGATGTTTATGCACTAGACTGAGGAGTTCAGAGATTTAATAAGGGAAGTGCACTTTTTAGACAATCGCAGAATCTTACCAACTGGACTATATCTCCCTTATCACTCCTCCACTAAATGTGTAATTAAGTAATTTGACGATTATATAACAAATTAAATGATAACTCTAAGCACCACAACCATTAAGTTCAAGGATCTGTTTAGTGCAGCGTTTCTGTTAGAAACATTTAAAATACATTGCGCTTTTTGGCGGTGTGTAATAATCACAACAGTGAACATATTTTATTTGGCATGACCGAGATCAGGTACTCAGGCTCTGTGATGTCACTCTATGCCGAGAGATGATCAACAGGTTTGGAGAGGGATGACATTTTTACATAGCTTATTAATAAAATCTGGTGCCCCTACCATCCCAGTGCCCTTACAACCCCATTATCCCCAGTGCCCTTAGAACCCCATCTACCCCAGTGCCCCTGCTCCCTGTCTACCATAGTGCCCCTACTATCCCATCTACCCCAGTGCCCCTGCTCACATATCAACCCCAGATTCCTACCTCACATATTTACATACAAACACACCCACTGCCTCCACTACACAAACACACACACAGCATCCACTAATCAATTACTCTCACTGTATCCACTACACACATATATTCTTGAGAACACACAAAATTCTGACTGGCATATATATTTTGTGCATTTACCTTAATAAAAAAAAAAAAAATCTAAAAAAAATTTAGAAACATATTCAGTTAATAGTAGATTTGTGTAGAAATAGTTTGTTTTTTCAAAACGGTAAATGTACAGAATATTGGTAAATTATCGGCTATCAGCCTGAAAGTTCACAGATTATCGGTTCTAAAAAAAAATCAATATCGGTCGATCCCTAAAAGGTACTATATAACAAAAAGACCGTACAAAATTTGACAAATGCAGGAGAAGAGGAGGTCCCTATCCGCATGGGAATTTATAATCTACATGGATAGGAAGGGTTAGACACAGGAGGCAGGGACTGCAAAGATGGGAATTAAGTTAATAGAGTGAGATGAGGGCGTTTATTGGTAAAATGAGTTGAGTGGTAGACTACTCTGAAGAAGAATCACTGTAGAAATGTTTTAAAGGAAGGTCTGACAGTGCATTCCACATGGTTGGTGCAGCACAAGAGACGTCCTGCAATCTAGCATAGGAAGAGGTAATAGAAGAAGCAAGTTGCAGGTCACTGTTCGCCATTAGGGGAGGGCTGGAGCATACTAGTTGATTAGTGACGACAGGTAGTGGGGAGTGACATTATGAATTGATTTCCACTGTGAATGGTCAGCCAATGAAGGGATTCACAGAGAGGTGCAGCAGTTCTGGAGTGACAGGCAAGGTGGATTAGCCTGGGAGAGGCATTTAGGCAATTTTAATAAATGTACGCTTCGTACTCATGTGAGTGTAGACTCGAACGTTTTTAATGTGTGATCTCAAAGAGTGAATAGACCTATGCATGACAATAACACAATGGAAAGAATCTCATGAAAACATTTGCTTATAACAAGAAATATTATGCAATGAAGTCAGTCTCCCTATGTCCTAGGGACTAACCACATATCTGGAAATATCTGTAGCGATCGAGTGTAATCTAGAACCTGATGGTAAAATGGTAAATATAAATATAACTAGAGACCCAAAAACAGAAAAAATCTAATAAAGTATATACAAGTGTGACTCAAATTCCATGCCAGATAAAAAAGGGGGATATATATATATAAGGGGCTAAATATCTGCCATCTAATGTCCTGCCTCAACCCTAATTATCAGCTTTATTGTAGAATACTAGAAGGGTATGAGTTATAAATGGCTAGACCCCCAACATAATTCCCCACTTAAAAATGTCAGTAGTAAGTATAACAAAAAGGCTCACAATAGAGCTAATAGATATAGAAGGGAGAGATGGAAAGTGAAATGTAGTCAGTATTCAGTCTAAAAAAAGACTGATATTTAAAGTTAAACAAGCCTCTCTCCCTGTAAATCTAACTAGACAGGCATAGGAAAAGGGTAGAAAAATAGAAATGAGTGTTAAATAAAAATCATGGTGCTACAATCACCAGTGCCCAGTGCTCATATACATGATATGAGGAGAAAGAATGGGGCCCTGACGAAGGTGCTCCTCTATAGCACCGAAACGTACGTCGGGCATTCTTTCTCCTCATATCATGCACACATGCACATTCAGCCGATGACGGGGAAAGGAGGAGGAGATTCCCCAGCGCCGGAGCTGGAAAAAAGGTAAGGGATTAACCCCTTCCTCCTCCTAGAGCCCGGCGGTGGGGGGAGGGGGACACACCCAGAGGGTGAGGGGGACCCAAGGACCCTATAGAGCCAGGAAAACGAGTATGTTTTACTGGCACTATAGTGGTCCTTTAATAATCTTATGCATCTGGACGTCACCATAGTGAACGCATATCCTTTACATTTTTCAATTTCTCCAGCTGATTTGCATTGTGTGCCTTGGCTGTGCCTGGACTGAGCTGGATTGTGATGTCATTTGCTAAATCTACTAATAAATTTAATATAAAACAAAGTATTACAGTACAGGATTAAAAATAGGTTAACACAACATATACGAGAATTTCAATGTTTTATTCAATTATGTAAGTTTTAAGAGAAGTGACAGTATTCCTTTTGCACTTTATCCAACAGATGAGTAAGCAATGTATTTGACATTTAAATTCCCTCAATGCATTATTTTTCACTGTCTTGTGGCTTCCCTCTTTGTTGCCATTATTTTTTTTTAAATTTAATAAGAAAATTATTATTTTATTTTTACAGAAGGGGGGCATGATTTCCTTGTTGTGTAAAACGGTATCTAAGGCAACGCCTGGCTACTTAGCTCTGTATAGGATTCAATTACTGATATAAAAAGGGTTTAAACTTCTCACCGATGGAGTCCTTTAACGTTGGGCATGAATTAACAGCTGTTTTGCCAGAACATATTAACATACCCAAATCTCTACACTGTCATTGATATATGACGTTAGGCACCTAATGAAAGGACCTAGTGTCGGGCCCCTTCTGGCAGAGATGGGTAACGATTAGCTGAAGAAAACTGAATCTGGCTTCTGCACGTACATTGGCCTATGGCTGCGGTAGATGTGTAGCTTGCAAATTTATTTTGAAGGAATCTAAGGTAGTCTATGATAGTACTGGTCAAGTCTCTATTAAGATTAAAAACTTTTTTAATTGTAGCACGAAGGGTCTGGTGTATCTCTTGTCCTGTTCATGTGGACAAAAATATGTAGGCAAGACCTTTAGAGCTTTCAAAGAAAGGATTATGGAACATGTAAGGTCCCCTAGGAATCGCCTTGAAACACCAATTTCAAGACACCTTAGAGAATCTCATGGGAACGATTCTAGTAACCTGAAATTCTGTGGTCTTGAATGGGTTAAGAGACATCCGAGGCGAGGGAACTATGATCGTTTACTAAGACAGAGAGAGTCTAGGTGGATTTATAGACTTAAGACACTACAACCTTTGGGTTTAAATGAGGGCTTCTCTTTCGCCCCATTTATTTGATCTGTCATTATATAGATATACACCTATATGTAGGCATGCCTCTATATATATATATATATTTTCTACATGTGATATCGGGATCACAGCAATTTACTGAACTATAGATTTATAAGCATGTATCTTATTTGTATTGACTGAGTTCAGCTCCGTCTATATTATTCTAAGATTCTGTTTAACCCTTTAGGTACTGTCACTACCTGGACCTGCCTCTTTAAGATGTTACTATTTACTTGTATATATAGAAGTTTTTTATTTTATTGTATTTATTTTTGTATTAATGTTCATCTCTAATTTATTCCTCCTCCGCTTACTCCTTAAACCCCATTTCTTTTGTCTTTCATATATATTTATTATACTCATCCCCTTTTTGTCTTTTAACTATGGGAACACTATTATTTGCTATCTACTTTATTACCTGTTTATATGATGTTACCCTAGCTATAACTACAAGGGACTCGTATTTGTGAAAGACTTTACAAGATGATACTTTGTATCCGGCCGTTTTGGCCAAACGCTTGCGGAACAGCTGTTATAATATACACTGTTGCGGCTTTGTTACCAATGCGGGGGTTTCTTGTGATGCCGGTGTGCTATGCGCCTGCGCTTTTCTCCGGCTGAATACCGGTATTTGGCACATGCGCGTTTTGTCCCGTTTCGTATATACGAACACGGGACCGCCTACCGGCAAATTATGTAGGCGTAACGAAACAGGGGCTCAGCCTATTGGAGAGTCCCCTGTTTTGGCGCCAATTACAAATGTACATAAGGGAGGGGAGGAAGGAGGATCGTTTGCACACTATCACCCTCGACAAAGGCGGACGTTACCGCCGAAACGCGCGTTGGGTTTCTTTTCTGTTTGTGTGTATAGGGGGGAGAGAAGATATGGACACTCGCAGACTTTTGCACGTTCTTTACACCTAGTGAATTATAGTCCAGGGTCCCTTTCGACCTATTTAACTCTCTTTATTTCCTTCTTACTTTATTTTTCTCTCTTCACTGATATCTCACTATCCTTTCGATTTACTAACTTTTTAACTTGATATATGGAGTCACTATGGCTAGGCTATACCTGTAGAATAATACTAGGACCATGTGTATATATATCCTTATATCTATAGTTATTTAAACAGTGAAGAGTGAATTTATTGGCAACTTGAGGGAACTAGAATGCACTTTTTGCTCCTGTGAGGCTCCTATGTGTAATCCTCTGGATACTGTTACTTATTTGTTGCAATTTGAAGTAGTTTTCTTTTTTCTTTTTACTACTTCGTTATTGTAATTTTGAAAAGTGGTATCGAGTTACACGGATTGGATACATACTTTTCAGGTTGCTCTTTTTTGTATCTCCTCATTTTTTTGCCAATACTAGTTTGGTGTATTATGACTTCACATATGAGATTTTTATGATCCTAATAAAACGTTATTATTTTTTGTAATACACGGTAGTGGGCAAATACACTGCTCCAGACGGGGTACTAAGATTGAGGGGATTTGTTTCCTGTGTTTCAGGGATATTGTCTCCTCTTCTTTCTCTGTATAGTGTTTAATATAAGGGTGAGGCCCTTTCTAGTACCCCATAACCCATTTTTTGTGTATCCTTTTTGTTGGAAACTTTTCACCTAAAGGTGCACATTTTTCTCTTATTTTTTTTTAAATTTAATAAGAAAATTATTATTTTATTTTTACAGAAGGGGGGCATGATTTCCTTGTTGTGTAAAACGGTATCTAAGGCAACGCCTGGCTACTTAGCTCTGTATAGGATTCAATTACTGATATAAAAAGGGTTTAAACTTCTCACCGATGGAGTCCTTTAACGTTGGGCATGAATTAACAGCTGTTTTGCCAGAACATATTAACATACCCAAATCTCTACACTGTCATTGATATATGATGTTAGGCACCTAATGAAAGGACCTAGTGTCGGGCCCCTTCTGGCAGAGATGGGTAACGATTAGCTGAAGAAAACTGAATCTGGCTTCTGCACGTACATTGGTTATGCGTTTTTACACAAGTTCAGTGGAAATAAATGTGGTATTTAATGCACTTCCCTAAGAGCATTGGGTACTGTAGTGATAGAAAATACTCATCTGTGTACAAGGACCATATCAGTCAACCTGTGCCACAGACATTCTTGAAAGTTGCCTGTATCTCCCTTTAACTTGGTAACTCTAGTTATGGGTACCTCGTGTATGTATACACAGCTAAGCAATTCTGCCCAAGAGAGATTATACAAAACATGCTGAACACACCATGTGACTTTATTTCTAGAATGCTTCATCCATTAATTACAAACAAACAATGTTAAATACATACCAGAGTATCACTTTAAAAAAAAAAAAAAAAAAAAAGTATGAGGAATGCACATATTTATCACCCACGAGTAAGGTCCATTTAGAAAAAGATTTATTATTGCTGCAAATGATTACATGCCTGACTGTTAATGTTACGAGCTTCAAGTAGCCTGGATATGTAACACTGATATTGAAACTGTGCAGAGCTTGTGGTGTTTGATGTACAATGTTGACAGTTTTTGAAGATATTGCAAGGTTAAGATTAAACCTGAGCAAACATCACTGGATGACTTAAGTACTTTTAAGTACTCATTTTAGGTCATCCCGAGGAGGTACATTACTGTAAACATAAAAAAACAATAAATGGCCCCGTTTTGGGAAAATAAAACATTATATGCTTGACCCAGTACCTTTAAAGAATTTCCTCATTTAAACACCTTTTTCATTGATGGACAAAGCACCACGATTTCATAATATACCATTAGAACAAAGTAGCTTCAGCTAACATTCCACATTCAAGTGATAATCAAGAAAATATTTATTGCTCAAAATGATCTAATAGCTGTGGGCTTCTCTCTACAAACACTATGATTTGCAGTGTACTTCAATTCAAATGGCAAAAAACACCAAACTAGTATGATTTCTTCAAATTAGCTATATTTGCCTATATTTTGCAATTCTGACTTCAATTCTTACAATTTCGAGTTTCATGCAAAACCTGGTAAACATTTTAAGCAGCACTCTTGTGTTTTGTTGTCTCTTTTAGCCATGAAACTAATTTATCGTCTGGCTTTATTTTATTTTCCTCTGATCTTCAAAATGTCTCTTTTTAAAGTTATCGCTTAAATAGAGGACGTATTGCATCCACTGGGCTAAGGCTCAGTCAGAATGCAATTAGCTTCAACTGCTTATCCTTATCTTCCAAATTACCAATATCCTGAAACAGCCACATACTACTGCGATAGAGAGAGCAGGGATTGGCAAAGACAATTTATCTATACAAAATAGATAAGTATTCATCTATTACAAAATTTGACACAGAAAAGTATATTTTCCCCTTTTTAATCCATATGTTTATCATAATGTATTTAACAACAATACTCCAGTTTGGAGGGTTTCGTAAATATTTGGATTGAAAATACACACGCAAAAGAAAAATTATAAAATATTTACTACTTTGAAAATGGTCCCACATTTAAAATGTAACTTTAAAAAGGACATACTTGGGGACGTGGCTGAGTGCCGAGGTGAACGGACGCATGGAGTGAGAGCTCCCGGTCCTGAACGACTCAAGAGCTTGATATATCGCAGCAAACACTGTCTTTTCACTTGCCCAAAAGGGATCTAACCTTACCTTCCACAATGGCACCAGCAAAGCAGACAAAGCTCACAGACCCGATCCGCTAATCTAAAAAAGACCGCTCGCTAGCGATGGAGACGAAGGCCAGAGCTCTCACAGACATCAAAGAACCAGCCGGACTCCGACCATGAAACGGGCAATTGCACGGATACACCGGTGACCGAGAAACGGTTGTATGCTATACTGCAGGTGTTTAGGGTCACACTTCAATCTGAACTCAAGTGAGTGACATGTGAAATAAAACGGGAAATCTCGGAATTAGCAGAAAGGACGAACCGCCTGGAGGTTCGTACTGAAGAGCTCTGTTCAGGGCACAGTGAACTGGCTGACACTGTGCAACACTTGGCTGATGAGCACCTCCAACTCAAGCGTAAGCTGGCAGACATGGAGGACTACTCGAGGTGGAACAACGTCCGCTTCCGCGGGATCCCAGAAAATTTGGCGGCGGAGGCACTGTCTGACTACATTCTGGGACTTTGTAAATCACTGCTGCCAGGCGTTAAGGACAGTGAGTGGCTCCTAGACAGGGCCAACCGCTTGCCAAGGCCTCCAAGACAGGCCCAAGATATGCCACGCGATGCGGTGGTGCCCTTTCATTATTTTAAAAGTAAAGATGCACTGCTAAATGGGGCAAGAAAGATCATGAAGCTGCCAGAGCCTTACTCCACCATCCAACTATATGCAGATCTGTCGACATTAATGATGAACCGTCGTAGAGAATTTGTGACCTCGACGAAGCTGCTACGAAACAACAACAACGTACAATATCGCTGGGGATACCCGACTAAACTAATCATATGGAGGAGCGGAAGAAACGTTGCTAATGAACCGGAGGCGGGCATGCACCTCGTAAAAGAATGGAGACTTTTTCCTATCCAAGCACAAGCGGATCCGGCTGCCGTATCGCCAAAACGTCTCCAGGGTGAGTGGGAAATGGCGGGATTGCCTAACAAGGCATGAAAACTGGGCCAACTGAACTTTCTCTCGCCGGATCTTAGACCATGGGCACGTGATATATCCTTTGATTTGCAGATGACATGAAGTCACTATGTGACTCTGGGCATAAGGGCTTACCAAATGAAATGGTGTTACCATATATGTCAAATATTGCATTGAATTTTACACTATGGGCGGGAGGGTCGGACTGCTACAACAGTTTGAGTTGTTGGGGTAATTAGAACCCAAACATCCACCCTTCCCCAATACCAGTTAAGCTACCAGAGTGTTGAGAGATAGGGTCCCTAGGCAGTAAACGGTACAGTTATGCCTCGTTTATCCCGTAAGGCAGTGTTGATTATGAGTTTACATTAAGAGTCGTTTGTACCTCGCTCGGAACACAGAGTATTCCCCCAAGGATGAGAGAAGCAGCAAGTCATACTTGGTGGCTTGCGCCTCATCTACAAAGAGCGCCAACTGTGGTGATGGCGCTTTGTGCATACTTTGGTTTATTTTTCAGGTTGTTTTTGTTTCCCTTCTCCTTGAGTTTTCACATTACCTCTTACAATACTATCCAGACCATGGAAGTGATAGGGTGGGCAAGCATACTACTGATGTGGGGCCATGACTAATTCCCTCACTATACTGTCCTTGAAACGTAAGAGCCTTAATAGCGCCTACAAGGGAAGGCTAGCCTCTCAAGAAATACGTGCATCCAAGGTGGCTATAGTATGCTTACAGGAGACCCACCGTAACCCCCCTAAATTTATTGTTAAGGAGCATACCCAAGCTTTTCATGCCATGTCCCATACCAAATCGAAAGGAGTCTATTTATTTTCATAGCGACTGGGTCTTCTCCCTTACCAAACAGTATGTAAGTCGGTATGGTAGACTGTTAATAGTGGTGGGCTCTCTAAATGGCCTTAAATTGACTATGACACCTCTATACGCCCCAAATGACACCCAAAAGTCTTTCCTAAACATGACCTTCCGCACAATAGGACAACAGCAGGAGGGGCATAATGTAGTATGTGGAGACTTCAATTGCACCCCTGACCCTTTGCTAGATATCCAGCGAGCCCACAACAGGCAGTCTAAACGTAAGTCTCTCTCTCTCAGCCAACACCTAGCCAAATTGCTACAGACTCACGACTTCTACGATGTATGACGCAATTTATATCCCCGCACAAGGGATTACACATTTTACTTGCCGGTTCATATGACCTACACGAGAATTGATCTCTGTCTCTTTGAAAAGCGCACATTGCCGCACGCAAAGCATGCATATTTGTCCCATAACATGGTCAGATCATTCGCCACTACTAGTAACAATCCCGTATCCAGCCAGGGACTGCGGCACTTGGCGATTAAATAAAGCATTGCTAGATGACACAGATTGTCTACTCAAAATCAAATCTCATCTTACCACCTACTTTGAAGTCCACAAGCACTGCCCAACCCCGATTGTCACGCAATGGATAGCACATAAGGCAGTAATGCAAGCTGGGATCTCTCAAATAAGGGCTGGTTCGATGAAACAGAATAGACTAGTTCAGGAGATTTCGGCCATGGAGGCCACACAAGATGACCCTACAAAAACATATCATAAATGGCTGTTTCTTAAAGCTGAACTTCATGAGATATTTGTGTCAATCCAACTATGTAGCAGGCAATAAAGCGGATAAGCTCCTGGCCACATATTAGAATATACTATAGAGCCTCTGTGCTGGCACAAGGACAACACATACTTAAGACCTCACATCCATCTCACCACCTGGTGTGGATGTCCCTAGAAATTGCTTGCCTGCAGCCACATGACATTGCTCACTTACTTTGGGCGAACACGTTTCTCCAGACAACTGGGACAACTATGCTAATGTGTTCAAGATTCCTGTGGAACTCATGGCTATTGTGGAGTCCAAATATTCCGGATAAAAATTTGCTTTTCTGATCAACGCCTCTAAAGGCACTAACTACCCTCTCCCCGGATCTCCCAGTGTCAACGTGGACAACCAAGGGCACGATACAGGATTTACTTGAGGGAAATGATATTAAGTCGTTCCCAGACCTACAGAAGACAATATGCTCTACCGATGAGGTATATGTATGTCTATTTAAGAGTAAAAAATATCCTACTATCAGTGGTACAGGATGGGCAGAAACAACCTACAGCGGCTTTGTTGTCGCTTCATCAGGTACTAGTAGTAAAACAGGTTAATCCGCTATCTCTGTGTTATAATGCACTGATCACAGGCATGGCTCTAGAGAAATTGCACTACATGAGGCAGAGGGAGAGGGAACTGGGCAACAAGTTTTCACAGCCAAAATGGCATGAAGCCATGGCTAACACAAAGCAGGCTTCAAGGAGTCTCTCGCTCTTGGAAGCCTATTGCAAAATCACTATGAGATGGTACAAGTTGCCGCACAAGTTATCACGTATATATAGTGGCTCCTCTGGGCTGCATTGGAGATGTGTAGAGCAGACGGACACTATGCTGCATATGTTTTGGAACTGCCACCACCTTGATAAATTCTGGGAGCAAATTCAAGATGTCATTCTCACAACCACTAAACTCAACCTCCGATTAGGACTGTAGTACTACCTACTCCATATAATCCCTAATATGGCCAGCAATCTTCACCACAAGGTAATCTTAAACATACTCACGGTAGTTACAAATTTGCATAGCGCTCCACTGGAAAAGTAGAACGATTCCGTCGCTAGACGAAATAAGCACTAGACTAGACACAATTAGTTCTTACGAACAAATGGTGTGCAGGATGAACGACTGTGTGCCTGAATTTGCCAGAGACTGGAGAAGCTGGTCGAATTGGCATATTGCCCGATCACACTGATAACTCGTATAGCTAGGATGGGTCTTAAGAAGACATGCAACAGGAGTGCAAGAGTGCAGTATTAACATGGTCATAAACTGAGGAACGAAATATAAGCCGGAGGTTAATGGGGTAATAGTGCATGTAAGACGAAATGTATCACAAATTAGTTCAGGTAACTGTGAGAACTCTATACCACCCTTCCCTGTCCTTTTCTTTTCTGTACCCCCCTTCCCATGTAAGTTAGTTCAGAATTAAATGTGATCAGTTTGAACAATAGGCAACGAAACAGGCAGACGCATGACAGGAATTGGCTATGGAATAATGCCAGATGACAATCTGCATCATAGCATGGCATCATACTGTAAATACTACAGAGAGGTACCTAGTCATGATGCCACAATCAAGAGTACCTGGTCTATCTTAGATGCTCAATAATGTATGAAATCTGTTTAGCAAGTGGTTCCTGCCAACTGTTAATGGCTAATAGTCTGATTACCAACTGCCTATTATTCAAGAGTGCTGTACTACTATGTGTGCTTCAATAAAAATGATATATGAGGAAAAAAAGTGGACACACTTGAAAAATTAATAAGTAACAGCATGTCTCTAGTAAAAAAAAAATATTTTCCTTAAATTGAACAAATTGACCCCTTCAACCAATGAGGAGTCTGGTTTGCAAATTGTTGATCCTTGAAGAATGTTCCTTTCAAGCCAGGGCTTTGTTACAAAACACTGAATAATGCTTTCCTATGGGAAAATCCTTACGCAATCAGGGCCATTGCCAACCATGCGCATTAGGTCTCCCCCGTTGGATGACATCGGCGAAGGAGGAGGGTGGGCGGAGCCTGACCCAGCACCAAAGGACATCGGCACTGGATTCAGGTAAGTGCCTGAAGGGATTTTAACTGTTCAGCACAGCTGGAGGAGGGGCACCTTAGAAACCTATAGTGCAGGGAAAAAAAGCTTTGTTTTCCTGGCACTATAGAATCCCTTTAAATAAAATGTTGTCTCTCTGTGCCCACATAGATAGCAGCCAATCTAATGGAGACACCAATTCTTGAACTGCACCTACAATGGTTTATTCAGAAAACAAAGAATTGTTGAGAGTTGAAAAGGCGATTGCAAATGTTAACAGTGTCAAACTAGAATCATAACTGTTCAGCCCTGGAATTATACCTAAAAAGTTGCAGTAACCTTGAATTATCTACAATTTCGGATGTAGTTATAATCCCAGGATCTTTCACTAGTTGTCAGTGTAGCAAGAATCTCACATTGCTACTTGCCAACTGTATTCCACGTGTGCTGCCTGTTAAAAGAAGAAGAAAAAAAATATAGATAGAAGCAAAAGGATGCATGTGCCGGTCAAACTTGTCCAGGTCCGACTTTGCAGAATTCAGAGGGTTGTAGGACAGCAACACTCCACAATACACTGCTACATTTTTTTAACTGATAGATCTACTACCATTGAGTACCATTATATATGATTAAATAACTTATTTTCTAAAACCTTTACTTACAAGTGGTATTCCAGCCTTCTTCACTCTTAATCCGTAATCATTTGAAGAATTACAAGGGCTAAAAAAAAAAAAAATAATAGTCACCATGACGTTTGTAATAGGTAAGGAAGGGGTATATGCAGATCTGTGTTGTATATACACCTTTGTGTTTTAAGATCTAAAGCTAGATCTTAAGATACGGACATATTTTCTGGGAAAGCCAACCTTTTCTAGTAAAAGACAAAACAAAAAACAAAGTAAAATAAGACTCCCATAATATAAAAGAAAAAAAAAAAAAGCTAAACAAAATATTTTTTTTGTAAAATCACGCAATTCATTTGAGTAACTGTAAACAAATGTGTTGCCAATGCAAAAATCGGCAGTAAGAACACACCTGCTAAAAACACTGTGACATGTGGCACACTTGAGAAAAAAAAAAAAAATCAAAAAAAAAATCAAGGCATGGATTTAACTCATTAGTAACCTGTGGCTGTCTATGGTATCATAAACTGGTCCTGAGAGATCTTAACATAGAATGTCCTACACATGTAGCATTAGAAGGGGACAATAAAACTATGGGAAATAAAGAGGGTGCTTTGTGTTGTTAAATAGGTCTTTAAGTAGTAAACTTTGTTAATGGCAATGAATATAATTTGTTCTTAAGGGGAACCTGTAAGCACCAGGATTTCTACAGCCTCAGCAATGCAAACACTGCCTCTTCTGAGAAAAGGTAGTGTTTACATTGCCAGCTGGGGACACCTCCAGTAGCTCACTCTCGCAGACAGTGGAGGTGATTCCTGGTGTGGTCCTGCAATCTTTGCAAAATCGACATTGTGAATTTTCATGCTTAGCAATGCAGAATGTCGCACTAATCCCAGTACTGCCCTATGGGAAAGCATTGGATTAGCAGAGCTTGTGAGTAATGAGGTCTTCAGCCAGGGAGGTAGTAGTCGCCACAGAGAGACTGGTGTGCAAGGGGACTAAGGGGGAGTAAATCTTATTTTTACTTCTAAGGGGGTCCAATACGCTAACCACATTCACGTTAGGAATTCATATTATATCCTTTAAGGTTTCACACTTTCAGCAACAAAACATACATGACATGTTGTGACGGAGCTCCTGTAACTCTGTCAGAGTTCCTTCTCGCTGGAAGGAAAAAAGCTCTGAAGTGAATATAGCCCTTTCCCCAAATGACATTTAGGGAAGGGTAAAACAACAACACTTTATTTAGACAACAGGCACATATTTATAGGGACTTCCACAATTAGTGGTCATTAACAGTGACAACAGGTTCCTTGTCTGGTGCCGCTGTGTCTGAGGGATAACTTTTATTAAACTTCCAGTCAAAGATGGCACCTTACATCAGTAACTTCAAAACATAACTTTCTCCAAGAGTATGTTGACAACTGTCGAGCAAAATGTCCACAAAGCGCCTGGATCAGATGTACCCAGCACGAGTAATTATCTAGTGACGTTTAGCCAAGCTGTGGCCATTTTCCAATCCGATGCAGAGTTCCAGGCTGCCGTTGCCCTGGAAGGTTTACCTCCTGATTCTGGAGAAAAGGGCTCTCCTTTCCTTTCAGTGTGCTTTGATGGCTCTTAATATTCCCCATCTCCTCTCCAAGTAGTACTCTGGGGAACTGAGTTGCGATAATTGTAAGTTGCACTGGGCAGGAGCCTCGTACTTGTCTGATTTTAGAGTTCCAGACATATGGCAAAGCAGTCCCAGGGATGGAAGAGTGCTTCGATGCATGGGATGTATGGAATGAAGTAAAGAGCCTAAGAGAGTGATTATGATCTTTTAGGGGGAGTGAGAATGAGTACTGCACCAGTTGAAGCATGATCGGAGCCGGCCACGTCACATGTTTTGTTTTTTGCAGAATTTCCAAATGCACACATTTCTAAAGGAGAATGTTCAAAGGTTTATGTAACAAAAATGGGACATCATATTTTGAGAAAGTATTCCAACCCGTTCCATTCAACGCATCCAATGTCATCTCAGATGCTATTACATGGCATAGTTAAAGCCACCCATGTTATCTAGAATGCTACTACTGTTGGCTAGAACCAATGTCTAAAATATAATCTAAGACACAATTAGTGCTGGGCAGAACTATAAAACCTCCAAATAATCTAGAATGCTAATGTTGTTGGGCAGAACTAAAGCATCCAGTTTGATCTCGAATGCTACTAGTACTGAACAGATATAAAAGCACCCAATAAAATATTTGCAAGAGAAACTAAAAAAATAAGAAATAAAAAAAAAGCTGTTGAACTGGGCAGTTATTCACAGAGAATAACTGTTTGAGGGCCAAATACAAAACACTTAAGTAAAAGATTGGTTTTATTTTAATTTTTTTTTTTTTAAAGGTTACATCGAACTGAAACACAACTAGAAAATATCTTGTTTCAAATGCTAGGTTACAGTGACACCAAGGATAAGTTACTTTCAGAAAAGTAGTGTTGGTCGGTCTAACTACATATACACTAATCCCGTGGCTCATCTACCTCTAATGATCCAGGGCATTTGGGTGTGTGTATGTCTGTTTCAATAAGGATAGTGATAAATCATGCTTTTGGCCTAGTGGGGATAGGGCAAAGAGAAGCTAAAGAAGAGTGTGCAGGAGACAAAGACCAGATGCTATAGGAAGCACTGGAGCGATGGTGGGAGAGAGGAAAAAAAAAAAAACAACAGCAGGAGGTAGACACAGCTGGCAAACAAGGAGATGTCTATTTACCAAGTTCAAAGGAAATCTGCCTTGCAGCAGGTCAGTTTCCCTATGCCATCTTTTAACATCTGTGTCAAAATGAATTAAGTCCTTTATTGTGTGTGAATGTGGAAGTCAATAATTTTAGTTCTGTAAAACTTACAGTAAGGTCAGAGAAAATAAATCTTGGATAAATGTGAAACAAGCTGCTGGTTAAACAGCAACATATATGACATTCTGCTCTGACAACTATTAAACGTTCACCAATATATCATCAAACAAATATGCTAAAATATGATAAGGCCACCTAACATGACCTAAACGAGATTAAGATATATATATATATATATATATATATATCTTAAAGTACCACTGAGGTATTTAAACAGCTTCTCAATGAAACCCAATAACAAATACGAACTGTGTCCAACATTCACTGCCTTTCCTGCATTATACATGGCAAAATAAATAATGTAACGCGCCAAATGTAGCATTTCTGCAAATTGCAGAGTTGCAAAAAAACACAAAAAAACGGTTTGCTATTTAGAACCCTCGGCCTCTACTGTCTCCAAAGTTTTAAAAAGAAAGTTGCCATTTCACTAAATGAGAAAACATATGATCAGAAGGTCAAGTGACCTGGAACTCAATATTCCACAACTCAAGAAACTGGGAACCTGACAGTCCTCTGTGAGGAGATGAGAGGTTGGAACTGGCGGATTCTACCAATACTTTGTTGCCAGTTGTGTCCATTATTTACAACAAAGGAGAAGGTTAATGTCACATGGTATTAATGGAGTCTCAAAGTTTACTGTCTAACATAAAAACACTTTAAAATTGTGTTTGCCCAGGGGCGGCCAAAATGCAGACCCTCCACACAACCGTTGTAGAACTACCATTCCCATGATGCTCTTCCAACCTTAACAACTGTGGATTTACATCAATGGGAGTATGTATACCATCAGTGTCAACTAACTAACAAACCAAAAAAAGGTTTATATTGAGTGACAACAAATGTGTTCTCTCTGCATTGTAACTATGTATCTGTCCAGTTACCCCAGTGTTCTGAGTGAATCTACAAGAAGATGTAATTCTACTTGATTCAAACTGTCTCTCTGTTCATCCTGAATGACATGCCAACCTTTATAACCCCAATGGCTGCTCCACCTACCCTTACTGTGCCCCTGCCATGTGGGGTGGTTGACATAACAGGGTGTGCTTAGTGCCCTCACCTGCAGGTGGTGCTATCACTAACATTATTTTCTTCTCTCCCCCAAGAAGGGGCATACACTGGGTTAGCCCCTGTTCTTCATGCCCCTAGAGTGGGCATTATGTGAAAGCATGGGTGGGCATCCCTAGCAGCTGAAGTACTACAACTCCCACAATGCTTTGGCAGCCTAATGCTGTCAATGCATCATGGGAGTTGTAGTTCTCTAACAGCTGAGGGATGTGCCTTAAAGGGTCCAGCATCAGACAAAAGAGCAGCGGATCCGTTTCTCCTTCCCCTCCTCCTCCCCTGCCTCTGCCCTCTCCCCACCATCCCTGGAGCTTTCCCCGCTATCCCTGCCTCCTCACCTCCGGTCCCGTCCGAGTTCTCGTTCAGGCTTCCCGAGGAGTCGTGGTGAGTGCCCACACACCCTCCCATGGGTGCCGGCGGGGGCAGCCTCGGCCGTCACGGCTCTCACTATCCTTCACACAGGCAGCGGGCGCGCTCACGCAGCGCGACCCCGTGCGCGGGCACGGCGAGGAGGAGAGAGAGAGCTGCGGAGGGAGCGCGCAGCTCTACGTCACACATTCCCCCCTACCTTCTCCTACAGCTCCACCACCAGCCCGTGCTCTGGCAGAGGTTCTGACGTCACGGGCGGCATCATGTTCTCTGTCAGTGTGTGAGCTGGGACTGTACCCTCCTCACTGTGTCATCTGTTACCAGGAGGACAGGGACACACACACAATGTGACCTCTTTTACACATTATCCAAGAGTATTTTTTTTTCTGCTCTAGTCTATAGAATATATAAATTATATTTTGCATTATGTTTACTATTTGTTAGAATGGAACTTTGGCACTGACCAGTCTCTTCACCTTGAATTTAAGATATCTTTAAATGATGTCATGTCAGACTGCAAAAGTGACACACACACACACACACACACACACACACACACACACACACACACACACACACACACACACACACACACACACACACACACACACACACACACACACACACACAACAATCAGTTAAAGGGACACTATAGTCACCCAAACCACGTCAGCTCAATGAAGTGGTCTGGGTGCCAGGTCCATCAGGTTTTAAGCCTTCAGATGCAAACATAGCAGTTTCAGAGACACTGCTATGTTTACATTTGGGGTTAATCCAGCCTCTAGTGGCTGTCTTCCGGACAGCCACTAGAGGCGCATCTGCAATGCTGGAGGCGAATTTCACCTCCATTGCGCAGAGCGTCAATAGGAAAGCATTGAGAAATGCTTTCCTATGGACACTTTGAATGCACGCGCGGCTCCAGTGACGTTGGACGGGGAAGCTGACGGCGGGGGAGGAGAGGTCACCAGCACCGAGGGAGCCCGGCGCTGGAATAAGGTAAGCTGCTGAAGGGGTTTTAACCCCTTCAGCACCAAGGGAGGGGGACACTTAGGGTGGGGGCTCCCTCAGGGCACTATAGTGTCAGGAAAACCGCTTTGTTTTCCTGACACTATAATGATCCTTTAAGGGATTGTATGGCAGTGACATTATCTGACTGCTAGAGAGGTTACATTTCATTAAAAAAATCTTGCATTGGTTCTAAAGGAGGAACAATGAAAACGTTTAGTGTCTCTTTATAAAAATTAATTTTGCTTTCTCAAAAATACATTTTGCTTTTGTTATAAAATCAGATTAAACATTTCAAATTCAGTTGCTTCTTCTTTCTTGATAATTGCACTTTAAAACATTTTCTCCATAGCTATATTCTGATTTCTTGTATTTATGTGTGTTTGCGTTACATATAAATTGTTACACACTTTTTAGGAGACAAGTCAATTCATTATATCAATTATAATGAAAAACAGACATCCAAACGCATCCCTGCTTCTGCAGAATGTGTTTCTGTGGACTATTTTATCTAAATTGAGCACAACTGTTCAGAAATCTCATCAGTCTGTATCTGGCATACTTTATTGATTTAAAGTGTACTTCAAAATGAAGATAACTTTTTAGCTGTATGATAGCCAGATTGGTGGCCCCGGCATCATTACAGAGCGCGAGGGAGCTGAGAGGAGCTACAGGCAGAGTACTGCTCCCTCACACACAGGAAGTGCAGCCCGACTGGACCCCAGGAAAGACCCTCTCAGCTCTCCCAACGGTAGGGAGGCTGAGTGGGTTTCAATTAAAACAAAAATGTGTGTGTGTGTGTGTGTGTGAGAGAGAGAGCCTGTCAGAGTGTGTGTGTGTGTGTGTGTGTGAAAACCTGTCAGTGTGTGTGTGTGTGAGAACCTGTTAGTGTGTGTGTGTGTGTGTGAGAGCCTGTCAGTGTCTGTATGTATGTGTGTGCGCCTGTATGTGTGTGTGTGTCTGTGAATGCCTATATGTGCGTGTGTGTGAATGCTTGTAAGAGTGTGTCCGTGCAAGCCTGTTGTCAGCGTAAGACTGTGTGTGAGCCTGTCAAGAGACTGTGTGTGTGTGTGTGTGTGCAAGCGAGTCTGTCAAGAGTTTGTGCGTGCAAGCCTGTTGTCAGCGTGTGTGTGTGTGTTTAGGTACCTGCCCCCTCCGATTGTTTTTACTCACTTTTTTCCCCATTTTCTCACGCTGTGCCAGTTTCCCCATGGCTCAGATGATCAATCTTTATGATCTCAGCTAAGCTTAGGAAAGCTTAGGAAAGCATTGGGAGGATTTTGTGCATGCGCAGCAAATGTACCAATACTCATCTCCTCATAGAGATGCATTAAATTAATGAATCTCTACAAGGAACATTCAGCACCTCCATGCAGAGCTTGGAGATACTGAACCTGGAGGCTGCACGTGGTGCAGCAGTGACCCAGGACTCTCTAGTGACCGTCTGATTTACTGTTACTAGAGGTGTTACTAAGCAACAATGTAAATTCTGCCTTTTTACAGAATATATATATATTCTTTTTTTTTTTTATTAAATATTAAAAAGTTAAGGTTGTTTCTTAATAAAGTAATAAGCATCATGACTAGTGATGTCCCGAACGGTTCGCCGAACGGTTCGCTAACGGTTCACCACGAACGGTTCGCCGCGGACTCATCATTGAGTAAACTTTGACCCTGTACCTCACAGTCAGCAGACACATTCCAGCCAATCAGCAGCAGACCCTCCCTCCCAGACCCTCCCACCTCCTGGACAGCTCACTAAGAATGCAGCTTCACAATGAATGTAAAATGGATGCTGTCCAGGAGGTTGGAGGGTCTGGATGTCAATAAAAAAACTGTCCTGTTGCTTCCTGGTTGCTTAGCTCAGTGGTGTTAAACTCAAAAGACAGGCAATTGTACAGCCTTGCGAAGAATTCTAGTTGAGCTGCATTAGGAAATCTGTGATTGTCATTGAAAGCCACAGAAAGTCTAGGATGGGGAAGAAGGGGAGGGCAATGTAAGATATTTTTTATTGCATAGACAGCAGACCGCAACAGATCTGCTGATTTTGTAGGATTTTTGGATATATCCCTAATGATAAAATGAAGCAATAAATGCATGCATTTTTTCATTGCGGGCATATCTACTAATTTGTTAAAAACAGCAAGTGGAATGTTTAGAGACAAACACTCTAGGCAAATTTGACTCACTTTATCTAATGAATTAGATAGATATATAATTTAAAGTAACTGTATGGGCACCATAACAACGTAGAAATGAAGTTGGTATGATGCCCAGAGGTCCCTGGCGCTTTCTTACCTTATCGGTTTAACTTAAGGTTGTAAAAGAAACAAAAAATCCAATCTGAAGCAATTCCAATTTTGCAAAAATCTAGGAAAATATGTCTTCTTGACCCAGGGCTGGTCCAAGGCATTGTGCTGCCTGGATCAAAGGATGAAATGTGCCCCCTGCTCCACATCCCCAACAAAACCACACCAAGCAGAAAGTACCCAGCCCCATTATGTTATGCAGTGTATGTAGTGGATGCAGTGTCTGTGTAGTTGATGCAGAGTGTGTATTTGTATTGTGGATGCAGTGTGTGCAGTGGCTGCAGTGTCTGGATTGCATGCAGTGTGTGTAGTGAATGCATTGTGTGTCTATAGTGGATGCAGTGTGTGTGTACTTTGTAATGGATGCAGTGTGTGCATAGCTTATGCAGAGCATGTGTGTATATAGTGAATGCAGAGTGTGTGTATAGTGGATGCAGTGTGTGTGTGTAGTGGATGCAGTATGTGTGTGTGTGTATAGTGGATGCAGTGTGTGTATAGTGGATGCAGGAGGAAGGGGTGACACAGTCAGGGAGGGGGTGACACAATGACTGAGGGAGTGACAGAGTGGGTGAAAGGTGGCAGAGTGACTGAGGGAGGGACAGGGTGACACAGGTGACAGAGTGGGTGACAGGTGGCAGAGTGACTGAGGGAGGGAGGGGGTGACAAGTGGCAGAGTGACTGAGGGAGGGAGTGACACAGTGAGGGAGTGGGTGACATGTGGCAGAGTGACTAAGGGGGTGACAGAGTGGGCGGCAGAGTGACTTAGGGAGGGAGGGGGTGACACAGGTGGCAGAGTGACTGAGGGAGGGAGGGGGTGGCAGAGTGAGGGAGGGTGACATGTGGTAGAGTGACTGAGGGAGGTGGGGGTGACACAGTAAGGGAGGAGTGACACAGTAAGGGAGGGGTGGCAGAGTGACTGAGGGAGGTGGTGACTCAGTAAGGGAGGGGGTGTCAGAGTGACTGAGGTAGGAGGTAACACAGTAAGGGAGGGGGTGGAGGAGTGACTGAGGGAGGGAGGGGGTGTCAGGTGGTAGAGTTACTGAGTGAGGGAGGGGGTGACAGATTAAGGGAGGGGGTGGCAGAGTGACTGAGGAAAGGAGGGGGTGACACACTGGGGTGGGGCGACAGTGAGGGAGGGGCGACAGTGAGGGAGGGGATTGTATATTAAAAATACCTTTATTTTTTTCCCTGCTGGTCCAGTGTCTTTGATCCCTGGTGGTCCAGTGGGCTGTCTCTCCAATCTGCCCTGAAAGGCAGACCGTGCAGTGTTTCGCGATATCCAGAAATCAGAGCGTTGCCGTGGTAACCCGCAATAGTCTGCCTGCCCTATGGCGAGTTAGGCAGCCACCTAACTTGCCTAATTAGAGAGTCACTGGCCCGCCACTGACAGGGGTGGCAAAATGCTGCCCTATTAGAGTGCTGCCTGGAGCCATGGCTCCACCACGGCTATGGACGGGTCGGCCCTGTCTTGACCCCAGGATGGCAGTCAGATATCACATTGGATCAAGAAGCTATTACCCCACTATTTAAAAAAATATATCCCTGTATATTTTGTTTTTGCAAGTCTTTAACCAATTGCTGTTTAAACATCTGTATAGACTCTGATAAAACCACCTCTTCAGGCATAGAATTCCACATCCTTATTCTTACTGTAAAAAAAACCTTTCCTTTGACTGAATGTCTTTGCTTCCAGTCTAAATGCTTGACTTTGTGTCCTATGTATAGTCCAGTTTATGAATAGATTTCCAGATAATTGTTTGTATTCACCATGAGGAGCCGTTTTTTACAAACTAAAAAGATTTACATTTGTTAATCTTTCTTCATAACTAAAATGCTCCATTCCTTTTATCACTTTTGTAGCCCGCCTTTCCCCTTAATATCCTTCTTTAGAACAGGTGCCCCAAATTGCACAGCATATTCAAGGTGTGGTCTAGCAGTGATTTATAGAGAGGCAACATTATATTTTCATCCCAAGAATTAATGCCCTGTTTATACATGACAAAACCTTACTGGCCTTGTCATGATTGACATTACATTATTATTATTATTATTATTATTATTATTATTATGATATTTATAGAGCGCCGTCAAATTCCGCAGCGCTTTACAATGGGTGGACGAACAGACATGTAGTTGTAACAAGACAAGTTGGACACACGGAAACAGAGGAGTTGAGGGCCCTGCTCAATGAGCTTACATGCTAGAGGGAGTGGGGTAAAATGACACAAAAAGGTAAGGATAGTATTAGACTAGTGACAGTTGCAGAAGAGGAATCAGTCAGGAGCTATTAACAGTTTAATTCATACGCTTTTATGAAGAAGTGGGTTTTTAACATTTTTTTGAAGGAGTGGAGACTGGGTGAGCATCTAACGGAGGAGGGAAGCGAGTTCCACAGGAACACATTGTTGCCTAGTTTGTTGTCTCTAACAATTCCCAAATCATTCTCGTGTGTTGTTATACCTAATTTACTACCATTTAGGGTGTAAGTTGCTTGTGTTTTCTTCACACCAAAGTGCAAAACTTTGCATATTTCTACATAAAATTTAATCTGCCCAAATCTATCTAAACCAGGGCTGGCCTTAGGCCATTAGGCGCCCTGTGCGAAAAGTCTTCACGGCGCCCCCACCCCCAAAAAAAAAGCTGTATACAGTCACACTCACAGGCACAAGCAGACAGTCACACAAACAGTTACAAGCAGACAGACACACTCAGTTACAGGCAGACAGTCACACACACACACACACACACACAGTTACAGGCAGACAGTCACACATGCTCAGTTACAGGCAGACAGTCACAGAGCCAAACACACAGTTAAAGGCAGACAGGCACACAGTCACAGGCAGACAGTTACACACACAGTCACAAGCAAACAGTCACACATACTCCATTACAAGCAGACAGTCATACACACTCTGTTACAAGCATGCAGACACTCACGCATGATGATAGGCACACACACACTCAGTTAATACACACACACTGTGTATTTTTTTTAATTCAAAGTTTCTTTGTAAAATATTTTCCTTATTTTAATTTGCTCTATATGTATTCTGCGCTTAACCATTAATACACTTACAAATTCACAGATCACATCTCACATATACATAGATACACACGTTCACATACAGATACAGACACATGCCATCACATACATTGGCACACATACATACATACTAGGTTATTTACTAAAATGAGGTTTGTCGGGAATTCTAAGCGGATTTCATATTTGGCCCCAAAATAGCTGAATTCGAAGCACAGGTGACTTTGAAATTCACTTTCCTGACAACTGTCGTTTTAGTGAAGAAGCTTGTCAGATATGAACACACATGATGTACACAGATACATCACTAAACGCAGTCACAGATATACACACATTAACACAGTTAGATACATTCAAAGACAAAAAAAAAACATAGTCACATATATTAAAAGACACACAAAGTCACATACATAGTCAGAAAATCACAAACACAGTCACATAAAGACATAGGCTCAAAATTGTTGGTTCAGGGTCCCACACATACACAGACTGAATGTATATAGCATGTTCATGGGAGAGTTAATTGAAATGGGGTACAGATGAGGGTATGTGACATACAGGATAGGTAGGTAGTCTTACACCAGCAGACTAATGCTGATGTAACACCACCTATACTCAGCAGCTTCTTTCCCAGTCACAGACTGGGGGAGTTTCTGTGGCTGGGAACTCAAGGCTGTATTTCAGTCTCCTACCTTGTCCCAAGCTGCCCGCACACCCCAAAGGCCGGCCCTGATCTAAATCACATTGTATCCAAGCAATACCCTGCTCACATTGTATTATTTTACAGAGTTCTGTGTCATCTGCAAATAATGAAACATGACTTTCAATGCCTATTTCAAGATCATTTATAAACATGTTAAATAGAAGAGGTCCTAGAACAGAACCCTGCAGGACACCACTTACCACTTTTGTCCAGCTTTAAAATTTACCATTAATGACAACTCTCTGTAATTGATTTTTAAGCCAGTGTTCTACCCAAGAAAAATAATTTTCATCTGCACCAATTTCTTTTAGTTTGAACACTAACTTATTGTAAGGAACCGTATCAAATGCTTTGGCAAAATCCAAGTAGATCACATCCACAGCAACATCCTGATCTATATTTCAAATTACTTCTTAGTAGAATGCTATTAGGGTAGTTTGACATGACCTATGTTTCATAAAACCAAACCATGCAAATTATTGCTAATAACACTATTCTTCCCAATGAATTCCTGAATATTATCCCTTAACCTTTCAAATACTTTCCCAGCCACATAAGTTAAGCTCACAGGCCTATAATTCCCAGGCAAAGATTTTGAACCCTTTTTGAAAATAGGAACTACATCTGCCTTCCTCCAATCCTCAAGTTTAATTCTTGAAAGAAAAGAATCTTGAAAGGTTAAATACAGTTTATTTCCACACTTAGCTCCTTACATACTCGTGGGTGAGTACCAGCAGGTCCTGGAGCTTTATTTACAGTAACTTTCTTTAGCTGCTGTAGCGCTTTGTCTTTCAGGCATCCAATCACAATTTTTCTGCAAGTTTGTTGCAGCAATAATTTGAATATCTCTTGCCATATGATTCTCCATAATATGTACTGAGGAAAAGTAGTTATATAAAATTTCTGCTTTTTCATGGTCTTCATTAACAAACATGCCCAACTCTGTTTTCAGTGTACCTACAGTTTTATTTTTTTTAGAATTTATGTACTTAAAAAAATTGGGGGGTTGGTTTTGCTTTCCTTGGCTGTCAATTTCTCATATTATAGTTTAGTCATTCTAATTGCCCTTTTGCATGTATTATTGGCTTCCTTATATCTTATATAGGATGCCAGCAGTTTGTCGATTTAAATGCTTTAAATGCCCTTTTCTTATTTTTAATTTCTTGGTTTACTTTCCCACGAAGCCACGTTGGTTTCAGTTTCTTTCTTCTATATTTATTACCCAGTGGTACATACTGAGAAATGTAGCTTTCTCATATCTGTTTGAAGATATTCCATTTATCCATTTAACCTCTTTTAACCTCATTTAACCTCTTTTTTTCAAGAGTTTATGCCAGTCAATATGTTGTAAAGCTGTTTTTATCTAAAAAAAAAATAAAATATGTTTTAGTATACCCCATGTGCTTGTCATTGTCAATAATGACATATGTGTCAGATACTGTGTAGTGTGTGGAGGCAGTTCTCTATAACCTGCAGTAATGCAATTTCAAATAGGTTTACTGTTGTGTGACAAGCCTGTGGTTTAATTGTTGGTCCTGTGTCCTTTTGCTGGCGTGCAGAAGAATTAGCATTCCATATTCTCTTTTCAAGGAAACAGGGTGGACCATTAGATGATCTCTGTCATACAAATGTTATATGTTCATGCCTGAATAATTTTTTATTTTTTTTTGATTGGCTGTTCCAGGTTACGTTGTATACACCCAGATATATGATTTGCATGTTGCAAGATGACATTGTGCAAGCCTTCATAAATGTAAGATTAACATTGAGTCTATTGATGCATCCCCTTCCTAAACTATACCATTACAGGCAATTCATTTAAAACAAACTAGGTTATTACTTTCAGTCTGCATTTGAAATTTAAATCTATTATCTGTGATATAAATCTCAGTAGATCTAAAGCAATGGGCCAGGTCAGTACTGTTTGATTTCCAGTCTGCCACAGCTGGGGAATATTAGTTAGAAATGTTCTTGAAAAACAGTTTTTTTTTGTTTGTTTTTTACTAGCATTGAACTGATCGCATTGTGAGAAAGATAGGTAAAGTGAGAAGGATTTAACATACCCAGGGACATACGTCCCAATTATTTTTAAATGTGTGCTGGGGGTCTAGTTGCACAGGCTGGTGACAGATGTGATAATCTTTACCCTTGCAGGCAGAGTGCCCCTCCCACTATGTAAGTGCTTCCTCCCGCCTCCCTTTACTTGAGAACTTTAAAAACTCCTCCCTCTCTCCTCCTTCCCAGTCCCCTCTTATTGGCGCACTTTTCTCAGAGCAGGCAAATTTGTCTAATCAATTGAGTACCGGGTGACGTTATGAGAGGGTATGGAAGATCAGAGCCAGTAGATTCGCCCAGAGCTGGATTAAGGTAAGTTCTAAACCCTTTTTCAAAGGAGAACCTAATAGTTATGCCACGTAGGTCATTTAGAATGTAATTTCTTTATTTTTATTATGGTTGGAGTAGCTCTTTAAATAACCATTAGAATGAATGAACAAATTTTCACAATTTATGGAGAGTCATTTCATGTTAAAAGACTTCAAACAATGAAATACGTTTACCGATCACCTCTAATGGACAGTTCTGCAGCAGTGTTAATTTTGGTGGCAAATTTAGTTTTAGTCATAGTCTTTTGACTAAAAAGCTATTTTAGTTTTAGTCGTATTTTAGTAATCTGAATTGTTTTAGTGTAGTTTTAGTCGACGAACTCTCCAGTATATTTTAGTTGACACGACTGAAACCTAATGGGCTTAGTTTAAGCCTCTATTTGTCTCTTTTGACCATTTCCCAGCCTCTCTGTGTCTCTTTGTGTCCTCCCAGCCCTAGGTGTCTATCTACCAAGCCCTGGTCTGTCTCTTTTACCCCTTCCACAGCCCCTCTGTGCAGTGTTAATTTTGGCGGCAAATTTCAATATCATTTTAGTAATAGTCTTTTGACTAAAATACAAAACAACAAGTCCTGCGCTCAAATTCCCACTACTCTTGGGTGGCAGCAACAACCACAGTACACATCAGCCCCAATACATACAGTAAAAACCAAAGGAAAAAAGTTACCTGCACTCTTTCCCAAATCCCTATGTATATTTAAACAAATTGAGGTCATTTAGTTACTCCAATGGCCATTGGAGGGAATTCCCGCCTGCCAACGTCAAGGCAGACCCCCCTAGACAGGTCCTACACTGACCTTTCACCTTGCTTCCTTGAGCTTCTGGCAAAGATATCTCTAATGAGACAGAGATAGGTATTTTTTATATACATCCCATCATACTTATTAACCCTTAATAGGGAGTACATGGGATGGGCGGCAGCATTGTAAACATAGCTGTGTGTTACAAAACAAGTCCTGCGCTCAAACTCCCACTTTTTTGACTAAAATGCCTTTTTAGTTCTAGTCGTATTTTAGTAATCTGAATTGTTTCAGTTTTAGTCTAGTTTTAGTTCACTAAATCTCAAAACGTTTAGTCAAATAAAATTTTAATACAGTTGTTAGTCGACAAAATTAACACTGTTCTGCAGCAGTCATTTTATATGAGAGAGACAGGGTTATTCACAAGCTCAGGGCAGCCAAACTGAACACATAAATGATTTCGAGAATTTTGCCAGTTTGAGCTATTTAGACCATAAATGAGAAATGTACTATGGATTCACTGCGAACTCTCATGTGGATATAGGTGTACACAGGGTGCCCTTTAGTCTCAAGTTTGGGGTCCTGTCTCGCTGTCCTTATTTTGTCCCTGAATGTTGGACCCAAGATAGCTGTCCTCGGGCTGAACAGGGCATGCTCATCATTAAATGCTTTAGCAATGTGAATGGGCTTCAGCGACACTCTCAGCAAGTTCTTGTAGGTTGGGAGCAGACTATATTAAGAGCATCTACAGCATAAGAAAAATTAAACTCACAGAGTAGTAAAGTTAATTACACCAATATACCTGTGTTCAAGGTTACACTCACAAAAGCGTATTGATTGTAGTTAAATGAAATGATTAAAGATGGTATGGAATCCACAACACGAAAATGGGCATGTAGGAGAGAATAAAAAAACACATTAAGTGCAAACTGTAAAACACTTAACTTTGCGCTTAATTAAGTAACACTTACAGACTTGAAGTGATATATAAACATATCATATCCAACAGGTGTAATCTCCAGTGAACATCCACAGGTTTCCGCAGTGAAGGATAAGGAGTACTACTCCTTATGTTATCAGGATCATTTTTTGTATATAAAAACAAATAAACAAAATAAATAAATAAATAAAACACAAACACAAAAAAATTCCTACAGTGGCCCAACCCGACGTATTTGTCCGCCAAAAGTTCTGACTTCCTCAGGGGTAATAGTAACAGTCCAATCTCCGGTGTGGTAAAATTCATTATGTATCATCCGGCACTGTTTTAAATAAGAAGACGCCACTCCTGCGGTTGTTGTCAGCCTATCGTGTCAAATGGTCCCAGCTGTTATGTCAGGAATTATATTCGTTTATTATTGGCCCTTTAAGACGGCATGAAAGTACACACCCCTTGGTTATTTAAACTCCAATCTCCAATACCTCAGGGCACAATTAATGTGTTAATCAGACTGATTGCATCAACTTCTTCCTAATCATTTTGATCACTCCTAGAGAGACCGTGGGTTCCATCACCGGAACCTTTCTGAATCTCCTCTTCATACCCCTATATCTTTGATTACCTGGGTAACTAATTCGGACTGGCCTTGACTCTGCTTTTGGAATTTCCTTCATTACTGCTTGATCTCCTATTGAACGACCTCAGACTGGATAAAGAACATTGCTTATGGACTAACCCTGTACACATCACCTAAATTTCTATTTTCAAGGACTGTCCGTTTATCTCTCTGCTTTGCTGCCACATCAGTCTGCCGTGCTGAAACTGCTTTAAAACAAAAAGGGAGTGGTTCTTATTTTTTTGTTTGGCATTTGTTAAAGAAAAAAACATGACATTAATTGTGCCTTACAGTTGTCAAACTTATTTTAAAAAATAATGGAAGCCACAAACCTAACCCAGAGGTTACAGTCTCTTCAATCATAAGTTGAACTCTTCGCTCAATCAATTCAGGAGTTCCACCTTAAACTAAATGATATCATGATCTCAAAACTCAAGTTGAAAATGTAAAACACACCCTTTCCCATCAACCCGAACTTCCTATATACCCTTCTAAAAAATTCTCTGGAGATCCTTCTATTTACAGGGGGTTCATACATGAATGTAAACTCATGTTTTCTCTGAGACCTGGCACTTTTAGAAATGATGATGTTATAATAAAAAAACATTATTTTCTTACTTCAGGGAGATGCTGCTAAATGGGCTTATCAACTCATTGAATCATTTGACCCTTGCCTCTCCTCATTTGAATTATTCAGGAAATGAATAAATTGTATGAATACTCAAATAAAAGTGATACTGCTGAAACTTTATTACTCTCTTTAACCCAAGGGAGAAACAATGTGGAAGAATATGTTTCTCACTTTCGTAGATTAGCTGCAGATACTGCGTGGAATGAAGCAGCTTTAAAACACCAATATAGATTGGGGTTGTCTGAAAATCTCCGAGATGAACTTGCAAGGACTGGTATTCCTAGCACTTTAAGGGAATTGATTGATCTCACTATTCAATTAGATAGGTATAGATAAACAAGAAAAGAAAAAAGTCCTTTCTCTAATTCTTCCATCACCTGACCCTTTCTGAATCTTCTCTTCATACCCCTATATCTTTGATTACCTGGATAACTAATTCGGACTGGCCTTGACTCTGCTTTTGGAATTTCCTTCAATACTGCTTGATCTCCTATTGAACGACCTTGGACTGGATAAAGGACATTGCTTATGGGCTAACCCTGTACACATCACCTAAACTTCTATTTTCAAGGACTGTCCGTTTATCTCTCTGCTTTGCAGCCACATCAGTTTGCCGTGCTGAAACTGCCTCGAAATAAAGCGAGTGGTTCTTAAATTTTTTTTGTTTGGCATTTGTTAAAGAAAAAAAATGACATGTAACTTGTAATTGCCGAATGTGCTTCAGGTTTCACTTCTGTGTGCTGTCTGGCCCTGTACGCATGTGCGCATCAGGCGTCTGCATTCCTTTAACCTGAAGGTCGGAAAATCGATTGCGTTCCATTGTAAGCACTGCGTGTCATTTCTTCCTTTTACCATCTTTATAGAGTCCCAATGTAACTCGCAAGTAATACATAAAATGAAAAAATGCAAAAAATACATATATCATGATTTGTATGTAAAAAAAAACAACAAAACTTTAAACTATGATCATACCAAAAAAAATATATACAAGCCCAAGGTCAGAGGATTAGTTTGGTATCTTCAAAAACCATATGTTCATATAAAAGAATTTAAAACTATATCATTAGTAATCCCCAAAATTCTCATATCAAAATACATAAACAAGCTTCTCATATCTTTAAAATATAAAAAATAAGAGAATATACAAAATGCAGCAGATTATTCTAAAAAATGCAGATACTTTTAAGATTTGTAACAAATCATTTTAAAAAAAACGCACCAGATCAAACGCTACGTTTAAACCTCGAGGTTGCATTGTCTTCAGTTTATGTATCCAAAAGCCTACCCTTTTTCTTAATTTTAACATTAAATCACCCCCTCTATCGTCAAGTTGTACTTGTTCAATGGTAATAAAGTTGTTATTATTATTATTATTATTATTATTATTATAAGATGGACATTTATTACAGTGAACAGGCACCGAGTGCGTAATAATTTTCTTGCATATATTGTTAAGTTCTAAACATCTTATATTGGCTCTTGAATGCTTCATAATATATATATATATATGTCAAGCTTTGCAATTGCCACAAGTGTGGAAGCCAAAATCACGCTTATCTTTATCAACTTTATTGCAAAAAGTGCTTGGAGCTAAGATGTTTTTAAAATTATTTCCTTTTAAAAAAAATCATTTTTAGGTTGGAAGCAGGCCATGCCAGGACATGCAACTTCAGTGGACGAGGGTCTGTCTATTCTAGGTGTTGCCAGTGCTGTGAATTCCGTCACTAGCGATGCCACCTCATGCCCGTCCTCCTGTTCCAATCTCATACTACCCAATGTTAGGAGGTATTGCGTAATATATATGTGCTGGTGTGATGTTTGTCTAAGCATGAAATATTCCTTTAAATAGGTAAGTTAGTAACACAATTTATAGTTATTTTACATACTGACTGTTTATAATTATTTCTTATGCATGTTTAATCACTAACACATACATTTGGGCTACTGTACCCTTAGCTCCTGAGTTGCATGGGCGTCCGCAGGGGGGAGCAAGAGGGGGCACTTGCCCCCCCCTGGATTTTTCAGCTTGTTCTGCTATTTTGTGTGAGATTTAAAATGAACTGCAATACCTGCAATGTGTATGGAGAGAGACAGGGATAGGAAGCTGCATCTTATCCCTGCTTCTCTCTGGTGATTGAAACCGCAGGGGAACAACACATGCAGCCAGAGACAGCCTACAGATCAGGTAAGTGAGGGATGGGGGAGGGTAGACTTGGGGATAGCTTATAGACTTGGGGGGCAGCAGCTTATAGACTTGGGGGCAGCAGCTTATAGACTTGGGGGCAGCAGCCTATAGACTTGGGGGGCAGCCTATAGACTTGGGGGCAGCTGCCTAGATTTGAGGGGGCAGCAGCCTGTAGATTTGAGGGGCAGCAGCCTGTAGATTTGGGTGTGGGGCAGCAGCCTGTAGATTTGGGGTGGGGGGCAGCAGCAGCTCTATAGATTTGGGGTGGGGGCAGCAGCCTCTATAGATTTGGGGTGGGGGGCAGCAGCCTATAGATTAGGGGGGGGACAGCAGCCTGTAGATTAGGAGAGTGAGGCTGGGGGGGGACAGCCTATAGATTAGGGGAGTGAGTGAGGGATGGGGGGGCAGCAGCCTATAGATTAGGGGAGTGAGCATAGACGTGCGCAGCCTATTGCATTAGGGTGTGCACCCTAAAGCACAAACACACACCATGTGTATATGTATATGTATGTGTATGTATATGTATGTGTGTGTGTATATATATATATATATATATATATATATATATACTGGTAGTGTGCTATGTGTATGAGGGTGTTTTTGTGTGTGTTTGTGAGAGTGCTGTTAGTGTGGGAACTGGTAGTGTGCTGTGTGTGTGTGTGAGAGAGGGTGTTTGTGTGTGCGTGTTTGTTCGGGTCCTGTTAGTGTGCTGTTTGTGTGCTGTGTGTTGTGTGTTTGTCAGGGTGCTGTTTGTGTGTGAGGGTGCTGTTTGTGTGTGGGTTTTGTGTGTTTGTGAGGATGCTGTTAGTGTGCTGGGTGCAGGGCCGTCTTTAATAACGAATGGACCCTGGGCAAGTGTTTGCTTGGGCCCCCTGTGCCCTGCCGCTCTCGCCCCTCACTCCCTGGTATGCAATCACGGCATCCATCCCAACGCAGTGGCGGTACTAAAGTAGAATGAATTTTATTGGGACCCCCAATTGCAAGGTTGGACTAAAGGTAGAACCTCATCTGTCGTGCAACTCCAACAATGCTTTGACAGCTGGGACTCTACCAATTTCCCATGCTTGCAGGGTTGTATTTAGCACTGAGCCATGTTAGTATGTTTTGAATGTAAGCATGTTTGTATGGAGTATGTTTGTGTGAATGTGTTTGTATGTGGTACTGGAGTTTGAATGCAAGTGTGCATTTATGTGTAGTGTTTGTTTTTGAATGTAGGAGTGTGCTTGTATGTAGTGTTGACGTTGGAGGTGTGTATTTGAATTTAAAGTTGCGGCTCAGATGCACAGGTACACACTCTGACGCACAAGCAGATACACAGATACATACACTGACTACATACAGATAAACAGGCACATACACTGACAGACACACTGACACAGGTACATATATTGACACACACACAGACACATACACTGGTAGACGAACTGACAGACATACTGACACAGGCACATATACAGACATACTGACACACAGACACATATACTGACATACTGACACACACACACAGACACATACACTGATCAACATACTGACACACATACACTGACAGAAATACTGACACCCACACACTGACAGATATACTGACACCCACATACACTGAGAAATACTGACACACACACACAGGCACATACACACACACAGACTGATATACTGACACACACACAGACATACTGGCACACAGACAGATATACTGACACATGCATACACATGCACTAACAGACATACTGACGCACTGACAGACATACTGACACATACGCATACTGACACACACACACATATAGACAGGCATACTGACACACACACAGACATACTGACACACACACACAGACATGCTGACACACTCACACACATACACTAACACACACATACACTAACACACAAACACACAAACTAACACACATACACACTAACACACATACACACTAACACACATACACACACACTAACACACATACACATACACTAACACACATACACAAACACACACACTAACACACATACACTAACACACAAACACACACACTAACACACATAAACATACACATACACTAACACTAACACACATACACTAACACACACACACACACTAACACACACAAACACACACATACATACACTAACACACACATACACTAACACACACATACTCTAACACACAAACACTAACACACAAACACTAAACACACACATACACTAACACACAAACACACACATACACACATTTTTTTTTTTAAATGTAATCCCCCCAGCCTCCTTACCTTTTGGAGTGCTGGGGGGATTCCCTGGGGTCCAGTGGTGCTGTTGGGCTCCTGGGTGGGTGGCCGGTCGGGCAGGCAGGCGGGCGCGCGAGGGAGCACTCAGTGCTTCCTCTTCAGCTCCCTCGCGCGCCGCGTAGGGATGCCGGCGCCGGAAGATGACGTCATCTTCCGGCTCCGGTATCATTGCGGTGCGCGAGGGAGCTGAAGAGGAAGCACTGAGTGCTCCCTCGCGCGCCCGCCTTCCTGCCCGACCGGCCACCCGCCCGCCGGGGTCAGCGGGGCCCACGGGGCAGGTGCCTCGGGCCCCCCAAGAGAAACTGGGCCCGGGGCAGCTGCCCCATTTGCCCCGCGTTAAAGACGGCCCTGGCTGGGTGTGTGTGAGCGAGGGTGATGTATGTGTGTGGGTGCTGTTTGTGGGCTGTGTCTGCTGTGTGTGTGCTGTATGTTTGGGTGGAGGTGGGGGCAGATTAGTTAATATACCAGTCCTGCTGCCTTCCCTGGTGGTTCAGTGGAGAGTGAACTCTAGCCCGGGTTCTCTGCTGCCTCCCTCCATGCTGCTGTGGACCGGTGAGGTAGAACTTTGATCTCCCCACCGGCCCATGGAGGCTTAGACCGGAGCCGCCTCTCCGATAGCGTCGGCTCTGCATGAGCCGACCGAGGAGACCCAGAGATCTCCCCTGCCGGTCTCAATCCATTGGCGTGCCGCGGGGATTAGGGTGTGCCCATGCACACCCGACACACCCCGTGCGCACGCCTATGGAAGTGAGGGATGGGGGAGACAGCCTACATGAAGAGTCAGCAAGGAGCAGGAAGGTAAGGTAAGAAAAGGAGAAGGAACAGAAATAAGCAGGAAGGGACATCAAGGAGCAGAAAGGGGCAGCAAGGAGCTGGAAGGGACAGCAAGGAGCACAAAAGGTAAAGTAGGAGAAGGAGCACAAAAGAACAGAAATGAACAGGAAGGGTCAGCAAGGAGCTGGAAGGTAAAGCAGCACAAAGGTAAAGTAGAAGGAGCAGAAAGGGTCAGAAATGAGCTGGAAGGGGCAGAAGGAGCACAAAGGTAAAATAGGAGAATGAGCAGGAAGTGAGGGATGGGGGAAACAGCCTACATGAAGAGTCAGCAAGGAGCAGGAAGGTAAAGTAAGAAAAGGAGAAGGAACAGAAATGAGCAGGAAGGGACATCAAGGAGTAGAAAGGGCCTGCAAGGAGCAGGAAGGAGCACAAAGGTAAAGGAGCAGAAAGAATCAGAAGGAACACAAAGGTAAAGTAGGAGAAGGAGCACAAAGGGACAGCAAGAAGCACAAAGATAAAGTAGAAAAGGGAGCAGAAAGGGTCTGCAAGGAGCAGAAAGGGATCAGAATGAGAAAGAAGCAGAAGGGCGCAAAATAAGCAGAAAGTAGCAGAAAGGTAAAAGAGCAGAAGGGGCCAAGAATAGAAAACAGTGTCCGAAGATAAAAAAAGACTGTCAAATGAAGGAGAGGAAAAAGAGATTGGAGCAGGAAGGACAAATGAAGTGAACCCTCCACTTTATTCTGGACACCACATCATAAGGCTTTGGTACCTGGGCCAGGCAGGGAAACGCTGGACCTTCTCATTTCCAAAGGTAAAAAAATATCAGTATTAATGTGTTCACTTTTATTTACTGAGTGTCAGGAAGCACAGAGTGCCGTTGGGTAGGGGTGTTGCTGATTGGCTAGAGCGTTCAGCTGGCACTCTAAGCCAATCAGTAGCTCCCCATTCATAAAAAAGTAAAAATATTTTATGAACCGGGAACTAGCGATTGGCTTAGAGCGTCAACTGTCCACTCTAGCCAATCAGCGGCACCCATGCCTGACGTCAATCTGCACTTCCTGAAACTCTGTTTCAGAAGCCAAATACCACTGAGCCTTTGGGGGTAAACCATTTGAGAGTGATTTAACCCCTTAAAGGAAAGCGAACACCCAAGGGCTTCCTGGCATCATAGCATTTTCATTTAGGTGAAGTTGTTATGGTGACCAGAATGGTCCTTTAATTTGCTTAAAGGAAGACTATAGTGTCAGGAATACAAACATATATTCCTGACACCATAGTTGTGAAAACGCTATTCACCCTGGCTTTATGTGATAATGGCTATGCCCCTTCCCTTTAATGACACTGTCAAAAAGGTACCAAGCGTGGATGTCATTACAATTATGCCCCCCCCCTGGAAAAATTCCTGCGGACGCCCATGCTGAGTTGGTTTTTATATCAGCTCTTGTCGTTATATTGCATCATAGTAAATAACGATAAATTACTTTTCTGGCTCGGGGAGATTAGAATTTGTGAAAGCAGTCAAGAAGAAATCAGGAAGTTTAACAATGAAACATACTGTTACAACAGTGGAAACCACAGGATTGTATGCAAATAATGCTCATGTGAAATTAATACAAATTACTGTGTTTGAAAATAAAGGTTTATATTCCTTCAATTTTCATCATATATGGCTATTCACTAAAGTGGGAATTAAAAATAAAAATAAAGGGAATTTTTGCATTGAAGGTAAAAAATAGCCAAATTAGAAAACTTGTCTCAATCAGCTATGATTTCAGTTTTTCTACTTTGCCCCTGAATTTTAAATTCACAGTGAATTCTCACTTTACTGAATAACTGTTAGTCTTGCAGTATTATTCATGGGAATTGTTGGGCATTCAAAGTTAATTTCAAATTTAAGGCCAAAATACTAGATATGGAAACATTAGCTATCCTGGAGAATATTTCTGGCTTGGCTACTTTGATCTTTATTTGAAATTCTGTTTGAATATTAGAGAAAGATAGAGAGAGATTTAATAACCAGGTTATTTATGTAAGTGAGAACTCAAGGTGAATTTAAAAATTAAACGGACACTCCAGGCACCCAGACCACTTATGCCCATTGGAGTGGTCTGGGTGCCAACTCCCACTACCCTTAACCCTGCAAGTGTAATTATTGCAGTTTTTTTATAAACTGCAATATTTACCTTGCAGCGTTAACTCCACCTCTAGTAGACAGCCACTAGAGGGCACTTCCGTGTCTCTAGCACAGATTTGCTACAGCGTCGCTGGACGTCCTCACGCTGTGTGAGGACCTCCAGCATCGCTCAATTCCCCATAGGAAAGCACTGAAAAGCATTTTCACTGCTTTCCTATGGGGAGTTCTAATGCACGGCATTGCCGCGCATGCGCATTAGGTCCCCCCGGCCGGCGGGATCCGTCTCGCCCACCGGCCGACGTAATGCAAAGGTGGAGCGAAGGAAGAAGCAGCGATGTGGGGAGTTTTCACCCCTTCAGCAACCGGGGATTGGGAGGTGGGAGGGAGAGGGGACCTGCAGTGCCAGGAAAATGGATTGTTTTCATGGCACTGGAGTTTCCCTTTAAGGCCAGAGTAGGTGAAATTTAAAGCATAGTTGACTTAGAAAATGTTTGCATTTAAGCTATTTTGGCATTAAATTTGAAGTTCACTTTGAATTCTCACTTTGGTAAATAATCCTGTAAATGTTTATTACCATAATATGGTGTTTTCCATTGCATTAAAATGTTTAATGAAACCTATTACACAACTTACCTTCTACTCAGCTCCAGCACTGGTCCTCGCTCAGCTGACAAACTAATGCATAGGTAAACCGATGTAAATGATGTCACACCTTCATATGCTGTACAGGAGCCCACATGGATGAGTAGTGTCAAATTTCGATATAATAACCAATGAACATTGATAAGGAAACTACACATAACTGACCTTGAAAAATCATGTTTAGTGAATAAACTTGTGTTTAATTAATAATGTACTTTTACAGGGTTATCCACTAAAGTGAGAATTGCTGGGGTTGTGAATTTAAAATTTAAGACCAAGAATAGTCAAACAATTGACTGAGAGAATTTTTAAAACTTTACCATTTTGACCTGAATTTTGAAATCCACTTTGAATTCCAGGCTTTTCTCTGTTTTTTGAATCACCCTGATAGTGTTTGCAGGGCTATGCAGAGTCATTTTGCATAAATAACATTAAGGTGTTAATTTATCAATGCAAGGCAATTGTTATTGCAAATGGAATGTGTCAAAGTTAAGTGATAATATTTCGGTTTCTGAGATGACTGGATGCAATTTAGCCCTTTGTCCTGAATAAACCCGACTTTTTCTTCTTCTTTTCTTTGTGGCGGACCGACTGGCACCCCGACTGGGTGCCTCTGCCAGCCGATGCTTCCTAGTGCTCACCAAGTACTTCCAAGCGCTCCACCATAACCACCGTAGTCCCCACAACCAGCGTTACAGACCTAAGACCAGGTTCCGGTGGGTAGACCTCTCCTACTCCAGAGAGTATAGCAGGATAGCTCTTACAAGAGCTAGTGATATAGCTGTTACCTACAAGCACGAGACGAGGCTCTGTGTTGAGGGTGAAGTAGAACTGGTTTAATAGGAGCAACATGCAGCCTTGTATGCCACTCCCCAAGCAAGGGGTTTCCTAATACATATTCCAGGGGCATTCCCCACTGGACCTGAGAGGAGACTACAGTAAGCCATACAAATAATTACATTGGCTCTCAGGTCCAGGACCCTACCACACAATATTTGGTAATCCCTCTCCTGTGACTGACAGATAATTGAGTCAGGAACTGTACTAAACTCAATTATCTCCAGGCACAGAAATACATTTTAACAACATCCTGAAAGTACCCCAAAACACATGGAAACCCACATCCCCTGAGAACCCCGATCTGGGGTACCAACATTTACAAAAATCACCCAGATCGGTTCAGGGATTCGGCTTTTCATTGGAAGTCATAATTTTGACCGACCGCACACATAGCCCTATGCCTAAAACAGTTCCAGAGAATTAGAGCTAAGGGTCGGTCTCTCTTTCTGGAGTACATAAATCACGTGAACGGGGCTTTTTAAGGTGCATTGGGCAAGGTATATTGCAGGGCCCATAGCCCTGAAGCAGGAGGCTCCTCCAGGAGCACGTGGCGAGGTTCTGTTCGCCACATTGTTGATAAAACTAAAACCCCCACTAACACCATAGTGTTGCCTTACTTATTTAGGCATCTCAACCCACCGTGCTGGTTTCACTGCGGCTGCACTGCCTGCATGGCTGAGATCATAAAGATTGATGATCTCAGCCAATCAAAAGCTTTCCTTTAAGGCTAGTGCGCATGCAAGACAAATCATCACTCTGCACCAATCAAATGCTTTCTTGGAGCAACATTTGATTGAGAAGTAAGTTTGAAGCCTCTAGTGATGTGTTTATTCCTGGAATAAAAACATTGCAGTTTCTGCTAAACTGCAATATTTTATATTAAAGGGTTAAACTAAAGGGCCAGTGCACCCAGCCTACTTCACTGAGAAGAAGTAGTTTGGGTGCCTTTTAGTGGTCTTTTTTAAGATTAGAATCTTATCTGACAAGGGGATACTTTGGTTTCTTAAGAGACATAGGATGACCCATCTACCAATAAGAAATATCCACACACATCTACGCAGAATAACTTCAAACATGGTGATCTGACTTTACGTGATGTAGCCCCAGCCATAGAATTGTGGTTTACCACACATGACGTATCAACACAATGTGACTTCTGGTTCACAGGAAAATATAACAATTGTATGCAAAACTTTTTGCTTGTGTTATTTCTTGTAAATATAAAAATATTAGATGTGACCCTGTTTTTGTGCCTGCAGCTGTCAATTTGAAGTTACAGTTAGGTCTGGAAACATTTGAACACTGAGTTTTATTTCTGCTGTTTACTAAAATAAATCCATGTTACAGTTAATTAATGAATATTAGCTCAATGTACAGTCTCTCCGCTTTAATTTGAAGGTATTCACATCCAAATTGGAGGAAAGGTTTAGGCATTAGAGCTCTTTAATATGTAGCCCCTTCTTTTTCAATGGAGCAAAAGTAATTGGACCATTGACTCAAAATCTGTTTCATGGACAGGTGTGGGCTATTCCTTCGTTATTTCTTCACTAATTAAATAGGTAAAAGGTCTGGAGTTGAATCTGCAAATGGCATTCACATTTGGAAGCTGTTGCTGTGAACCCACAACACGCATTCAAAAGAGTTTTCAGTGCAAGTGAAACAGGCCATTCATAAGCTACACGAAAGAAAAACCCCTTCATAACATCCAACCAAGTGAAGAACACTCTCCAGGATGTAGGGATATCATTATCCAAGTCTACCATAAAGAGAAGGCTTCACAAGAGCAAATACAATGGGTTCACCACAAGGTGCAAACCAGTCATAAGCCTCCAGAATAGAAAGGCCAGATTAGACTTTGCCAAAAAAAAGCCAGCCCAGTTCTGGAAAAGCATTCTTTGGACAGATGAAACCAAGATCAAACCTGTACCAAAATGATTGGAAGAAAAAGTTTAGAGAAGGCTTGGAACGGCTCATGATCCAAAGCACATCACATCATCTGTAAAACATGGTGGAGGAAGTGTGATGGCATAGGCATGCATGGCTTCCAGTGGCACTGGGTTACTATTGTTTATTGGTAATGTGACAGAAGCAGCCGCATGAATTCTGAAGTGTATAGGGATCTACTGTCTGCTCAGATTCAGCCAAGTTGATTGGATGGTGCTTCACTTTACAGATGGACAATGACCCAAAACATACTGCGAAAGCAACCCAGGAGTTTTTAAGGCAAGGAAATTGAGTATTCTGCAATGGCCGCGTCAATCACTTGATATCAACCCAACTCAGCATGCATTTCACTTGCTGAAGACAAAACTTAAGGCAGAAAGACCCACAAACAAACAACAACTGAAGACAGCTACAGTAAAGGCTTGATAAAGCTTCACAAAGGAGGAGACCCAGCATTTGGTTGATGTCCATGTGTTCCAGACGTCAATCATTCATTGCCTGCAAAGGATTCTCGACAATGTATTAAAAATTAACATTTTATTTATGATTGTGTTAATTTGTCCAATTACATTTGAGCCCCTGAAATACATGGGCTGTGTATGAAAATTTGTAATTCTTAAAAGTTTCAAATGATATTTTTGTTCAAACCCTTGACTTAAAGCTGAAAATCTGCAAATTAATTCCACCTTGGTTGTTTCATTTTAAATCCATTCTGGTGGAGTACAAGCCTAAATTATGAAAATTGTGTTGGTGTCTCAACTGTAGATTTTCCCCCCTCCCCCCGAAACACATCTGTCATGACTATTTATTTAGTGTATAATTATTTTAAAAAAAGTTTTAAATACCAGTTTGAATCTTTATTGCTTGATGTAGACATTAAATATTGTTCAGTAAATTCCAAAGTGAATCGAATAGAAATCTTGAGAAAATCTTCATGTCAGTCATACTCAGAGTATGTCCATTTTATCAGAATTTTTACCATTTCTGTTTCAATTCACTACAATTCATATTTAAGTGAATACAACCTCCTGACTTTGAATATATTTCCCCCTATATGATATAGAAGAGAAACGTATACTATATTTTAGGTGGTAAATATTGCCTCCCTTAAAGGGCTAGTCATAGCACTATAACTACTTTGTTTGCATCATTGCAAAGGTTACAGTGTAAAGAGTACCTGGTCCCAGTCTTCCTTCCCAGTTTCCACACGCAACATACATAATTTGGACTTACCTCCTCTCTATTTCTCTGCAAGGAGTCTGATCTATGTTCACAGTAATTGGACTGGCAGATCCCAATTTACAAAATTGTAGACTGGACTGCGCATAAGCTGATAGCAGCTGCATTATGGCTACTATTAGACCATAATGCAGCTGCTATAGCAATCATGCTATGTGATAAGTCGAAAGGCTAAACTGCACATTCAATAAACCATTGTTGGACGGTTTGTTGCTTAAGAAACAAAAAACAAACCAGAATGAGAAGCTACTAACTGGTGGGATATTTCCAGTTTAGGAAGAGTCTATTCAACTATTGCAAGTTATAGAACTTTAAAATTAACTCCTCTTCCACCTCCTGTTTTTTTTTGTATATTTTGTAAAGATCCCCAATGGTAACATCGCTGCTGTCCTTACTTGATGTTGTCCCTTGCAAACGCCGCCATCTTTCATAGTCAGTTGGCGCTTCATCTGACAGGAGTCCCCATCAGTACTTTCAGTAAAATTCCAACACTTAATGAAGCCACTTAAACTTATTTTTGTTGCATATTTTTTTTTAAATACATTTTCTCACAAAACAATGGAGTAAATCTAGACCTAGGGCCACCTGTGACAGAAATCAAAAGCTGCCAAAATTCAGTATGTGTCATCCAGTCACATAAACATTCTTCTTAGATTTCTTATGTTGTTACGTAATTAACTCTGTTAAGATTACATTTATTTCTCTCCTCCAAATAAATGACGCTTTAAGTTGCCAGGCAACACTTTTCCTGCGCCATCCATCAGCATGTAGAAAGCGTCCAGTAAAATGAAATGGCCTCATAGGGAGGCTGTGTAATACAGAGAGCGTTAATTGACATTAAAATGTCTGGAATATATTTTGGATGAGTAATGAGAAAGCAAAACCCATTTTGAGTAGAGAGGAAAAGGTTTAGATGCCAGGAATGCTCTGTCTTTTGTCAAACAGCTTCAAAAGAGTTTGACAGAGATCAAAGCGACTGTACCCATAACACTTTGCACCACAACCCCTAGATAAACCGTAGTGCTTGTAGTATCCCTTTAAATCTACTGTAACTTGTAATAAGACCCTATTTGTATTCTTTGTCATGACCTTGTTAATGCATTGACATACTGTGACATTTTAAGAACCGTTACTGAGAATTTATTGAATGGGGCTTCAGTTTGAGCCCTGATGGTATCAGCAATAATTTCACTTCCCTTGCAGAAGTGGGTGCCTTCGTTCATTCTTCACCAATAATTGTCAAGTCTTCTCCCACTTAGGGATGAATCATCAGCAGGAAAGACATTCACTGCTGCTCTAACTGATGGCACAGCTGTATCAAGCACAAGTGGGGTAAATATTAACCCTCGGAGCAGAAAAAGGACAAGATTGTGTGGCGTTCAAAGCGTGTTCGATGCCACCAGAACACCAAGGGTTAAAGCCATCTCCTTCATACATGAAATTTAATTTTTGATGACTGGGAAGAATAATAGGCAGTTTAGATGTGACTCATATAGAAGCAGGCCCCTATAACCTTGATGCAGTGAATTCTGATCTATTGACGAAAGATTGTTCTTAAGCAATTAAAGTAGCTATGTCACTAAAATGTCTTTATCTAAATCACTTTAAGACCATATTGCTTATAGATTAATATTACTTGGATATAAACACAATACGGGAAGTTTATCTGTAATTCTTACTCGAAGATCTGCTTGTTTTCAAAGTAGAGATGGTTATCTTGGTAATAAATCACATTCATCACATTTAAAGTCTCACATGGCTATTTAATTACAGGGTTATTTACTAAAAGTGAGAAGTCAAAGTGAATTTTAAATTTAAGGTTAGAATAGCCAAACTGAAAGCAAAGCTGACTTAGAGGATTTTTCTGGTTTGGCTATTTTCACTTAAAATTTAAAATTCACTTTATTTTTTACATTATCACTTTAGTAAAAAAACATTTGAATAGGAATTTGGAAAGCCAAACTTGGAAGAAAAAAAAAGAAAAAAATATCCCCTGGTCCATCAGAGTAAAACATTACAAAAATATGTACTATTATGACAAGCCAGGGATTGCTAAATTCATTCCATATTAAATGACATATTGGTAGATGCCCAGTTTCCTGGACATGAATCTACCGGCCACTGGTTTAAATTATATGCCGAGGGATATCCCGGTAACTTCTTCAATTCAATTGGTGCTCTATCCTTGCAATACCATTAACAACCCTGCCTCCCCATCACTTGAAATATATGTGGAAATATGGTAGTTTCTTCTATGATATTTACGTGTGGAAATAACTTTTTACACAACTAATCTATAGTTATCAGCTGATTCCTATGTGTCGTCAACATTTGTCCTGCTGGGCATAAAACAAAAAGATTAAAAAAATCTTAGAAGCCCTGGAGCAACTTGTAGAATAAAACACATTGTGTTCCTGTCAATCATGTCTCTTCTGCTGTGATGATGGTTGCTAACCAAAAATGTTATTTTAATAATTTTACGTTTTGCAAGAAACTAGTTGACATTTATTGAGGATTTCTGCTAAAATTCATGCAAACAGAATTCTCTGTGCTTCCAAATGTGACTATTCAACCAAAGAACGCAAAAATAAATACAAAATAGATGTTCTTTTATTCTTGTCTGAACCAAATTATTGCAATCTCATAAAAATCAACAAAAACATTTCATTCATTTTAATCCACATGCCGACAGTCATTGATTATAACTTAGGCAGAAGTACAGATTCATATATTCGTTCACTTATGACCTCACTTGTGATGTTGATGGTTCTACAAACCACGGCAAGAAAAGGAAACCAATTATTAATAATGTTTATACTGAAATTTCTAACTCTACAAATCCCACAAATAAAGCATCTGGACAATTTTGTAAAGTATATCTTCAATTTCACAGCACAGCCTCTCTGTGATTTCCATCCCTTATTATACAAAGGGACTATATATGACTAACCCATTATACTTTTTTCCATACTTATAAAGGAGCACTGTAAGCCTTACAATCACTACAGCCACTGAAGTGGTTATGGTGCCAGGATTGCACTGGCGCATTCCCAAGATGACTAGCCAAATCAAATGCAAATGGTTTGACAACTAACATGGGGTCCCATGGACACCAGTCACAGCCTTCAAGAGAAACCAAAGATTGTGAGCTTTTATTGGCTCCTTTGAGCTAAACCCAACCGTGCAGGGTTCATCTTATGTTGAGAACATCAACTGAACTCTCTCAGCCAATGAACTAAGCCATGCACTGCTGGCTTCGCTCAGAGCAGAAAGCCTCCAGCTCTCCTGGAAGAGGCACCCAGAAGACCCCAGGTAAGTTTACAAACCGTTTGCAAATGGTTTACCTACTTATCCTAGGAGGGTGCAACGGGAATTCTAGCACCATTGCATTGTGCTGTAGTGGTTATGGTGCTTGGAGTGTTCTTTAAATTAGCAGATCATTGGACAGCTAATTTTTACGTTTGTTTAATGTTACTAGATCCCATATAATACAGTTTTAAGTACAAATGCAAATTTAAATTAAATCAAGACAAGCATATTTACAATATTCATAAACTCTTTTTTTTTGTGATCCAGAAAGATTTTCTCTACAACAATTCAGTTTTTAAATAAATTAATTAAAAGTGATTTACAGCATCAATTTCCCTTCACCTGACTGATCTGTAACTACACTTGTGTACAAATAAATTAAGTTTGGTTTTGATTTAATAAGCATTCCAGCACTGTTAGAAAATCTTTCCAAATGATTTATCAATAGAAGTCACCAATAAAGTCTATGGAATTTTTATAGATACATTATTTCCAAATAATTTATCTACATAAAGCATGTCAAACTTGCAGCCCGCGGGCCACATGTAGGCAGAGGGTAGAGACACTAAATGTCAGTGCTCCACACTGTGCAGCACTGCCCCAGGAAGCACCTAATAGCCATCTGCAGAGTGGCCAGTGGAGGTATTTCTAGGCTGTAATGTAAACACTGCATTTTTTCTGAAAATTACTGCAAAAAGCCTGAGGGGAATGATAATACTCATCAGAATAAATGCATTAAATTTATTCTGATAATACTCATCAGAATAAATGCATTAAATTTTCTGAAATTTACTGCAAAAAGCCTGAAGGGAATGATAATACTCATCAGTATAAATGCATTAAGCTGTAGTTGTTCTGGTGACTATAGTGTCACATAAAGATATAAAGGGATATCTGACTTTGTCCCTCAATTGTTCGTAGACAGTCAGGGGCATGCAGAGCATTATGGGAAATGCAGTCCAACAATTGCTCAAGGGCCTAGGTTGGACGGCCCCTAATTTGAGACTTACAAGTACATACTATCCTTTCTTAATGATATCAAGGCTCTGACCTTTGACTCCATTAAACCCAGTTTAAGACTCAAAGGCAGATGACACTGCACATAATCTAATCTTTAAATATACTATATCAAAGTTGATTGTCTAATCCACTTAGTATAGAACTACCAACACTAAAACAAGGCAATGAATATTAACAAAGTGAGGTTATGCTGAGAACATTAAATGTTATTGGTCCTTAAAGTGAACCTGTCACGTCATATATAGGTTTGCAGTTATCTCACCATCTGGTTTGACACACCTTTTGTAGAAATACCTGCTCCTCTCGGCTCTGCATGATCCCAAAAGTGACTAATTTTATGAAGCTTAACACTCTACCTGGGTCTCTATAGGCTATGTAGTAAAGGGTTTTTTGATAATGTGTTCTTGTTGGCACACACTTATGACATCACTATGTCCAATATCCAATCGCAACCGAGTATAGCGTATAAATACTTCCTGGCTATCCTTGTTTCTTTACCCCGGTATGATTCTTGTTACCTGAGAGTGTGTTTATACAGTGTATTGGATTTACGGTTTTCTGACCTTGGCTTGTTTTACCAGTCTTGCTATCCTGACCTTGGCCTGACTATTGATTCTATGTATCTCTGTTATCTTAGATCTCGAACCTGTCTCTTGTTTACTCTCTTTCTGCTAGCAGACATTTTGCTTATCTCTCTTAGGCACTAGCCCAGCCACTCTAAGGACTGTTATGTGTTCCGTTATAGATTTCTTTAGTTTGTGTGTTAGGGCATCTCCAATCCTGCAATATTTCACAGTTAAGTGTTTCTTCCCTTGATACAATCAAAAGTGCTTTTTTCACCATTTGCAATTTTTATTGAAAGTAAGTCAAACACAGGTACATATCTGGTACAATTCTGCACACTGTGGGCATTAGTAATATCGGGACATAACATAAATCTGCGTTGTCTGAAGCTTAAACTAACCAGGTCATGAAGAGCAGAGAGGACTACTTAGTAGGGACTAAGATAAGAGAAAGATGAAAAGGAGAGTGGAAGACGTAGAAAGAGAAGAAAGAAGATGAGAGAAATACCACGTTGACTCTGCGAACCCAATTGTTTCAGGTTTTCTCACACTTCCTGAAAGGGTTGTAGATTTCCCAAGAGTTTATGTGACATCTCTTCATACTACTTTGATGTGAAGTCTGTTAGAAACAGCTTTGATGGTTGGCTGAAGAGTTGATTTCTATGTGTGGGAAATAGAAGTGATTAGACCTGAGATTGTATGAAGGGTGAGGACATTCCCTATTCCAGTTACCGCTGGCGGGACATAACTGCTCCATACTGCTATCCTTTCTACCCTCCTGTTAGCCTAGAGGAGCAAGGAGCCCTCATCCCCGGTGTCGGTTGTCTGGTGGAGCAATAGTTCTAAACACAGCTCCTCAAGGCTGAACTCTTTTCAATGGGGCTAGAAGATGCTCTGGTTCCTGAGATTTCAGAGCCGTTGCCAGATTTTTGGCACCCACTGGCTGCATACCACTTTTAACTTCTCACTCTGGCTCGATTTCCACTCGTATTCAGTGAGGCAGTGAGTGGAAAATGCTGTAATAGACAGTGGCGGAACTACCGCGGTCGCAGAGGTTGCAGCTGCCCATCACTCCAGGGTGCCTGCCGGCGATGTGTTGCGGCCCCCAGCCCGCTCAGTATCCAGGGGGCCCGGTCAGCTCTGCGGCACTTTAACAGCACGACCGGGCCCCCTTTGATGACAGAGCGCAGGGAGGAATTGACTGCCCCGGTCACTTCCTCCCTTCAATCACAGAGCCCAGGCGGGAGGAAGAGAGGAGGGAGTCAGAGTGAGAACTCTGACTCCCATGAGCATGAGCCACTGGACCCCAGGGAAAGTCACCCTCCTGCACCTAAAAGGTAGGAAACAGGAGGGTGACATTTTGCATGTTTCTGTGTGTGTGTGTGTGTGTGTGTGTATGTATGTGTCTCTGTGTGTATGTATGTGTGTGTGTCTCAGGGCCGGTGCAAGGATTTTTGCCGCCCTAGGCAAAAGTAAAGTTTGACGCCCCCTCCTCCCCCCCGTGACATCGCAATGCCCCACCCATATGACCTGCCATGTTAACTAACGCTAGTGCTGCAGTGCCGCTGTGTTTACATTAAAAGGCCTGCAGGGACAGGCTATAGACACCAGGACCACTACATTAAGGTGCAGTGGTTCTGGGGACTATAGTGTTTCTTTAATGTGAGGTAAATTAGAGATTAGTGCCACGAATAATATACTAGATTACCTACTTACAAGCAGATGAGGATGATGATGGGCTCTAGCTGCAGTCTGGCTCCACTGGTCTGGTGTATAACAGGATCTCTGGAGGCTGTTTGTAACTGTGGTCACACAAATCAATGTTCTGGGAGAACGAGAAGCAGCTCCATTTTTTGGGGGCCCTTTACACAGCTCAAGGTCTGGGTCCCAGGGTCCACCTTCATTTTCCACCAATGAGTTTGTTCACAGGGGATGGAGTGTGTAGGGAATGTCCTGATTTGTGTGTAAGGAATGCATTTTGTGAATCTGTGTTTGTATGTGTAAGGGCTGCAAGGTGTGTTTCTGTGTATGTAAGGGATGAAGTGTGTGAGTCTGTAAGGGGTGCATTGAGTGTGTGTAAGGAATGCATTGTGTGTTTCTGTGTGTGCAAGGGATGCATTGTGTGTAAGGGTTGCATTGCGTGTGTGTGTGTAATGCATTGTGTGTGTAATGCATTGTGTGTGTAATGCATTGTGTGTTTTTCTGTGTGCAAGGGGTTCATTGTCTTTGTGTGTAAGGGGTGCATTGTGTGTGATTGTGTGTGTGTGTGTGATGGATGTCAATCTCTCCCCCCTCCCTTGTCACTCTCTTCTCCCCCCCTCCCTTGTTACTCTCATTCCCCCTCCCTCCCCTGTCACTCCCCCCTCCCTGTCAATTTCTCTCTCCCCGTCAATTCCCCTCCCTGTCAATGTCTCCCCCCGTTAGTTTCTTTCCCCCCCCACCTCCCTGTTAGTTTCTTTCTCCCCCCTCCCCTGTCAGTTTCTTTCTTCCCCCCTCCCCTCCCCTCCCTGTTTCTTTCTTCCCCCTCCCTGTTTCTTTCTTCCCCCTCCTTCCCTGTTTCCTTCTCCCCCTCCCTCCCTGTTTCCTTCTCCCCCCTCCCTCCCTCTTTTTCCCCCTCCCTCCGTTTCTTTCTTCCCCCTCCCTCTGTTTCCTTCTCCCCCCTCCCTCCTTCCCTGTTTCCTTCTCCCCCTCCCTTCCCTGTTTCTTTCCACTTCACTTTTCTTCCTCCTCCCTGTTTCTTTCCCTCCTCCCCTTGTTTTTTTCTTCCCTCCTCTGTTTTCTTTCTCTCTCCTCTGTTTCCTTCTCCCCTCCCTGTTTCTTTTCCCTCCCTCCTCCTGTTTTTTCTTTTTAGCCCTCCTCCTTTTTTTTTTCTTCTCCTCCCCCTCTCTCTTTTTTTTTCTTCTTCCCCCTCCCTCCCTGTTTCTTTCTTCTTTCCCCCTCCCTCCCTCTCTTTTCTTCTCCTCCCTCTCCCCTCCCTCTCTTTTTTTTTTTCTTCTCCCCCCTTCCTCCCTCTTTCCTCCCCCTCCCCTACCTGTGTGGTAGTGTGGCCGAGCCCAGTATAGTCCGACCGGTACAGGGAGCTGTTGTTTCCTGTACCCGGCCGGACTAACAGGAAGTGAACACTCAGTGTTCACTTCCTGTTAGTCCGGCCGGGTACAGGAGACAGCTGCTCTCTGTACCGGTCGGACCAATAGAGGGCTCGGCCACGCTACAGAGAGGGAGCTGACAGGAGGGAGCGCTGAGCGCTTCCCTCCTGTCAGCCTCTCCTCAGGCTGCGCCCGGGCGGTGCGGTCCGCCCTCATGGGACGCTACCGCCGGACAGCTGCAAGCCGCCTGAGGCTCTTCACAGAGCGCTCGGGCGGCTGCAGCATGAGCGGGGCCGGCGCTCCTGGCGGCGCCCCCTCCCAAGGGGCGCCCTAGGCGGCTGCCTAGTCCGCCTTACAGGTAGCGCCGGCCCTGGTGTGTCTGTATATATGTGTCTGTCTGTGTATGTATGTGTCTGTGTCTCTGTGTGCATGTGTGTGTTTGTATGTGTGTGTGTCTGTGTGTCTGTTTGTATGTATGTGTGTCTACATGTATGTGTGCCTGTATGTCGGTGTCTTCAAGTGTATCTGTCTGCATGTGTGTGGGGGGGGGTGTGGAGGGGGTGGGTAGGTGTGGGGGGTAGACATCTGGGGAGTGGGGACGTATGGGTTGGGGGCATAGGCGTGCGCACGGGGTGTGCCGGGTGTGCCTGGGCACACCCTAATCCCGCGGCACGCCTATGTATATTGAGACCGGCAGGGGAGATCTCAGGATCTCCCCTGTCGGCTCATGCAGAGCCGGCGCTATCCGAGCGCCGGCTCTGCTCTCAGCCTCCCTCCCCACTGACCCACATGCAGGTAGGGAGGCAGGAGAGGACCGGCGGAGCTATTGCCGGCAGCTCCGCCGGGTTCCTCTCGCGAGATATGAGCGTTGCCACGGCAACGCTCAAATCTCGCGAGAGTGAACTCTAGCCCCACAGGGGGCTAGAGTTCACTCTCCACTGGACCACCAGGGAAAGCAGCAGCACTATCCCCCCTCCCTACAAAAGGTAAGAAGGGAGGGGGGATAGCAAGAAATGTACCCCCACCTCCACCCCCACAATCACCCACACACACATACAGCACGCATACAGCACCCACACACACATACAGCACACACACATTCAGCACCCACAGACATACACAGCACCCACAGACATACACAGCACCCACACACATTCAGCACCCACAGACATACAGCACCCACAGACATACACAGCACCCACAGACATACACAGAACTCACAGACATACACAGCACCCACAGACATACACAGCACCCACACACATACAGCACCCACACACACACAGCACCCACACACATACAGCACCCACAGACATACACAGCACCCACACACATTCAGCACCCACAAACATACACAGCACCCACAGACATACACAGCACCCGCAGACATACACAGCACCCACCATACACAGCACCAACAGACATACACAGCACCCACACACATACAGCACCCACAGACACACACAGCACTCACAGACATACACAGCACCCACACACATACAGCACCCACAGACATACACAGCACCAACACACATACAGCACCCACACACACATACAGCACCCTCACAAACACACACAGCACCCTCACACACAGCACCCTCACACACAGCACACAAACAGCACCCTCACACACACACAGCACACTAACAGTACCCTCACAAACACAAACAGGACCCTAACAAACACACACAGCACACTACCAGTACCCTCACACACAAACAGCACCCTCACACACAGTACATTAACAGCACCCTCACAAGCGCACACACACACACAAACAGCACCCTCACACACAGTACATTAACAGCATCCTCAGAAGCACGCACACACAAACACCCTCACCCACATAGCACACTACCAGCATTGTCACACACACATCACACTAACAGCACCCTCACACAGCACACACACACACACACAGCAGTGTGTATATATATATGTGTAGTTGAGCGAACCTGAACTTTAAAGTTTGGGTTCGTACCGAATATTACAGCTTTTGGACCCCGGACCCGAACACGGACATTTCAGTGAATGTTTGGGTTCAAGTGTGGCGATTTAATGGCGCGTCTTGAAAAGCTGCAGGGCAGCCAATCAACAAGCGTTTGACTGGTGTGCCCTTAGAAGCCATCACAGCCATGCCTACTAATGGCATGGCTGTGATTGGCCAGTGCAGCATGTGACCCAGCTTCCATATAAACTGGAGTGACGTTGTGCCGCACGCACATGAGCTGTTATTAGTGTAGGGAGAGGATGCTGCAGCTGTGAGGAACAAATTAGGAAAGAATTCTGGTGTTGAATCTGCAAACTACAGCAATTTTTGTGGGTGCTATCCTACATTATTGTACCCTACCCTGAGCCCAGTGCCACAGAGAAATAATCAATCAGTCTGTTTATTAATGTGCCAGGCACATTACTTTAATCCTGTTCTGGTAGCTCAGTGGGCAACATCTAGGCATTTTTAAATACTGCTGTGACATCACAGTTTTATAAATTCACATTTTTTTGGTGCTAAAAAGTACATTTGTGGCGTGCACTTCATATCTGAGAGTCAAATAGAACCGTCAAATACTGTGGTTACATCGCAGTTTTAAAAATTCAATTTGTTTTGGTGCTAAATAGTACATTTGGGGTGTACCCTTCATATCTGGTGTATGTGTGCAACACTGGCTAGTTACCACTTCTCAAGAAAGTCTAAAGACAAATAAATGTTGCCTCTGGTGCAGGTATTATAGAAGGCAAGACTGAGAAAAATCGTTTGGGTTACGTTTCCCTGTTGACATGTTAATTATCTTAGACCATTAAAATTCAATAATCAATGAAAAAACACACTGTCATACAAAAATATGTATTATAGACAAGTTAAAAACAAGACTACAAGTCATGCTATAAAAAAATTAAACAAGTTTTTAAAATATGTATGGGCCAACCAGTGACTGTAAAAACAAAGTTTTAATGGTTACATTCATGACATTCAGATGTCATATTGTTAATTACCAATTTTTATTTAGCCTGATTTTTTTTTTAAAAAGTGAAAAATAAGTGTGATTGCTTCATATACAGAAGCATTAATATACATTTCTATATTGTGTAAAGACACAACTACAAAGTTAAAAACCAAACACCAACACAACGTGCCAGACAATCTACCTGTGCATGGCTAGTGTGATACAATAAGTCTACATCTTAAAAATGCAATAACCCACAGAAGATGGGCGAGAATTTTTTTTTGCAAATGGAACTTTGATTCGAATTTACTACATCGGTCACTTGTCATATTGTTTCACACCTACAACACTTGTTAAACAGATCTAAGTGATAGAAAACAGATTGATATTTTCTATACTAGAAACTACCAGATAACAAGCTGCTATATTTAAACCAGTTATCAATAGCTAAGAGATACTTAAACAATATTGTAATTCTGGGGCAATACCCTCACAAGTCAAACTGAGAGGTCAGTTTATAGGGAAAACTGTTGCCTGGATACAATTCTAAAACAATTTCCATATGTCCTTTGCAGACTTTACAATTTAAATATTTAAGTGAGTTTGAACATGTGAATACAAAATATTTTAAAAAGTGTATAAATATCAAAAAACAAGCTTAAAAAAATGAAAAACCCAACTCTGAAGCATGTTTGTCATTCTGGATGTTCAGCTGGCCTGCAAAAGAATGAGTTATAAAAGTATACCGCACAAGTTTTACATAGGTTGCCATTATACTGTATATGAAATATTTGGAGATACAATTTAGATTACTTGCACTTTGAATCTTTAACACTCCACGCAGCATTACCACTTCAGCTTGACAACTTTCCGTTGGAGGAAGTTGCCAGCAGGCCCCCAGGTGCCTGAAGCTCCTGTTCAGGACCTGCCAGCACAGGAAGGTGCTACCAACACCCAGTGGAACCCAGGTAAGTTGTCAAATAGCAAGCTGACTACTTACACTGGGAGGGCTCCAGGACACACCTGGGACCATAATCTTTATCACTAATCTACAGGCTGTACCAATTATAGTGTTTGCCATTTCAGTTATTCTTGGTGAACTTTACATGCTGGAAAAACACAGGTGCCAACTGCTGTGGCTTTCTGCAGTGTGCAGACCGGCAAGGAGGGCAGGGTTGAGGCGTGGGTGGAAGATGATGTGGAGGATGATGAGGTCCTAGACCCCACATGGAATGAAGGTCATGCGAGTGACGTGTGCAGTTTGGAGGAAGAGGCAGTGGTCGCACAGAGGCACCAGCACAGCATAAGAGGGAGCAGGGTGCAAAAGCAGAGCGGCCGGCCCCTAGACAGTACGCCTGCTACTGCCCACCGCACCCAGGGACCGAGCACACCAAAGCCAGCTCCAAGGAGTTCCCTGGCGTGGCAGTTCTTCAGACAATTTGCTGACGACAAGACACGAGTGGTTTGCACGCTGTGCAATCAGAGCCTGAAGCGAGGCATAAACGTTCTAAACCTGAGCACAACCTGCATGACCAATCATCTACATGCAAAGCACGTGCTGCAGTGGAGTAAGCACCTCAAAAACCAAGAAAGGTCTCAGGCTCCTCCTGCCTCTGCCTCTTCCTTCACCTTTTCCTCCGCCCCGCAAACAGAGGATGTGGCAGCAACGCCACCACGTCCGCCACCGTCCCCAAGCATCTCCACACTGTCCCATGGAAGCGTTCAGCTGTCCATCTCCCAAACACTGGAGAGAAAGAGGAAGTACCCACCCGCGATCCCTGGCCCTGAATGCCAGCATTTCAAAATCCCTGGCCTTTGAAATGCTGTCATTCCGTCCGGTGGAGACGGACAGTTTTAAAAATCTGATGGCGTTATTGGACTGCAAGAAATGCACCGCAGGCCCCAAATGTTTTTTTTTTTTTTTATATGTCCCAATATCTTGGGGGCTATCCCAATTAAAATAAATAAATAAATAAACAAACAAACAAACAAACAAACAAAAAACAGTGTTGGCTACTTCCTCCTCCGCCACTTCCACCTACACCGCCACGGTCACCGCCTTCTCAACCTCCTACTCCACATCCACCTCCTCTTCCTAGTTCAAGATGATTATTTTTAATTTGCATGTATTTTATGTTATTTTAAGTTATTTCCCTATCCACATTTGTTTGCAGGGCACTTGTCCTACTCTTACCCCCATTTTATTTCCTTTTGCAGCCCTCTAGCCCTTTCCAGGACTTTTTTAGAGGCATTTTAGTGCCCAAAAGTTCGGGTCCCCATTGACTTAAATGGGGTTCGGGGTCAAGTTCGAGTTCGAACTCAAACTCTTTGACGAATTTCGGCTGAACTCAGCGAACTCGAACATCCAGGTGTCCGCTTAATTCTATTAGGAACCAAATAAAAAATTTTTGGGGGACAGACTTTCAATTCAGACAAGTTTTCGCTGATTAGGGAACTTGTTAATTCATGTAGATTTCAACTAGAACACTGATACACTATCCCTCAGAAGATGATTAGTAGAATGGGATATATACCTATATAAACTGCCTGACTTCACATTTTAATATATAGAAATATGCTATTTCTCACAAAAAAGCAGTTATTCAATAAAGTTCTTTTTCTGATATTTTTTGCATTTTCTTGATGAAATTGTTCTAAAATGTACATGGCATAGATACCCAAAATGCTTTGTATGCATCGTCTTCCTTAAACAATTGAACGTATGACTTTAAAGACAACAAATTACCACATTTTACTCATTTCGTGATGTAAAGTCATGATTTTATTAAGGACACAGAGGCTTATATAATGTTTTCCTACACTCATGGCTGAACACTTGACATTACGCTTTTCCTCCATTTGCTCTGATTGCCCGGACACCTCTCCACCTCAGGCGTTAACCGGACTTCGCTGATTCTCATATCCCCGTTTTGGACGGTTCAGCCCTGGTTCCCTATGTTCATGGAAATGTCCATAGATTACTCCCAGACTTCTCAGATCTTTTGCTGAATCCCAACGGGAACTGTCATCCGCTTCTACTCCAGGGTGTCAGGATTACTGTTTGATCCAGCACGTAGAACTGTACAGCACGGATGACAAATAAGTAACGTATTACCGGTCCTTAGAATGGCCGGATTTAACGTACAAAGAATAGTCAAAAATACTAGCCGAGGTCAGGGAACACAGAAAGGGACACAGCGATGAGGAAAGCCAGGAGTCAGGATACCAGAATATAGAGAAGTCAATAAACAAAGCCAAAGTCAAAAACCAGGTAGAAAACTATAAACAGGAACGCGCTCTCAGACAACCACAAGGGAAACCACGACAGGGCACTGAGCAGGCTGAGAACTGGGCCTAAATACCCCTCCTTTAGTTCTGATAGGCTGTAACCGGCCTTTGACCCCAAAGTCAGTTACCAGGTTTCATTTGCATAATTGCTGCTCAGCATTAACCCTTCTGTGGATTAGGTTGCTGCTCGGCACAACTTTTCCTGTGTGGACAGTAAATGTCATTAATCACTTTTCTCTAAGCGGATGAATACATGACACCAGGTTTCATTTGCACAATTACTGCTCAGCATTAACCCTTCTGTGGATTAGGTTGCTGCTCGGCACAACTTTTCCTGTGTGGACAGTAAATGCCATTAACCACATTTCTATAAGCGGATGAATACGTGACACAGGGACATCTCAGGCTATTGGCTTGGCTCCTTTCTGGGGATTCAGTCTCCTCACAGAATTTTCACAAACAACTCTGGATCTCTTGGCAGCATCTTGGGCTTCAGGAACAATGAAGTCCTATCTCCATGCCTGGAACTCATGGAATGGTTGGTGCATGGAACAACAATTGGACCCCTTATCTATGACTGTGAGTCAAGTTTTGAGTGTCCTCACTTCACTTTTTGAACGCGGATTGGCATATCGTACGGTGAATCTTTATAGATCGGCTATATCAGTATAACAAATCTCAGTATAAGCCAGGAGCAGAACACAGTTCTCTCTCAATGTAAAGGCCCTGGTGTAAGCTGGATGTAGCCTTATGAAGCCTCTTCATTAGTCCAGGCACGTGAGGATGATAAGGTGACTGAGGAGAATAGTGACTAGGGAGGCCACTAGAGGCAAGAAACAGGGAATGCAAGAAATCAACAGAATAATAACTTGGTTGTCAGGATAGGATCCTGACAGACTGACATACTCTAAAATGTCTTCTATGGCTACACCTAGTAAAGTGGAGTAGATTGGCAGGGGTGGGTCTACTATGAACCAGGGAGATTTTGAGGAAGCAGAGACTGACAGTGACCCCCTTGCAATTTCTTTCAATTTCCAGCCAGCATTCTGTCATAGGGTGCTGGGATACACAATATGACACCCAGGCAGCAGAGACTGAAGCATCTGAAATTAGCTGGAACAAGAAGTGAAGCAACTGATTATACAAATCGCATTAGATCCCACAAAAATGGATGCTAATGAATAGCTAATACATACTTCTAAAGTGTCACGATTTAGGAGGGACAGTCCCTATTTTGGACCCATTCCCTCTGTCCCTCTTTTTACCCTAATGCCCCTCTTTTCTAGGAGCTTCATATTGTCGGTGTGTAACAAAGATCTACAGAAAAAAACCTCACAGTAATATATTTTTAAACTACAATAAATATGTTTAGAAATTAGTCTGTGTAAATAAATTGTTATTGTTCGAAATTACATTTGAGTTGCATAAATTGGTATTAGTAACTAAGTCACCTAACATTTTTCAGATCAGCACCACCTCTGATCAAACCCCCCGTAACACCTTGTTTTGAGCAGGACCTTCTTCATCTCTTCTTTCTATAATTGTAAAGAGCTGTGGAATATGTTGACGCTGTATAAATACTGGTACGTTATAATCATTTTCACCAGCAATTCTTGTACATAGAGCATGTTAGAGATTAGTTCACAATGCCACCTAGTGGAGAAGCTACTAACAACATCAATCATACATTTGCCTCTGGATTTATTTAACACAAACAAAAAGTCCAGTTCTTAGCGTTATTAGCTAAAGTTGAATAGTCCAGTACCAAATGGGGCAAAATCATTCGGACTGCAAAATCCAAATATTGTTCCCATGATTTAACAATTTGCAAACCAGGGTCCAAATGAGCATGAATAAGACCTGGATTTCAGCCAGGCCAAAAGCTTAATTTCAGCCAGACCATTTGAAATCTAGATACAAAGGTTAAAATCTGGGCTTGGGTGTTTAAAATAAGGGCACAGATTTAAAAAAAAAAAAAAAAATCAGGACTGGATTTTGAACATCAAAACTATTTGCAACAACAAGCGGACAATTAATTCAAATACCTTTGGCGGCACAAAGGTTACCCATGAGGTGGTTGGCCAGTGCTTGCTCATCAGCTGCCACATTTAAAAGTGTAAATAATAAAATTTTAAAAATCTTATGGGGGTCAGAATGACCTTTATATTAGTATAAGGGAGGTTTCAAAACTCTCTTAAGCCCAACCTACCATGCTGCAGGTGGGGGTATGTCTACTAAATAGTAAGCAATCATCTATTGCTTACTTTACCTTAAACTAGTAAGTGTATGGCTATTGATGCCCCGTTGCTAAGAAAGGCCCCATCCCCAAGGGAAGTGGCCTGTAAAATACAGGGAGGTACCTATAACTCCCCCCCCTCCCCCCCCACATCCCACTGTCTGATTCACCCCAGAACCTCATCCATGGCTGGCGAGTGGGGCCTATTTACCACTTCACAACCAAGCGGTTTTCAGAAAAACCACCCACAGAATCCAAAAGGGTTGTCCTGGAAAATAAAGTATAAATTCATTTTTTGTTTAATTATATAGCATATATGGCACATTATTTAATGGAAACAGAAATAAAAATTGTGATTCAATTATACAACTTAAAAAAATTAATTCAACAAATAATAAAGTTACTGATAAGAAAGCAATGTGGTAAATACATAACATTTCTCTATATGCAACATTTTTGCCACATATTCTATAATCCTCTCACATATAAATCATACCATATACACTCAGCTGTGCTGCATATATTTACAGTCATTGGAAAAATAAAGTACACCCTCTTTAGATTCTATGGTTTTACATACCAGGACATAACAATCATCTGTTTCTTAGCAGGTCTTACAATTACATCAATACAACCTCAGATGAACGACAATGCATGGCATATTACACAGTGTCATGATTTATTGAACACAATTAAAGCAAAAAAAGAGAGGCCATGTGTGAAAAACTATGTACACCCTTACTGCTTCCATTGGAGGATAAGTAGCAGTAAGTGCGACGACCTCTGTAAAAGCCGAAGTTTTAGCAGTTTGTTGATCTGGAGCATTCAGGTTTGTTTTAACACAATGCCAATGAGGAAAGGCATCAGTAAGGATCTTAGAGAAGCAATTGTTGCTGTCCATCAAATTAGGAAAAGGCTATGAGGCCATTTCCAAACAATTTCAAATCTACCATTCTACAGTGAGATTATTCAAAAGTGGAAAACATTCAAGTCAGTTGGCAACCTTCCCAGGAGTGGACGTCCCAGCAAATTCAGACCGTGCAATGCTCAGAGAAATTGCAAAAAATCCAAGAGTTACATCTCCACAGGCCTCAGTTAGTTAGCATGTTTAATGTTAAGGTTCATGACAGTACAATTAGAAAAAGACTGAACAAGTATGATTTGTTTGAATGGGTTGCCATAAGAAAGCCTCTTCACTCTAAAAGAAACGTGAAAAACCACAAGACTTCTGAAACAATGTTCTTTGAACAGACGAGACCAAAATGGCGATATTTTGCCACAGTGCACAGCATATTAGCACAAACACCTCATACTCAAATGTGAAGCATTTTGGTGGAGGGGTGATGATTTGAGCTTGTTTTGCAGCTATATGACCTGGGGAACTTGCAGTCATTGAGTTGAACATGAACTCCTCTGTATACTACAGTATTCTAGAGTCAAATGTGAGACCATCTGTCCAACAGCTAAAGCTTGGTTGAAATTGGGTCATGCAACAGGGCAATGATTTCAAGCACACCAGCAAATCTACAACAGAGTGGCTGAAAAAGAAATTAATGAAGCTTTTGCAATGGCCCAGCCAAACTCCAGACCTCAACCCGAATGATTTTTTTTTTTTTTTTTTTATTTCAATATTTCTTTATTTAAATTTTTTAACAGATACAATTTATACAAATTTACAATCAAATATTCAATCACTCAAACACAAATACATAATGATCCACATTACATATAAATGTACTACATTCACACCGGGGAGTTCCAAGGATAAAGCTTTTACAAATTCAGAATAACAAATAACTTTTAACTTCATGCTCAGGGTAGCTCTTACAAAGTTGACAATATGTTTAACCAATTTTCATACATAGCATTTTATTTTTATTTGAGAAATATGATTAGTTGTGAGCGATTTTTCCATATTCAATTTTATTTTAATTTGAGAAAGTATATGTTGTTTCTGAAAAGGTAAGGAGGATCTCCAATTTATAGCTATTATAATTTTCATAGCTAAAATACCGTTTCGTGATTTTAAATTCCAGTTTACATGTAATAATGCGACTGTAGGTAAAAATGTTAATTTTATACCTGTCAAAACATGATAAAGATTAAAAATCCAAGACCAAATTCCATTAACACATGGGCAAGACCACCATATGTGAATATATGAACCTAAATTATTGCCACATCTTCAGCACGTAGGGTCGCAATTCTGGTACATTTTGGCTAACTTTTTTGGTGTTAAATACCATTTATTTATAACTTTGAAGTGGCACTCTGTCAAATTCAAACAATGTAAATTTTTAGAAATATTTGACAAAGAGGAACACCATTCTTCCATTGTTATAGTTAGTTCTAGATCATGCTCCCAAGAATTTTTTATTTTTGTTGGGTTATGATTAAGTAAGTCTAGAAGGAGATTTGCTTTAGAGATGACTTTATTAACATAATTGTTGCTAAATATATTTTCCATAAGACTTGCTGACTGAAATGAAGATTTTAAAATATTAAGATCTAGAAATTTTTTTATTCTTAAGTATGTAAAGATTTCCCTGTTTGGGACCTGAATTTTTTTCACCATCTCTTGGAATAAAATGATCTTATCATCTTTCATTATTTGTGAAATGGAGATTGTATCTTTATTTGGCCAATTCTTTAATGATAAATCTTTCATATTCTGTTCTAGTACAGTTAGTTTACAGGTTTTTGGTATGTATTTAGCAATTCCCAAAGCTTTTTTAATCTCCTCCCAAGCTTGTAGAAGTTGATGTAATACTAATGATTTATCTGTAAGGGCCTCTGTATATTTCTTATCACAATTTAACCATAGTTAGTACTCCAAATTCCTTGTTTTAGTTGCTTCTGCTTCAATAATGTACCAGGGGTCTACATTCATATATTGCTCTTGTAATTTATACATATGTTTGACAAATTATATAAGTTTTACGTTAGGAAAGTTTAAACCACCTTGTTTTATCTTCTTAGAAAGTACCTTTAATCTGATCTTGGGCCTTTTATTTTTCCAGATATAAGATGAAAAACTGGCTTGAATCATATCAAGCCAGCGTTTAGAAATTCTAAGAGGAATCATTGCAAATAAATAGGACCATTTAGGTACTATATATGCATTTACGACATTAATTTCCCCCCAGCATTATGTATGCACATTTCTCCATGATTTCAGTATTTTATTAGTGTATTTTAACAATTCCATTACATTAATTTCCATTGTATTTTCCACTCTAGCTGGAATTAGAACTCCTAAATGATTTATTACTTTTTTAGTCCAAATAAACTTGTATTCCTTTCTCAATTTTTCCACTATACGTTTATCTATATTCTTATACATTGCCGTGGATTTTAGTGTATTTAGTTTATAATTTGAAACCAAAGCATATTTAATTTCTTTCATTAATTCTGGTAGAGATTGTTCAGGAGATATCAATATAATTGTAGTATCATCCACATATAGAGAAATTTTAATTTCTCTTATGGCGGGATGAAAACCCTTAATGTTACAATTATCCCTTATGTTAATGGTTCCAATGATATATATAGCAGAGGTGACAAAGGGCACCCCTGCCTTGTACCATTCTTTAATTCTAACCATTCTGCACAGATATTAGTTCCAACGGTCCTCGCAGATGGAGCCGAGTAAAGTGCCATAATGGCATTGAAAATCATACCCCTAAACTCATATCCCTCCAAAAAGCTCATTATATATCCCCAGCTGAACCTGTCAAACGCCTTCTCTGTTTCTAGTGACAGGGTCAGCAGGGGAATCTGCCGCCTTCCTGATTGATCTAATATGTCCAAAATTGTTCTGGTACTATTGGTTGTAGACCTTCTCAGTACAAAACCATTTTGGTCTGTATGTATTATTTTTGGGATAATATTTTTCAGTCTTTCGGCAATAATTGAGGCATATAATTTGACATCGACATTAATTAGTGAAATTGGTCTGTAGTTTTCTACATATCTACTATCTTTGCCTGGTTTTACAATAGGGAGAATATTCGATTGAAGTAATTCTTTTGGAATTTTGTTATTTAATGCAAACTCATTAAAGAAATCTGTAAGGGGTTTAATCAGTATGGATTTCATCATTTTGTAGTATAAATTTGTATACCCACCAGGTCCTGGGATTTTATTTAGTTTTAATTTACTTATTTATTTGTCAACTTCTTCTAAATAAATTGATTTAATATTAAGAGATCTTCTTCTGAAATCTTTGTAATTTTTGTATCAGTTAAATACTTTTGTATTTCTATATTTTTTGGTTTTAAATTTAAATTATTTAATTCCTGATAAAATTTGTAAAATTTTTGTCCGATTTGTTCGGGAGAAGTATAGGTCATTTGATCATCTTAAAGTTTTTCTACTCTATTTCTAGATCTCTGATTTTGCAGTTTCCTAGTTTTTATTTGCACGATTCCCCGTATAGTAAGTGTTTGATTTCAATTTATTTATATTTATTTTGATTTTTTTCTTCTGTTTTTGCGTTAATTAAATTTTGTATATTATTTAGTTTTATTTTTCTTTCATGTGATGGTTGTAATTTATTCAACTTAGAGAGATTGTAGTAAGCTATATGTAAATCTGTTAGGGTTTTCCCTGTTCTTTCCCTTTGTATATGATTTTAATTAAATAACCACGCATTACCACCTTATAAGCGCACCAATTATAGTGTGTGTGAAGTCTCAATAGGGTTATTTTCTTCAAAAACCATTTTTAAAAGATTAGATATCTCATTTTTGTTTGTGTCGGTTTTAATTAACTTCTTTAATCTCCAAGAGTTTATTGGGTATCAGTGGGATTTCCCTATGTCAATCAATATAAAATTATGATCGGACCAGAAAATATTTTTTTATTACAATTTTATTAATAATCGGAATCGTCTTGGCGTTTACCATACACATATCTATTCTCGAATATGAGCCGTGCACACTAGATATATGGGTATAATCCCTTTCCATAGGATTTATGGAGCGCCATGCATCATATAGATCATACCTTTTACAGAGGGCAATCAATTTTTTAGATTGTTTTATAGTTCTATTATCACTCTTTGGATTGCCCTGTGATATTTTATCCAACTTGGGGTCCATTACGAGGTTAAAATCCTTGGCTATAAACAACGTGCCTTTCATTATGTTCTGTACCCTATTTATTATCTTGGCTAACGTTGAGCTCGGGTCCACGTTTGCTAAATATATATTTACCAAGGTGTAGAGATTCTTATCTATTTCACACACCAAAATTAGATATCTAGTGTTTCATCAGATTCTTGATATTTAATGTCAACTTCAATCTCTCTAGAGAACACTATTGCAACCCCTCTTTTCTTTTTATTTAAAGATGCATGTTTAATTAGAGGGAATCTATCTCCTCCCCATTTCTGAGGCATATTTTGTAACCAATGTGTTTCTTGTAAAAAAACTTATTTGAATATTTTCTTGTGTTAATGAATGATCTAACCTATTTCTTTTTACTACAGTGTTCAACCCCTGAACATTTACCGACATTATCCTGAATATTTGAGAAAACCAGTATTCACCAATCCATCCCCTCCTTCTTTAAGTACATTTACACTAAAAACATTAAAAACATTCATATCCGACTGACAGACCCAGAAATAGTCCACAGTCCTGAACCATACATAACCTTTTTGGGACATAATTCCTCTTTATCTTTGTAACTACTTTAGCTACACAGAATACTGTAGTATTACTACAGAAAGTGTGGCGTACCTTAAATGGAGTGAAGAAATTTAGGTACATCTATGTTGTATTATCTTTCTCCATACCTCATCAGCCACATAATAAATTGTTGCCTGAATCGCTTTAGGTCTTTATTATAGGTGGTTCTATCCCTAATTAATTTAATCGTTTCATCGTCTATATTTGCATCTATAGTAGGGAAATCCTTTTCTTGTATAACCATAAATATTTTGTTTTATAGTCATGTTTTAACTCTTAGTTCAATAACAAATTGATATTTAACTATCCTTTCTTATTCCCTTAAATTGAAGTAATTTTATACAACAATCATTAAAGTGCAATTCAACATCAATTATTCAACATTGTCTGCTATTTGTAAATTCTCTTTTGTCTAAGAGAATCTGCCCTTTAGATTTGACCATTTTAAAAATACCCTTCTGTGTCAATATATTATTGCAAATTTGTAATCAAAAGTGAGGAGACAAAAAAAAAAAAAAGTTATTTTCTTGTCATTAGAATCATTAATATTGTTATTCACAATCTTATCTTAATTTTAATTGAGTAGCAAATTGATTTTATCCATCCTTACTTCAGGTAAAGTTTTAAGTGCAATTAAACATCATCAATAGTGCGTTTACCTTATCTATTGTTTGTAAATTCTATTTTGTTCAAATGAATCTGCCCTTTAGATTTAACCATTTTAAAAATACCCTTCTTTGTCACATATACTTATTTCAAATTTGTGGTCAATAGTGCAAGGAAAACCCCCCCCCCAAAAAACACCCATTTGCTATCATTATAGCCCTTAGTGTTATAATGCACAATCATATTTTAAATCTAAGCGCCTTAGTAAATGTACAATTTAACTGAGCCTTTCTTGTTCTAGTATTTAAAGTGCTATTAAACTACATCAGTGCAATCCAACCTTGTCTATTATTTTCCAATTATATTTCATCTATAAGAATTTTCCCTTTAAACTCAACCGTATTAAAATTACCCTCAGAACATTCTTATTTCAAATGTTGTGGTCAAGAGAGAGAGAGAAAAAAAAATGAATTTCCTTAATACATAGATTTTGCTTAAACCAATTTAAGTGTTAACCAATTTGTTAATTTCTCATGTGTCTCAAAGACTTCAGAATGGCTGTCATAAGTAAGGATTAATTTCAACGGAAAAGACCACCTATATCTTATCTCATGCCTTCTTAAGATCTGAAATGCTAGATTGAAGGCTCTTCTTTTCTATTGTACGATACGTCTGGCGTGATTATTACTTTTAGGAAACGTCCTGTTTTATTTGTTTTCTGTCTAAGTGCCTTCAGTACTTTTTCTTTAAAGTCAAAGGAATAGAAACAAGCAATCACTTCTCTAGGAAAAGATTTTTCAATATTTTGGGGTTTAAAGACTCTATGGCACTTTTCTATTATATCCTCATGTTCTTTAAATGTTAGTCCCAATTCAACAAACAATTCTTTTAATATTCCTTTTAGATCTTGCTGATCGTTTAACTCATCTAAATTCCGAAAGCGGACATTTTTTCTTCGCGATCGATCTTCCAAATCATCTATCTTTGATTCCAGGGATGCAACTTGTTCTTTAATTTTATCGTTGACTTCTTTTAATTTATTGATCTGAAAGTCCATTTCAACCAATTTATCTTCAAAATTCTGAACTTTTATAATTAATTGGTTAATTTCCTGTTTAATCTCTTGTTTAATTTCTTGTGTGTTAGTTGCAATTTCCTTTTTTATTTCTAACAAATTGTTTTGTAAGCTCACATTGAGTTGCTAAATTATAAGCGATTCACTCGCTCTTTTATCTTCTGGTTCCAAGTTATCTGAGCCTGTATTAGATATGTCCATATTTTGTCGGATGTTAACCCTTTGTTGATCTTTCTGTTGTTGGGACAAAAAATAATTTGTTACGCTCGTATCATGTTGCTGCTGTAAATCTTTTTTATCTTTTTTTAAGGTTGCTCGTGATTCTTGAGGTTTTCTGTTAGCCATTTTATTGTGAAGTCTTCTTTCCTTCACTTAGTCCCCCTAAAATTTGGGAGTTTCCTTCAGCTTTACTTTATTTCCAGATAAAGATTTATTCCCTCTCCCTTCTTTGCTCTTTACCCAGCGCAACACCTCAGTTTTTCTAATTTTCCTTTATTTTTCCTTTCTCTCATCTCCCCTCCATCTTATTTTGTCTCTTTCATTTTCACAGCAATGCAGATATTATTATGCAAGATACATTCCGATTATAAACCAGCCATAAAGATAAAAAGAAATGTAACACTTATCTGAAGGAGTGTCTTCCCCTTTGCCAGCTCCGGTTTCCTGCTATAGCAGACCAAACCTTTGTAATTTTATAATTATGGGCTTGTAGTGTCCTACTATTCGAATCCAACCTATCCCACATAGGCAGTTCGCGCCAGAGCGCATATTTTATAAGTGTTGTTCGATTCTTGGTGGGAATTGCAGCTGGTTCTCTGGAGCCTCTCGTAGCAATATTATTTGTTCCCACTTTTCATCCGAGGCTTCAGCTGGGCAAAGAATTGTATTGGGAGTTTTAACCTTGGTGCGGTTATGCCTAAGCATCTCTAATTAATCGGTCATTTGGCCGGAGCTCTGCTACACTCCATTTCACTCCATCGCGGTAGCCCTTCCTCTTCCGCCAGAATGTTACCACGTCATGACGCTGAAAAACGACCTCAACCCGAATGAAATGCTGTGGCGGGATCTTAAAAGAGCTGTGCATAAACAAATAACAAACCTCAATGAACTGACGCAATGTTGTAAAGAAGAGTGGGCCAAAATTCCTCCACAACAATGAGAGATTGATATAGTCATACAGAAAATGATTACTTCAAGTTATTACTGCTAAAGGTGGTTCTACAAGCTATTAAATCATAAGGTGATGAGGTGAGGTTTAAATTGTTTGGAAATGGCCTTATAACCGTTCCCACCCAGGGTTATATTATAATCCATAACCGTTCACAGTTTGATGGGCAGCAACAATTGCTCCTATAATATCCTTGCTGATGTCTTTCCTCCTTAAAATTGTGTTAATACACACCTGAATGCTCCAGATCAGCAAACTTCTAAAACTTCAGCTTTTACACAGGCTTTCACACTTGCTGCTACTTAGCCTCCTAATTCCTATGGAGGCTAAGTAGCAGCAAGCGTGCTTAGTTTTTTTACACATGGCTTCTCTATTTTGGCTTTATTTTTAAAAATAAATAAATCATGATACTGTTGTTATTCATCTGAGGTTGTATTTACCTAATTTTAAGGAATATACCTCTCAAAAATATACCTCTTCAGGTTATCTTCTCTTTGACATTGCACATTTGGCAACACTACATATTCATTGTGATTCAGTTCTTTTGACCTATGGTTGGCCGTGCTACGTATTCACTGTTTTTCAGTACAGTCGGCCTATGTTTGGCCTATCCCATTTATTATCATATAGTTGTTTAGCTCCTTTTTAAATCATAATGATAACACAAATCACCCAAATGGCCCTGATATTAAAGTTTACATACCCGTGACTGTTTGGCCTAGTAACAGACACACAAGGGGACACACACAGGCTAAAATGGCAATTAATGGTTAATTTCCCACACCTGTAACTTGTAATTAGTGTCTGTGTATAAATAGTCAATGGGTTTGTTAGCTCTCACGTGGATGCACTGAACAGGCTAGATACTGAGCCAGGGGGAGCAGAACTTTAAAATGATTGAAAAGGATATAAAAAAGATATCCAGAGCCTTGAAGTTGTTAGTCAATACTGTTCAATCTCTTATTAAGAAGTGGAAAATTTGGGGATCCCTTGATACCAAGGCAAGGTCAGGTAGACCAAGAAAGATTTCAGGCACAACTGCCAGAAGAATTGTTTGGGATACAAAGAAAAACCCACAGGTAACCAGAGGAGAAATACAATCTGCTATGGAAAAAGATGGTGTGGTTGTTTCAAGGATCACAATATCATGATACTTGAACAGAAATGAACTGCATGGTCGATTTGCCAGAAATAAGCCTTTACTGCGCCAATGCCAATAAAAAGCCTGGTTATAATATGCCAGACAGTACCTTGACATACCTCACAGCTTCTGGCATACCGTAATTTGGAGTGATGAGACCAAAATAGAGCTTCATGGTCCCAACCAGAAGCGCTATGTTTGGAGAAGTGTCAACAAGGCCTAAAGGGAGAAGAATACCATCCCCACTGTGAAGCATGGTAGTGGCTTACTGATGTTTTGGGGGGATGTGAGTTCTAAAGGCATGGGGATTCTTGTAAAAAGTGATGGCAAGATGAATGCAGCATGTTATCAGAAAATACTGGCAGACAATTTGCATTCTTCTGCACGAAGGGAGACAATGACCCTAAGAACAAGGTCAAATTGACCCTCCATTGGTAAGAGCCAAAAAGGTGAAGGTTCTGGAGTGGCCATCATAGTCTCCTGACCTTAATACCACTCTGCGGAGATCTCAAACGTGTGGTTCATGCAAGACGACCAAAGACATTGCATGACCTGAAGACATTTTTCCAAGACGGGCAGCTATACCACCTGCAAGAATTAGGCGCCTTATAGACAACTATAACAAAAGACTGCATGCTCTCATTGATGCTAAAGAGTGCAATACACAGTATTAAAAACTAAGGGTATGCAGACTTTTGAATAGGGATTATTTCATTGTTTTATTTGTTTCCATGTTTTTTTTTTTTTGCTTGTGCCATTCTGTTATAACCTACAGTTGAATCCAGGCTCAGACTGGCCATCAGGCACACCGGGCAAAGGCCCGGTGGGCCGCGGTGGACATGGGCCGAGGCCGGCAGGGGAGGTCACAGGATCTCTCCTGCCAGCCCCTGCAGGGCCAGCACTATCCGAGCACAGGCCCCGCTGTTTTCCATGATGGGCCGGTGGGGAGATCAAAGATCTCCCTCACCGGCCCACTTGAATGGACCTGCAGCTGGGGAGGGAGAGGAGGACCCGGCGGAGCTCTATCTTCCAGCTCCGCCGGGTTCCACTCGCGAGATCCGGAGCAGTGCCATGGCAACGCCTCCGATCTCGCGAGAGTGAACTCTACCCCTCAGGCTAGAGTTCACTAACCACTAGGACCACCAGGGATGGTGTGAGAGTGCCGGTCCCCCCCTCCCAGGCTAAAGGTAAGACGGGAGGGAGGGATATAATACCTGCTTAGATTTTTTTATTTGTTTATTTACCCCCCAACACAGAATCCCTTCTAAAATTTATACACAGCACCCACACACACACATCACACTCAGCACTATCACAAAACACATCACACTCAGCACTATCACAAAACACATCACACTCAGCACTCTCACACACATCATACACAGCACCCACACATCATACAAAGCACACTCACACACATCACACTCAGCACTCACACACTCATCATACACAGCAGCCTCACACACACACAAGTCACCCACAGCACCCTAACACACCACCCACAGCACCCTCACACAAATCAGTCACATACAGCACTCTCACACACATCACACACAGCAACCTCACACACATCAACCACAGCACCCTCACACACCGCACCCTCACACACATCACACACAGCATCCATTACACACACATACTGCCTCCCTCACATACACACTACACCCCTCACATACACACAGACACACAGAACCTCCCCAACACACTGCACCACACACATACACAATACTTCCAAACATATGTATATATAATATATATACATACCACACTCCTAACATACAAACTCTGGATCCCCTATAGACCCACTAGATTCCTTGTAAGCAAACACTCTCTACAAACACTACATCACCTATACACACACACACACACACACACACTATAGCCTGTATGCACACATTTGCTACATCCCCTATACATACATTCTCTACAGCCCCTAGCCACATATGCATTACATTACACCACAAACACAACACGACTAAAATCGACCTTATTACACAATACCACACCACAATCAGCTCACTCTACACACACGCAATACCACAGGCAGGGTCCAAACACATGCACAATACTCTTTCCTGGCATTTTTGTCTCCTGGTATCCATTTATAGAGACACCAGAGGTAAGTTGCAAGGAAACACAGTGCAAGCATGTTATTAAATTTGCTTGCGCTGTGCAGAACAAATACAGGGCTTTTTTTCTCATGCTAGAACTCTTCAGCAGAGCTCTGCGCATGGTCTGCCATGGAAGAGCATTGAACCAACATGCTCACTTTGAGAGGGGGCGTGTCTGTCATTAGTGATGACAAAACACACCCTCTCTGCCCCGCCCCCTTCTTAGTGGGCCGCTGTGATAAAAAAATGCCAGCGCCAAATTTTTTTCCCAGTCTGGACCTGGTTGAATCCCATAAGAAATAAAGGAAATGTGTTTTGCCTGCTCACTCATGTTTTCTTTACAAATGGTACATATATTACCAATTCTCAAAGGGTATGCAAACTTTTGAGCACAACTGTATTCACCTTGATTCAGTACATTTGGCCTATGGTCAGCCGTGCTACATAGCCACTTTGGTTTAATGCATAAGACCTATGTAAGTCCATGCAAAATTTTCAATTTTGGTCAGGACATTCAGCCTTCATTCGGCCAAGCCCCATTTTCACTTGGTTTAGTATATTCTGCCTATGTTTGGCCGTGCTTTCATTATTTTATTTTAAGCCTGGTTCAGTCACTCTAACTGTCATTAGGCATTTCCATATCATTTGTTATATCATATATTAATTAGTCTCCAGGTAATTTACCCATTTTTACTACACTGCATCCCTAAGTGTTATTTATACTAAGTGTCTTGAAATGCGTCAGGGAGGACGTCATTGAGAGGCAGGCCCAAGAGTGTCACGTGATCGAGGAAGTGCCGATACCCGGAAGTGACTGCACGCTGGTGGCGTTTTTCATTTATACACGCTTACTGAATTGTAGATTAATTGCTGACATATCCACAAAAGTAAGAGTTTTTAACATTTTATGTCAAATAAATTGTTTTATATTCAATTGAGGGTCCTTGCCTCTCTATTCCTCTTATACTGCACAGAGTACAATATATATATCCGACTGAATGGAGACACATTTCCTGACATAAAGCTGTGGGAAGTATTCCTCTTAAGTGGAGCAATTCAAACCCAGAGCCAAGTGTGATAGGGCTCTGACACATGTGAGTTCTCTGCCAGACACACTAATGTATCTCTATCAGTGTTACCAGATAGTCTGCACTATATACATCTTGTTGTTTATTGCAGATTTTATATTGGAATCAGGAAAAATAGGCAAGCACTGAGATCTGAGTGTTTCTGACAAAGGCCAAATAGTGATGGCTAGATGACTGGGTCAGAGAATCTCCAAAACGGATTGTAAGGTGCTCCTGGTATGCACCAAAAGCAGTGCAAGTAAGGACAACTGGTGAACTTGTATAAGGGTCATGTGTACCCAAGGCATGTAGGGAGCAGAGGCTAAAACCTCTGCTCTGAACACGCAGAGGATCTACTGTAGCTCAGATTGCTTAAAAAAATTATGCTGGCCACGATTGAAAGCTGTCAGAACACACAGTGCATCACAGTTTTCTGCGAAGCCGCAGACACGTCAGAATGCCCATGATGATCCCTGTCTATCATCAAAAGCACCTTCAATGGAAATGTGAGCATCAGAACTGGACCATGAAGCAATTGATAAATCACGTTTTCTGATGTATCATGTTTTCTTGTAGCTCAGGTGGATGGCTGGGTGCCTATGCGTCATTTACCCGGGGAAAAGATGACAGCAGAACGCACAATGGGATGAATGCAGGCCATCTGAGGCAGTGTTATGCTCTAGGCAATGTGGATCCTGGCATTTGTACGGATGCCTTAACTACATTTTTATTCCCTTTTAATCGGCTGTCTGTACACTGCCATTCGTTTACTGAACCAACTTTGTGTGGTCTCCTGTTAACACCTCACAATCACCGACCACCCCTGTCTGTTAACACAAATTGCTCATTAGTTCAAGTGTTTTCCCTGTGTGGCCGCCATACGCATAACCGAACACACGTGCTTCAAAAATTGGCGGACATTTTGTCTCCCAATGCATGCAGCAGTAAATGGTCGTCGACGGCCTGGAACTATTTTCGGATACGCGATCCCGCGAACACCCGGGAACCTAGTACCGCTGCCCATCCAACTTCCCAAACAGTTATAAGAACGGAGTTCGGAAGGCATGAACTACTGAACAGAGGGAGCAGTCGTTGGTATTCATGTGAGAACCCCAAGAAGATGACCGGTCATTGCCTTGTTTTCCATGGAACTATTTTGGGGCATCACCTTGTGGCCAACTGGTCAAAAGTTCATTTGATTGGCGTTCCCGAACCACCAAAGGCATCTGAGCGCTATTTCGATAAAGTGGGCGCTCAGACCAAAGCTATTTTGTGATATGACTTTCGTGGAGTTCCTATGTTATTACACTGAACAAAATTATAAACGCAACGCTGGTTTTTACCCCCATTTTACATGAGCTGAACTCAAAGATCTAAGGCTTTTTCTATGTACACAAAAGGCTTATTTCTCTCAAATATTGTTCACAAATCGGTCTAAATCTGTGTTAGTGAGCACTTCTCCTTTGCCGAGATAATCCATGCACCTCACAGGTGTGGCATATCAAGATGCTGATTAGACAGCATGATTATTTCACAGGTGTGTCTTAGGCTGGCCACAATAAAAGGGCAAAAACAAAAGTGTTGGATTTATAATTTTGTTCAGTGTAAAATGTATTTTTATGTAAAATTGTAAAATTGTATATGTTTCCTGTATCTGAGAGATAATTAAGTTATATTTTTCTCACTCAATTATCTCTCAGAAATAGAAAACCCTTGTGATTTTGATGTGTGATGCTAGGGGTCGGTGCAAAAAAGCCATGTGTGGCCAAAATAAACTCAGTTGACTCCCAGAACTATGTGTCGTTAGATGCTGGGGAAAAGGGATCTTTGATTATTGCAGTGCTTCTTTCAGCTACGAGGAAGGAATAGTGGAGATACCTATGCTGGATATTGGAGCTCCGTTACAGTCTGCATATATATATATATATCTTATTGTTCAGTTAAGATTTTACATTTGAAGATCTTTCTTTAGCGGGCTATGTTATTTGGCATTATTTTCTATTGTGTGTCACGCCAATTTGGGGTTAGTGCAGCTGTACTGCATACATTTTTCACATTTTTTCTCAAGCGCTTCTATCATTTTGGTCTTCTTTTATATTTCTCAGCCTAACATATTTGGTTTATTATTTAACTTCATAGTTGAGAGAAGTTCATTTTAAAAAGTTTAGAAGGAGGTTGGGATCCAATTCACAATCAATTATTAATATTTTAAGTAGTTCTCTATGACACCTCTACTAAATTTACTGTTGTTTGTGGCTACTAATAACTGCTGGCTGAGTTACATCTCATTAATAACTCATATTCTTTAGGACTCAGTTTAAGCATCTACTGTATGTTTAAGGTCATAATGCGACATGATACCCTCATGCATACGGCACGTGACTACTGACCATATTTCAAAACCCCCCCAAAAATGTAAGCCTCCATATCTTTTGCAACATTGTAACATTTACCTGTGCTCTCTCCTTAATCCTTATGTATATTTAAACAAATGGAGGTCATTTAGTTACTCCAATAGCCACTGGAGGGAATACCCACCTGCCAACGCCAAGGCAGACCCCCCCAGACGGGTCCCACACTGACCCTTCACCTTGCTTCCTTGAGCCTCTGGCAAAGATAAATGACCTCCATTTGTTTAAATATACATAGGGATTAAGGAGAGAGCGCGGGTAACTTTTTCTTTGGTTTTTACTATATGTATTGGAGTTGATGTGTACTGTGGTCGTTGCTGCCGCCTAGGAGTGATGGGAGTGAGCGCAGGACTTATCTTTTTGTATTAACATTGTAACATTATTTACACCAGCCCACTATGCACGGGCAGCGCTTATGTTGTTCCCCCTACCCAAGGTGTCCAGTCTTGACCGCTGTTCATATTTCCCCCCCCAAAAAAAACGTTTCCCACCCAATGAACAGACTGGAGACATATATTGTGGATAACGGCAACGGCCACAGCTTTATTTAAACCAATTAATAATTTTGTAAACAGTCTGTCAGTTGTTGGGTGATTAGCCCAACAGACAGTTCTCCTCCAACCTTTTTTTTCGTGGGCCCTAACAGCCGGCACTACCACAAGACGTCTCATCAGCTATTATCCCCTTCCAGCTCAAAATGCCTGGCCACAATAGCCCCCATATATCAAACCTAGACACCGATATATATTTATCTTCCTCTGACAGCGTTCTAGGGCATTACCCCCTTCTCGCTATTAGTGTCAAATCCCCAAATAATGCATCCCACAATCCATACATAACAGGTAACCAAGTCTACAAAACAATAGGAAAAGGACAAAGAATGAGAAAATCAGATCAACAAATGAGGGCAAACATACACCATAGGTAATAGGCCAATGCTGGTTAGGCCTATGTCCTTTTATCCACCCTTTTAGAATGTACAAAATGATTTTGTCACATGATTTTACGTGAACCAACGAAACAAAAATGCCAAAGCCGCCAATTGCCACGCTCAGCAATTCCAACAGAGCCAACGTCATCTGCAATCTGCCCGAATCTGACACTCTGTGTGCCTTCCAGGTTGCATTGGAACGGGATGCATGCACCAAGCGCCTCAGGTTTTTGAAACCAAGGTCCATAAATGCTTTGGGCACAGGGTCACAGTCTGCGCTGCCTCCAGAACCAACTTCTGAAACTGGTCCCACTGAAACCGAGAGAGAGTCAGCAATCACATTACGTACCCCCGGCACATTACAAGCTACAATCCACACATTGCGATCCAAGCTAAGCCGCACCTGGTGCCTAAGCAGCGCCAAAACCAGAGCGGATGCAGATGTGGACCGATTTATCACATGGACCAAACTCATGTTGTCTGTGTGAAAAATCCCCAGTTCTGAAATTCCGCACCCCATAGATCAACCACAATAACGATCAGAAACAATTCCAGAAAAGTTAAATTGCCTAACAAGTCACTGTCACCCCACTCATGCGGCAACGTCTCTGTGCACTATTTCCCTTGAAAATAGGCACTAAACCCATAGAGCCTGAATGCATTTGTAAATAAATTTAAGTCCCCATTGGAATCAGCAGAGCATAACCGGCAAGAGAATCCATTGTGCCAACCCAAAAAGGAGCTTCATACCTGAAGATCAAGATCTACCCATAGTCTCGACGTAATCCGGATAAAATTGAACAGTTGTCAAACTCCAACCTTTGCCAAGGACAACCGACGGCAGAAGTCCTACTAATGGACAACACCCGGCATGCAAAATTCAGATGTCCCAACAGACTTTGAATGAGATGCAATTGCACCTTCTTACCTCCCTTCACCAAGTCGACCATTCGCAGCAACGGCTCTAAGTTCTCAACATGAAGCCGAAATACCATATCCCACAATCATTTCGATCCCTAGGTATGAAAGAACTACAGCTGGACACACGGTCTTACTCGCAGCCACTGGTATGCCACAATCTGCCATCACATGACTAAATGCCTGCAGGAGGACCCTACAGTCCCCCGATCCCCGACAACCCACAAACAGAAAATCATCCAGATAATGGGTTAAGGAACACCGACCCGAAATTTGAGCTACAACCCATTCAAGAAATGAAGAGAACATTTAAAAATAAGAACAAGAAATGGAACATCCCATCGACAGGCACATGTCAAAACAGGTAGAACAGATAGAAGTGACAGCCTTACAGATGGAAGCAATCCGGGTGCACTGGATGCAAACGAAATGAACCCGCTCCAGTGCCCTATCAAAAGAGGCATTTTGAACCCCGGCCACCTCCTTATAAATGTCATCATTCACAAATCCTCCTGATGTCTAGGACAACTGATGAATGAGATGAAAAGCTCCCGCCTCCTTCTTGGGCACTAAACCCAGTGGGGACACTCTCAGGTTGGCAAAAAGTAGACAATCGAAAGGACATGCCATCTATCTAAACCTAATCTCCTCCAATTTTTCGGCTAAAACGTCCTCTTTCCCCTCAACTGATTGCAAATTCCCCGCAAAGGATGAATATTCCGAATAAACAAAAGGGATCCAAAGCCCAACAGAAAGCCCTTCCCATATGTTCGAGTTTTCTTCCTCTTAGAATTCCGATCTAACCAAAGGCGCATGTTTACCTCCACTTGTGAGATTCTGATATTGGTATGTGTGTTTTTCTTTAAATGTATAAATATGTGTTTCACTTTAAATGTTAATCTCTTACAGATGCATTGTTTGCCTATTTAAACATGGGCATTCAGTGATTCCTTGCACTGTGAATGTATCTAAATCCCTTCCTGCTTGAACCCAAAACTTTCCTTGCAGGAATTACTTCTCTGGGCCCCTCCGTTTGAACAGCAAATCTGTTGTTACTTCAACTGCTTATGCTACAACGAAAAACCTTTCTGCTCTCCTGGATTAGACTTCTGGCTTTTATTACAGACACGATTCCTGAACATCCCTTATCTACTCTGTATGATTACTTGGCAACAAACTATGGCTTTGGACTTAAAATTTAGTATTGGATTAACCCTTTACAAAAACATGCTTGATCAATCCATAACAAACTTTTGGATTTGTGCTTTGGTTTTGTGCGTTTAGATTGCCCTTACATCTTCCTGATTACCTGTTAATCACCTCCACTTTGCTGCAATGAAAAAAACAAAATAGTAAAATCCTTTAAAAGAATGTGTAGAAAGTGGACTCTTCTACACATTCATTTTTTTTTTTTAAATAAATTCTTTATTTTTGTGTGCATAAGGTAACATACTAGCTTGCAGAGTCACAACAACAGATGCAAGACATTCAATAGGTTTCCATGACATGGCAGGTTCAATAGCACATTTTATATTTACAGTGAATAACAGTCTAGGATTCTGTATTAAGCTATAAGGAGAATATCAGGCTATATATGCATGTTAGTATATCAATGTATGCTTAGAGCTAAAGGCATGTTGCCTAACATTTGTATAACGAATAACAATTGTATGCAATTAAGCAAGCCAAAAAATAAGATAGTGGAGTAACTTTGGGAGGTCAAATCGTATCACTAGGTAATTAAGTTGATTGTACTCCCGCAACTGTTAGTCTGCGCATATACTCTAATAAACGTGGTGAGTTAGAATGCGTCTTAAAATGCGGAGACACATACGCTAATTACATGATGCCTGATTGCCTATTGGGTCATTGTAAAATGTAACAGAGTATTCAAGCTTAAACCATTCGGTCTGTGGCCCCTCGGACCGTATGTGGTCGAGCATTGTGGGTTTGTCTAAACTATAAAACCTTGAGACAATAAAAACTGCATAAAATAGACTATACAAAAGTCAGAACGGGCTAGCGTCCAGGTGAGTCCCGGTTGTTAGCTGCACATTCAGGTGGTTGCAGCCGCATGAGAATCAGGGATGCGCTGTCGTAGAACAAAAGGGGTTATGCTCGCTGGGTCCCGAGGGTGAGAGGGCAGTGGCTCAGACTGAATGTCTCGGGCGAGAGCATCTGGGGGTATTTCTAGAGATGAGAAATAGCGGAGACCCTTGAGACAAGGGGATCCCTAAAGTAGCTGCTGGACACAGAAATGAAGTAGTATAGTAGTCAAATGATAAAGAAGGGAGAGAAAAGGGAAAAATGACTAATGAGTGGAGAAAAAGATATAATAATAAATAGAGGGGAATAAAGAAAACCCCTCATGTATAAACTGTAAATATCCACTCCTGTGGCACAAAAGAACAGCAAAAAAGGAGGAGGGGGGTCCCTAGTAGGATAAAAATGTAACCCTATATATGGTTACAAAAATCCAAAAAGAGGGGACACCCCAGCTGTGCAGTGTCACTAGAATTGTAGTCTGTAAGTCCCCCAATAACAAGACAGGCGGGTCAAAGGAGCCAATACCTGGAAATATATCTAGGGAAAAAAAGAGAGAGCACCAGGGCAATCCCTGTATGAACAAATCCTAAGTCCAGGGGAGGATCCCTTAAAATATCAAAAAAGGGGCTAAATATACTAACTAACTCAATAAATCATACTAACTACCTAAGTGCTACCTAGTGAATAAGAAAACACATAATAAAATAAATAAAGCACTCGACGCGCGTTTCAGCGTGCAATCACGCCGTCATCAGGAGCTATTGTGAGAGTGGATATTTACAGTTTATACATGAGGGGTTTTCTTTATTCCCCTCTATTTATTATTATATCTTTTTCTCCACTCATTAGTCATTTTTCCCTTTTCTCTCCCTTCTTTATCATTTGACTACTATACTACTTCATTTTTTGTCTCCAGCAGCTACTTTAGGGATCCCCTTGTCTCAAGGGTCTCCGCTATTTCTTTTGTATATTTTCTTGGGTTACCCCCAACATTGTAGCTCTGAGGTAGGCTCTTTATGAAGCAGTCATTGCCCTCTCACATACTTCTGTGACTGTGGCGATCTGTCTTTATATACATTCTTTTTATATGTATTTCTAGAGATGGTAGTATTCCGGCAGCCTCTTGAAGGTTGTGGATGGCGTGTGGAGTGTCTCCCTGGTGCACCAGCAATGTGCGGGAGAGCTTCCATTGATAACGAACATTTTTCTGTTGCAGGAGCATGGTGAATGGCCGGAGCAATTTCCTCCACGCCAGGTTGCTCCCCGAGAGGTCAGCGTAGACAGTGAGGGGCATATTCTCAAAATGATAAGGTGAGTGGCCCCTTAGTGCCAATAGGACCTCAGCTTTATCTAACCTGCTTCTAAAACGGACCACCAGGTCCCTGGAGGCTGTGTTAGGGGCCCTGAGGGGTTTGGGTACACGGAATTGGCCCTCAATCACCACTGTTTTAGCTTGTCTGGGTTGTAATAGGGCCCCTATGAGGCGCCTCACAAAGTGTGGCAGTTCGGCATCAGGTATTTCCTCCAGTACCCCATGCACCTTTAGGTTATTTTGGCGCTGGGAGTCCTCCTGAGCAGCGAACCGGCTTTCGTATATCTGGTTTTGGTGTTGCAATTCCTGCACTGTTTGCTGGAGTGATGTTAAGTGCTGGGAGTTCTCTGTGGTAGTGCTTTCAAGTTTTCCGATGCGGCCTGTGAGCCTCCGCAGGTCCCCGTGGATTGTTGCTATGTCTGCTGAGATATTTCTCTGAAGGTCGGCCAACATCTCCTGTAGCACAGATTTTGTCACTGGGGATGTGTCTAGGCCTTGTGGTCTTTGTAGGGGTCTCGCTGGCGCCAGCAGGCATTCCTCTTTGGCTCCCAGTGAATCGTCTTCTGAAAAATCAGAGTAGCCTCCAGTGAGGGCAGCCATCTAGGGCCCGGCAGCGCCATGCGCCTGCCGCCATAGATCCCCAATTGTGAGCCCGGGCTGGACTTGTCTGGTCTGGGCTTCTTGGTTTTGCATCCCATTTTGGTCTCGCTGGCCAGGGGGGTCCCCCAAAACACTGTAGGTGTGGCTACATAGGTTGTTTCGTCCAATTTTGGCTGTCGTTGTTGGGAGCTCTAGAATCGTGCAACCAGTCACTGCAGAAGCTAGGCTCTGCCCTCCCTACACATTTTTTTTTAAAGATTTTACTATTTTGTTCAATAAAAGCTGGCTTTTGTTATAGCTTTCTTGCTTTTTATTGATCTATAGTGATGTCGCGAACCCGAAATTTTCGGTTCGCGAATGGCGAACGCGAACTTCCGCAAATGTTCGCGAACCGGCGAACCGCCCGAAACGCCATTGACTTCAATGGGGAGGCGAATTTTAAAACACACAGGGACTCTTTCTGGCCACAATAGGGATGGAAAAGTTGTTTCAAGGGGACTAACACCTGGACTGTGGCATGCCGGAGGGGATCCATGGCAAAACTCCCATGGAAAATTACACAGTTGATGCAGAGTCTGGTTTTAATCCATAAAGGGCATAAATCACCTAACATTCCTAAATCACAATGGATATGGATTGACACCTGACATATGACATATTGACACCTTGACATCTGGATTGACACCTGTCCTCAGAGCCCCTGATGCACACGGACACAGAGCAGAATAGAGACTGCTCCCCCTACATAGGGTCACTTGGCAGATATGGATTGACACCTGTCCTAAGGATCCCTGATACACACTGACACAGAGCAGAATAGGGACTGTTCCCCTACATCGGGTCACTTGGCAGATATGGATTGACACCTGTCCTAAGGTTCCCTGATACACACTGACACAGAGCAGAATAGGGACTGGTCCCCCTACATCGGGTCACTTGGCAGATATGGATTGACACCTTGTTACAAACTGCTATTTGTAACGGGCCCTTAAATGGCAAATTGCCCTGCTTCCCTGGGTTGTGGAGAAGCCTACTTGCCAGCCTCCTCCCGCATGACTATGGCCCCTGGGAGATTGTGAAAATGTATGCACTTTTATTTGGTGTGTATGGCCCTTTAAGACTGTCGGTGGGCATATTGGGGCTTATGGACTCTTTATGTGACTGGTGCTGGCCCTTTAAACACCTTTTTTGGGACATCAGGAAGATTGGGACACTGCCCCTTTAAGGCCGTGTCCCCAGACTTGTTGGGGACACGGCCCCTTTAAGACGGTGTCCCCTGTGTCCCCAGACCTGGTGCAAACCCTTTGTGCCTGCCTTGCTATTTCCCACTTGGTTCAGTAAATGGGAAATTATTTCAGCTGCAGAGACTAAGTCCCATTCGCCATGCATGGGACTTAGTCTTTTTCAGCCGCTTTTTCAGCCTTATTTCAGCTGCAGAGACTAAGTCCCATTCGCGATGGGATTCTTAGTCGCTTTTCAGCCTGAAATAGACTCCACCTCACAGCCCAAATCTATGGAACTGTTTTGGGCAGGAAAATGTGCTGCAGTCGGGTCATAAAGGACCTCCAGCTAACTTTTTAACCCTGGATGGATTTATTGATTTTGGTTATGTTTATGTTTTAAGTGTGCTGATTCCAAATATGTAATTATGAAGATGGGATGTGTAGTTTTAAAGTTACAGGGTATGGCTAAAAACTGTATTTTTACTGCCTGTGCTTAATTATGTTAATCTCTTCCCAAACGTCATTTCGTTCAAAGTGGAGAGAATGTTAAAAAAAAATATTTTTGTTCGGAGTGTGAGAAATGCTTTTCAGCCGCCTCTAATCTTAAGCATCATTTGAGGAGCCATACAGGAGAGAAACCTTATTTGTGGTGTGTTTAGTATTGT
>OW240914.1:283533037-283648639 GCA_933207985.1 Pelobates cultripes
GACATTAGGCTGTTAGTGTAGGACCTGCCAAAGATGGGGTACATTGACGTTGTGGCAGGCTTATGCAATGTATGATCATATAATGTAACTAAACCCCCATTATTTTTGCCTAGATTAGGTGTTTTTAAAAAAACAAATAAAATCTTTCAACATTGAAGTTGCTGTTTAGTGGATAGGTGAGTGCGCTGGATCTTGTGTATTGTATTATTTGGCCCCCAGCAGCACCCCCATTTATGCATGTTAAGGTGAGTGCAGCCAACCCCCTCTTGTTTTTATATATATTTGGGAGTCTAGCCAACTCCTTGGTTTTGCACCCTCCCTGTCACAGGTGCCTCATCCCAGGGCCCTATTTAGCCTTGTACTGCAGAGAGCCCCAGATGGAATTTTTTCCCCAAGTAGGTTAATCTCATAAGAGCAGACATTAGGCTGTTAGTGTAGGACCTGCCAAAGATGGGGTACATTGACGTTGTGGCAGGCTTATGCAATGTATGATCATATAATGTAACTAAACCCCCATTATTTTTGCCTAGATTAGGTGTTTTTAAAAAAACAAATAAAATCTTTCAACATTGAAGTTGCTGTTTAGTGGATAGGTGAGTGCGCTGGATCTTGTGTATTGTATTATTTGGCCCCCAGCAGCACCCCATTTATGCATGTTAAGGTGAGTGCAGCCAACCCCCTTGTATATTATATATATATATATATATATATATATATATATATATATATATAGTATGTATATAGCCCTATATATACTATATATTACCATGGCATTGCCTATATCATATCACCCTCACATTGCAACCATATTGCCTTTTTGGACACACACAAACATATTAATGCACTCATATACACCCTATGATACACATACCACCATGCACATTCCGATTCACACACATACACACTCTAATACATGCACACAATAACACAATGATGCACAATTACACACAGACACACACACATATCTTGACATATCCAGAGACACAGTCACAGTGTGTCTGTTAATGTGTACATGGGTGTTCATGTCTAACACCGTGTATCTGTGTATGTGACTGAAAGTGTGCTTGGCAGTGAGCATCCTTATGGGTTTGTGAGTGGCTGTGTCTGGATGTATATCTGTGTTTATGTATATCTGTGCCTGTAAGCACTGGCATCTCTGTGTCTGTAAACATATATGTGGAAGGCTGTCTGCTTTATGTTGTGTGTTAGGGTGGGGCTGCTTGTGGTCTTGACATGTGTGTTGTGTTTATGGCAAGGCTGTGTTTTGTGTGTGTGTGTGTGTATGTGTGTTCTGTGAGTGTATGAGGATGACTGCCTGTGGGACATTGTCCATGTATGAGGGTGACTGTGTGTGTATGAGTGTAAATGTGGCAATGTAACTGTGACAGGGTGACTGGATTGAGTGTGACATGGAGAGCTTTGATGGATTAGTGTGACAGGGTAACTATGTGGGGTGAGTGAAACTGGGTGACTGTGTGGGATGAGTGTATTGTGGTGAGTGTGACAGTGAGTTGTTGGATGGCTATATGTTGTAGGGCATGATGGGAGGTATACTGTGTATGGGGAGGCTGTATTTCTCTTTTCAGCTAGAATACTTTTCTTTTGCCCCCCTCTGCATGCCGTTTGTGTAGTGAGGGGGGCAATGCTCATTCCCTGAAGGTCAAGTAAATTCCCTGGTGGTATGTTGGGCTTCCAGGCAGGTCTGCACATCTCACTGAGGGGTTTAGCAGAGCCTGCACTATAATCGTAACACTGGCTCTGCAGTTAGCACATCAGTTGCAGATGAAATTTGTTTGCAAACAACTAATTTTGATTGCAATGTTAAAATTGGCCTATCACCATATTCCATGTGTGATAGGACTGTCTGGTGTTGATGCCTGTCTGGAAAATGGTGGACGAACTGGTGGAATTTATCCCTGCACAAATACTACATTATGAGTTGTCTACCCTTCTCTAAGGAGAAAAATTCATGCCCATGAATCTTTTGACAGCTGTAAACCCAGGATCTCTGCCAACTGGAGGAGGTGTGGTGCTTCAACATTCCAGCAATGATTAAAGAGGGTTGAAGAGCTCTGGAGGAACTGACTGATGCTTTATGGGATAGGTCACTGATGGATACGAGAGTGGGGCCATGGTACGTGCTACTAAGTATGTATCACTGAGAGGTTTTTTGGGGGGGCTCTTATTACTTTCTTGACAATTAGGGATGTGTCCTCTCCTCTCCCTTGATGACCTTTTCCCCCCACACCTTTACATTCTCTTTACATTGACTTCACATATGCCAATGACATGTCGTAATCATTCTCTCTGTCGTTGTTAAATTTATTTTGCTGGCTTGCAGTACATTGCTTAGATTATTCATGTTCCTTCATAATAAAATAATAATAAAAAAATTGTGTATACACAATTACGATGTACGGTTACATTCTCTTGGAATCATGTATGCAGTTATGAAGTGTGTGGCAAACAATGTACTATTTTGAACCTACATTTTCCCGAAACAGCTACTTCACTACCCCTGGCTCACTGCTGTGTCCTCCCATATGTGAAACCCCCGAAAGAGCCTCTACCTTGGCAGGCATTAAGTTCCTAAGCACCGAATGGTCCCCAGTGGGACCGAGCACCAAAGTACGTGGAACTCCGGCTCGGCCTCATCCTGACCCAACACACGGTCAACTTACCCCTATGTTCCACCCTACTACCCGACCTGCCAGGAGAGCTCTATTTGGAGTGGAGGTACCATGGACAGAAAAGAATTGCTCTTGATATTTAACCGGCCAAAGCCCTAATTGCTCTCAAACTCTTTTGGGCATAGACAACGTGTACAGCTGGTCAAAACTTTACCCCCGTGGCAATTTGTCATCTCTTTTTGCTATTTTGCCAACATGGGCACTGGATTCAGAGCTATCCAGGGAAGTATAATATGTGGGGTTCCTGTGTGGTTTTATTATGTTTTTATGGTCTTTTTGTGTTAGGCATTCTGTATCCGGCAGATAATTGGTTTAGCGAGCAGCAACTCAATTATATCCCGGACACAGAGGCACCTGGGTGGGCATTGTATGTAATGAATGGAGATCCAATGCTGGGGGTCTGTGCATAAAAGGCTGCATTCAGCTCAATATAAACAGTTGTACTCATACAAGAACTTTGTGTCACCTAGTTACTGGGGGAGAGTTATAATCACTGACCAGTGCTTCTTCTAGCTACGAGGAGGTAACAGTGGAGATGCCTAGTCAGGGTACTGGAGCTCCACTACAAAGTGGTTAATAATCATGGAGGGGTGTACATGCTATTGTCAGCCTCTCCACCTATAAGTTACAGGTGGAGGGTAATAATGTCACTTTAACTTGGTTAATGGTTAAGTTAAAGTAAATGGTCAATGTTTGGGCCATTCCTAACCCCTCATCCTCCTCCAGTGGATAGAGGTCCCCAAGCTGCTACAATAAAACAAAATCCTATCTGTAATAGAAATGAGGGGAAATACATCTAACATCTGTAAAATAAAAATCAGAATTCCCTTCAGAAGTCTTTTTTCTAAAAGCTTATTTTCCGCCCCTCAGTAGGGCAACCAAAGCTACCATTAAAAAATGAAAATCGCAATACAATTACAGAAATAAATAAAACATATCTCAATAAAAGTAAGCCATCTTCATCCTTCATGTTGGCTGACATTTAAATACAGGAAAAAGCCTTTATAAAAGGTATTTGTAACTACTATAGCACTTCCAAAAGGGCAAGTAGGACTTAAAATTATCATTCGCTTGCAAAAAGAAAGTAAAGCATAAGTTGCAAATGTGCATCCTGCCGAGTGCATTAATCCTTAATTATCCATATTTTTTATCGGACTAGAACAGAGTGACTCTGGTTTGGGTGTTTGAGCTGCCTACCTTATTCAACTGTATGTTCTAGAAACCTACTAACTTTAGATTTTACAAATAATCATTCACTTGCTCTTTGCAAGTGAACAATAATTACTATTACAAGTACTATTTTGGCTTAAATTCAATAATTGGGGTTGGACAGGTCACTGTAGAACCCCAGCCCCACCTGTGGCCAGAGATATCTGTAATAAAACATGTGTGGTCCATGCTTCTGTCCCCAGCAGCCCCATTTACTGGAAGTGAGTAGGCACTCAAAAATATGACCAGGGAGAATCCTAAACTGTCTCCCCCTGCCATGGATGGTAAGTGGAGACTACTAAAATTGAGTGGGTTATTCCAACCCTTTTTAACACTTTTTTTTAAAACAAATAATACCCCATTTGGCACTATTCTTTAGGCTTCCTCCAAACACTTGAAAGAGTAATTAAATAAAATTTTACTTACCTTAAATTGCAGCAAGTTTGTTTTGACCATTTAACTGGCATGTGCATACTCTGAGTTGGCGATTGGAGGGGAAGTATGGGGAGAGACAGGAAGGGAGGTAGGGAGGCAACTTAAAAAAAAAATGTAACACAGGGTAGCATTAAAGGAGGGAGGGAGATGGGTGTGTTGCAGAGAGTTAGGAGAGAGGGGAGACATAAGCTTCACTTTGTAGGTCCTGTCTGCAATGGGTGAAGAAGAGAACATCTATCGCCAGTGTGTGGGCTGATTTAACTTTTGCACAGAATTGACACTTGGAAGTTCATAACAGTGTTCAGGGTTCCACAGTCAAGTGGTGCTTTCTTTTAATACCCCACATGTACAGGGAGTGCAAAATTATTAGGCAAGTTGTATTTTTGAGGATTAATTTTATTATTGAACAACAACCATGTTCTCAATGAACCCAAAAAACTCATTAATATCAAAGCTGAATATTTTTGGAAGTAGTTTTTAGTTTGTTTTTAGTTTTAGCTATGTTAGGGGGATATCTGTGTGTGCAGGTGACTATTACTGTGCATAATTATTAGGCAACTTAACAAAAAACAAATATATACCCATTTCAATTATTTATTATTACCAGTGAAACCAATATAACATCTCAACATTCACAAATATACATTTCTGACATTCAAAAACAAAACAAAAACAAATCAGTGACCAATATAGCCACCTTTCTTTGCAAGGACACTCAAAAGCCTGCCATCCATGGATTCTGTCAGTGTTTTGATCTGTTCACCATCAACATTGCGTGCAGCAGCAACCACAGCCTCCCAGACACTGTTCAGAGAGGTGTACTGTTTTCCCTCCTTGTAAATCTCACATTTGATGATGGACCACAGGTTCTCAATGGGGTTCAGATCAGGTGAACAAGGAGGCCATGTCATTAGATTTCCTTCTTTTATACCCTTTCTTGCCAGCCACGCTGTGGAGTACTTGGACGCGTGTGATGGAGCATTGTCCTGCATGAAAATCATGTTTTTCTTGAAGGATGCAGACTTCTTCCTGTACCACTGCTTGAAGAAGGTGTCTTCCAGGAACTGGCAGTAGGACTGGGAGTTGAGCTTGACTCCATCCTCAACCCGAAAAGGCCCCACAAGCTCATCTTTGATGATACCAGCCCAAACCAGTACTCCACCTCCACCTTGCTGGCGTCTGAGTCGGACTGGAGCTCTCTGCCCTTTACCAATCCAGCCACGGGCCCATCCATCTGGCCCATCAAGACTCACTCTCATTTCATCAGTCCATAAAACCTTAGAAAAATCAGTCTTGAGATATTTCTTGGCCCAGTCTTGACGTTTCAGCTTGTGTGTCTTGTTCAGTGGTGGTCGTCTTTCAGCCTTTCTTACCTTGGCCATGTCTCTGAGTATTGCACACCTTGTGCTTTTGGGCACTCCAGTGATGTTGCAGCTCTGAAATATGGCCAAACTGGTGGCAAGTGGCATCGTGGCAGCTGCACGCTTGACTTTTCTCAGTTCATGGGCAGTTATTTTGCGCCTTGGTTTTTCCACACGCTTCTTGCGACCCTGTTGACTATTTTGAATGAAACGCTTGATTGTTCGATGATCACGCTTCAGAAGCTTTGCAATTTTAAGAGTGCTGCATCCCTCTGCAAGATATCTCACTATTTTTGACTTTTCTGAGCCTGTCAAGTCCTTCTTTTGACCCATTTTGCCAAAGGAAAGGAAGTTGCCTAATAATTATGCACACCTGATATAGGGTGTTGATGTCATTAGACCACACCCCTTCTCATTACAGAGATGCACATCACCTAATATGCTTAATTGGTAGTAGGCTTTCGAGCCTATACAGCTTGGAGTAAGACAACATGCATAAAGATGATGATGTGGTCAAAATACTAATTTGCCTAATAATTCTGCACTCCCTGTATACATAACACAACATTATGTATGAATAACATAAAAAAAATGGAAAAATAACTTTTTTCTGATAATTCCTATACAATTGTAGATGTACAACTAAAGATAAATACCACAAATAGATCACTAATTAGCCTTGAGTGTAAAATACCCAATATGTCTAGATTGTGAATTATTTTGGAAGTTTTTTAAAAATAAATGTTGTACCAAAGCTGCAACGTGTTTGCCATAATTTCATTCTAACACAATTTCCCCCTTACTTCTTAAGTGCATCAATACATATTATATATTATTTTTTAAAGTAGAAATAGGACTTTATTCTGATACCCTATCTATATATGCAATGCTAAATAGGTATAAAATATGAAAACATGGGGAAACAAAATGAAAACCCTTTTTTTTTCTCAGTTTTACATTTAATTAATTATTTCTACACACCAAGTGCAGATAAAGAATACTAAAATAGATTCATTAATAAGTCCTGATTGTTAAAATGCCAAATATGTCTAGGACATCAATTCATTTTTTAGAAGTTATAAAACAAATACTCCAAGGAGTGAATTCCAGTTTTAAAACTAAACCCTTGCAAAATTTGGCATGCTGAGATTATAATTTAAATTAGTGACAGGAGTCCAAAACTGCTTCACAAAAGTATATATATATATATATATATATATATATATATATATAGCAAAAATCAATATGAAAGGAGCACTCACAGGTCTTCATACGAATATAGATTTATTCCAAGGTGCAAGTTACATGTGCAATCGACGTTTCGACCCTCACAGGGTCTTCTTCAAGATCAAATAACCAGTGAAACAGGTAAGTATATATACACAAACAAAATAACTGTTATGTTTATATCATAGATGGCACATATTTCCATATCGCCAGATTGCACACAGAGGCAGCGTTGTAGGTTGCCTGGTAACTAGATCATGTGATCGCATGGGTACTTCCGGGTTTCGGATGCTCGGCGGATTTACGTAGTTACACACAGAGATAGCGTGGTAGGTTGCTTGGCAACTAGACCATGTGACCGCATAGGTACTTCCGGGTTTCGGATGCTCGGCGGGTTTAGGTATTCACACAGCTTGCAGCTGGATACACAGAGGGCGGATTGGTCACATAATGATAGAGGATGTACAGAGGATCACATGATCACTAGAGATACTTCCGGTTTTTCGGATATTTGGCGGTTTTATTTTCCCACACACCTGGTGGTAAGTTATTAATGTATATTTGTTTGTGTATATATACTTACCTGTTTCACTGGTTATTTGATCTTGAAGAAGACCCTGTGAGGGTCGAAACGTCGATTGCACATGTAACTTGCACCTTGGAATAAATCTATATTCGTATGAAGACCTGTGAGTGCTCCTTTCATATTGATTTTTGCTATATTTATACGCTAAGGACTGCACCCAGGCAATACTGCAATAGTTTTTGAAATAGTAAGGGTGAGTGCCAAGAATTCTTTTCTTATATATATATATATATATATATATATATAATTATTTCCATCTTGTTTATCTTGGGGAGAGAAAAAAGCTGATACTCCTTTGCCTTTTTTAAAATCTTTTTTTTTTTCCTGGAATCTTTGCAGTTGCCATTTTGATTTGCTATTTAATTTAACAGCTCCTTTATTTCTTCTTTTCTCTCTCTCTTTTTCTCCCTTGCTTTCTCCCTTCCCTTCTCTTTTCTTTTAATCTTCAAGTTCTATTTCTTCCCCCTCTCTCTTTTCTTCTCTTTTATCTTGATCTCTTTATGTCTCAGTCTTCCTTCTCCCTTCTTCCAGCTTTCAATTTCTGGACATTTCTGTATACTATTTTATTTTATATTTTAAAGAATTTTTCTGAGTAATTATTTAGCTATCATATATTTCCCTCTTAAAAACTAGTCCGAGGAGCTTCACTACTATTTCTGCCTCCTCTCCTCAGCGCATCCAGAATAATTTTCAAAGATATTGCACAAATATAAATCCATGTATATCAATGATATAACCATTACCAGCTGTTAATTTTATTTTCTCATTTTTTTTATCCATAAACATTTATATGCTTGTTATATATACTTGTTGTTTTGCTGAGATTTTCATAAGCTTTTCTCTCGAAATTTAATTTAGTCAAATTTCCTCAGTATTTTATATAGTCCCATAGAGACGGCTAATTTACTGCTTTACAAAATGCTTCTAGTAATTAACTCTGATCCACTAAGATATTCGCCTTTAACACCCGTGGGTTAATATTTATACTTCTTGGTTTTTTTTTTTTGGTTTTTTTTTTAGTCTTCTATCCTTTTTTCCACCTCAGGATAGGTTCCAAATTTTTTAGGATTTTGGCTGTGCAAATCTCCTCCGTCTCTCCTTCTTTCAGGTGGAAAGTATCGGTTTCTTATTTTCCTGCAGACAGCTTGCTATGCGGATTGAAATCTCTAGCCGTGATCGCCTCAAACACTATCTCGTGGTTGTATTCAGCCGCCGGTCCATGAATCCCCTAGACCCCGCCTCCGTATGCGTGGTCACGCCACGCGATTACGTCATCCCCTCCGATGGAAGAAGGAAATAATTTGCTATCAGAAGAATCCTTAATAGAGGAAAGGAGAAATTCATCGTTCAACTTGCAAGAATTTATCAAAAATAATCTGGAAAGTCAAACAAAAATATTAAAAAAAGAAATCATTAAAAGTACATCACAATTAAAATTACAAATGGAAGAAACTGGTGAAAAAAGATGGAAGAAAAATATGAAAAAATGGAATTTCAATATAAGATGATTACAGAGAAGCAAGAAAGAATGAAAAAAGAGGTAAACACCTTGGAACAAAGAATAAATCTACTAGAAAATAGGCAAAGAAAAAAGAATACCCGAATGAAAAATATCCCTGAATCCATAACTTATGATAACACAATAGAATTTGTACTGGATTTTTTTTTTTTTAGCAGCTTTAACTATCAATATTCAAAATAAAAAAAATTGTGATAAATAACGTATACTGTGTGAGAAAACCGACAAAAATACCAGAAATAATTCCGAGAGACCTGGTAGTTGTCTTCTACTCCTTTCAAGTGAAACAACAAGTTATCCAAGCAAGCAGAATGAAGAAAATAACAGAAGGAAGACACAATATAAGATACACATGGGGACCAAATAATTTAATAACAGAATTTTGGAGAGACACCAAGAAAATATTTTTGGAACCAAAGGAATTAGAAGAATGGGCAAAAGCACAAATAAAACGAGTGGTAAAGAAAAGAAATGACAAGGCTGGAGAGGAATTTTTTGTTGAATTAAAGACACTAAGAGACACTAAGACAAATCTATAAAGGAACATAAGATGAAGGGCAGGAAAATATTTTTATTTTTTATTTTTTTATAGAGATATGGGTAGGTTTGGGGTTATGATAAATAGAGAATTAGAAATATAAAGCACAGGAGATATGATATATATTAGGAGAGTAATATAAACATACTAAAATAGAATTCACAAATACAAAATTTGTTAAAATGAATTTATAATTTTGTCACACAAGAGAAAAATGTTTAAACACTTCTCACTTTGAAGTCACAAAAACAAGTTAGTTAAGATACTTGACACTTGGAAAAAGAGATTGAAAGAGAGAAGGAATGGGGGAGGATTAGGGGAGATACATTTAAGTGATTAGACTGAAATACACACAAGCATAAAGATAACACACATAAATACAATTTGATTCACACAAGTGTGTGTATCTTTAAAGGGAGAATATGAACCTGAATAGGTTTAAAATCTGTCTTTTTAACATTAAGTATAAGTTTGCTGTAGTTTCCTGTAGTTTCCTGTTCAGACTTTAAGACCTTAGGATTCCCTTATAAAGATCTTTTATAAAAAGATATACCCCATGTAAAAGAAAACTTTTATATGAACTACTCAGAAAAAAACAAATAGACATAGCTATGATACAAGAGACTTACTGGAAAAGGGAAGATAAAGTTAGATGGATTTATGAGTTATATGAAGAAGTTAAACAAGCATCAGTGGAGGGAAAAAAAAGAGAGGGGTAGCCATTATTCTATCAAAATGGATTAAAAAGGAAATATTACATACAGAACTGGATGGAGAGGGAAGATATCAAATCCTGGTATGTTCGATAGACTCAGAAATATACACTTTTGTTAATATTTATTTTCCAAATGTACTACCAACAAAGTATTTAAAAAAAATTATGGATAAGGTCGAAAAAGTTAAAAAGGGAATATTGATTGTTGCAGGGGATTTTAACTGTGTCCCCGACACGGAGTTAGATAAGAAGACCAAGGATAAGGATCAAATAAACAAAGAGATAAAAAAAACAATCTAAGATATTGGGAAATATTATGAGAAAATAATTTGCTAGACAAATGGCGAGTCTACCATGCAGGCGAAAATTACTTTACACACCTCTCTAGAGTACACCACTTATTATCTAGAATTGATTTGGTCTTGGGAGAGTATAGTTTAGTAGAATAGACTCAAAAAATTACAATAAAAGAGAATCCATGGGCGGATCATAGTTAGAATCTGTTTGTATTAAAAGATGAAAAGAAATATAAACCATTTAGTACTTGGTGTATTGATGATAGTATCCTCTATAAGATGGAACATCAGAATCAAATAAAAAAAGTAATAGAATTATATTTTGCCTGTCATGGCAGGGGAGGCGAAGTGGCGCCCGATGTGCGGGAAGCTGTGTCTTAGTCATGCTGAGTGCCGGGTAGTCACATGACTCCCGGCGATCCTATGCAGAGCGCTAAGGGGAGGCGCTTCCCCTTGTGCACTGTGCGTGCGGTTCTTTGATGGAACCACATGCAGCCTGGGGGCGCAGGCTGAGCAGGGGGCACAAAAATCACTGCTCAACCTCACAAATGATTTTTGCACCCCCTCGACCTGCGCCCCAGGCGGGCATCAGTCTTGCCAACCCCAGGGTATGCCCAGGATTCACATTGGAATGATAACATTGATTGTAAATGATGCAGGGAGATAAATAAATGTGATTTATAATTACAATTGGCATTTTAGTTTGCAATCATTACAGACTACAAACTAAATGCTGGTTAAGGATGTTCTGAGTCAGCGGAGGCACATAATTCCAATGCTGATTGGTTATCAACCAACTTCATAAAACACAAGAAAAGTTACCTGCGCTCTCTCCATAATCCCTATGTATATTTAGACAAATGGAGGTCATTTAGTTACTCCAATGGCCATTGGAGGGAATGCCTACCTGCCAACGTCAAGGCAGACCCCCCTAAGCGGGTCCTACACTGACCCTTCAACTTGCTTCCTTGAGCTTCTGGCAAAGATATCTCCACTGAGACATAGGGGTATTTTTTATATACACCCCTATATACGTATAAACCCTTAAAAGGAAACACATGGGATGGGCGGCAGCATTGTAACAAGGCTGTGTGATACAAAAAGTGAATACAAATACAAAAATATAAGTCCTGCACTCACTCCTGGGCGGCAGCAATGACCACAGTACACATCAGCCCCAATATATAGTAAAAAACAAAGACAAAAAAGGCCACCTTCTCTCTCTCCTTAATCCCTATGTATATTTAGACAAATGGAGGTCATTTAGTTACTCCAATGGCCATTGGAGGGAATGCCCGCCTGCCAACGTGAATTAGCAAAAAATACTCACGTTAGTGAATAACCCTGTAAATGTGCATTTTAGCAGAGAGCAATTCTTCATATTCTCAGTAGGTGGCAGTAGAGTGTCACTATTACAGTAAACTAACGGTTAACTGCATTAGAGAACAAAAAAATGATTCTGCTGGTTGCAACTAGACGCTGAACTAGAAAAATCCTCATCAAATGAAATTACCAATATGATGATTAAATAATTGGTAATCTTAAGGGAAGATCAAATGACACATTTCCATCCCATGTATATCAATATTAAAAAAATGAATTGAATACCATAAATTACCTTCATAAATCCTTAACCTTAGAACCAAATTCAATTTGACAGATGAACTTTGGTGTAATTAATGAAGGGATAAATCTACTGAGAGGCTGAATCTGCTTTGCTGCACCTTGAGTCAGGATACAAGTGCATTGAGCAACAAGTTTACAATATGTTTGGCCAAGAAAAGAGATGAATTTGGGGAAACTTAGACATCACTAAGCAACAAGTTTAAAGCAACACTATAGTCTCTTAAATTACTTTAGCTAAATAAAGCAGTTTTAGTGTATAGATCATTCCCCTGCAATTTCACTGCTCAATTCACTGTCATTTAGGAGTTAAATCACTTTATTTCTGTTTATGCAGCCCTAGCCACACCTCCCCTGGCTATGATTGACAGAGCCTGCATGAAAAAAAAACAGGTTTCACTTTCAAACAGATGTCATTTACCTTAAATAATTGTATCTCAATCTCTATATTGAACTTTAATCACATACAGGATGATCTTGCAGGGTGTAGCAAGCTATTAACATAGCAGGGGATAAGAAAATCTTCATTAAACAGAACTTGCAATAAAGAAAGCCTAAATAGGGCTCTCTTTACAGGAAGTGTTTATGGAAGGCTGTGCGAGTCACATGCAGGGAGGTGTGACTAGGGTTCATAAACAAAGGGATTTAACTCCTAAATGGCAGAGGATTGAGCAGTGAGGCTGCAGGGGCATGTTCTATACACCAAAACTGCTTCATTAAGCTAAAGTTGTTCAGGTGACTATAGTGTCCCTTTAATCAAAGAGATGGCATGTAAACAAATTCAGGACACTGAACGTTGGCATGCAAAAAACAGATGTCGGAAGACATCAGGAGGTGGGCATAGTTGTGGAATTGACTGTTATATTTTGGCCAAGAGATGCAGTGTTTAAATAACTGGGTTGTGATTTAAAGGGACACTCTAGACCCCTGAAGCACTTCAGCTTGCTGAAGGGCTTTTTGTGTGAAGAGTTTGTCTTATTTTTCTCAATTTAGAAGAAAGCATTGAAAGTGCATAGAAATTGGCACTTTTATAAATTAACCTGGTTACACCCCACCCCAGCTCTCTATCAGGTAACAGGTCCTGTTATTTCCTAGTATGTTTAGCTCAGTGGAGCTAAACTCAAGAAGCAGTCATTTCCAAGATCACTTGCTTAGCAAAGACTTCTCATTAAGCTGCATTGGGAATTGTGTGATTGGACAGCCAAAGAAGGTCTCAGTGGTATTAGAAGGGGAGGGCTTCCAAAGGCAGCATACACGAAATCTGCAGCTTTTAGATGCTGTATTTAGATATACCCCAATGGAAATATTGCATAATAAAATACATGCATGTTATAATTGGGAGTATATCTTCTAAACGATGATTTTGTATTCGGGCAGTGGAGTGTTCCTTTAAGTGTGATTCAGAATGTCTTGTAAATCTAGCCATATTATCAAGAAAGCTGTTTTTGTTTTATAAGGATTTTTTTTATTGGATGTTCAAATAAACTTTATTGTAATGTGCACTTTTGAAGCAAACACTCCAAGCTCAATGCTTTCCTATGTGGATTTCACTAACTCTGCATGTGCTCAAGCTGCGCGTGAGGACGTCCAGCATCATATGGGGGGGACCCAGAGTTCGGTAAACTCCCGGTAGTGCCTCTACTGGCTGTCTGGTAGACTACAGCCAGTCTTAGTATTCAAAAGCTCAATAATTTACATTGCAGGTCTAAGTGGGTCAAGTACTCTGCACTCAGACCACTTCAATGAGCCGAAGTGGTCTGTGTACCTATAGTGTCCCTTTAAGGCTGTGAGCAGTTCACTTACTAGGTTATTTACCAAAGTGAGAAAAGTCAGGAATTAAAAGACGAGCAAACTGGAAAAATTCTCTCAGTCAACTATGTTTCTCGTGAAGCTGCTTTGGCTTTACATTTGAAATTCCATGTAAATTAGTAAAAACACACACTTTAGTGAATAACTCTATGCATTTTAGCTGATGGCAATTCTTCATATGCTCAGCAGATGGCAGTAGAGCATCACCATTACAGAAAACTAATGATTAACGGCAATAAATAACAAATAAATGATTTTACTGGATGCAAGTAGACACTGAACTAGAATATACCTCACCATATTAAATTATCAATATGATGATTAAATAATTGTCTTAAAGGAAAATCAAATGACAAATTTCTTTAAACTATTTATATAAATGTTAAAAAGTAATTGAATATCATAAATTACTTTCATTAAACTTGTGACATTAAAACAAAGCCAGAGTTGGCAGATGAATTTTGGTATAATTAATGAAAGTATGCAGTCGTGTATACATAAGTGCCGGTGTGTGTATTTCTGAGTGTGTCTGGCATTGTCTGCCTGTGTATGTGCCTGAAAGTGTGTGTATGACAGAGAGTATCCTTGTGTGTGAATGTATGTCTTTGTGGGCATGTGTCTGGGACCGTATGTGTGTGGGGTAGCTGCTTGTGGTGTGTTGTGTTTATGAGGCTGTCTGTAACCTTTGTGCATGTGTGTGTATGATGAATGTCTTCAGTTTGTGACTGTAACACGGTGTCTAAAGGGGTAACTGTGCAGGGTGAGTGTGACAGGGTGAGGGGGGTTAAATAAGACAGGGTTGGGGAGGTGAGTGTGACAGAATGAGGGAGGTTGAGAATGCTAGGGAGTTCATTGTGACATGCTTGGAGGAGGGAGAGAGACAGAGCAAGGGGAAGTAAGTTTGACAGAATTGGAGGAAGTTACCGTGACAGGGTGAGTGTGGCATAGTTGGGGTGGGGGATGTATTACAGAGTTGGGGTGAATGTGCCATGTTTGGAGGAGGCAGTGTGACAGAATGAGGGGAGGTGAATGTGACAAGAATAAGGGTGTTAATGTGGCAGGGTTAGAGGCATTACTGTAAAAGGGTGAATGTGACAGGTTTGGGGAGGAGAGTGTCGCAGAGTTTGGGGTGAGTGTTTATGTGGTAGGGTGTGTATTGCAGGGTGAAGGAGGTGATTGGGACAGACTGAAAGAGGATGAGTGTGAAAAGGTTGGGTGGTGAGTATGACAGTGCAAGAGAAGGTAAGCTGGACAGGATTGGGGGTTTGTGTGCAGGGGTAGGTGACTTTGGTATGGTTGGAGGGAGGGAGTGAAAGTGACAGGATTAGGAGGGGTTAATGTGAGTTTGGCTGGGTAAAATGGGTGACAGTGTGTGGGGGCTGAAAGTGTTTTGGAATCGTGATAGTGTATGTGTAGGGGGTGATAGTGAGTGGGGGTGACAGGGTGTGGGTAGCGTGTGCTTGTGTGACGAGAGCAATCTCACCACATTGCATTGGAGGAACCTGGTTGCTCGCCTGCTCCCTTTAGACTATGGACCGGACTTTTAAAATACTTTATTTTCCCTGCAGAAAGGCTTATTAATGCCTTTCTGCCAGGGCGTTCGGTAGATTTTACCTACCGAACAAAATACCGAAGGCACGACCACCGGGAAGCTGGCATGTGCCTTCAATTCACCTCCCTGAAGCTAGCATGTGCCTTCAATTGACCACCCAGTAGCTGCGGTTAACCGCAGCTTAATTGACTGTTACTGGGTGGCCGCGGTTACACTTAGCGGCCGCTAGGTGGCGGTGTTATGGAGCTCCCCGGACGGCCAGTTCACTAAAAGCGGACACTTTTACGTGCAGGCACTGCTGAGCCTCCAGCCTTCCCTGCTTCTATTTGTGGCTGTTTAGCCGAACGCTGAATCGATCGGGACTTTACTTCAGCGAATGTTTTAACCCAGATGGCTATGCCATGGAGCCTATTAGTGTAATTAAAGACTTTGGCTCCATGGCAATTGAACTGTGTGTATAGGGTCTGAGCGCTATTTTGTAGTTATGTGCTCTCAGATCCCAGCTATCTGGGGATATGTGACATGTCTGTATTTTATGTATTAAATGTAACTTTGTATATTTTAAAGTATTTTACTGTCTTTATGTCCCCACGTGTATAATGGAGTTTTGCCTCTGTCCTGGGAGATAATTGGATTACTTCCCAATTATCTCCAGGATAGAGGGAGGGAAATTAGGATGCATTGTGGGGATGTTTTACTTCTGTGTGTCTGAATGTGATAAATGTCTGTCTGTGTTACAGTCTTCCATCTGGTCCCCTAGGGGAGTATCTACCAGGTGGGAGACCTGCATTCCCTTGTATTCAGTTCGGGAGTTTGGTGTTCTGCAGTAGCTGTTCCTGTGTCTCTGGAAGGGAAGATCTACTAAACGGCGATTTAACCCTTTTATGCCTGGGGGGTGCCGTTACAGCATGGAGGGGGTGATAGGTTATGGATGCGGGTGAAAGGGTGTGTAGATAGGGGCTGTGACAGGGTGTGTGTGGAGGGGTGACAGGGTGTGTGTGGGGGAGCTGTGACAAGATGTGGAGCGCCTGTGACAGTGGGCAGCGATTGATTTTGCCACGAGCCAAAACAAGGCATTTGCCTTGGGGGGTACTTTCGGGGGGCGCTGTTTTTTGCAAATACCTTGTTAGCCTGGCGGCAGGCTACTAGCTGAACTCCATGACGTCCAATTACGGCTCCTGACGTCACTCTGTGGCGCGCGAGGGAGATGAGCAGGGAGAACTCAGAAATCAGCACTCCCTCGCCACCCGCCTGGAGCTCAACATGCCGCCCAACTGCCTGCATGCCTGCCTCCCTCCCTGCCCAAACAGCCTCACCAGCAGCCCCACTGGACCCCAGGTAAAAATTCCACCCAGCTCTCCCAAAGGTAGGAAGGCTGGATGGATTTAAATTAAAATTTTAAAATAATCTGTGAGTGTTGGGGGGGAAATGTGTGTGTTCGTCTGTCTGGCCGTCAGAGTGTGTGTGTGTGTGTGTGTGTGGCCGGCTGTCAGTGTGTATGTGTGTTTGTCTGTCAGTGTGTGTGTATGTCTGTCAGTGTGTTTATCTGTCAGTGTGTGTGAGTGTTTGTATATCTGTCAGTGAATGTGTGTATGACTGTCAGTGTATGTCTGTAAGTGAGTGTATGTCTGTCGGTGTGTGTCTGTGAGGGAGCCTGTGTGTCTGAGTGACTGTGTGTGTCTGTCAGTGAATGTGTGTTTGTGTCTTTCAGTGTGTGTATGTCTGTCTGTCAGTGTGAGTCTGTAAGGGTGCCTGTGTGTCTGAGTGATTATGTGTGTATGTCTGTCAGTGTGTGTCTGTCTGTCAGTAAATGTGTGTGTGTGTCTGAGTGATTGTATATGCCTGTCAGTATGTGTGTCTGTGAGTGAGTGAGTGTGTTTGTCTGCGTCATTGTGTGTGTATGTCAGTAAGTGTGTGCATGTCTGTCAGTGATTGTGTGTGTCTGTGAGTGAGTCAGTGATTGTGTGTGCTTGTCAGATTGTGTCAAATTAGAGTGTGTGTATGTCAGTGTATCTGAGCATGTGTGTCTGTCATTCAAAGTGTGTGTTAGTCTTTAACAGGAAGAGGTGTGACATTGCCAGGAGGGGGTGGGGCAAATGTAAATAAAGGGTTGCCAGAGTTCCTTAATGCCTAGGGCAGCACAGATCCAAAATACACCACTGACTTCAGACACCTCTGGCATTGTTTATTACGCTAGACAGCACAGCTCTGTCCCTTTTTATTGTGTGATAATGATGTGATGTCATTGCCACTCCCATTTAAATTTTGGGGAGTGGCTATCAAGTAAACGCCTCTGGACTATATATATATATATATATATATATATATATGTACAGCTGATACTCGAAAAATTAGAATATCGTGCAAAAGTTCATTTATTTCAGTAATGCAATGTAAAAGGTGAAACTAATACATGAGATAGACGCATTACATGCAAAGAAAATAGTTCAAGCCGTGATTTGTCTTAAGTGCGATGATTTTGGCTTACAGCTCATGAAAACCCCAAATCCACAATCTCAGTAAATTAGAATAGCGTGAAAAGGTGCAATATTCTAGGCTCACAGTGTCCCACTCTAGTCAGCTAAGTAAGTCATAAAACATGCAAATGGTTTCTGAGTCTCTCAGTCTGGTTCAGTAGGAATCACAATCATGGAGAAGAATGTTGCCCTGACAGTTGTGCAGAAAACCATCATTGACACCCTCCATAAGGAGGGAAAGCCTCAAAAGGAAGTTGGATGTTCCCAAAGTGCTTTATCAAAGCACATTAGTAGAAAGTTATGTGGAAGGGAAAAGTTTGGACAACCAGCAGGGATGACCGCAGCCTGGAGAGGATTGTCAGGAAAAGGCCATTCAAAAGTGTTGGGGACTTTCACACGGAGTGGACTGAGGCTGGAGTCAGTGCATCAAGAGCCACCACACACAGACGGATCCTGGACATGGGCTTCAGATGTCGTATTCCTCTTGTCAAGCCGCTCCTGAACAACAAACAACGTCAGAAGTGTCTTACCTGGGCTAAAGAAAAACAGAACTGGTCTGTTGCTCAGTGGTCCAAAGTCCTCTCTTCTGATGAGAGCAACTTTTGCATCTCATTTGGAAACCAAGGACCAAGGACCCAGAGTCTGAAGGAAAAATGGAGAGGCACACACTGGAAGATGCTTGAAGTCCAGTGTGAAGTTTCCACAGTCTGTGTTGATTTGGGGAGCCATGTCATCTGCTGGTGTTTGGTCCAATGTGCTTCATTAAGTCCAGGCTCAACACAGCCATCTACCAGGAGATTTTGAAGCACTTAATGCTTCCTTCTGCAGACAAGCTTTATGGGGATGCGGACTTCATTTTCCAGCAGGACTTGGCACCTGCCCACACTGCCAAAAGCACCAAAGCCTGGTTCAATGACCGTGGGATTACTGTGCTTGATTGGCCAGCAAACTCGCCTGAGCTGAACCCCATAGAGAATCTATGGGGCATTGCCAAGAGAAAGATGAGAGACATGAGACCGAACAATGCAGAAGAGCTGAAGGCCGCTATTGAAGCATCCTGGTCTTCCATAACACCTCAGCAGTGCCACAGGCTGATAGCTTCCATGCCAGCCGCATTGAGGCAGTAATTGCTGCAAAAGGGGCCCAAACCAAGTACTGAGTCCATATGCATGCTTATACTTTTCAGAGGTCCGATATTGTTCTATGTACACTCCTTGTTTTATTGATTGCATGTAATATTCTAATTTACTGAGATTGTGGATTTGGGGTTTTCATGAGCTGTAAGCCATAATCATCGCACTTATGACAAATCACTGCTTGAACTATCTTGCTTTGCATGTAATGCGTCTATCTCATATATTAGTTTCCCCTTTTACATTGCATTACTGAAATAAATAAACTTTTGTACGATATTCAAATTTTTCGAGTATCACCTGTGTGTGAGTATATATATATATATATATATATATATATATATAATGTGTGTGTGTGTATGTGTATGTGTTTAGCAGTTGTTCAGTGCCCATTCATGGTCTCAGAACAACCATGTGCATTACTTTATTCTTGTTCCTGATTTTCTAATTATTGACTCCGCTAGCTACTGATTTTTTTTCAGTTTCCCTGTATACCAGACCATGCCTAAGTTTATATTTACATTGATCAGCCACAACATTAAAACCACTCACAGGTGAAGTAGTAGCATTGATTATATCATCACAATGTCACCTGTCAAGAAGTGGGATATATTAGGCAGCTAGTGAAAAGTCAATTCTTGAATTTCATGTGTTGGAACCAGGAAAAATGGGCAAGCGAAAGGCCTAAGTGACAGACAAGTATCAAATAGATTGCTAGACGACTGGATCAGAGCATCTCCAAATTGGCAAGTCTTTTGGGGTGTTCCCAGTATACAGTGGTTAGTACCTACCAAAAGTGGTGAAAGGAAGAACAATTGGTGAATTGGCGTCAGGGTCATGGACGACCAAGGCACATTGATACACATTGGTTGCAAAGGCTAGCACATCTGGTCCGATTATGCTAGTGTAGCTCAAATTGTTGAAAAACTTAAATCTGGCCATGATAGAAAGGGGTCAGAACACATAGTGCATCACAGTTTGTTATGTATGTGGCTTTGTAGCTGCAAACCAGTCAGAGTGCCCATGCTGAACTCTGTCCACCACCTGCAATGGGGATGTGAGCATGAGAACTGGACCATTGAGCAATGTAAGAAAGTTGCCTGGTTTGTTGAATAATGTTTTACTTTAGATCAACTTGATGGCCAGGTGAAAGTGTGTTATTTACCTGGGGAAGAGATGGCAGCTGGATGCAGTATGCGAAGAACACAGGCCAGCGGAGGCAGTGTTATGCTTTGGGCAATGTTTTACTGGGCAATGTTTTTCTGGGCAACCTTGGATACTGGCATTCATGTGGATGTTACTTTGACATGTACCACATACCTAGAGATTGTTGTGGACCACGTATACCCCTTCATGGCAATGGTGTTACCTGATGGTAGTGGCCTTTTTCAGCAGTATAATGCACCCTTCCACACTACAAATTTATTTTAGGAATGGTTTGAGGAACATGACAAAGAGTTAAAGATGTTGCCTCGGCCTCCAAATTCCCCAGATTTCATTACACATTCAGAGGTCTTGTGGAGTCCATGTCTCGGTGCATCAGAGTTGTTTTGGTAGCATGACGGGGCCTACACAATACTAGGCAGGTGGTTTACTCACATAGCATGGCTCCCCGGGTGACAGGTATCAAGGCATTTACAGAGCAGACTTCCTGCACCTGTCAACTGGGGAGGGGGAGGGAATGCAGTAAAGGGGTTGCTGAGATCTCACAGTATTAATTTCCCAGCTACCCTGTGCACACTCAGTACTGACGCTGGAATCCAGGATGCAACTTTATTCCAGCCTCAGTATCAATAAGAAGTTGCGAGTATCTGGGCAATCTATGCAGAAACTGATCCCAGCACACCATTGACACCAGGAATGAGGTGTGGACTACAGTGTGAGAATTAATAATAACATTTAAAAAAACAACAAGTAAGTGTATATGGATGTGTAGATGGATACATGTGTGTATGTGCATGTGTGTGTGTGTATATGAGTCTGGGTGTAGATGAATGTATGTGTATGAGTCTGTGTGTTTGTGTATATAGGTATGAGTTTATGTACATCAAGCATGTCAAACTAGCAGCCCGGCGAGCCTGTCAGAGAGTGAGTGTGTGTTTCTGTCAGTGAGTGTGTGTCTTTCAGTGAGTGAATGTGTGCATCTGTCAGTGAGTGTGTCTGTCAGTAAGTGTGTGTCTGTGCTTCTGTCAGAGTGTGTTTGTCAGAGAGTGTGTGTGTGTCTGTCAGAGAGTGTGTGTGTGTGTGTCTGTCAGAGAGTATGTGTGTGTGTCTGTCAGAGAGTATGTGTGTGTGTCTGTGCTTCTGTCAGTGTGTGTCTGTCTGTCAGAGAGTGAGTGTATGTCTGTCAGAGAGTGAGTGTATGTCTGTCAGTGAGTGTGTCTGTTAGTGAGTGTGTGTTTGTCAGAGAGTGTGTTTGTGTCTGTCAGTGTGTGTTGGTCAGTGTTGCAATGGCCGAGGCTGGACAGTTGAGGACCTGGAGGTGCACAGAGACATGTAACGCCACGTCACATTCTGACGTGACATCAACGTGCTCCACCTTAACAGGTTTTCAAGGAGTAGGGGAAGGGTCAGCTTTGGCACAGGGTGCAGACAGGGGGGGGGCTGGGGTTTAGTGGTGGGGGGCTGGGGTTTAGCAGAGGGGGATGCTGTTTTTATTTTATACTGTACTTTTCAAAACAAACCTAAATTTCTATAAAAATTTAAGGTTTTTTTTTTTGCTGCCCACATAAACTTAAATCTTGTTTATTTGGCCGGTGCTAGCTTTTGAGTTTGACATGCTTGGTGTACATGAACGTGTGTGTGAATAAGTGTGTGTATAGGAATGTCTGTGGTTCTAAATGTGTGTGTGTGTGTGTGTGTGTGTGTATGACTGTGTGTATGAGTAAGCCTCTGCTCTGTATGTCTCTTCCTGTAATGGCCTATTTCAATCTCTGTTTAATTTCAATAATTTATTGTGATACATGTAACTACCCATTGTAACAAGAATATCTGACATGTTTTATCACCAAGTTCCAGTCTATGCTACAGACAAATCTTCAAAAGGTAGACATACATACATGCAAGCACTCATGCACACACAAACACACATGCACTCATATTATGACCCTAGCCTTAGCGATAGCTGACACCAGGGGATAAATTGCATGTACTTGCAAAAGCTGATAATAAAATGGTGTAACATTTGTTATTGGCTTAACTAATTGGTCTCTCAAGTTTCTGAGTACAGTGCAGTAACAAATTCCTACAGTGTGCTGATATTAAGTTATGTTATGCTTCATTAATGGCATTTTACACATAGTGGAAACATTGAAGCCTAGGGAATGTTTCATTCAAAGAGAAAATAATAGACTATGGAATGGTTGGCAATAATGAACCCTTTAGCTACAGAAACAATAGTGTTTATTCATTAAACTCCCACCTATAGCAAATTGAATACGAAATGGCAAACTTTAGGAAAGAAAGACCATCTTGATAAAATGTCATCTTGCTATAGCTTGGCTATTTTACTCATTTGGATTTGAATTCTTTACATTTCCCATGATGCTCAGCCAGCATTACACAGTAGACATTACTCTGCACATTATAACATGCTGGCCCATGTCTTGGTGTGCAAGGTTCTATGGGTGCAATGTTGGGTGTAATGTCCTAAGGACCTGATGCAATAGTTTAATTTCCTGAGAATTTTGCAATGTGCTGTCTAACTTGGAATGTTCTTTCATTCACTCTTTCTCAATGAAGCATGAGCAAGAGGCACCAAACTTAGCATGAGCTCATCATACAGTGTGATTAGTGTATCTGCATTTTGTAGACCACGCAGAGCTCTACTTGTGTCCGCCTGACACTTGTTACTCCTTCCATCACTCTACAGATAATAAAAAGCTCCTCTAATAGATGCCAAAGCATTGTGTAACTTCCTGTGGGCAGCGTAAGCTCAGCCAAGCAATGCCTTGCAGTATCCAAACCGTTTCCCTCCCTGGATTCATTACCTATAAAAACACCAAGATAGTTATGTTTCCAGTTAGATAAATTGATTGTTTTGTTATCAATATGCCCCTGGCTTAAATAATGGAACAGTTATGTGCTCAATTCAAAGCTGTATTAGAAATGGCACTTCAACTAATACTCCCTTACATTATGATATTTCTTATTCTGATTCCCAGATTTTAATGAAGTCAAACATCTTTTTGGCAAACTTTGTAATGGGGATTTGACCTCCATGCTTGTCTATAAAGTGCATTTTATTGGACAAAGTCAGCACTAATAATGACTTAAAAGGGGTGGATTGATATTAGCTGCAAAGACCAGTTCAACAGAGAATGAGTTGCCGCAGTCATTAAGTCTCACTGTTCATAAGGGACACTCCCTATTTTAGGTCCAAATCCTTCTGTCCATTTTTTCTATCTTAATGTCCCTCTTTTCTAGGAGCTCCATAATGTTGGTTTGCAGTGGCAGAAATAATGTAGTGAGGGCCCTGGTGCAATATTTTTTTGTCCACCCTTTTGCACAAGGGTGGCCATAAAGTAGATCTCCATCTGTTGTACAACTGGTTTTGTATGGAGTATGTGTGTGCTGAGGCATAACTAGAAACCACCGGGCCCCACTGCAAAAACTGCACTGGGCCCCCCCATGTGTCTCATCCCCCGCCAGCCACTCCATGTACCTCATTTCCCCGCCAGCCCTTTCGCATGTCTCATCTCCCTCTGCTAGCCCCTCCACACGTCTCATTCTCCCCCCAGTTCCTCCATGTTTCTTATTCACCTCAGCCCCTCCATGTATCTCTCCCACCCACCCCCTCCACATGTCTCACCGACCCCCATACATTTGTGACAGACACACACATTGACAAACACACACATTGAAAGTCATACACACTCACTGACTGACAGACACACACACTGACAGACACACACACTCCCTGACTGACACACTAACAGACATACATACACTCACACTGTCAGACAGACAGACAGACAGACACACACACACACAAACTGTCAGACACACTCACACACTCACAAAATGTAATTTTTTGAGGCCCACCCAGCCTCCCTACCTTTTGGAGAGCTAGTTTGGGTCCTCTCCTTAGGGTCCAGTGTGGGGCTGTGTTGTAATCTAGCAGTTCCTCTCTCTTGCGCGCTGTTTAATATGCTGGGGCCAGAATGATGTCATATTCTGGCTCCCGGCATCACAGAGGGCACGCGGGAGAGGAGAGAGGAACTGCCAGATCAGCCTCTCTCGTGGCACACACTGCCGCCTGCCTCCTGTCCACCCACCCTCTTGCAGTATATATCAGCAGAGTAAGGTAAGCAGGTGCCTACTCTGCCTTACTGAGTAAGAGCCACTTCAGGGGTGCCCTAAGGTGGTCAGATGGGCGACTCATGGTCGTAAGGGTCAACAGGGGACTGGGCCCCCTGGAGTGACGGACACGGTCGCCGCTGCAACCCCTGTGACCGTGGTAGTTCTGCCACTCACTGTGTGTGTGCATGTAGGGATGTATTTGTATGTACCATTGACATTGGATTGCAGTGGTGTACTTCTATGTAATGTTTGTGTTTGAATGCAGGAGTGTGTTTAAATGTAGGGTGTTTGTATATAATTTTGGCATTTTAATACTGTGTTTGTGATACTTGCGTTTAATTGCAATGGTGTATTTGTATGTAGTGTTGGCTTTTAAATGTGGTTGTACATGTGTGTGTAGTATTGGTGTTTGAATGGGGTCTGTATATAATTTTAGCATTTGCAGTGGTGTTTGTATGTAGTGTTTGCGTTTGATTGCATGTAGTGTGGGCAATTTCTGGGGTGTATAAACACTTACACACTGAGACACTCATACAGATACACACACTGACACATTGAAACATTTTAAAAAATATAATGGAATACAGAAAAAAGAAAGAGGAAGGGAGCATTGTATACATAAAGAGTAATGAACTACTTTGAACAATATGAATATCACACTGTAACTTGTTACAGAAAGTGAACATAAAGTGTCCATTAAAATAATGATGTTAGTGCATTGGTCAGTGGTACCAACAAGTAATAACTACAATTACAGTACATTCAGAAGAAGTTCAGTCATGTTGAAAGTTAGTGAATGGGCTCCTTTAGGATATGTAGAGGGTAAACCTACACATTGGAAGAGGGTGGGGTGGGGTGGGATGGAATGGTAGGAAGGGGAGTCTCGTATCTATGTTTGTTCTGTGTAGTATTGAGAGTATATAATACTTTGTATCCAATAGACTTGAAAACATTCCGTGTACCTTAAGAGACACAGAGAGACAAAATATAGTGTAACACAGTTTTATTATGAATGTAAAAATCCCCAGCCCCTTATTAGAAACTGCATTGTAAGTTCTTTAATGTATTTAATACCTAGATGCTTCTAGGGCCTCAAGGATATCCAAGGCGATATTGCTTCAAGGATAGAGAAGGAGGCTTGTGGGAGGAATTGTTTTTTTGTGTTAGTTTTTTGGAAATTGTCCAATAAATGTAGGGTTATTGTGGTAATTGGCAAAATGTTGTAAATTTTGGGTCTCCTATGGTTTTCTGTGTCTACCCACTGAAGGATGCCTTTGGCAGAGTGGAGTTTAATCGCTGATTGTAACTGGTGGCTTTGTGATCGGCAACTATTTTTAGAAGCAGTAGGCCACCTTCTTGTGGCATTTGTTGTAATAGGGATAAAGGTAGGAGCTGTTTTAGCTGACCCTGATGAACTTGTTGATAACACTCTGTAAGGTGTTGGATAGAGTTGGCAGTACATGCAGAGGAAGCATTTGACAGACATAAAAGTTTAACCATTTTTGTGGTATTCAGTCTACGTAATCAAGATAAGTGAACAGTTTTCGACTGCAGGAAGCTTGTTTTGCATGAATCAAGGGTTTATAAGTAAATGATATAATGTTTGTGTGGCTGTTGAGATTTTTACCCCTAGGTATGTAATAAATGTAGTTCTCCAGGCTAATGAGTATGTGTTGCGTGATACTTTTGATACCTGATCGGATAGACCGATAGGTATCCTTTGTGTTTTATTCCTGTTAAGTGACATCAACACAAGTGATGATCACAGCCAATCGCGCTGCTTCCCCATAGAAACTGAAACATTTCAAAAATCAGAACTGCATCAGTTTGGAAGAACCACACTTTCTATCATATGAGAGCACCTCACATTTATTCTTTTTCTATAGGAAAACAAGTTAGGAGAGCATATGCAGTATAAAGTATTCCGTTCAAGCCAACTTGTGTCTGGTTTCAAGGCACACAGGAATGCTAAATCAGATGCATCTGACAAGCTGCACGCATGTGGGTAATTTACACACTAATGCTGCATGGCTCTCAGACAAAGAAAAACACTGAAGGGGACACTCTAAGAACCAAAATAGCTTTAGCATCATAAAGTGGTTTTGGTGTATAGAACATGTCCCTGCAGTCCCACTACTCAGTTCTCTATTGGACCTGGTGTTGATGATTGTGCCTAATTACAGAACTTTGTAGAAAGCACTAAAACACCTATATATCACAATTGTCTTGTCTCTGTTGGAGCTGGTGCTAGGGACGCTTGCAGGTTTCCTTTTTCAAGCCTTCACATACCCTGTGTCCATCTCTCTCTTCCATCTCATTCAGTCTATCTGTCGACCTTACAAGCCCCACAGCTCTCCTCACTCTCACTAATCACAAACTCTGAATTCTCCTCATGACTCACTTGACCATTCCTCCTCTTCCCAGCAGGCAGAGGCTTAATCCCGGCATGCAGCCCCAGACATAGATAGAGCTGAATGTAGTGAGTGTAGCAAGAAAAGGGATTTGCCACTCTACCACATATATTAAAGGAACACTATAGCATTAGGAATACATGTTAATGCTACTGTGTCTGACACCTATTTAGGTCCCCCCTAACCCTGTGTGAGGGTTTGAAAGTTGAGTGTCTTTGAGTGTACCTTTCAACCCTCACCACACAGGTCTCCATTGGCAGACAGCTACTATAGGCATGTTAAACCTGCAAGGCAAACATCCCTGCTGAGTAAAACAGTCTGTGACATGGCACCCTATAAAGTGGTATGGCTGCCTTTTGTGTCCCTTTCAATTCAATATTTATTTGTATGCTTTAAATGCATTCTGCATGTGTCCCTCCCACCGAATCCCTCCCCAGATGGTGACAGTGCCGCTTTAAATAGCATCATCATGCTAGTGGTTAAACATGTCCTGCAGTCATGCCCAGTGCTACCATAAGGCCAGTTATAAAGTGGGCAAGCATCATGTTCCCTAGCAACAGTGCAAGCATAGCTATAAGTATAGTAAAGTATAAGTTCTATTGGGAGTATTGGGATGTGGATTTCATTTTCACCATTGTACACTGATACATAACATAACTTTGTAAAAATATTATTTTGCACTTGGAATACCAGCACATATCAAAGAACCATTAAAAAAAAATGTGCATCTTGGAAATGTAAATGGACTCTTGGCAAATTACACTATTATATATTAATGGTATTAAAATAATTCAAAAGTACGTACTACACATACATTTTATTTGTCTGGCATTTCTTGTGGACCTTTGAGATTATTATCATTTCTGTAACACACATATAATAAACTGATCGGTAAATATTCAGCTTGACCTGGAAAACGTACCTGTGGAAGATCCACCAAAGGAAGGCCATCTTGATACATTAGATTCTTCTCGTTCGCCCCAGAAAGGATCATGAAATATAATAAATAAATAGAAGATAGGAAAACAGAAACACAGAGCAAAACATTTAATAGTTGGGACAAGTGACTAATTTGAAAATGATGTTAACAAGGATTTAGTAGCTCAATATGTTAAGCAATTTCATCAAAAGGAGAGATACTATGAGGTCAAATTGGAAATAACAGCTCGAAGCTACGGCATGTTATGCAGCCGAAAAGTGCCAATAATTGCTAAACAAACAACAAAAGGATGAACAAAAAAATGCATTTGTGCCAAGTGCATAATTATAGGGCTTGATACTTTGTATCCTAACAGCAATAAAAGTCTAGAAACAGCTTTATCAAACAGAATTATTATATTTCTTCCCTTAGGGTTATTATTTGAAAATTGTACAGCTATTTTATGCAGCTGGAAGAATTCAAAAGTTTACCCAAGAGGGGAAAAGGCCTAGGACAGTCTGCTATGTTCCATATGTAGACAAGCAACAGACAAGACAATTTAATGAATGCAGCACAAATAATATTGTACCCTTCCATTATTTTTGTAACAGATAATTGTTAATCTGTTTGTTTGTGTTAACGTTGAGCTTACTGGAAACTACTCAAATTGTGGCTGTAGTGAAGAGAAACAGAATGGTTTATATTAGTCATTAAACTGTTTGCCCAGAGGTCATCAGGTAAATATTTGTAGTTTTTCCTTATCCAGTCTAAGAGCAAAGTAGATATTGTGCGTATGTCTATGTTGTAGCTCACAAACATATGTGTGTGGTGTTGGAATACATGTTAATTTATGGTCATTGTAAACTGCTATGCATGTGTGTGAGCTGCTTTGTAGGTGAGTGTGAGCTGCTTAGTATTTGAGTGTGAGCTGCTTTGTAGGTGAGTGTGAGCTGCTGAGTGGGTGGGATCTGCATTGCTGGTCGGTGTGAACTGCTGTGCTGAAAAGTGTCAACTACTTTGAGGTTAATTGTGGAGGTTTGTAAGGGACATTATGAGCCGCTGTGTGAGTCTGTGCGGGTTTCCATGTGGGTCAGTGTGGCGTTAACTGGGAATCAGTGTGGGCTGCTGAATGGGCAAGGATAGCTGCTGTAGCAGAGTAGTATATGATTTCCAGACATTGAAGCTCATATTGTGTTTAATTTTCCTCAATTTGATGTCTTTATTTTCTTTGATTGCTCAAAGTTTCCCCGTTGCTTAATTTTACTTATTTTCAGTATAGACTAACATCTAGCATGCAGACCTTAACTAGATAAATTATAACCAGAAATCCTAAAACGTATTTTCAGACCTTAGACTGGCCAGATTTAAGGTTAGTAAATAGAATACTAAAGCACAAGCCAAGGTCGGGGAAACTGGACACGTTAATGGCTAGACAAGTCAAAGATCAAAGAATACTGAAGTCAGAATAGTCCATGTCCAATCCAAGGTCGAAATATAATAGAATCAATGGAAATAACATGCTCCTGGATAACCAAACAGGAAACCATAATAGGGCACTAAGAAATAGCTATGCTAAGAAGAGCTCTGATTGGCCTATAGTGGTCAAGTGATGTAATGTGTATGCACGACGTCTGCGCTACCATTCATGGACATTTATGAAGAGAGATAGGGGTGGAAAAAATGGAGCCATAAAATGCTGCAATGCACAGCGGCTGGCATTGATTGAATGTTAGAGATGGTTGCCGCTGAGGTAAACGCGGGTGGCACTGGCGGCATGCCCATGTTGATAATGGTAGAAATATTTAATAAGTTTAAAAGCATAGATTATTCTTTTAATATTTTCCTTAACAAAAAAAAAAAAGGATGACATGGTCTCTATTATACAAATACAATGTATGTTGCTGTATTTGATATTTGCTGTCTCTTGTGTATGTTTTGCTAAAATTAGAAAAAGGAACGTCTTTTCCACTGCCGTTGCAGTCTATAAATACGAATGCAAACATTCTGTCTTCCTCTTTTTTTTTCTGCTAGAAACTGAACATTGAACTGTATTTTGAGCAATTTGTGCTTTTTTCCACTTCTATACAGCTTTTATTTTCTTTTATTGTGTATTGTGTTTATTCCTCGCTAGTTTTTCCTTTCTTACTTACTGATCTGCCTTGATTTCTATTTTAACCTTTTGTTTCTCTTTATTTATTGCATATAGTTATTGTTTTTTTTTCCTTCAAATTTCTTTCCATATATTTCAACATTTGTTTGCTGTCTTTCCTGTGTCCATTTGCTACCGGTATTACACTTTACCTTTTTGTCTGGATACTTTGTTTCAGTCTTCTGTTTCAGTTATTGTGATAAAGATTCGGACTGTTGTTCAGTCAAATCCTCTTCAACAAGCAGAACCCTGTTCTAGACCATCTAAGTATCCAGATGTTCTACTTGGATGATATTAAACACCTTGTTTTGATGTCTATACTTATTTGAAGCAGAGATTTAGGTGGCTACAATCATTTAAAGCAGAAGATACGGTGTTCCTTAAACAATGCTACCCATAAAAAAGTTTGTGGATGTTCTTGTTGGTAGTGGGGGAGTGTGTTCCTTGGTTGGAGGACATTCATTTGTTGTCTGTATATTGGGTAACTGTACTTCTTTATGTTGAGGTCAGTTCATATTGAAAAAGGGTTATACCAAAATTGTTAGTCACTTAATGTCCTTAAATGCTATAAAATTTAAATGCTATAGCACTTAGATGCTTTTAAAATCTTTTTAACACTTGTTCTATGTTTGCTTTTCTATTTGTAATATGATAGTTCACTGTTTTTGAGCCACAGTGTTTCTCAACTAGCTGCACAGAAGTGGCTTTTTCTTGTTTTGGTTTTGGAACCACAGTGTCCTAAACCTCTGTTTTCTTTCTGATGTCTGTAAGAAGTTTACAGTTCAGTGTCCAAGACCTACACTCCATATCATAATCACCAACACTCCATAATTTGACCTTAAAATGGTTAAATCTAGGGGGCGGAGCCTGACTGTCGAGCGGCCCAGACATGCTCAACACAAGCTCCTGAGTCTGGTGTCGAAAATCGGCGTACACTGCCTGACAACTCGTTCCTGCAGACCGGAGCTTCCATAATTACTGTCCGGAGGAGGTTACTGAACCCGTAGATACTCTGCAAGGGTCACTTTAACCCGTGACCACGCACCGGTGGCTTGCGGCCTATATGAGCATAGGCCTGGGAGAGGCGGTCGCTCTCCTGGCTGTAATACGGACAGGGTACCCAGTGTATTGTTATTCCCCCCCCCATTTGGACCGTGGGCGAAATCCCAGTCTCCACTGCATGCCCCCACTTGCCTCTGTCACTCACAGACGACATCCACTATGGGGGTTGAGACCGCCATGCTCCCATCCAAAATGGAGCACGGGCTCCCTCAGCCAAGCAACGACTATCACCACCTGCACCAGACCTGCAAGTCAGCTTGGAGCAACGCTTGGACGAGATCTTTAACCACTTCTGGGCAAAACTGGAAGCACGGACCTGGATGGCACTGGCTCAAAGTGATGAGAATGTGTGAAGAGGAGACAGGCACGGGGCGCATGTAACCCCTTCGTGTGCGAGCATCCAACAAGCCACTGTACCTCATAAGCACAAAGACCACGAAGGCAGACGATCCCTCGCCGCAAGCGGTGCCAAACACCCAGAAGACTCTGTAAGATCTCCTCAAGGAAGGACTTGGACTCTGTCACAAGCTCCGAGTCTGTGGTGTCATAATGCGGGCCCATAATAAGGCCTGGGGCTGGAAGGAAACCACACAAATGCCCTTGCCCAGCAATACCTCAGGACTTCACTCACCTGTTTCCAAAGCTTGGTGTGGGCTGAACATGACTAACTTGGTGTGGGACTGACAACACGTTGCCTGCCATTGAGACATCCTGCCGACAAGATCCTGTCTTACCGTTGAAATGCCTGTCTGCTGCACAGTTTAGCAATGCTTATGATTATTAGAGCTTTCCTAACACAGCTCTCTACAGTCTGTACATGGGGAGACACAGTGGTTATTTTATATTGTTTATCTAGTGTGGGGCACCACATACACTATATTACGTAAGCACAACTACAACACTTCTACTATAACGCTTAGCCAGACAATCAAAGCACAGTGTCACATGATGCCTGACTTACTCTGAGATTCCTTACAACTATTACTTACTCGTGTGTACTGACTACTGCTGACCAGTTAGCTTCACTTAAACGTTACCACAGTACTTAATGCATGACCTAACTAGTTACTTTCATTGTGATTTTCACATGTTTAAACCTTCACGTTTCTTTAAAAAAAAAAGAAAAAAAAGTGGTGCGACATTCTTGACATACTATGTATTGTATCTTTGTTATATATCTTTTTAGCCATATCTACTCATGTGGTAATGTCCACTAATGCTTGTTTGACTTTCAACGTGCTGCGGAAAAAAAAATAATTAAACAAAATGGTTAAATCTAAATCCAAATCAGGTTGGAATCTTAAGAAAAGCATGGAATCCAGAGTTTTTTTGGCTCTGAGCCTTTATCAAGCCTAGAACATACACTAAAGATTGTGGTATTTAAAGGTAGAACAAATAATGTAAAACAAAGATTAATTATATGAATTATGTGAATAGTGACCTTAACAAAATATGTATAGCACAATGAAATTGAAAGCAAGACAAAATCATTAAACAAATGTACAGCAACATTTACAAAAGGTATGAAATGTGTTTAAAAGAAAGATACATCAGACTATTATACTGTATAACAATAATCATACATATAATAAAGGTAATTATAAGTCAGCATCTTAGGGGTAAGTATAAAAGATCCCTGAACCATGTGGTCTTTTAACCCCTTAAGGACACATGACATGTGTTACATGTCATGATTCCCTTTTATTCCAGAAGTTAGGTCCTTAAGTCGTTAAGAAACTAAAGCAATACTAAATGAGTAAATAATGGACAATTTAATAAATTATGAGTGATGAATTAACAGAAATTGAAAACCTGGGACTATCTTAGTAAATTAAATAAACATATATATCATTTATAATATGAATAAATAGATAATGGAAGATTAAGGGTTATCACGCGGTGGGTATATAAATAAATAATATAATTGTCTTTTAAAAAGAGCAGATTTATTAAAGTTTGAATATTTTTTTTTCTTGGAAAAAGTCTCCCATTACATTAGCCTCCCAGTTCCTTGTTGAATGTTAGACAATGTAGTGCATCACAACCCCACACATTCCTGGTTGAAAATGAAAAGGATTTGGCCTCTTCTATTCGGGACGGGTGGGCGTAGTCCTCAGAGGGCAACCCTAGTAATGTGAAATGTATCACTAGCAATGACTCTACAATGGGCAGGTCTGCCCAGAAAAGGGGCGGGTTGATTGATCGACAATCTGTATGGCCGGCCAGCCCCCAGCTACCAGGACTATACAGGGAGTGCTGCTGAAGTGTTCACTGCATGGTCCTTATGCCTGCTTTTAATCTAATGATGCGCTCGCTCTGTGCCCCGGGACAGTTACCTAGTGTCCCCAGATATGGGAGAACCTGCATTGTCCATCCATTCATACACATTATGATTTTCTATTGTCTGTTTTTCCATTGTCTTTTGCTCTGAAGCACTTGCTATAAATATTAGTATAAAGGATTTCTATTCAGTAGCTTTATTCTTTATTTTTTGGGGGACTCAATCAGTCAATATTCACATATATTTTTTAAAAATGAAACCTTTTAAAGATTACAGTTGTGTTAATCACGTGTTTGTTTTGTCTTCTCATGTACAGCTATCCCTCTTTTTCACATATTGATTATAGTCATTTTAGTAGTTATATTTTCAATAGCTTTTTTCCTTGCTGTAGGGTTTAGTCTTTAATGCATGTTTTTTACGACATGTGTTATATTATTGATTATAAAGCGTCAAAGGCTTTATTATTGACTAGTAATTGTGGGACTGATTTTGTAAAACATGTTGTTCGTTGGGTTGTTTATTGAGTCATACGATGTTTGTTCATGCAGTAAAAACACGATTAGTCTAGCAAGACTTGTAAAAAAATATACTTGTTTACTTAGTCCTGTTGAAAAAAAGATATTGAGCGGTCACGAAAAAAGGAAACTAATTGATATGTCCTACATGAGCAAAGTAAGGTCAAATCTAAATGTAAAAAAATGTAGGTACATCTTTAACATAAAATTTATACAATATATCTACATTTTACACAGAACAATAAGATTGTATCACTTATTTTAATATTTTTTATATGAGTGACCCTTATACCCAATTAACATCTAAAGGAACAACATTTTCTTTTAAGATTCTATTCTAAAATGATCTCTCCCAGTCCTTTAATGTATGAGCTGGATCGAGCTGATTTGGATAAATGAGGAGGACACTTGATGTCTTGATATCTTTAGGGACCAGATTTCTATGAATGCAAAATGTAACATTTGGTTCTTAAACGGTTTAAAAAAAAAAACAGAGAAAAAAAAAAGAGAAAAACAAAAAAACATAATGCCAACAGAAAGTTTTATATAGTTTAAATGTAATGGGAGACTTTTTCCAAGAAAAAAAAAATATAAAAACTTTAATAAATCTGCTCTTTTTAAAAGACAATTATATTATTTATTTATATACCAACCACGTGATAACCCTCAATCTTCCATTATCTATTTATTCATATTATAAATGATATATATCTTTATTTAATTCACTAAGATAGTCCCAGGCTTTCAATTTCTGTTAATTCATCACTCATAATTTATTAAATTGTCCATTATTTACTCACTTATTATGTTGTATTGCATTCCTTCTCCTTTTTTGTTCTCTTATTTTCTGATGTATTCATTATTTTAAGAACCTAGCCAGTTATTGATTATATTCCCTTCTATATTCATTACAATTCACATTAGCTTGAAATAGTGGTTTTCCTAAATCAGTCTATTCCTTCAACATTTCTCATTCTCATTTAATATTTTATCTCTCAACGCTATGCAATCACTCTACATTTTTAATAAGTCATCATTATTTATGCTTGTGCTATTTATTCACTTTTTTTTTTATGACAAACTCTTTAACTAATGTTATACGCATGGTGAATCATCCTTTTATATAGATCTCCTTTTTTAAGATAATTGTTGCCTTTTGAACTTTTGTGGTTAATTCTATGCTCTCTTGGAAATGTTTCATATTCATTCAAAGTTCTATTATTACAGAATGGATATCAGATGACATTATATAATTCTATTTTGCGTTTCTTTTTAATAAAAATGACATTTTCCAGAATTGCAATTAATAGAGAAGATAAGGCTGTATGCAAAGATTATAAATCATAGCTTTTTGCATTATAGTTCATTTATTTGTCATCACCACCTCCCTCTGAGTTAATGCATGGTTTGTAGAATATGCATATGTTTTGTGTATATGTATCAATATATAATCCTAGGATAGAAATGAAGATAATTGTATTGTATTCTATAACTAATGGCTTGCCTTCAAGTCATTTCGCATACGCACATCAAATGAGCTGAGATAAATATTCACATACATCCATTTCTAACCGCACTAGGTAACTAAAAGAAGAAATGAAAAAGAACATTTATTTTACTTTTAATTGAATTTCACAGTTCTTATTTTTTTTGCTCTTATTTGTTACACACTTTTAACAACCGATCACAATTATTCATACAGGCATAGAGATATAAAATTAGACATACTGACACAAAAGCAGTACAGACCTCCCTGTGATCTATAGACTAACATTTTTAGCTCTTTTATACAAAAAAAAAATGCATGAGTTTACAATAAATAGAAAATGAAGTGTGGGAGAAAAATCATACGAAGATATCTGCATAAGTCTATACCCTACTTGCAGAACTTGGTCAAACCTACTAAGGCAAGAAAGAATTGGCCAGACCTTGAGTAGCAAGGCAAAGTAAGTCTGATAAAGGCAGATATATGAGACAAGGTCTAGTATTATAGAAGTTCAAAAGGACAAAAAAAATAGCCAAGGTCTGAGATTACCAAGGTATATAAAGTCTAGAAACTAGTCAAGGTTAATCAGAAAAAAAGGCTCAGTAAACATGATCTTCAGCTTCCGGCAGCAACTCTATCCAACTCTCATGAGATCAATCGGTGTGTCTTGCGGAGCACTGCCATGGTAATCCGCTGCAACTATGACGGGGGGGGAGGGCTCGCTAGAGTTGGAAAGAGTTTCTGAAGATCGTGTTTGTTGGGCCCTCTCTTCACTATGCAAGCTGCCGACGGACCCACAGGGGCAGTGCTGGAATTAACATAGAGAGAGTTGTATGTTTCTGGGAATGCTACTGGTGGTGTTATATGTTTCTGGAGATGCTCCAGCCAGGAAGATCTCCCCCTTGGTTTGGCCCCACTGCAGTAAAGTGGACTGGAAAGTGTCTCCCCTCTCCTGCCTGCTGCACTGAGGCCATGGTCTTGGTGGCCTTATGGCAAATCTGACCATGTGTGCCTGCATGAAGAGATATAGATATAAATCTTTATATACACCAGTGTGTGGCTCCTTGTGAAAATGGCCTTTAAATAGAGACCCTTCTCCTTGTAAGTGTATACCACCATCACGGGGAAGGATAACATTTTTTGGAATTCTTTATTTAAAGAAAAATGGCAATTTAACACATCCTTGTGCAAGCAGCAACAGCATCTAATATATATGAATAAAGTAAAATAAGCATTGAAGATGTCAGTCAGAAAAGGAACACATCAGTATGTAAGCAACAAGATGCTCAAGTATATACACCAGAATTTTATACGGCACATAGTATGTCATCTATAGGGTTTGACAATCGACTTAAAAAAGAGGCATAGTGATAGCAGTTCAGAATCAGTCTGCAGTATGGACATAATCACATAATAATAGTAACATAAAAACATATTAGAGAAAATGCAAGAGGAAAATTAAAATTGGGGAGGGGGTTAGAAAAAGCAGAAGTACAGAGGGTGGACAGACGAGGGCGGACTGGTGAACCTCATTCCATTTCAAATACGCCTCAGGAAGCATACTCCAACCAGGGAAGGAGAGATGTTGACGTATTCTCAGAAATAAAAATAGATATATTACTTATATAGCGCCATCTTATTCCACAGTGCTTCACTATAATACTGTGGGCATATGTAATAATAATGACCAAAATCTGTCTTTCGGGAGAAAATGGAATGGCATGAATTTACAAATATTCAATATAATAAATTATTATGGTAATAGATACAATATGACATCAGCTGATTCAGGAGTAATGCACTCACAAGATAAATAATGCAAGAATGTATATCAACATATCAGGTTCATCTAAATATTGATCCATGCATTCGATATTCCATTTAGCACAGGTCTCAAACTGTAGTGTGAGGAAAAAAAATGACATTGGATTGCACCACTTCTGAAAACACAATTCTACAGTTTGGTCTGGTAACAAAAATCATGCAGAAATATAAACATAATAAATGCCCATAAAATATAATATTCAAATATCTATTTTCCAATATATTTCAAATATGTACAATTGAACATTTTTATAGAGAAATAACAACAAAGGTAAAAATGTTGAGGGGAAAAACAGGGAAGCTGGGACAAACAAGTACTCCCTCCATAGTCACATATATAGCATACATATGAGAGGACATAGAATACATTTATGGGAAATATAATATTTTTCAGACCCAGTCTCACTTTTCCAGATACGTTCACCATCATAACCTCTAAAGCCAGATGTATTGGTTTTCATGCTAGGAGTAACCTGGCACCGTTTCACAATGAATTTGATTCTGATTAGAATTGGTATTAGCTGATGGCACCCTGACGATGCTGCTGGAGGGTGGAGTTACACATCCATCTGCGGAGGGGTTAAGTTTGATATTTGCAACATTTCAAAGTGAAACAATGCACATACAGACACCAGGTACCACAAACGCTTCAAACCACTGAATTGGTTATGGTCCCTGGAGTTACACTTTAATGGAATTTAGAGTTAAGTGGAACTCTGTATACTAGTGCACACGCACCTCTGTCTGCTTATTCCTAAGAGTTCCATGAAACAGTCTGGACTCCTATGGATTCTGACTCCTTCCATTTTAGTTCCCATTTACCTACATAACCCATTATTAGAGATCAAGTTTCCAAATGGACTGTTATGATTTCTACCGCTATCCCCATATCATCTGTTATATCATCTGTTTGAACATAAAACATTTTATACAGTGATTGGTAATTTTCAAACCGTTTTTTTTTATGCCTTTCCATGCATTCTTGACTTCTAGTTCCTATCAACAGCTACTTTACATTTTGGTCTTTGTTTAGTTTTTCAGATTATACCCTCTAAACTTCTGTTGCTGAATTCCAGTCTCGCCCTTCACCTTCTTTGATTACATATTGTAATTGAGTGTCCCATCCCGAGCCTTTCAATTAAGTCTACTCACCTGGAAGATGTAAAGAAATCAACGTAAAGACAACAATTCAATGCCTTATCAATGCATAGAATCTAGTTCAATACCTCTGCTTCAATTTGTTTGGTGATGACCTATATCAGGACTCTAGTCCAAATGTTCTTGTCCAGCCTGTTTATTCATGTCCTACCCAAGCATCCTGACCAGCTCCAGTGTTCCTGTGCAATCAAAATGTTTCTATCCAACCAGGCGGCCTTGTCCAAATCTCAGTTCTAATTTTAGTAAAGCTCTAACCCTCTCTTCAGAATTCGTTTCCATACTATTAAGTTCTTGAACTTTAATTCTTGAAAGTATCCCCATACATTTTACCACCCAGGTGCGTTTGTTTTTCTTCCCTCTTGTCTAAACATCACTCTTTTTTTTTTTTTTTTGGAACTAAAAAAATGACCTACTAATAGAAAGCATCAGAAACGAGCTGTATGAGGATTTGTTGAAGTATTTTTATTTTTCTTAGACAGAAATGTGTTTTGTGTTTAGCTATCTTACAGTTTATATTTCCCTGTATTTTATGTCATTTGTTAGGTAATACATTGTTCATGCTGTACTACTGAGGTCATTAACTATCCAATAAGCTAACTCATCTGGCACAATCGTGCTTCCTAAAGTTTATAATGTCATGGGATATCAACCCTTTCTATTGGATGTAAATAATGATACATCACAAACAGTGTCAACTGAAACCAGACAACACGGCCGCACAGGAACATTGAGGTTGAGAACCCTGCTCGATGAACTTACATGCATGTTAAATATTGGATATGGTCGGAAATGTGTGTAAATGTATGTTTAATAAGAATCAAATTTATGATCACTTATTTTAATCTCCCTCAGGACCAATGACATGGCACAACAACAATTATTTTTTCGAATCTTATTCATAAAATGTTAAATAGTAATATTTTTCATCCTACGAAAAGATAAACAAAGAAGATCAAAAATATGTTTCACACAAAGCAATTATAAGTACTTCATAGCCCATAGTCACCACTAGTTTCTTGTTACAAAAGGTCTTTTTCACACTGGGCTCGAATCACAAAATTTGAGTAGTCACGTGCAGAAGACTTTGGGCTATATTCAGGAATGAATATATGGAATTAAACAAGTAACTTGACAGACCAAAGTATTAGTCACAGGCTACCAAATTTAAATCCCTGTACATTCTCACAACATGTCACAAGACATAGTGTGGGTCAACAAAACAACAGTAACAACACAAATAACCTTGAAATAGCTCTAGCAGAAATTCTGTTAAATGCGAATCATTGCATTCAAAAACTTTGTCTTCACTGAATAAAGTATTTAATAAACATTACTGGCAAGCAAAAGAAAAGCTAGTTTTACATTGTAATCAAGAAAACTGAATTAGATTTTCTTTTTTCTTACCTGCTCTCTGCAACCTTTGCAATTTCTCATCTCTTTCCCAGGCACAGACTTTTAGTTTGTATCTGGGAATAGTCCAATCAGATGCTTTTCATGAGACGCCTATGTGCTGGATGTGAGCATTTGTACCCATGTTATTGCAGCCCCTCTATGCTTCTCAATGAGATGTAGCACAGGTCATAGAGAAGGGAAAGGCGGGCGAGTGCTAGCTGATTTACGGTCAGAGAGGTGTTTCTGCTCTTAATGATAAAACTATCAATTTCTATTGAAATTGGCACTTTTATACATTTTAAAACAATGACACACTCCAGACACACAAATCACTTCAGCAAGTGTTGGTTGAATTAGAAGTCTTACAGCCCTCTTAGTATTGCTTGATTCACCATCTACACCTAAATTTATTTTCTACATTATTTGTGATGCTATTACAGGTTATTATACGTTTTACTATATAATAATTAAAGGTTAAGTTAACAATTTTTAGTCCTTGGTATTTAGTTTTTTTTTCTTGCTGATTTAACATTGAATCCACACATTTACAAGCATATTGACTGTATGTAGTGATTTAATTTGTTTTTGTAGTGAAAGGAGTGCGTGTATACCAGATACCCATTAAAGGAACACACCATGCCTTGGTGAACTGGGGAGCAGGGGAGGGAGGGCAGTGTATTGAACTGGGGGAGCAGGGGAGGGAGGGCAGTTTATTGAATTGGGGAGCAGGGGAGGGAGGGCAGTGTATTGAATTGGGGAGCAGGGGAGAGAGAGCAGTGTATTGAATAGTGGGAGCAGGGGAGGGCAGTGTATTGAATTTGGGGAGCAGGGGAGAGAGGGCAGTGTATTAAATTGGGGGAGCAGGGGAGGAAGGCCAGTGTATTGGGGGAGCAGGGGAGGGAGGGCCGGGGGAAGTTTGGGGAGGGGAGGGAGGCAGTGTATTGGTGGGGAGCAGGGGAGAGCAGTGTATTGAATAGTGGGAGCAGGGGAGGGCAGTATTGAATTTGGGAGCAGGGGAGAGAGGGCAGTGTATTAAATTGGGGAGCAGGGAGGAAGGCCAGTGTATTGAATTGGGGGAGCAGGGGAGGAATGGCAGTTTATTGAATTGGGGAGCAGGGGAGGGAGGGCAGTGTATTGTATAGTGGGAGCAGGGGAGGGCAGTGTATTGAATTGGGTGAGCAGGGGAGAGAGGGCAGTGTATTAAATTGGGGGAGCAGGGGAGGGAGGGCAGTGTATTGAATTGGGGAGCAGGGGAGAGAGAGCAGTGTATTGTATAGTGGGAGCAGGGGAGGGCAGTGTATTGAATTGGGTGAGCAGGGGAGAGAGGGCAGTGTATTAAATTGGGGGAGCAGGGGAGAGAGGGCAGTGCATTAAATTGGGGGAGCAGGGGAGGGAGGCCTGTGTATTGAATTGGGGGAGCAGGGAAGGAAGGGCACTATACATAAAAACACACATTACAGCTCCTGTAACATGGTACAGCCCCTAGATACACCCCCCCGACACACACACACACACACACACACAACAGTCCAAATACACATACTCTCTCTCTTAATCTCTCTCTTGTCACACCCACTTTTGTTCTCTGCTAACCCTCTGGAAGGGACACCAGAGATAATTCACCAGCAATTCCAGAGCTGTTCTGTGCAAAATAAACACAGGGCATTGGTGCAGGTGCTCTTCATCAGGGCACTAGGCATGAAATGCCCTGGAGGTACAGCAGACTAACATACTCACTCTGAGGTGGCGTGCATGTAATTATTAATGGGCTGCTCTTCCTTAAAATTCCCAGGCTGAATTTTTTTCCCAGTATGGCCCTGCTGATTAGACCTAAAGAAGTCTGAAACGATTGTCTGGGGTTGCTGCATCTTTAAGCATTTCAGATCCGGACTGCCCTGATATGCAAATGATGTAGTGTACCTCCCAGCTCTGGTGTCCTGTGAATCTGGACATCGGTGGGAGGGAGGAATAAGGGATGGGGCCGGTGACATGATCATGCTGCTAGCTCCGCCCCAAGGGGATCCGCCCAGAAAGAGGGACTCTGGCCTAGTTAATGGCAGGCTGCCTGTCCATCATACAGGTTCAGTGCTTTCGGCAGAGTCCTAGTGCCTTGATCATAGAGCGCATCTAAGGTGGGATGGCGGGACAGACCCGAAAAATCTGCACTGTCACACCGAATTTGGGATAGTTGGGAGCAGGCCTGGACTGGCCATCGCGCACACTGGGCAAATGCCCGGTGGGCCGTGGTGGACATAGGCCAAGGCCGGCAGGGGAGGTCACAGGAGGAGAGACTTGGAGACAGACGCTGCTCCATCTTAAAATGACAGAGAGGCTGACATGATGACATGTTCAGAAGGATATGTTAACCTATTAATGATATTTGCAAGCATTTAGTTTAATCTTATAAACTCTGCTATAATGGATTTTATATGTCTATATTTATATTTTTATATAATAAATATCTAAAAAGACAAAACTGTATTGCTTCCAAGACAATCCTTATTTTATATTGTATTCTCAATTATTTATATATTTTAAATAGAGGATCTCTTACACTAACTGGAAAGGTCTCTCTGGAGCACCCATTCCCTGGAAAGGTCTCTCTGGAGCACCCATTCTGTCCAAAAAGCATTCAGAACAATGCGGCTTGCCCAAATTGGATGGAAGTCCAATGTTCAGTGGGAAGCGACTAGCCTTGATCTGGCGCAGTGTTCTGGGTAGAGTTTCCCATTTACCTAAAAGCATGGTGCTTTTCGTGGGTACATGGAGCTCCCTCAAGTCCTTGGAATTGTTTGATGCCTCTCTACTTCCTCTGTTAACTCCAAAGAGCACCCTGGGAGTGTCCTGGGACCAAAAGTGGTCTAGTTAAAGTTTTAGGGGACCACGGCAACTCTACAATCTATTTTTGAGTTCCAGGATGATTTAGAGTCGCTCCCGGTCAGGTGCACCATGCCTTACAATCACCTTTGGCGGAGGGTAGGCTGTGCTGGACACCCAGGAATGGGCGCTGGGCTGGAAGACGCTGGGCTGGAGACACTGCGCTGGGCTGGAGGGTTAGTCCATAGTATTATAGTCCTTATAGTGGAGGTAAAGGGCCGGTGAGCCATGTACCAGGCTAAGGTGACCAGAGGATCCGTCACGTTTGTTTGTGAATTCATCAATGTTTCTTTACCCTTCATCAATGTTTCTTTACCCTTAAACCTTCAGATAGCAGTGCATTGTATTAACTGCAAAGTTTTTCATACCAATAGGCCCACGGTTTGTACTCTGGGACTGAACCATCGATAAAATATGCACAATACAGAATATAATAAATGTTGCTCTGAATAATAATTCAAATTAGAATGCTTGTTTTGTGGGCATTAAGTTGCCCAGGGCTTGAGGTAGGATGCCAAATTGGGGCCCCCTCCTTGACACCTGGGCTCTGTTTATCTGAGCAGTGTGTGTGTGTTGACTGAGTGTAGTGTGTGTGTGTGAGTGTGTGTAATGGTTGAGTGTTGTGTGTGTGTGGAGGAGGCTGAGAGCTTTATGAGAAGGCTTAGTTTGTCAGCCCACCAGGCTCCTGTCTGAGCCCAGGCCGGAGGTAGCCACCTTGGTTGACTAATAGGTAATACGGATCAGTAAGTGGGAGTTGGCATTGTCTGAAAGGTGATTGCTAAAATATATTCCCAATAATATATTTGTAACAGAATACAAACACATTGAAATTTTAACCCCTTAAGGACACAGGTCGGAAATATTCCGTCATGATTCCCTTTTATTCCAGAAGTTGTGTCCTTAAGGGGTTAAACATGGTGATAATATATTTATTTGTGCTGAAATTGTCTCATTTTGAATAAGTATAGGCAGGAATACAAGCTGCACGCACCAGGAAATATATACACAGAGCTTGTCGAAAAGAACTTAGCTGAAGAAATACTAGATTCTTCAGTCACAGCTTTGAAAGTATTTCCATATGTGTGCAGCGTGAGATAATGCCTAGTCCATGTATCTGCATGATATACAGCTCACCATGTGCGTCTGTCACTATTTCCATTCAAAGTGTAAACAGAACTGTCAGTTACTAAACAGCATATTTATATCCAATTACAAGTCAGTGTTAAGTATATGAATTAGTTGGTGGCTGATGCATTGCAGAGTACAGAAGGAAGATTGATCTTAATGCACTGCAGAGCTAAACATGGTGCAGTGCATCAAACTGATGCTTTCTTTGCGATGCTATACAGGTCACATACTTGCTCTGCAATTACTTGTTATAAGAAGCTGTCAGCTCAAGCAGGGTCTGCTGTATCAGATATTTACAGAGAGGACATAATGGGAGTTTTATACCCTGTGCTACACTGACAGACAGATTAATATTAGTGAACTATAACTGAAAAATCACATATGGAGTGTACTTAACATTTCACAAATATGACCTGTTAATGTGAACTTACAACAGAATCCTATAATACACAGGGACCGATTGAGTCCCTTTGAGGGTAAGTGAGGACTCTGCAGTGCCCTCAGTTGATTAAATGGAAATGTGCCAACTTGCATAATGTTGATATCCAAATAAGCAGTACATTTATCTATTTTTTGCCATTTTCAGGGGGAGGAGGGGGAGAGGGCAGGGCTAGGAGTGTTTAGGGTAATTTGCTACCACTCTTATTTTTAAGAGTTTCGTAACAGTGATAGGAAAATGAAGCTTGAGTGTTTGATCCAAGTTAGTCTTTCAAAAGACTGTCAAGAGGTCAGGAAATAGCTCACAATGAGTTCCAACATTGAATGATAATTCTAATTATAATGTTGAAAGGGGATAACCAGATGTTTGAATATAGGCAAGGATTCCCAAGTGAAAGACCTAAATTGGTCTTTCAGCCACATTTACTAATACTAACTAAAAATTACTTAGTATTAGTAAATTTTTCCCCTACTCGCTATACCGCGAGTAGGGGCATGTCTTTTAAACAGTGAGCAGCCTGTTTAAATAAAAAAAGGTCTCCCCTCCCAAGCTGGGGGCCCTAAATTAGAATAAGGGGGGGACCTATTGCCCCCCCCACCCGGCCTCCATCCACCGCTCAAGTAAAATAATGGGGGGGGCCTATTGTCCTCCCCCCAGGCCCCCACCCCTGCACACCTTATCAGATCTATCTCCTCTTGTCTTGTGCCTTTCTTAATACACATAATCAACTGCTCTCTCTTCTGGTGTTGCCCATGCTGCCCTTAAACATGCTACTGTTGTACTAATCTTAAAAAAACATATCTTGACCCATCCTCCCCTTCTTACTATCATCCCATATCTATGCTCCCTTTTTCCTCAAAGCTTCTGAAAAGACTTGACTTTACCCATCTGACTTGCTTCCTCAATTCCAACTCTCTCCTTAACCCTCTTCAGTCTGGCTTCGGTCCTCCCCCCCCCCACTCTATTGAGACTGTTCTTATTAAAGTTACTAACGACCTAATCACAGCTAAATCCAAAGGCCACTACTCCATACTAATTCTTCTTGACCTCTCTGCTGCCTTTGACACTGTTGATCAGGCTCTCCTTCTTCATACTCTTCAATCACTTGGTCTCTGTGACTCTGTCTTCTCATGGTTTTCCTCTTATTTCTCCCAATGCTCATTCAGTGTCTCATTTTCTAATGATACCTCCTCCCCTTGTCCTGTCTCTGTTAAAGTCCCCCAAGGCTCAATACTTGGTCCCCTTCTATTTTCTCTTTATACTGCCTCTCTTGGTAAACTTATTACCTCATTTGGATTCCAATACCACCTGTATGCTGATGACACTCAGATATACCTCTCCTCCCCGGACCTCTCCCCTGCTGTCCTGCAACGTGTCACTGTTTGCCTTTCTTCCATCTCTGATTGGATGTCCATCTGCCTTTTGAAACTCAATCTCTCTAAAACTGAACTCCTTGTCTTTCCTCCTACTAATACTGATCCCCCTCTTTCGCTCTCCCTTCAAGTGAGTGGTACCCACATCAGTCCATCCTTGCAAGTGCTCTGTCTTGGTTTTATACTTGATTCTGGCCTCACATTTGAGCCTCACATCCAGTCTGTTACCAAATCCTGTAGATTCCACCTTAAAAACATATCCTGCATCCGCCCCTTTCTTACACAAGATGCTACTAAGGAGCTTGTCCATGCTCTAGTAATCTCTTGCATGGATTATTGTAACTCTCTCCTATTAGTTCTTCCCACAAGTCGTATTGCCCCGCTACAGTCTGTAATGAATGCTGCAGCTAGGCTGATTTTCCTCTCCTTTCACTCCTCTTACACCTCTCCCCTCTGTCAGTCCTTACATTGGCTTCCTGTATCCTATAGGAGTCAATTCAAGGTACTAATCCACACCTATAAAGCACTGACCAATTCTAGCCCCTTCTTCACTAATCTGCAGGTATGCCCCTTCTCGGTCTCTCTGCTCTGCCTATAACCTTCTCCTGTCTGCTGCTCTCACCCGTACGGCCAACTCACGCTTGCAGGACTTCTCGCAGGTGGCTCCTTTCCTTTGGAATAGCCTGCCTACGACCATCAGGCTCTCCCCTATTCTTCAATTATTTAAAAAGTGCCTTAAAACCCATACCTTTAGGAAAGATTATGGCCTTCCAAAGTAACCTCTACCTGACATACATGTCCCTTGCTTCCTCCTGAAGGGCAACACTCTATTCTCTCCTCCAGCTCTGCTTCACTTCACCTTGTTTGATTGCTACCTCCTGTCCTGTTGGGCTTTATGCCCCACCTCCTATAGACTGTAAGCTTGTTTGTGCAAGGTCCTCTTCAACCCATTGTTCCTGTAAGTTTTTGTAATTGTCTCGTTTATTGTTAAATCTCCCCCTTTGATAATATTGTAAAGCGCTATGGAATATGCTAGCGCTATATAAATACCAGTAATAATAATAAAAATAATGTTTGCACTTGAGATATATATATATATATATATATATATATATATATATATATATATAAAACTACTGTAGAACAGAAGGAAAGTTACTTTTCTTAGACTAACATGTTGAGTAGGCCACCTTTGCATTCAATTAATATATTTTTAAAATCTTTTCTAGTTGGAAGAGAAGAGAACCTTTGAATTTTGCTCTTTGTAATAAAAAACGTCATTGATCATAGACTGCATTGTGAACTTTTTTGACACTTCTATGTAAATGAGAGCCCTTATCAAAGAAAATATTGGGTTTATTATTATCAAAGGGACAACTTCAAACGCAATCTTAAGCACCATTAATGAGGAAAATTAATTTCCAATTCCTTGAGGAAGGGTGGGGGCAACTGTCTTGAGTGACCCACTGCATTACATGACCACGGTTGAATGATAATAATGCTCTGCTAGACTACGACATGACATTTGTACCTTTGTCAAAAGCCTCATGCCTTCAATTAATTTCTCTAAATAGACGTATTGGGCTTAAGACTATTCTGAGAATGGTGTAAGTCACACTTCCTTGAATATTTAGGGCTCTTCTCGATACTAGAATTTCCTTACCCATAAATAGCACATAAGATAATTAATTGATGATGCCTCCTGGCATTTTGCTGCCAGGTAACAATTCGACTGAGAAATTAGATGCCAGCCAAAGCTGCAAATACAAAAGACTGAGTTTTGGACCTTTTATAGCTTGTGGTTGGTTTGGAGAATGCTTTATCTCAGCTAATCCATCAATCTTCTTTTGTTAAGTGATCTTATTACAAACAAATGGTCTACAAACACTGCCAAACTATAATGATCTTCAGTATTCATGTTCTACCAAGTTCTAAAAATGTTTAGCTGTCATAGTGCTGACTGAGTAAAATTATGACCAGAGGCATATTGTTTTTATCAGAACCATAAATAATTAAATATGCTTTAATCAATGCATTTGATTTTAAATCATACTTAGATGGCCACATTTTCTGACTAAAACTCCAGTTTGGCAAAGTGTCATTCATAAAGTGTGAGTTATCTAACCCAGAGACAAATGGTGTTGGAATCGCTGAGAGCTGTAGGAATAGATTATGTGCAATAAACACAAGCAACATGTTTTTTACAGTGCATTATTCTTGCCAAATACACCAATATGTCTCTGTGCACAATCAGAGAAAATTTTAAGCTTTTTAAAACATCTCTTCAAAACTATTATCAAAACACCTAGATCATGTAAATTTAGATTTAGTATACACACACACATTTTATATCTGTGATTCCTCCTTAGTTACACAGTTGAAAATGACTTCAGTCCATTAAGTTCAGCCTTTTATCAGACATTTATATTTCTGTTGTTGATCCATAAAATGAGGCAAAAGTACTACTGCTACCCTGCACAGTACTTACCTTGTCGTTCCAAAATGTTTGATGTGCCTGATGGTGCTGAGCAGGACTTATTAAAGGCATCTGACTGACTGGATCTTTTTGGCAGATGTTGGCTATTTATTCTACATATAATGTACCACAACACTCCTCATTGCCATGTTCCAACTTAATGAGCCAGAAGCTTAAAGGGGTCTCGGGTCCTCATCACTTGCGGACACAGGGCAAAATGGCACTGGACAGGAGAGGCCGACTTTCTTTAGGCAGCAGGCTCTTAGGGTCATTCAAAACCTGCACAGAATCCACACCAATAGGATCAATAAGAGACGTACAAACTGCTAAAATGATCATTTCAAATTTCCGAGAAATTAGCTTTGGTGAATATGGACCAATATAGTTGTACAGAAATATATATCATAACTAAATTTTACAGGAAGATGCCACCAGGAAATTAGATGCCTGTATCTTTAATATACATAGGGCACTGGCTCCTTGGCATTAAAATATGATGGATTTGGTTTAACTCGGTTACTCCACACATTTTGTGAATTCTTTTCTACAACAGATGACAGATTTTAAAGATAATGATGAATCATTAAATAACCGAATGAACTGTAGTACTGACAGTTCATGCATCTGTTTTATTTTCCTTTTCCTTTTATTTAATCAAAACTTTAAAAAAATGGCCAGTTCTCTGATCGCTCATTTCAAGCATCAGAATTGTATGTTTGTAATTATTTCTTAACGTTTGAGGTTGTATGTTCAGTGTGATAGCAATCCAGGTTACCGTGAGGTGATCGTGATGAAGGTTTGCCTGGTTATCATCATTATTTTGTTGGTACTTCTAAAAGGATGAAGAGGTCATTTTCATAGTTGTGGAGATACGATCTACAGTCCCAAACCATGATCTTAATGCAATAGTTTTTGTTTTTTTTAAAAATAAAATGCACAGAGATTATGAGGATTATTAACTAAAACATTACACTGATCAGCCACAACATTAAAATCATTGACTGGTGAAGTGAATAATATTGAAAAGATTGTTATAATCACACTTGTCAAGGGGTGGGATATATTAGGCAGCAAGTGGACAGCTTTATGCTACCTGTTTGACCCTGGCCAACCTGTCCCTCCTCAGGTCCCGCGGGCCGATTGCACCGCTTGAGTGCACAGCTTGACACATATAATATCGAACAATGTTATACTTACCAACTAGGCCGAGTTCACTGCAACATTTATTTTAATTTGTTTCCCAAAGGTATGTATTACCAGATGTATTTTTATAGAATTTGTTTAACCCTTTAGTAACCAGACCGTTTTTCTATTTTTTCTACCGTTTGGGACCAGGACTGTTTCTACATTTCTGCGGTGTTTGTGTTTAGCTGTAATGTTCCTCTTACTCATTTATGTACCCACACATATTATATACTGTTTTACTCTCCATTCAATGGTCTTTCTAAAGATACCATTATTTTCATCATATCATATACTTTACTATAAAAAATAAATACCCAATGTTAACATGTTCTTGTTTTTTTTTTTTTTTCAAGTTATAGGGCTATAAATACAAGTAGGGTATTGTTGTTTCAAAATATATATTTTTCAAATGTATCAATAGGGACATTGTAACACTGTTATCTGTCATAAATCTCTGAATCACACCTCACATGTACATATTTTTTTAAAGTAGACAGCTCAAGGTATTCAGTATGAGGTATGTCCAGTCTTTTTTAGTAGCCACTTAGTCGCAAACACTGGCCAAAGTTAGCATTTATATTTGTTTGTGTGTTAAAAATGCAAAAAACTATTATGAACGCTAACTTTGGCCAGTGTTTGTGACTAAGAGGCTACTAAAAAAGATTGAACATACCCCATTTGCAATACCTTGGATTGTCTTCTTTTGCAAATGGTATGCCATCATGAGGGTAATTCTCATTCCTGGGCTACCATATGCTTTCAAAGGCAACATAATTAATCTGGCAAATTTCCTTGTAAAAAAATGGAAAATCAAGCCTTATATTTGACCCTGTAGTGTTTAAAAACACTATAAACCCTGTACATGGGGAGACTTTGCTGAACACAAATATTAGTGTTTCAAAACAGTAAAATGTATCACAACAATTATATCATCGGTGAAAGTGCCGTTTGTGTAAAAAATGTCACTTTCACTGACAATATCATCGCTGTGTTTTACTGTTTTGAAACACTAAAATTTGTGTTAAGCGAAGTTTCCTGACTAAAACAGTACCCCCCATGTACAGGCTTTAGGGTGTCTTGGAAAGTTACAGGGTTAAATACAGTGCAAGCAAATTAAATTCTCTAGACTTTCGGCCTGGGTTGTCAGGCAGGTCCCTCAAATTGCAATCAATAAAATTACTTAATTATGTAAAAATATTACATTAATATGCTCGTAGAATTTAAATATATATATATATATATATATATATATATATATATATATACATACATATTTATATATTTGAAGTCTACGTGTATATTTATGAAATTGTAATTATGTATAGATAGATAGATAGATAGATAGATAGAGATAGAGATATAGATATATAGATATATAGATATAGATCCTTGTCTGCAGATAGCACGGTCCTCTAGGGTAAACAGGCGCTGTCCTTTTATTTTCATATAATCCAGGCACTTTATTTGTAAGTCCACACAGGAGACAGCAGCAAATGAAAACATAAATATAACACAAAAACCTAGCTCGTCTGAGCACTTACTAACATCAGATTCCCTATCTCTCAGAGGTTAAACTAGAACAAAACAATATTAGTTTCACCAGCCTAGTGTCTTTGTCAGCTCTCTGCACTCCAGTGCTTAGTCAGCCTGTTGCTTTCCTTTCTACACTCCCAGTGCTCCAATCCAGCCTTAACTGCTTTCCTTTCTGCACTCCCAGTGTTCCAAGTCAGCCTTGACTGCTTCCTTTTGCGCTCCCAGTGCTCAGTCTCCTTGAATCTCTCACTGGAGAGAACAGCCTCTCTCCTACCTGCTTCCAGGGTGGAAGCCAGCAATTCCCCTTTACCTGCCTAGCAGGGAGGAGTTCATTCCCACTGCTACAGCTGATTATCTGCAGCTGAGCAGTGGGTTGGAGACAGTTCCAAGAAACTCTGGCCTGGACTTTATTTCTCCCAGTTGCATATAAACTGAGGAGTGGAGCATTGGCCCACCCTGCTCTCCAAATGCTCCACCCCAGGGGCCCATAACTAAACATAGCTTTGTGTTGCACACCACACATACAACACGTACTTCCCCTGGGGTTAAATGTTAAAGGCGTCTCTGCCTTCACTTTATCACTATATATATATATATATATATATATTTTAATTCTTAGTGTATTTTGAGATATATATCTATATCTATCTATATATATTAATATCAAAATACAGTTAGAATTAAATTACACACATATATATATAATTGTTTTTATTTTTTTAAATACATTTTTTTACAATATTTATTTTTATTTACTAATTATTTATATCTTATAATAATATATATATACACAATATATATAAAGTTATTATAAATATTATATATATGCACGTATAATTTCATTATAATAGTATTTTTATATTAATATGTGTATATATTAGTATAAAAATACACTTAGTATGACATAATATAAATATATATATATATATATATTTATTATTATTATTATTATTATTATTATTATTATTATTTTTTTATATATTAACATTTTTTTATTTTATTTTACAGAAGCAGGGAGACTGCCTGTCAGTTCAGGCAGTCCCCCTGCAGCCAGCACTATGGACGCCTATTGCGGCTATGTGATTCGCTCCTTCAGGAAGGGACCAATGATAAAAATGGGACAGGTCTGGATTTTCTGCTGAGGACTATCCTGTTCCCATTACAATCATACATGTTTTATGTCTTCCTTCTGAAATTCCAAAGCCCCCTCAAAACCAATTTACTATAGGTTGCTAGTCCACATGAACATAGTTTGTTATACCGTTATTTCCATTACTGTTGAATAGCTGTCATTTTGTATAAGTAATCCCTGTTAAAGTATTGCACAGAACTGTGAAATACGTCAGAAATGTATACATTTACAACTTACATTAATGTTTTTTTTTCAGTTTTTCTCAACTATATTGTCTGTAAAAATGTCTGCTTCATAAATCTTTGACCTGCTTGTTTATACAGTGTCTCTGTGCATGTTACATATTTCGACTTGTCCTCTTTAATATTATAATTGAAGGAAATGTATTGAAGGAAGCAAAAGGATGTCACTAACTACCAAGTACAACATTTCAAATGTGGGTGTGCATTTATATATATATGAAAAATTCCCTATAAGTAGTTATATGTTTTTACATATGAAATTAATTTAAAAAAATATTTAACTGTTGCATATTGTTGTTCTACCATTATATACCATATAACGTTCCTATTCAAGATACTTTAAACACAAACAGAAATAAAGAATCCACAGTTGTAATTCTCCTTCAAGCATGGCTGGTACCTTACTGTTGTTGTTTTTTTTTTTTTATCCTAACTTTATTCAGATAACAAAAGGATAAAACAAATACAACTAACTGAAACAATGCCATTTACTGATGGAACAGTATAAACTAGATGAATACATTAGTTGCTGCGTCCTTTTCTAACAATTTAAACAATATCTTAATATGTTCAATAAGTTTAACCGATATACTTTTATTTGCTTTACAGCTAAATTAAAGGGGGCATGTCACGCAGGTATCAAGCATGCCAGGTTGACAGACAAACTCCTATTCAGCTCCCTGCTTGCTTTCATTCTCTTGCCCTGCTGGTGCCTGTTGCACAGGAGCAAGTGCATCTAAGTGCTGCCTGAGTAAAGTTAAAGCTATTGGGAGCCCTGCTAGCATTGGTGAAAAGCTCCATCTTTTTTCTAACTGAGCTGGAAGGATAGAGACCTGAGGCATATCTATCAAGCGCAGCGCAATGGCTCTGAGCTGTCATTGAATTGCTACTTATTTTATCTTCCATCAGCTTTTTAAAAAAAATAGCATCAAATATATATATAATTTTTTTTAAATTCTCTATTTAACATGTATTTCTTAAACACGTGACTGTTGTGCATTATATTGTGCTCATTATGGCAGATACCATCACCAAAGACGCTATAAAACATTTTGCTAAATATATACTTTTTAAGGTCATGATCATAGCTGTCAGATTGTGGTAAATGTTTATGTAGACAGAACATTAAGGAACTGTTGGTATGACATGAGGTATGAAACTCCAATATTGTTGCGTTTAAAAAAATATTAAATTTTATTTTAACTTGGCCTAAAATTTGCAGTCCAGTTTTCATTTCATGACAGCTCAGTTTCAGAGGGATAAACCTGGTTACAAAGTAGATATGAGTAATCTTTGAGGAAAACAGCAGAGAAAAAAATTAAAGGGATATGCATCCCTTTCAGACAATTGCCTCAAGCAAAAGCTTTAGCTTTGAATGAGACAGTTGCCTCACACTACGGGCTGAAAAGCAGGTAAATATGCTTTGTTTCATATTTACTAACGTATTCTTTCTTATGCTTTCCACACCCACTCCAGGGGGAACACTCATCTAACCTATCAGTGTACTATCCCTAGGAATACCGTAAAAGTTCATTGGGCATGCCTGACAGACGTATACATGGAAGATCTATTCACCTTGCAACATCTGATAGGGGGAGACGAGAGGGAGTCTGATCAGTATGATCATGCAGAGCAGGCTCCAGGTTGAGTCTCTCTCTCCTGCTGCTGCACAAAGTTGCAGTGTTTCTGTAATTAGTGGACTGGTCTTAAAACTGCTTTTGGTGTGTAAGATGGAGCGTGGGGTGAGGCTGAAGCTGAAGAAACTCCCCTAGATGAAAGGCATGTACAAAAATACAATTTGACCAAGTTTATAGTAAGTTTATGAAGGTTTATTACATAGTTTTCAAAGTTGTTCTTGCTTTATTTTGTATTGTATATTTGTTTAAAAATGTTTGCTTGCTGGTTTAAAAATATAATTGTCAAGTGTCACATGTCCCTTTAAAGTTAAAGTAGAGCAATTTTATTGGACAGACACAATCCGGAGTATACATCAGAACTTAACACAGATCTTTCATTCTAAATAATAGGGAGTGTGTCTTTCCATCTCTTTTTCTTCAGCATCATGGAACTTGTGAGTAAATGGCAGCAGCATGCAAAAATATTAATCATTATCAGGACTAATGGGGAAGGATGCAACAGAGCTGCGACAAATGCCTAGCAAGCGTGTAATGGAAACATAGTGCAGTGTGTGTTAACTCGCTCAGTTAAGGGAAGAAGGAGGAATAATTTGATGCTTCCATTTTATTCCTTTAAACAAGGTCAGGTTAAGTAGTAAAGGTAGGGGAAACTAAAGTGGGAGAAGAAAACAAACACATTACTTTATCACAACATTCTATTCTTGTAGCACTTTTAAAATTTGCAAACTGAAGGCTGAATTGCAAATTTAAAGCTAAAATAGCTGATATGGGGGAATTCTCCAAATATCTATAGGGACTGTTTGTTTATTTTAGCCTTAATTTTGCTATTTGGATTTTCATTCACCACCATTTTGAATTTAGTCAATAATTTTATATGTTTCAAATGTATGTATTTAATAGGAGCAGTAGAATCCTAATGTGAAAGAAAGGCCAACCCCCGGAGCGAATAGGACTGCTGCCATGAGGGGTTGGCATGCCATAGCAAGCAAATGGATGCAGTTGGATTGAATTCTGGGAAAATTAACAGACTACTGGTGAACCATGCTGAGGGAGCACGGCAGTGTCTTTTCCCATCCACCTTCCCCATTGGTCCTGGAATTGTTGTTTTGTGTTATGTTTTTCTTTGTTTTCTAATTTTGTCACAGTTGCGGCTTTCCTGCGCCAGCAAGTTTGGTAAATGAATAATGCTTGGACAGGCCAGGGGAGTCGCAGCCTAAATTTGGTTGATGATGAAGGACAGGCTGAAGAAGCTCTGGAAGAAGTTTAAAGTGTACCGGTCTGTTGGGTAAAACCAGCAGCTGACAGTATTTGGTTGGGCTGGTTTAAATAAAGCTGTGGCCTTTTCCCTTACCCACTTAACATGGTGTTGCATTACTTATTGGGAATGGAAGGGTAACGGGATTTGGTGATCAAAGGAGTCAGCAGTCATGTAATGCGTAGACAAGGTACTGCATATTTATGCTCTTTGCCAGTGTTGTGGAGCATCAGTGGGGGCATCCGTTTATATGTTGGACTACGATTGTGTCAAAGTCTTGTTGCGTTGGAATCATTCAGAGTTATTCACTAACATGAGACTTCAAGGTGAATTCAAAGTGAATTTCAAAATCAAGGTATAAATAGCCGACCTGGAAACATGCTATGCTTCCATTTTAGCTACTTTGGCCTTGAATTGAAATTTACTTTTAATTCTCACTTTAGTGAATGATCCTATATCATGTATAAAATATATATCTATATCAATATATAAAATATATAAATGTATAAAAATCAATATATAAAATAGAAATTAAAATATAATTTAAAAAAATTAAATAAAATATTTTTCATAAAATGTAATAATTTTAAACGTTTATCCAAAATATTAAATAAATTAGCTATTAACCCCTTAAGACTGGAGGGCATACTATTACGCCCTATTTTAGGTGGCTCTAGATGCCGCCGGGCGTAATAGTACGCCCTCCGTTTTTTCTTTACTTACCCGGGAGCCCCACGCGGCAGATCTAACCCCCTGCAGCCCCCCCGGCCATGTGAGAGTGAGGTCCTTGCGAGGACCTCACAATCACATGGCCGGGTTAGCTGCCTGCTGTAATGACAGGTAGTCCCCGTGTTGGCTGAATTAAAATAAAATAAAAGTTTATAAAGTGTAAAAAAATAATAAAAAATTATATATATATATATATATATATATATATATATATACTTATATACACATATACATACACACACACACATATACTGTCTGGGTGTATTTTACTATTAATATATATATATATATATATATATATATATATATATATATCTCAAATTACACGTAGACTGATACTGATTAAATGTATATATAATTATTGTTATATATATATTTATATATAATATAAAAATATAAATATGTAAATACGTAAAAAAATTAAATTAAAAAAATAATAAAAAAAATAATTAAAAAATATATAGATGTGTGTTATTTCATTCTAACTGTATTGTGCTATTAATATATATATATATATATATATATATATATATCAAAATACACGTAAAACAAAATCATATATATATCTATATACATAAATATATACGTATATCTCACTATATATATACCTATATATAAATAAAAATATTTGAAAAAAATTATATATATGAATATATATACAGGGAGTGCAGAATTATTAGGCAAATGAGTATTTTGACCACATCATCCTCTTTATGCATGTTGTCTTACTCCAAGCTGTATAGGCTCGAAAGCCTACTACCAATTAAGCATATTAGGTGATGTGCATCTCTGTAATGAGAAGGGGTGTGGTCTAATGACATCAACACCCTATATCAGGTGTGCATAATTATTAGGCAACTTCCTTTCCTTTGGCAAAATGGGTCAAAAGAAGGACTTGACAGGCTCAGAAAAGTCAAAAATAGTGAGATATCTTGCAGAGGGATGCAGCACTCTTAAAATTGCAAAGCTTCTGAAGCGTGATCATCGAACAATCAAGCGTTTCATTCAAAATAGTCAACAGGGTCGCAAGAAGCGTGTGGAAAAACCAAGGCGCAAAATAACTGCCCATGAACTGAGAAAAGTCAAGCGTGCAGCTGCCACGATGCCACTTGCCACCAGTTTGGCCATATTTCAGAGCTGCAACATCACTGGAGTGCCCAAAAGCACAAGGTGTGCAATACTCAGAGACATGGCCAAGGTAAGAAAGGCTGAAAGACGACCACCACTGAACAAGACACACAAGCTGAAACGTCAAGACTGGGCCAAGAAATATCTCAAGACTGATTTTTCTAAGGTTTTATGGACTGATGAAATGAGAGTGAGTCTTGATGGGCCAGATGGATGGGCCCGTGGCTGGATTGGTAAAGGGCAGAGAGCTCCAGTCCGACTCAGACGCCAGCAAGGTGGAGGTGGAGTACTGGTTTGGGCTGGTATCATCAAAGATGAGCTTGTGGGGCCTTTTCGGGTTGAGGATGGAGTCAAGCTCAACTCCCAGTCCTACTGCCAGTTCCTGGAAGACACCTTCTTCAAGCAGTGGTACAGGAAGAAGTCTGCATCCTTCAAGAAAAACATGATTTTCATGCAGGACAATGCTCCATCACACGCGTCCAAGTACTCCACAGCGTGGCTGGCAAGAAAGGGTATAAAAGAAGAAAATCTAATGACATGGCCTCCTTGTTCACCTGATCTGAACCCCATTGAGAACCTGTGGTCCATCATCAAATGTGAGATTTACAAGGAGGGAAAACAGTACACCTCTCTGAACAGTGTCTGGGAGGCTGTGGTTGCTGCTGCACGCAATGTTGATGGTGAACAGATCAAAACACTGACAGAATCCATGGATGGCAGGCTTTTGAGTGTCCTTGCAAAGAAAGGTGGCTATATTGGTCACTGATTTGTTTTTGTTTTGTTTTTGAATGTCAGAAATGTATATTTGTGAATGTTGAGATGTTATATTGGTTTCACTGGTAATAATAAATAATTGAAATGGGTATATATTTGTTTTTTGTTAAGTTGCCTAATAATTATGCACAGTAATAGTCACCTGCACACACAGATATCCCCCTAACATAGCTATAACTAAAAACAAACTAAAAACTACTTCCAAAAATATTCAGCTTTGATATTAATGAGTTTTTTGGGTTCATTGAGAACATGGTTGTTGTTCAATAATAAAATTAATCCTCAAAAATACAACTTGCCTAATAATTCTGCACTCCCTGTATATATATATATATATATATATATATATATATATATATATATATATATATATATACATACGTATATATATATACATATATTAATTCTACATATATATTTATGTAATATTTTTACATAATTAGGTACTTGATTACAATTAGCGGGACCTGCCTGACAACCCATGCCGAAAGTAAAGGGAATTTAATTTGCTAGCACTATATTTAGCCCTATAACTTTCCAAGACACCATAAAATCTGTACATGGGGGGTACTGTTCTACTCGGGAGACTTCGCTGAACACAAATATTAGTGTTTCAAAACAGTAAAATGTATTAAAACAATGATATTGCCAGTAAAAGTGAAGTTATTTGCATTTTTCACGCACAAACAGCACTTACACGGACGATATTATTGCTGCGATACTTTTTACTGTTTTGAAACATAAATATTTGTGTTCAGCGAAGTCTCCCGAGTACAACGGTACCCCTCATGTACAGGTTTTATGGTGTTTTCAAAAGTTACAGCATCAAATATAAGGCTTGTGTTTCATTTTTTTCACATTAAAATTCGCCAGATTGGTTAGGTTGCCTTTGAGACCCTATGGTAGCCCAAGAATGAAAATTACCCCTATGATGGTATACCATTTGCAATAGTAGACAACCCAAGGTATTGCAAACGGGGTATGTCCAGTCTTTTTTAGTAGCCACTTAGTCACAAACACTGTTTGTAGCCAGTGTTTGTGACCAAATGGCTACTAAAAAAGACTGGACATACCCCATTTGCAATACCTTGGGTTGTCTACTATTGCAAATGGTATGCCATTATGGGTGTAAATTTCATTCCTGGGCTACTATACTGTCTCAAAAGCAACGTAACCAATCTGGCGAATTTCAATTTCAAATGTAACATGCTATATTTGACCCTGTAACTTCCCAAAATGCCATAAAACCTGTGCATAGGGCGTATTGTTTTACACGTGAGACTTTGCTGAATACAAATATGTATATTTTATTGCAGTAAAAGCAACAGTATTATTACATTGACAGTTAAAATGTCATGTAGAACTAAAAAAATAAAAAAATCTTATTTTCTCCCATTTTTTTTCATATTAACTTATGTTTCATAGCTAAATATTTGATATTAAATGAAAGCCCTGTTTCCCCTGAATAAAATGATATATAATAAGGGTGGGTGCATTTACTATGAAAGAGGTGAATTACGGTTGGACAGACATGTAGCGCAAATGCCAGGTTTTGTTTACATTTTGTTTTGTTCACAACGTGTACATTTGGCTCAGTCCTTAAGGGGTTAAATCAAGCTTATTTAGCAATATTAAATCAAGGTTTAAGTTAGATCAAGAATAAAGTAGAGGAGGTAACTTTATTCTCTTGGGGGAAGCCAGTACAGGCAGAAAGTGATGGAGGGTAACTGGGTCAAATGAATATTCTTGGAGTAATGAGAGGTCATAATTGCCAGATTAAAGTCTTACAAGTAGGGCATGAAACTATTTTAAGATTTGCAACAGGATGCAGGGATTCTGTGTATATTTCTGTCCTGCACTCTTATCAAAGTAGGACTAGGCAAACTTCTGTCTATCACTATAGAAAACCAAAATGAAGAATGGTTAGTAGTGATGTCCCGAACGGTTCGCGGACAGTTCGCTGCGAACGGTTCGCCACGGACTCCAGTCAGCAGACACATTCCAGCCAATCAGCAGCAGACCCTCCCTCCCAGACTCTCCCACCTCCTGGACAGCATCCATTTTGAAGCTGCATTCTTAGTGAGCTGTCCAGGAGGTGGGAGGGTCTGGGAGGGAGGGTCTGCTGCTGATTGGCTGGAATTTGTCTGCTGACTGGAGTCCGTGGCGAACCGTTCGTGGTGAACCGTGACGAACTGTTCGGGACATCACTAATGGTTAGTCCTTCCACCTAGTCAAGAAATACTCATCCTTTACCCAAAAATATTATAATAACCTGAAAATATTAGAGTGCTGGAAACCACCATTTCATGTAGTACATGCATTGCAGGTATGTAGATGTTCGTTATGGAACTTTAGTGTTTTAGTAAAAGTTTCTATCCTCTCTTAATAATTGGACTTCAGAAATAACTCAGGAAAAGAGGAAAGTGATTTTTCAACTGCTAACCTAACCTAACCTTTCTACACTGAAACTCAAGCAAGTATTAACACAATAATTGTTTCTGTTATGAAAGTGCCAAAAGCATGTGCAGCACTATACTATGGGTATATAAAAATGAATATAATATGTTGTAATGCAGATCTCTCTGCCAACATTAAGGTATTTTGATACTGTTGTGTTATTGTTAATCTAACTCATGGACTAGAAGCTTTGGTGCATTGCATTGTCTCACTAATGTTCTTTTTGTAAATTTACCCCCAACTGTTTATTGAATAACAGAAATCATAATTGTGGTTAAAGTCAAGTATGTGTTTGGCAGTGACAAACAGGAATTAGATAATGTGATGATGAAGCCTTCTATCTGTCATTTCCTGAGGTAAATTTGAATGTCAAAGGTTCTTTTCATTTTTCCCCCCAGAAATGTTTGCCAAGTTCACGTCCAAATTAAAAAAACAGCGTTGAACTTATTCCAGTTGTAGTGCCTTTGCTGTTGTCCAGTGTTGGAACACAGAGATGTGTTAACAAAGCCATCTTTGTGCATATGTGATATCATATATCAGTAAAAAATAACTTTGACGTGCTGTTAAAAAATGTTTAAAAAAAAAAGAGGAAAAAACAGAACAAAACAAGGAACATATCTCTATTCATAATAACATATCTTTATTTATTTCAACAAAGAGTGGAGAATGTAAATTATGAAAAATCTGATGAAAAACCCTGAGCTTGGTAAGGTATACTTGTGCTGGCTCTATGGGGGATTAGCTTGATGGATAGTGTTGCTACTTCATTGTATCATGTCCTTGTAACCAGAACCCAACTTCTAGGGGTCAAATAAAATTAGTCCTATTAATTCATACGTTCTATGTGACAAGGAGCAATTGAAGATTAGTGACTGACTTATTGGTTAAATACTTTTTTTTTGGGAAATTTCCTTTGAACAAATATTAGATGGATTCCCTGCCTTGCTGCGCTCGTCTATGTTCAGGGAAATTTCCCCGAACATAGATTAGAGGGATTCCCCTCTCTGGTGTGCTTGTCTATGTTTGGGGAAATTTGCCCAAACGTAGAAATACGCACCAGAGCAGGGAATCCCTCTAATCTGTGTTCTGGGAAAATTTCCCGAACATAGACCAGCTGACTAACATGGGGAATCCCTAAAACCCCACGCTAGAGAGCTGGTCGTAAGTGCAAGCCATCGCAAAGTGAGGAACACCTGCATTAAACAAATAATTACATTTTCATATCGCATCATCTCACAGGTTTTAAAACTTTATTGCAACAAAAAACTTTTAGCTTATATAGTTTTAACTTGGATAATAATGATCCAGAAGAAGAGACAATAAAGCTAATTATCATAGCAGTTGAATCTTGGAATTAAACCTTTTTTTGTGCACACAATTCTTTTTTGTTATTTTCCTGTTATTTTCCTTTTAGTTATTCTCCTCAAAATTACAAAATGTAGGCCTTAGCTAAATAGCTCAGGTGGAATTTAGGCCATGATAGCTGAGCTGTAAAAATAGCTGGAATAGAAAATGTATCAAATCTAACCATTTTGGCCTTTAAGTAAAAAATATTAGTACAATTAAAAATATGTACCACATCCTCAATCTGTATCATTTTGTAATGGACACATGTAAGAGAATAACCTTTTAGTATTTCTGCTGGCTTACCCTGGCTCCAAGGTGGCAGCATTCATTGATCAGAAACACCACCTATCTGCTAAGAGCACGCACAATTTGAAGAAAAAAAAACATCCTAAAGTGTAATTTTTAGATGTCCAGCACTGGCACATTAAGTCATGGTTTATGAATGCACAATAGGTGTCAATGCCACAGTCCTGGATAAAACACAGAGCATCCACAAGTGCATCATGAAGATGGCTGCCAAATACGAACTGCTAAGGGAATGGATGAAACAACAACAGGTAGAGGATAGAGAAAAGGAGGAGGTTCTATGGCAAGCCAAATCTCTCAGTCGGATGCACCTCTGGCAGACTTGGCTTACATAAAATTATACCAGTGGTTGGAAAAATCAGGACTGAAGGCACTAATCCTAGCAGCACAGGAACAAGATCTTGGCTCCAGTTCAATAGAATCGCGGGTCTCCTATACCAAATAGGACCCATGGTACAGACTGTGAAAAGTGGCCTCCAATAAAATCCAGCACATAGTAGCAGGAACAGCATAGACTGAGAGGAACAACCAAGTTGCTTGGATTATGTACCAAAACATTTGTACAGAATATGGGCTGGACATGTCTAGAGTCAGATGAGAGATAGTACAAAGGGTAGTTGAGAATGACAGGGCTAAGATCCTGTGGGACAGACTAGCAACAAACTCAAAATCTTGGTGGTAGACAACGAACGGAAGACTGCACTGCTGTTGGATGTGGCAATACCTAGTGACCATAACATCAAGAAGAAGGAACATGAGAAGATAAGAGAATACCAAGAGCTAAAAGAGGAGATAGAAAGGATGTGGAAGGTGAAGGCAGCAGTAGTACCAATTATGATAGGAGTACTTGGGACTGTGACCCCCAAGTTGTGGGAGTGGCTTTAACATATGATATGTGGGACATCTGACATCTCTGTCCAGAAGAGTGCAGTTCTAGAAACAGGAGAGAGACCGCACAGAACCTACAGACTGCCAGGCCTCTGGTAGAGGACTGGAGAATTAGGAAAACATGAAAAATATTACCCCGAGGGGTGAGAGAATCTATTGATTATAACATATATGTTTTAGTAATATACGTTATTCAAGATGCATTGTTAGTAAAATATTGTCCTCTTTGGTTTACAATTAATTTTGTATTCTCAGAATTGTGAATTTTGTATTGGAAAGAGAACATACTTTTTCATGGATAAATATCTGTTTACAATTTTAAAGTGCAAGCTTTGATTTGATCAAAACATGGATAGTAATCTGATATTCCCTTAGTTATTGTTTAACTGCAAACCCCATAATCCTCAGGGAGCATAAGGCTGTACACAGGCTGCTTAAGGTTCAGACATTGCAATGTAACAGCTAGGGATCTGCTTATTGACTCACCCATTTTTTGGTGTTCTGAGATCATCTTCTCAAATGATGAAACAGCAAATCATCATCATATTTTTGAGGCGGGGAAAGAGTGCTTGTGCTATACAAAATCAATTACATTTATATCAGCAATTACTGAATGCAGGGCTGGATTTGCAATTAGGAACCCCCCACCTTCCCCAAAAAAAGAATAAAAAAGAGATTTTCTGTAAAGTACACACAATGTTTTCAGATGTAAAGTTATACACCCTTGATACAGACAGGGAATAGTGTCAGCATTGGGGGACTAAACTCCTTTTAAGAACAATATTATATTTTATTTAGGTTTTGAAGTGACATTTGTATAAATCATCATTAGATTAACAGCAGCAAATAACAGAACAATAACTCTGGCCAACGATATTAAACTAAAGTTCAAATTGTTTTTGTGCCATCTATGAGTCTGCCATCTTAACTATCCCCTGGTGACTTTGTGGCCACACATAAAGCAGCAAGCCAATGGCACATTCCTTCCAAATGTCACGAGGTAAAAGTTCTAGCAAATAACTTCTGTTGTTGTGTATTCACATTTCTTTTATTTTCTTGTTACATTGTGTGTTGTTTACCCCTTTTTCTGTAATAGGATAAAAAAAAAAGCATTAATCGCCCGGGTCATTTGCAATCTTTAATTTTATACATCCAAGAAATCTGTTTTATAATGTTAATTTCTTGAGTTCATTGCTAATCCATAATATGACCTCTAATGTAAAGTTGCATTTGTGTTTGGCAGTTTGTTTGAAGATAATTCAAAGGACTTTATAATTAAGAACTAATGTAGAATTTGTTTTCCAACTCTAGCGATAATGACATAACTAAGGATACCGTAAAAAAATCTAGCACCCTCAATTTACGTAAATGTAGCCTCTGTTTAACATCATTATTGATAAATGGCTAAACCCATCATCTATCCATTTTCCACTTGGTGCATTTATCATAATGGTTCATATCTAAAATGTATTTAAAGGACCACTCAAGGCACCCAGACCACTTCAGCTTAATGAGAGAAACTGCTATGTTTATAAATGGGTTAATCCAGCCTCTAAAGCCTCTAGTGGCTGTCTCATTGACAGCCGCTAGAGGCGTTTGCGTGCTTCTCACTGTGAAAATCACAGTGAGAAGACGCAAGCGTCCATAGGAAAGCATTATGAATGCTTTCCTATGAGACCGGCTGAATGCGCGCGCAGCTCCTGCCGCACATGCGCATTCAGCCGAAGAGGAGGATCGGAGGCGGAGAGGAGGAGGAGAGCTCCCCGCCCGTCGCTGGAATAAAGGTAAGTTTTAACCCTTTCCTCTCCCCAGAGCCCGGCGGGAGTGGGACCCTGAGGGTGAGGGCACCCTCAGGGCACTATAGTGCCAGGAAAACGAGTGTTTTCCTGGCACTATAGTGGTCCTTTAATATGTGTACAACTAATTATGAACCCTCTGGTTTCACAACAAAGTTCTCGATTCAACACCTGCAACTGCATTTTTCTCTAACTACATCCTGTCCAAACAAGTTGAAAAATGCACCATTCATGCCACAACACTTAAACATTCATGTACAGTTGTAATCAAAATTATTCAACACCCATTGGATTGCGGTATGAATATTACTGAACTGAAGGCATTGCCTGTGAGCAATAGACTAAGGTTCCTCAAGAACGCTGACAGAAGATGGTGTCTGGCTAGGCATCTCGTTTCAAGCAGGTCATAACGGCAAAAAGGTGCTCTACTAAGAACTAAATATGCTCGACATGAAGGGGCTGAATACTTTTGAGACTAGATCTGTCATTATAAGATGCATTTTCAGTTTAATTTGAAGCATTCGCTGCGTTGAGCTATTTCAATTGCTTTTGTTTGATTTGTTTATTGCAAACAGCTGTTACAGAAGTAGTCAAAGAATGAAAAGGTTCCTCGTAAATGGAAGTAAGGGAGAACTTTGACTTATCATTTGTGATTAAATATTCAATACTATAATACTATAAATGTCCAGTTTGACTTTAGTAAAGAGTACAGAGTATGTCCCAAAGGAAATAAAATAGAATATAATTAAGAAAATTCATCAAAATTCATGTTCTTAGTATAAATTCACTTTCACACGTTTACCAGCCAACAACCTAAATCTCAAATCACACTTCCCCAAAAGAATTATATACATGAAAATATCAAAGGATTCGTTAATGCTTTGTTTGAGAAAAAGCATGTTCTCGTATTGGTCTATATTATGCTATGTTCACTGCTGGGAATTTAAACATGTGCCAAAAGTTAGATATGGAAATTGCCCCCTGGAACAAAATCTGTACACTATTAACTTCAGCAATGTTGTTCTTAAATGTAGATCAGACAAATACCATAGATAAACATTTATGCAGTTTATTTCACAACTGTCCCATAGGAAGTGATGTACTGTGTTCAGTGACGTTGAAACGTGTCCTTTTCATATGACACCAAACTTTATCATAAAGTAAATAGTGACCTAAGTTTATCTTATGTACTTTCCTATTCCCTGAAACGACTGGGTGTGAAGAACTGAAGGAAGCTTTTGTGAAGCAGCATTGTAGCTCTCAGCATACAATAAGTAATCAGTACTGTACATACATTTTGTTGATCGCTTGCCGGGAACAACTTTGATGCATAATCAAATATTGAAAAACATGATACCACTTAGTGAATTACACAATGATAGAAAAATAAAAACAGACTTGATATTTTTACACCAATGTTCTGGTAGAGGGAGCTGCGAAGCATTAAACTTGAGTGTTTCGCAGAGCTACAAAAGTCAGAAAGCGATTTATTTTGCAATCTCTCCTCTAATGATAAATAATGGGTTTTATTCTCTGAACACCAAAAGGCAATACGTTTAAAACTAAGTTACAAATTCTTCAAAACTGCAACACAAACAAACCAGAAGACAGACAATGTGACGATCCAAGGTTGTTGATCCAAGAAGAAATTGACTTTCCCCCCTTTCTTGTGGCATAATAGGCCAACGCTTGAAAAACAAAAAGAAAGATACTTGTGCACTATCTCAAATTCCAATCTATATTGAAAATAACAGAGGTGATTGGTACCAAAACAATGGGCATTAAAGTGGATCTACCATGGGTTTATATATATATTTTTCTTACCCCTACCCAAAGTTAGTACCACCACAGTCCCTGCATAAATGTTTTTGGTTCTTCTTTATTGTGGGTCTTCTTGCTAGATGCCATCATCTTTGAGTGCCATAACACAGCTCTGTAATACAAAAACTAATGAGTAATCAAAATAAAACGAACATTGTTATCTGCATCCTATCTCAAACTCAATGTCATTAGAATAAAACAGTATATTTTTATACCAATGTAATGGCCATTAAAGCTTAGAGTCTCCTGCCAACATTAAAGGATCACTATAGTGCCAGGAAAACATACTTGTTTTCCTGGCACTATAGTGCCCTGAGGGTGCCCCCACCCTCAGGGACCCCCTCCCACCCAGCTCTGGAAAGGGGAAAAGGGGTAAAACTTACCTTTTTCCAGCGCTGGACTGGGAGCTCTCCTCCTCCGATCCTCCTTCTCTACTCCCCGTCGGCTGAATGCGCACGCGCGGCAAGAGCTGCGCGCGCATTCAGCCGGTCGCATAGGAAAGCATTATCAATGCTTTCCTATGGACGCTTGCGTGCTCTCACTGTGAAAATCACAGTGAGAAGCACGCAAGCGCCTCTAGCGGCTGTCAATGAGACTGCCGCTAGAGGGAATGGGGGAAGGCTTAACCCATTCATAAACATAGCAGTTTCTCTTAAACTGCTATGTTTATAAAAAAAAATGGCTTAACCCTAGCTGGACCTGGCACCCAGACCACTTCATTAAGCTGAAGTGGTCTGGATGCCTAGAGTGGTCCTTTAATGTTAATAGGTTTTTGGCGAGTTCCATGCTAAGGGAACACTTGACGGTTAGTGGCAACACTGTTACAAGTCTGCACTATAACACTTCTCTGTAACAGAGCAAATAAGAGATTTACATTGATGGTAACAGGTGAGCTTTTATTTTAATGGCTTTTGCAGTGGACCAAAACACTCCATTAATTCAATGTATATTGTGATTTGAGGTGAATTCTGCAGAAACTACTGTCATTTAAGATTAGTGGGAGTTTGAGCATTAGATTAATTTTTGTGTTTTTATTTGCTTTTGTGTTACGCAGCCTTTTTACAGCGCTGCAGCCCAACCACATATGTTTGCTATTTATGGTTAATTAATTTGTAGAGATTCATTATACAACTTTAATACGTTCCCTCTGACAGCATGTAGGGTAAATAAAAATTGCCATCCCTCTCTGCTTAATTTTATGGTCCTATGGACCCGCAAGTCGTCAAGAAACCATGCGTTTACAATGGATAAGATGGCCGTCTGGCTTTTTTGGGGGTTTTTTGAATTTTAGAGGGAAGCAATTATGGCAAAAAATCTTGACAATTTTTAACTGGTTGTCAGTGTTTACTCTTGGAGTTATGACACTCAAGCACTAAGACTTGTGATCAGACATCAGCCCCTGAGGCTCACTAATGAACAGGAATAATCTTGGAGGCAGGCATCTGATTGAAAATCATTTACTGATATATATTGAAAGATGTACTAACTTGTAAATCAACCCTAGTTCATCTACAACACAATCCTTTACTACATGGCTTAAGTTATTTAGACACCTCTTCTAATTAGTGGTTTCAGCTATTTACAATCACACCCATTGCTGGCAGGTGCATACAATGCAGTATGTTGCCATACAATCTCCACAGACAAATATTTTTAGAAGAATTGACTGTACGACACAGCTCACTGACTTTCAATTTGGCAATATATGCAATATCTCCTTTCCAGCAAGTTACCATGCTCAATTTCTACCCTGTGGAGCCGCCCTGGTCACCTGCTAGAGTTGTTATTGTGACATGGGAATGTTACGGTGTAAATGTTCAACTGCAAAGTGATTGGCTACCTACAGTGCAGGACAATACTGCTACATGCTGAAGCCACTAGTGAGTAAAAAAGCAATCAGTCTTCACTTGCCTGGGTGTAAAATTCATAATCACTAAACTGTTAAAACAGTGGAAACACATTCTGTTTAATTATATTTCTAATCGCATAAAGCCATTTAAAAACAAACACAGACCCGCCAACGTTGATTGGATGTCAAGGATGTCGGCCAAAAACGTACCAGGAGCTGCAAAGCCATAATTTGTAGAGGCACTGCTACTCTTAGGTCTCATTTAAATCAAAATGGCTAATTATAGGAGGACATTTGGTTCCTATCGCCCTATGCTGTGGACACCCCTGGTGAAAGTGATGGATTTAATATTCTATAGCTGAGAAGTATAGACAACAACCTACACCAACTAGTGAAACCCACTAACAAAACAACTAACTGATGATACCTCATCTAATAAATATTTCCCCAAATAGATAGCTTTTTATCCAAATTTTGATTAAGAGGGGCTTTAATGAGCGTTAAGCCCCCATCCCCCCAGCAAATAATTGTTCATATTGGTTTTTAGTTTAGATCTAAAGCAACAAACAACTGATCAGCGCTGCGGAATCTGTTGGCGCTTTATAAATGCCAGTAATAAATAATAAATAAATAAATAACAAAGACCTAACAATCTGCATATGTTTAAGTGGAGGTGCTGATGCCAGCTTTAGTTTTAAATTGCCCTTCTTTTCTTACAGTTCATTTAAATAATACAAAGTACAATTGTATTTTGATGTGGAAAAGAATAGTGCTAGCTATGTTATTTTCATAAATTGCAAGTATATTGTTTAATTCTGGCTCAAGCTGCTTGCCGATATGTGCTTGCATTTCATTTGCTACATGTGATATGTGTTTGGATATGTACTGTATACATTTTGTCTGTATTCATTTATAACTTTATAGAAAGAGTTTAAACTTATTCAAAATCTAAACAAATCTGTAAAAGAAGTTGGACAAGGGCAGTACAGGTTAAAGTTTGATCAAAGATGCTTTAAATCAAATCAACCATCTGGAACCAATATATTATAAACATATAGAAACAATCTAACTGTATGAGCTGGTTTCATTTTGTGTTTGTAGAGACATACACTACATTAGATTAACCATATCTTTATCTAACCATTATAGAAAAATCAATATAAAGATGACCTAATATCATCTATCTATCTATCTCTATAATCCACCTATCTAGCTCTATAATCTATCTATCTATCTATCTATCTATCTATCTATCTATCTATCTATCTCTATAATCTATCTATCTATTTCTATAATCTATCTATCTATCTATCTATCTATCTATCTATCTATCTCTATAATCTATCTATCTATCTATTTCTATAATCTATCAATCAATCAATCTATCCATCTATCTATCTATCTATCTATCTATCTATCTATCTATCTATCTATCTATCTATCTATCTATCTATCTATCATCTATCTATCTATCTATCTATCTATCTATCTATCCATCTCTATAATCTATCTATCTATCTATCTATCTATCTATCTATCTATCTATCTATCTATCTATCTATCTATCTATCTATCTATCTATCTATTTCTATAATCTATCTATCTATCTATCTATCTATCTATCTATCTATCTATCTATCTATCTATCTATCTATCTATCTATCTATCCATCTCTATAATCTATCTATCTATCTATCTATCTATCTATCTATCTATCTATCTATCTATCTATCTATCTATCTATTTCTATAATCTATCTATCTATCTATCTATCTATTTCTAATCTATCTATCTATTTCTATAATCTATCAATATATCTATCTATCTATCTATCCATCTCTATAATCTATCTATCTATCTATCTATTTCTAATCTATCTATCTATCTATCTATCTATCTATCTATCTATCTATCTGTCTATCGCTCTCGCTCTCGCTCTGTCTCCCTGTTTAAGGCTGTCCAGACTGTACAGATATACCATTGCTTTTCTCTGACTGGAATCTGGGAGAGTAGTGAGAGAACATGCACAAGAGTACTGTAGGTTTTTCATACATTACTGATGTCTCATGCACACACAAGAGTACAATACAGATGCCTCCATAGACAACCCTTACCTTCTCAGCATTCACTAGAGACAGCTGATGACTTGACAGTGGTAGCTCTACCTTTTCGTCAAGCTTTGTCAGACATAGGAAAACAACATAATTTATCTTACGATATCTTTTGATTCAGTTGGAATTTCAGTAAAATTCTAGCACAGTTAATGTGAGTAGGGCTGCCATGCTGACCGGTCACATGCAGGAGAGATTCCTGAGGGAATCAGCCTTTTAAGCTGGAATTTGTGGCCAGAGGGCCAGAGGATGCTGGTGCAGCAGCAGACTCAGAGATCGGGAGTTTATGGAACCCGAGCGGGCGAGAAGAACTTTGGCCTACTCGAGAGAGGAGTGGGGTGGACTGCTGCCTCCCTGCTCTCTCCCATGGCTACCACATACTGGCTCCCTGATGTTCTTGCTGGTTCCGTTTCCCCCCCTTTGGGCCGGTGGGGGTTATCCCGGCCTCCACTGGAGTATCTGAAGTAGCAGAGAGAGAAACGTTACAACTTATCCAGCAACCAAACTCCCGTGCTTGGAATCTAAAATGGAGGTGAACCATGCCTTCAAAACACCGTCCACGCCGTCATGCCTGCATGCGGAATCCCAAAGGATGAAGCTGAATGACCTCTGCTCCCATGTATGGGCTATGCTGTGGCGACTCCTCGCCACCAAGACTCCAACAGTTCACAAGCTTGGGAAGAACTCTTGGCCTCTCAGAACCACATACAAGCACCCACTCACCTAGTCCTTGAGCCTTGCGGAGACAGAACCCTATGGTTCAACCTGTCACTCTGGAGGATCACGCCATGGACTCCGAGGTCGGCTGCTGACCTGGGAAGCAAGACATGGGCTCATGCTGTTACCTGGAACTGGTGGGGCAGAACAGGCAAGGTCTGCCTCTATCCTGGGAAGTCATCACAATTACGCTTAGCCAAGCAAGGGGTCAGGGTGGGCTGAGGCGCCAGTCAGTTCAGTTCAGCTAGCAGGTACGTTTGCCCTTAGCTTGAGAAAAATTTTTTGATGCCTGCTCTAAAGGGCTCCAATGGCTTTTCCAAGTTGAAATGCTCAGCTCTAGAGTTGAGCGAACCTAACTGTAAAGTTCGGGTTCGTACCAAACATTACGGTTTTTGGACCCCGGACCTGAACACGGACATTTCAGTGTATGTTCGGGTTGGAGTTCGGTGTTCGGCGATTTAATGGCGCATTTTGAAAGGCTGCAGGGCAGTAAATCAACAAGCGTTTGACTCGTGTGCCCTTAAAAGCCATCACAGCCATGCCTACTAATGGCATGACTGTGATTGGCCAGTGCAGCATGTGACCCAGCCTCTCTATATAAGCTGGAGTCACGTAGTGCTGCACGTCACATGAGCTGTTATTAGTGTAGGGAGAGGATGCTGCAGCTGTGAGGGACAGATTAGGAAAGAATTCTGGTGTTGAATCTGCAAACTACAGTGATTATTTTTGTGGGTGCTATACTACATTTTTGTACTCTGCCCTGAGCCCAGTGCCACAGAGAGTGCAGTGCACTTGCAACTGCATGTGTGCCAGGTACATTACTTTAATCCTGTTCTGGTAGCTCAGTGGGCAAAATCTAGGCATTTTTAAATACTGCAATTTTTTTGTGTGCTAAATAGTACATTTGCGTACTGCATTTCTTGCAGTCTAATATAACCCTTAAATACTACTGTTACATTGTTGGTTTAAAAAAATCCAACTTTTTTGTGCTAAATAAAACATTTGCAGCCTGCGGTGCATTTCTTGCAGTCCAATAAAACCCTTAAATACTACTGTTACATTGTTGGTTTAAAAAAATCAAACCTTTTGGTGCTAAATAGTACATTTGGGGCGTGCACTTCATAGCTGAGAGTCAAATAGAACCGTCAAATACTGTTTTACATCGCACTTTGAAAAATTCACATTTCTATGGTGCTAAAAAGTAAATTTGGGGCGTGCATTTCATATCTGAGAGTCAAATAGAACCGTCACATACTGTGGTTATATCGCACTTTGAAAAATTCACATTTCTTTGGTGCTAAAAAGTAAATTTGGGGCGTGCACTTCATATCTGAAAGTCAAATAGAACCGTCAAATACTGTGGTTACATTGCACTTTGAAAAATTCAAATTTGTTTGGTGCTAAATAGTACATTTGCCAAGGAGGGCAGGGTTGAGGAGTGGGTGGAAGATGATGTGGAGGATGATGAGGTCCTAGTCCCCATATGGAATGAAGGTCATGCGAGTGACGTGTCCAGTTTGGCGGGGGTCACACAGAGGCACCAGCACAGCATAAGAGGGAGCAGGATGCAAAAGCGGAGTGGCCGTTCCCTAGACAGTACGCCTGCTACAGCCCACCGCACCCAGGGACCGAGCACACCAAAGCCAGCTCCAAGGAGTTCCCTGGCTTGGCAGTTCTTCAGACAATGTGCTGACGACAAGACATGAGTGGTTTGCACACTGTGCAATCAGAGCCTGAAGCGAGGCATAAACGTTCTAAACCTGAGCACAACCTGCATGACCAGGCATCTACATGCAAAGCACGGGTTGCAGTGGAGTAAGCACCTCAAAAACCAAGAAAGGTCTCAGGCTCCTCCTGCTTCCTCTTCTGTTGCTGTCTCTGACTCTTCCTCCACCTCTTCCTCCACCCCGCAAACAGAGGATGTGGCAGCACGTGTGCCACCACGTCCGCCACCGTCCCCAGGCATCTCCACAGTGTCCCATGGAAGCGTTCATCTGTCCATCTACCAAACACTGGAGAGAAAGAGGAAGTACCCACTCGCGATCCCTGGCCCTGAAGGCCAGCATTTCAAAATTCCTGGCCTTTGAAATGCTGTCATTCTGTCTGGTGGAGACGGACAGTTTTAAAAACCTGATGGCATTATTGGACTGCAAGAAATGCACCGCAGGCCACAAATGTTTCTTTTTTTATATGTCACAATACAAACAATTAAAAAACAGTGTTGGCTACTTCCCCCTCCTCCACCGCCGCTTCCACCTACACTGCCACGGTCACCACCTCCTCAACCTCCTACTCCACATCCACCTCCTCCTCCTAGTTCAAAATTATTATTTTTAATTTGTATTTATTTTATGTTAGTTTAAGTTATTTCCCTATCCACATTTGTTTGCAGGGCACTTGTCCTACTCTTACCCCCATTTTACTTCCTTTTGCAGCCCTCTAGCTCTTTCCAGGACTTTTTTAGAGGCATTTTTAGTGCCCAAAAGTTTGGGTCCCCATTAACTTCAATGGGGTTCAGGTATGCATGCCTGTTAAAATATGCACTGCAAAAATAAAGAATTAAACAAAAAAAACTGTCTCTCATATACTATGTAGTCCTTTTGTGCACCTCCAATGTTAATATGGCCCCCAAGGACTCCAAAAAAATAATCAGTGCAGAGTATTGAATATCAGCATGTTTACATTTTCCAGCTGATAATTCATATATTTTTTTATTGACTTCATTATGTGATCAGGAGCATTTCTCTCTTCAAAGAATCTAACAAGGGTAGTCAGATGGGGAGGTGAAAAGGTTGATGATAACAACATCCACATGGGCACGGTGTCTTACATTACCTAACAACATGATTAGGGATATTTTTTTCTGAAATACACTCCCTTGTAATGCACTTATTACATCATTACCTTCTAAACATTACTACCCGTGAGTATTTAGTTACTCTAAACATGCCCCATAACAGTTTTCAAAGTCACATTAGACTGGTTGCATGGTCCCCAATCTCTTCATCATGAGCATCACCCACAAGGAATTATACGATCTTTCCTAAAAGGAAAGTTAGACGCTGTAAATAGCAACATGGAGTTTAGAAGAACAGAAAATCCATGATATTACAAAAGGCTTATTGTCTTTGTAATGTTATTAGGGGGTCGTTTGAGGATATATAAATAACTCAAGTATAGATGCAATTTAAATGTTTGCTTTAAAAGGCAAATTCGTTGTAACAATTATGTGTTTAACAAAAAAAAGTAAGTAATTCAATTTAGTTATTTCCCTGTGTTTTCATTCTTATTATTACTGTAGATGTTGATTAAGCAAGCTATTGGTTAAAATGGTCTGCCAAGTCTGGCAAGCACTATGGCTGTCATCCATATAACTGTGTCTGTAGTATGCTATTTCTAGGAGGCAAGAACAATAATAATAGGTAATGATAATAATCAAAGGCAGGCCAAGGTCAAGGGATACCAGAGGACAGAGAGAATGATAAAGCAAGTTGAATCAGCGATACAAGGAATCAGAATAGTCCGAAAAAGCTGAGTCAATAACCAGATAAACCAAATCACTATGTATGTACTATTGGGACACTAAAGAATCACAACATCCAGAGCTTGAAGGGTTTACCTAGTGATTAGTGTTAGGAGCATCTTGCGCCCAAAACATGAGCATACCTAGAGAATGCCCTCGTACAAGAATTATTTTTGGGCCCACTTCTAGAGCAAGGATGGCCAACATGTAGATACTCAACCTTTACTGCTACCATTTGTTCATCATTGCAGGGTTGAATTTGTAAGCAATGTATTTTGTATGGAGTATATAATGTTGGAGTGTATTTATATGAATGCCATTCAAATGCAGTGGTTTGTTTGTATGTAATGTTTACATTCAAATGCAGGTGTGCATATGTGTGTAGTGTTAGTGTCTGGTTTCAGGCGTGTGTTTGTATGTAATGTTGGCATCTGAATGCTGGGATGTATAAACACATACACTAGCACACACATACACACTGACAAACACAGATACACATGCATTCTGACACAGATACACTTACACACTGACCTACACACACACATACATACACATTCTGACACATACAAACCAACACAAACAGATACAAACATTTTGAATGTCTCTCTCCTTTCTCTGCCTCCCCGAGATGGACCCCATAAGCTTGCAGGACAGTAGTTCCTTAAAGGACCACTATAGTGCCAGGAAAACATACTCGTTTTCCTGGCACTATAGTGCCCTGAGGGTGCCCCCACCCTCAGGGTCCCCCTCCCGCCCGGCTCTGGAAGGGGGAAAAGGGTAATAACTTACCTTTTTCCAGCGCTGGGCGGAGAGCTCTCCTCCTCCTCTCCGCCTCCGTTACGCCCCGCCGGCTGAATGCGCACGCGCAGCAAGAGCTGCGCGCGCATTCAGCCCGTCGCATAGGAAAGCATTTACAATGCTTTCCTATGGACGCTGGCGTGCTCTCACTGTGAAAAATCACAGTGAGAAGCACGCAAGCGCCTCTAGTGGCTGTCAATGAGACAGCCACTAGAGGATTAGGGGGAAGGCTTAACCCATTCATAATTATAGCAGTTTCTCTGAAACTGCTATAATTATGAAAAAATGGGTTAACCCTAGAAGGACCTGGCACCCAGACCAATTCATTAAGCTGAAGTGGTCTGGGTGCCTAGAGTGGTCCTTTAATTTGACTCAGGATCTTAGGACTATGAATGGACACATGTCTAGAGCTTTGGTCATCAATGTTCATGCCGAAATGAGGCAGGTACGAAGAGTAGTGGTCCACGTCAGTATTGATGCAAGAATGATACAGGCATGATGAAAGAATTTCTGCATCAATAGCGATGCCAGAATGATGCAGGTATGTTTAGGAGAGGTGATCTGTGTCACTACTGAGGGCAAAATGATGTGGGTATCAGGAAGTGCCTATAACAGCCATAGCTAGCTTTGCAATATGTGTGTGTTGTTAAATAGGTGTATCTGTGAGGAGATATACATGTGTGTGAATAATTTTATATGTATTTATGTGGTTGGAAAATTAGTTATGTACACAAAGCTAGGGTATGTGCAGTAATGTTTGATATGTTGAATTTTGCTCTTGGACCCAGGCACCAAAAATATTTTGGACAGCCCTGGCTGCATAAGTAGTTGAGTTAGTGCAGGCTACTCTCAGTTTTGTTATAATATTGAGAGTAACACTTTTAAAAATGTTTATTGATTTATTTTATTTGTACCATTTACGAGCACCTAGAAGACTTTTTATGGAAACATTTAATTGTGTTGAAATAATTTATTTTGGAATATTATTTTGCTGACAAAATGCACCTTATCAGTGAGGTATCATTTTATCATCATATGAAATCATACTTGTTGATTGATCTTGTTTTGTTGTGCGTAGGTTTATATTATGTGCAAAAACAATAGCAAATATGCTTTAACTATAAAATATCACAAAATATTATTGGTGAATTATAGCAGCTTAAATAGAAAAAGAAAAAAAGTGAACAGTCATCAACATGGTGAGAATAAATATAAAATCACTTTTTATTGGCACAAAGCTTTGGAGCATTGGATTGGACATCGGCGGAGGAGACCTTGTAAATAAATATATATTTGTTTTAATTTTACAGCAAATCTGGGTTGGGACCTGAATAAGCAGGAACAGTACCATTTATAGCATTAGGAATACAGATTTGTAATTCTAAAGCTATAGTGTTCCTTTAGGGGTCAAATGCCATAGTTTTAGGTTCTCTACCCTTTTTACGGCTGAACAGCTTTCCCTTTCTAGGAATTATAACAGCTTGCATTTGTTTTTGGGCATTACAGTGAAAGTGGAAGACAGCCCAGTTGTTAATCTGTCTTTTATTTGAGGAAAATTAGGTACAGAAATACGAAAAATGGGTTATAGCAAACATTTGCATGACATGAGAACAATAGATAGGCACATAATACTAAACTCCTGCACAATTCAGCCAATTCAGTGTAAATAACAAAAACAGGTTATATATAAAATAAGATATTAATAATTTAGGCTAGGTCATCATATCTAACTGATAAGCAAAATAAACATAGAGCACAGTCATGCAAAGTTTAAGATTGATCAGAGGCGAAATATAAGAAATAGACAAAACTTGCAGGACCTGGAAAACATGGTCAGATATAAGTGCCCCATAACTTGCTAGGTGAGCTAGGTGATGCATATGACATTAGGTAGACATGGCAATGTAAAATAAAAAGTGTTAAGTAGCATAGCAAAGAAACCCCCGTGAGATGTACTTGTTGAGAAGGTTTCCACTGGAACTATGGCCATCAATCCCCCGCTGCACCTAAACAGATAGAGAGAAAAAAACGAAACAAAAGTAGACAAAAGAAAAATCGAAACAAATTGCTAGTCAAGAATATTTCAATCAAGATAGCATCCGCCATCTACATGGAGATTGTCATTCCAGGCAATAGGTCCATGGTTGGATCAGCCGACCCCCCTGTAGTGGTGAAGTCAGTGAGCATGTATGGAAGTTTAGGGGGGCAGCTGCAGGATGACATCGGATCATGCTATCCCTCTGGCCCCAGGCCCATGTTAAAACGCCGGCATCAGTAATCAATGGACTCGTAGCAACTAAGTCCTTACCCCACCGGGGTTAGTTGGAAGATCTGAGTGGTATTCGCCATCAGCAGCATGTGATCTTCCGCCCGCATGGTTGATGCAGAGAGGCTGGGCCTACATGAGGGGGACTTTCACTAAGTCTTTACATTTGCTCGCAATTCTGCTGACATTTTATGCTGTAGAAAATGAACACAACGATGACAGGTAGAGGTAAAAAATTAAGGTATTTGTGTTTGTTTGACAATATTTATTTTGGACATTGCAGAATGTTGGTTTGCTATCAAAATCTACTTTGTCTGTAAGATATAATTTTATCAACTATTATTTTCATTTTGTTTCTGTGAGGAAGCTTATATTATACATACAAATGATATCAAATAGATAGTATTATAAATGATCATTACAAATTTCAGTTGCCATCTTGCATTCAGTCACTCAGCGTATGATATACTTTGTATGGGAATCCGTAATTAACTAAACTTTTCCAACTAGTAATATATCCCCTAAATGATGGCATTATATCATCGAGATTTTAATGTAAAACTATTTAGCAAGGCTTGGTTGCGACGTCAAGTGGTTGCATTGGGCACGAGCTCTGCACGTAATCGGTTTTTAGCTCCGGTAACCTCAATACTCCGACTGCAGAATTGAGCTGAGTTGATGTCTGAAGGAGTCCAGGTGTCACTAGGCACTCCTGTGAAGCTTCCTCACGTTTGCTGCGGCAATGCTCTGAGCCACTTGTTTTGCAGCCTAGCTTGGGACCGGACGGGTGTTGCAGCCAACCTCTCAGACTGGACCCTGCAGGCTGACCTGTGGCAGGGTCCCATATGGCTTGGTGGGGGTTATCCCAGGCCCCACCACTTCAGCATCTGATACTCTTGTTTCACTTACCTGCTCTGACTCTTGAAAACTGCTACAACCTAAGCCTTGAAGATGATGGATGTGCCTATCTCTCGTGAGTCCAGGAAGGATCTCCATGGCTCAGCAGAGCAGTACCTGAGATGACTTGAAGAGATCTTCCTATGCTTTTGGGCAGATTTGGAGAGTCGCAAAGCAGCAGCCTAAAGATGGAGATTCGAGGGGTGAGAGCTGTGCAGTGAGTAGGTCTCCTTCAGGCATTTTTTTTCTCTGAACGCTAGCCCATCTAGGCCAATGTCTTACCAGTGGCTTTACCCCCAATGCATCACTCACACAGATGGTGAGAGTAACAGAAGGGCCTAGTGGTCTGGCAACAGACCACCAGGGCCTTCTGTTACTCCCATTATGGAAAGGACTTGGGCTCTCAGAGCCTCTGTGTCCATGGCTTGAAGTTGCTGGCCTCCGTACAGGCCTGGGGCTGCAGGGATGCCATATCTGACCCCAATCATTCTGCCACCTCCAGTGATCTCCTTGCAATAACAATTTGTTTGCCAAGTCTGGGAATCAACTGACTATGGACTTGACTATGGAGTGTTGCTCTGCTGTTAGTAGTAGTCACCATCTTGTCCTTCTCAGGCTTTTTCACCCATTTTTTGCCAATCGTTACTGTGTTCATTTTCTTTTTTTTTCTCTTACTGTGATTATTTTCATTTCATGTGGTGCAGAATCACGACAGTGAGACAGATTCCAGTGGCCTTATTAGCATGATAGCCTAGTGTGTTATATCGCACTGATACTCAACTACAAGATGCATGTCTAGCTAAAAAGCAAGAAATATACACACTAAAGGCAACGATATGGAATACGTAAAACTAAAAGTGCTCCCAGGTGTACCTCACAGACACCCAACAAATAGTCAAAACAAAGAAAAGTGGGAAAAAACATCCAGTATACATATATGAAAAATTTATAACAACCTGGAAATATGAACCAGGATACGTGGATCAATACCAGATCTAAAATAGTAACAAGCAAGACATAGCGTAATACAGTCAACTAAAGCAAAGAAGATATATGGTGTTGGTAGAAAATTCACAAACGTATGAGAAATCAGGCTTCTCATCCCACCAGGGGTAAAAACGAATCAGGAGTGTTGAAAATCGCAGATGGTGAAAATTCTTGGTTTATATATAAAAAGGAAAAAGACCGCACATAGTGAGGTATTATTAAAAGCAAAAGAATATTTATTAGATTGCACTTACAGACAGGAGGAAATCATAGGAATATCTCCACAGAAGGTGGAACTGAGCAGCAGCAAATACCAACAGCAGCAAAGTGGAGAATAAAAAAAACCAAATAATAAAACAAAGTTTAAATACTAATAATAAAATCCATAAACGTCCATATAATGTAGTTATGTCTAGCTATCCTTACACATTTACGAGCTACGCTTTTGACTCATGTATAGATTTATATCCTTAGCATGTCTGTTTAGCATGTCTGACCAACAGTTAAACATGACTGACTTGTCTGATAATAATCTTCAAAAATCTTGAGCAGTAATCTTATTGTGCCATATACTGTACTCGTCAATGTACATTTCGCTATACTTTTTTATCACTATTCTTGTATTATCAGTTTATATGTTTTTCTCTTTTATAACTAACAACGTGGTACTCAACCCTCGACATATACTGATAACTTACTGTAACCATAGTAATCTCATTACATGCTTGTTATGTTCTGAAAGCACCTCAAAAATAAAGAATGTAAAAAAAAGGGATGAATGGAGGTAAAAAAAAAAAAAATAGTTTTTAAGCCTTTTGTCCTTTCACTTCATGACTTTCTACAATCTATCAGACAAGAATCTCTATGGCAGAAGAGATACAATTTTACTGCAAGGATGGCAAGTTTACTAAAACATTTGTCTCTTACTTCTGCTGTAATCACTTTAATTAGTTAATCGATGCTGAGAATGACATACTGTACTTCTATTTCCTGGAAACCATAAGTTAAAATCAAAATATACCTAAAGCCCATTCTGTAAAACATGATGTCCTACCATACTGTAAGAGATGTTTTATGCAAGGGGAGTCTCATGAGTTCATGTAAATATGTATTAATATTACTTGGGTTATCTTATTTCTATATTTTAAGTACTGGTTTAGGGACATTCTTTCTGTCTCTATTTTCTCCTGGTGGGTTTACACTCTGCGTGTTGGGTTGTACCTTACAGTTTGGTGCTTTCCTATGATCTCAGCCAAAGTGAAGAACATCTTCATAGGACTTCAAAATCAAAAGATAACGTAATTAAAAAAAAAAATTTTTTTAGCTGTGCAATAGCATACATTCACCATTTCAGTCCCATTACCAAACATTAATATGTCAAGGTAGCTGGACTGAAACATTGGTTATATGCAAATGTTCGTCTCCTTAAAATAAATATGCTATTTTGTTTACTTTGAAGTCGTGCGAACGTGAGAACGTGTCAGGCAACTTGTTTTATACTGTACTTTTCTAAATAAACCTACGTTTCTATGAAAACTGAAGTTTTTTGTTTTTTTTGTGGCCCACATAAACTTAAATCTTGTTTAATTGGCCCGTGTTAGCCTTTGAGTTTGACATGCTTGCCCTAGAGGGTTTATTGAAATGTAATAATATCATGTGCTCTATATTGTGTTGGAAAATACCCCTAATTGCTTTCATTTCTAATAAGGCATATATTTACTCAATGTCACAGTGCCCTGTGTAGTCTAGCAAATTACTGCTATCACCTTCATTCTTCACTTGGGAAGGTGAATGGGACCAACATAATTCATGGTTCTGGGGCCTCTGTCTAGACCATGATCTCTAGGTGGCCATCTAGGGTCACCACCTTATGATTAATCTTGCTCTGTATGCATCCAAGATGTTGTGACCTTATTATAACCTGTACAGCACTTTAAAAACATGTGTTAAAATGTAAATATTTTAAACACCATGTCACCGGGAAATTAGAACCAAAATGTACATCAATATTTACAATAAACCATTAGTCAATTAGTCATTAACAAATCAAACAAATCTCAAACACACCAAATGAAGATAAAACATTTTTTTAAACAGCTTAGCTAAGAGGTGCCCCATGAAATGATTATCTTAGAGCAAATAACTAAATAAATAATAAAAAATAATGTTTTAATTATTTTCCTCACTAAAGACAAAAAATTACTTCACATCAAGATGTCTCAATTTTCTCTTGATGCTCTGTATACTTTAGAATGTTGTAATCTATTTATATTAGACATTTTATCACATCCAAATGTTTTAAACGGTTTCCAAATCTGTAGTACCATGGTCAATAGGTACTAGATTGTTGTCTTTGTTGATCATATTATCTAACCCCCAAAAGAATGTTAAATATTTCTATTTGATCTGCAGGTAGAGGGTCAATACACTAAGTGTTTGAGCTCACCAGGATTAATTAAGGTCAATGTCATGGGACAAATAGAGCTTTCCAACTTAGCTCTGCTTTTTCTCTCGTTTGATCAGCTTTATTTTTGAAGCACTAGGTGAAACGATTGTTATTTATAGCTCAGTGTGTGAGGCCCAGGAACAAGACAGATGGTTGCTCTGTGACTTTGAGCTGTTGAGCCAACTCATAAATGTACTTGGCAAAGGTCCAATGAAGTAATGCATAGGAACTCTCTGTTTGTAAACAGAAGACTGTCCCCAACAATGACACTTATGGACGTACAGTTTAGTGTCATCAGACTGGTGTAATAAGTATATTAAAAACTATAAACAATCTATGAAAAGCTGTAAGATACAATATGTGTGTGTTACAATGTGTTCATGTGTCATGGTTATATAGTACAAAATATAAAAAGTTAAAAGGGCAATGACACCCAAGAGTGTTGCCTTCTGAAAATGGTCCATCCATGTTTTCACATTACATGTTTCCTCTAAGGCAGGGGTAGTCAACCTTTTTCTACCTACTGCCCACTAATGCATCTTCCTTGATGGAAAGATTTCCTGACCGCCCACCAGTTTTCGCGCAAGTGCAGAATATGTTTTAGAAAGGAGGGTGTTTATAATAATAAAAAAAAATGTACGTACATTTATCTTTTTATTTCTACTTAATGCATGTTTTTCATCCGTGCATCAGCTCCCCTCCTCTCCCTCCTTAATTCCCCTTCCCACCTTTTTTTCCCCCTTTTCCTATTTTTTTACCTTCATTATAGCAATGCCCAGCAGGAAGGCTGAGCTAGGTAGCCCACTTATTATTATTATTATTATTATTAGCCAACAACAATTTTCTCCTTTTTCTTTTTCTTTTGCTTCTTTCTCCTTTTTTACAAGTACTCTGCTCCTTCTTTCTCCAATGCTACAAGTACTCTGCTCCTTCTTTCTCCAATGCTACAAGTACTCTGCTCATTTGTTCTCATTTTTTTCAAGTACTCTCCTCCTTTATTTTATCCCCTTTTTTCTATTTTTCTTCCCTTTTTTATTTTTTTGATCTTTTCATTTTATCTCTTTTTTTATACTTTTCTTTTACCTTCCTAAGGGCAATGTACAAAAGTAAGGCTGATGTATAGTGGGTAGGGGGCTGTATATTGTGTAGGGGGCTGTATAGTGGGTAGGGGGGCAGTGAGGTGGAAAGGGGGCAGTATAGTGGGTAGGGGGGCTGTGAGGTGGGTAGGGGAGCAGTATAGTGGGTAGGGCGCAGTATAATGGGTAGGGGGGCTCTATAGTGGGTAGGAGGGCAGTGAGGTGGGTAGGGGGGCTCTATAGTAGGTAGGGGGGCTCTATAGTGGTTAGGGGGGTGTATAGTGGGTAGGCTGTATAGTGGGTAGGTGGGCTGTGAGGTGGTTGGGGGGCAGTATAGTGGGTAGAGGGACTGTCTGTGAGGTGGGGGGGCATCTGAATGGGGGGTAGGCTGTAAAAAGGTAAATACCTTTCAGTGTCCTCTTGGTCCGGTGGGCAGCTTCCCAGTAACGTGTGTGGGGGCGGAGCTTGTGGGCAGGAGGTGGAGCTTCCGTTTGGGGGCGTGCATGCGGCCGAAATGATTTTATACTGTGCAGGGAGACTGACAGGTCTCCCTGCGGCTGCTGGCAGCCTCACCAGCCCCCATCTCCTCCCTCCTTCCTCCCCTCGGACTGACAGGCTGGCACAGTCCGAGGGGAGGATTCATCAGAATGATCATTAGGGCTGTCAGCCCAGCCCCAGCTGGGCCAGTCCAGCCCTGCCACCCACTCTCTCAAACGGAGGATTTATCCGCCGAAATCCCTACCGCCCACCTGGAATCCTGAAACGCCCACTAGTTGGCGGTAAGGACCAGGTTGACGACCCATGCTCTAAGGATTATGTATATAATGTCTGTGTTACAATGCTGAGCCTGATACACTAATCATGTAGAACTCACAATTTCAATGACGGGCATAGTCCAGGGATATTGGGCAAAAAAAACACAGAATCTCCTAGATGTTATCAGAACTATTCCCATCACAGTTATCAATTTTTCGCTTTAAATATGGCCTAAAAATGTCATCCCAGTGGCAAATACAAGGCTTCTAAATGGTAACTTAAAATGTTGAAATCTTTTAGTAATCAATTAGAATGGGAGTGTAGGGCCCTCTAGTGAGCCTGAAAGTTAATTAATGGGATCTTCTACTGGGACTGGAGTTCAGTCAGTAAAATGTTGCGGTATGATGGGAGGGGCCTCCTCTTACCTTTTAAGAGGCTCCTCTGTTTCCTGTCACTCCTTTTGGTTCCTGCTATTTCCTGAAGTTCTCTCCTAGTGAATTCCTTTTCAACATGGAAAGGTCTCGTCGCTTGGTGGGCCCCCCAAAGTGGTTCAGAGACTCCATCCCTCCTTCTTCTCGATGCCCTGCAATGAAAGAACAAGAGATGAGTATTGAGGAGTTTTCTCCAACTCCTCCACCTGCTATAATTTCTTCTGTGCCTATCTCCACTCCTCCTGTTTCTAAGGTTTCTTCCCTATCTGTCTCTTCCCTTCTTTCTATTCTGTTCAGCTTCATTTACTCCTGTCCTTCCTTCCCTATCCCCTGATTGTTTTCCACCCCCCCTGTATCCCTTACTTCCTTCCCCCACGTCAGCTAAGGCCCATGTCTCATCTGCCTAGGCTGCATTTACTCAGGCAGCCAAGGACACCCCTGCTCCCACTCTACTTTCCCCTGGGGCATCCAGTGCCCCTGCCCATTAATTGCCCCCTACCTCTGTGGCAGATCAGGGGGTCCTTCAGGGCATGCTTCCTGCTGCCCCTTCTGCTCCCCTTCTGTCTGTGGCCGCTGCAGTACTTCCTCAACTCTGGCAGTACAATGTAGCCCCTCCGTGGCCGCCATTAATGGAGCTGCCGTGCGCGCCAGAAGTGACGCGGCTGTCACTTACGGTCACGCGGTTTTCACCGACCGTCTGTAAGGAGGTCCCCCACACTTTTCCAGGCCCAAGAGAGGTAAGTTGGAAGCTCCTGGGGGTGGCTGCGATAGTTGGTGAGTCATTTCCTCCTACACTTGCCAGTTTAGATTTATCCTTTTTATCTGACAACTCCGGGTCGGAGGATGAAGGCAGCACGCTGAATGGCTTCTGTCTGGTCTTCGGGAGGGTTTTGTGATCCCAGTTTTGGGTTACTCCCCTGGTAAGGTTCCTCCAAGGAATCCTTAATCGGCCTATTCTTTCCCTGAAGTGGTCAGGGACAAACTAACTAAGGAGATCTCTCTGGGTAGGATAGCTGGCCCCTTTGCTCTCCCACCTATGGAAGACTTGGTTATTTCACCATTGGGTGTAGTGCCCAAAAAGGAGCCCGGCAAGTTTAAGCTCATTCAACACAGTTAATGATGTCATTGACCCAGGCCTTAGTTCAGTCCACTACCAGATAATGCTGTGGCGTTGGTCTCACAAGTGGGCCAGGGGGCTTTGTTGGCGAAGCTTGCCATTGAGTCTGCTTTTCGCCTTCTCCCTCTACACCCTTCTTCGTTTTGGTGGATGGGTTTTAAGTTTGGTGGGGCTTAATATGTGGATAAGTGCCTCTTCACCTTTCTTCGTTTTAGTGGATGGGTTTTAGGTTTGATGCTTATTGCGTGGATAAGTGCTTACCGATGGGCTGCTTGGTGTCATGTGCTTTCTTTGAATCCTTCAGTTCATTTTTGCACTGGGTCGTGGCCTCGGCTGCAGGGTTCCTGCACGGTTATTCCCATGGGTCAGGTTTTCAATAGGCGGCTGGAGATGGCCTTTCGCGGCAGTCCTAGGGGCAAAGCTAGGATTTCCTTGTCTAAAGACATGTTGGAGGATCTTCGCATTTGGGATGCAAAAAAAAAGAAATATATATTTTAAAGGCTGTTGGTTTTAACTCCTGTGGTGAGAGGGTGCGGCTTTTGGGCGTGGTGCAGAGAGAAAGGGCAGGAGTGACGGCGACAAGGAGACTGGGCTTTTCCGCCTCTTGGGCAGTGGCCCGGCTGGGTCGCCCGCCTGCCGTCTGTGTTCAAGTTGACCGTGCCGAAGATTCTCTCTTGCTGTCCTTATGCCTCTGCTTGGGTAGATGCAACGGGTGCTTCACTGCAGGATTAGGTTGAGCCACATCCTCTTGTGGGCTGATGAGTTTAGCCCTCAGTGCCGCCACCCTAGCTAAATTTGGTTACTAGTTATATTTTACGGCCGTTCTGTTTGAATGGTTTTTTGCCATGATGCCATGGTGATGTATTCAATAAATGCGGCCAGCGATGGCTTTACCTCCCAGCGTGGTGTCTGTGTTATTTATTTCAAGGGGAATGTTGGGTTAGGGAGGGTGTTATAGGGTTAGTTATTTGGCTAAAAAAAAGGGACATAGAGATTACCCATTGGGCTATTATGTATCATTTGACCATCACATTCTTTTTCTGTATATCCAACTTGATTGGTTGCAAGTATATGCACCACCTCTTGCACAATGTTATAGAATATGCTTGTGCTTTTTTAATAGTAATAATTAAAACATTTATACTCTTATACTTTTAATATAAGATACACACTCTTGGGGCTCTGAGTTAATAGGAGGGGTTAAACATCTGCTGTAAACTCCTATGAAGCATCACTTAATCAAGACAATGTTTACATAATGTTTATGCATTGTATACCTGTTTTTTTCACACTGGAGTGGGATTCATACACATGCCTAGGACTTAATGGAACAATTTAACATTAAAATACATACATATATTCCTAATTTTAGAGTATATCAGCAACAACATTAAAATGACTGACAGGTAAAGGGAATAACATTGATTATATCATTATAATGCAATTTGTCAAGAGGTTGGATATATTAGGCAGCAAGTGAACAGTCAGTTCTTGCTGTGTTTTTATACCCCACCTCTTCTAGACTGTAAGCCCGTTTGATCAGGGTCCTCATTAAACTATTGTTCCTGTAACATTTTGTATTTTTCTCATTTATTGTTAAATGCCCCCTTTATAATATTGTAAAGCACCGTGGAATAAGTTGACATTATATAAATGCCAATAATAATGATAATCTGTAGGATGTGCTGGAACAACAAATCCGTTCCACGGAGGCAACCCCGCATCTTGGATGACTTAAAGGATCTGCTGATCATGTCTTGGTGCCAGGACACTCTCAGAGGTCTATTTGAGTCCATGACTCGACTGATCAGAGCTGTTTTGGCAGCACAATAGTGACCTACATGATATTAGGCAGGTGGTTTTAATGTTGTTGCTGATCAGTGAATTTAGATTTACTCCCTGTAAAAGTCAAATAAATAGTTTTTACTTACCTTTAGACACCCCTCAGTGCCGCTCTGGTCCACAGTGGTCTCACCTTGGTTGAGATGATCATTACAGATGATCTGAGCGAATCCAATATTCCTCATATGGAAGAATTGAATTGCTTTTGTGTATGCACGGTAATTGAAAAATCTAACAATCAGCATCTTCTCATAGAGAAGTACCTTTATAAGGAGCAGTCCGCATCTTAGTGCAGAGCATGGAGGCACTGAACAATGGTCCTGCAAAGATTTCAGGCCTGCGCCAGGGTGGTATCTTAAGTGGGTGTCTTAGTGACAGACACCAAAGGTGGCTTTAGGTACAAATGAAAACACTGCCTTTTCTCAGACAAATGTTAACAATTGTCAGACTGCAGGGACAGTCACTTTGCACCAGATCCACTGTATTGCCTATAGTGGCTCTGCTTAGCCTGTCCCTTTAACTGTGTAAGGGTAATAGTGAACAGTATAGTCAGAGATAATTGAGTTGTGTTTTTTATAATGCCTTGATTTGTCTTGTTCAATTCAACCTGCACCAGATCGGAGCTGCTGGCAAACTTTCTACCGTTTCTATATTTGACATGTGTGAGTTACACCATATTGTCTCCTGCTGATTAAACAAACAAGTAGTGTTCGGAGCAGTCGGACAGTACTGGGAAATACACCTTAGGCTATACTACAGTACACAACAAATAGAAAATGAAAAAACTTAATAATGAAGAACAAAGAACAGTAAACAAAAGTTGATTAGATGAAAAAGAGGAGAAACAAGCAGTGCTCTTCTTAACATTTATCATTGCTTTATTATTTATAGTAACAAGATCTTTTTACACAGTACAAACAGTACTTGTAACACCTTGTGAGCAAACATTAGACTACTATACAACACTGTCTTCAAAATATCATGTGCAGGAAGTACAGGTTCATAAAATTCTCAAACCATGTTATTACCAATTGATGATTTCCCACGTGAATATCCCCATAGACATACAGACGTGTTAGTTAACTTTATAAACAAACGTAACTCAAACATTGCATTACACATGCGACCTGTTAGAGAAAAGGAAGTGCAGAATTTTAAATGGCCCGGGTTTCTTTATTCTTCATAAATACATTTTTATTCTTAATATACAGTCACAAAACTAGTGACAAAATTAAAAAGGCAAACAAACCAATGCACAAAAAGCAATGCCTGTGAGAGTATCATAGTCATTGAAATATTTCTTCATTTGCTTTGTTGTGAGAATGTTGGTGCAGATTCCTGATTGCCTAAAATGAATAATTTACCATTTTTGTTTAGCATTTATTTGCTTTGTATTGGAATTTGGTACCTGTGTTCTCCTTCCATCCTCTACTCTTGTAGAGTGATATCTATCTATATATCTATCAATCTATCTATCTATCTATCTACCCACCCATCCAATATGGACAAAAGGACACACCTATTTGGACACACCTCTTAATTATCAGACCCATTGCCATAGGTGCATAAAATCAAGCACCTAGCCTTGCAGTCTGTATTTACAAACATTTGTGAAAACATGGGTTTTTCTAAAATGCTCAGTGAATTCAAGCATGCTGTGCATTAAGTCAGTTTGTGAAATGTCATACCTGCGGTTAACTGTAAGTGGTATAATTGGAAAGTGGAAGCATTTACTAACAGCAGCAACTCAGCCACAATGCAGAAGACCACATAAAGTCACAGGGCAGGATCCATGGTTGGTGGCTGCGTGCCCTGATATTATAAATAAGAAGGCACCTAGCGGCTCCTTTATTCTTTGTCCCTGTCTGATGTGTGAGTCTTGGGGTTTGCCTAATCAGTTTAGCCTGTTGGTTCCCTTCTGGGTTTAGGTGTTATTCAAGATTACTCAATCCTGCCAGCTCCCTGGTTAGAAGTCTTTACTGTTAGGGGCATTTGGGTTGCGACACCTGTGATCACTGTGTTTGTGTGGTCATTTTTTTTTTTACAGAACTGTTGCCTGAGTTTTAGTGCATTGCTGTCATTATAAAAACTAATGGTGATATAGCCCATCTGGCCTATGGGGTTTTCATTGATGGCTGCTGATGATGTTAGTCCTTTGGCATCAGAGGAGTTTCAAGTTTTATTGGACGTCACTATGTCCAAGTCTATAAATAAAGCCCTAGTCTCTGTGATGGGAGCAATGTTTTCCTTTATCTCTCAGTTAATTGCACAAGCATTTTTACACACTCAACAAGTGACTCCTTCCTACTCTCAGACTCTTAGCCTAAGCCAGAATCTGAAGGGCTCAAAGCACATACAAAGACAAAACATGTGTCTGCCTCACTCAAGGATCACTGGGTGACCCCTGTAAAGAAGGACAGTTCTGCAACTGTCATAGAGAGCATGATCTCACCATGTAAAAGAGCCCCTGGCTGGGCTGCATTTAGTTAACTTTCCTAATTAGATGTCAGAGAAGATGAGACTTGGTCTGTAGATTCCTACGAGGAGCCATCTACAGAAGACTCTGGTACGGCATCAAAGCCTATCCTTCCTTCTTCTAGTAAGTCCACTTCTGTTAAAGTTACTCCCGTGAATGCAAGTGATGATCTGGTGGACCCGCAAGGTGTTCTCAAACGCTTATCATAGGAAACATGCAATAAGTTACAGGCTGAGTGTCCCTGTCCTATTGTCCTGGACCACGTATGCAAACATCCAGAGGTTGACCCCAGATTACCCAATTTTGGTTACAGCGAATTGTCTGTATTATTATTATTATTGGCATTTATATAGCGCCAACAAATTCTGTAGCGCTTTACAATATTAATGGAGAGGGAGATTTAACAATAAATTAGACAATTACAAAAACTTACAGGAACAAACGGGCTTACAGTCACTTAATTGAGCTTTGTGCCGTATCCAAAGTCATAAAGGTTTTAACCAAGGTTTCCAAATCTTGACAAAAGATTCTCCAAGTAACAAACCCTAAGCTGGCACACCAGGTTCATTTAAAGTCATATTGGCCAATTCTGGCTCTATTTTAAGGGGGAGCTCCTTCCTACATTCTGTGGCCAATACCATGTTGGCATACCAATATCAAAGATGCGTATTTGACAATTCTAATTGCATAGACTTTCTATAATTCACGTAGCATAACAAAAGTGAAGATTCACTTGCCTACCTTTCAGGCTCTCATCAGCCCCTTGGTGTTTCACAAAAGTTATGAAACCTGTGGTGATGTTCCTCAGAAGATAAGGCACCCAGTTGATACTTTAGATCAATGATATTCTCCTCTTCTTGCAGTCCATCTATCTCTACTCTGTACTCAACTGTCATGGGCAATCAGACTCATTCAGAATTTGGATTTCCTAATAAATTGGGAGAAATCCTTTCTAAAATATTCACAAACCATCACGTTTCAGGGATTTATGTTGGATTCATCTCAACAGACAAAGTCAAGTCCATCAAAAAGGAAATCAGACACCTCTATGCTGGGATCGTGGCTCTGACATCTGGCTCACATGATTTAATCAATTTTCCCAAGCTTGTTACACTACGGGACATTTCAATGACTCAGAGCCTCATATCTCGAAACAGGCCAGCTTGAGATGGCGTCTTCTGTTTTGGAGTGTCTTCACTTGAGTGACGAGGATAGGTTGGAATTAGCTATGTGTTTGTCCCTGTTGATTACTTAGCATGTTCTTCAATTGCACAAGAAAGATGAGTTGATAGGAGAGGGTTGTGTCATTTATAGATTATAATCTCTTTGATTGGTTCATGTGTCACCAAACATGTTTTGTTAACTCTTTCATATATTTAACTTTCATTGTTTGTTTTTTTAATTTGCTGCTGAGGGAATAAAGGAAAGAGAAAAGCATAATACTTTCATATGTGTTTTTGATAAAATCATGACTTCACATCATGTAAATAGTAAAATCTGGAAAATTTAATCTGAACACCGAATGCATCTGGATATTGCTGCAGATTTGTTCTGGAAAACTGAATTATCACCACATTAATATAAGAACTGCCAATGTGGTTAGAATTTGGTTATTTTCACCCGATATTGTCCATCTAGTGTTTAGTGAATAACTCTTCATTTGTTGATTAAAATAAAAAAATTAAAAAAAACTCACTGACATTGTTAGTGGGACCTCTCACAAAAATCCTACATACAGGTGAAACCCGAAAAATTAGAATATCGTGCAAAAGTTCATTTATTTCAGTAATGCAACGTAAGAGAGGAAACTAATATATAAGATAGATGCATTACATAAAAAGTAAGATAGTTCAGGCTGTGATTTGTTGTAAGTGCAATGATTATGGCTTACAGCTCATGAAAACCCCAAATCCACAATTTCAGTAAATTAGAATATTGTGAAAAGGTGCAATATTCTAGCCTCACAGTGTCACACTCAGCTAAGTAAGCCATAACACCTGCAAAGGGTTTCTGAGCCTTTAAATGGTCTCTCAGTCTGGTTCAGTAGGAATCACAATCATGGGGAAGACTGCTGACCTGACAGTTGTGCAGAAAAACATAATTGACACCCTCCATAAGGAGGGAAAGCCTCAAACGGAAGGAAGTTGGATGTTCCCAAAGTGCTGTATCAAAGCACATTAATAGAAAGTTATGTGGAAGGGAAAAGTGTGGAAGGAAAATGTGCACAAGCAGCAGGGATGACCGCAGCCTGGAGAGGATTGTCAGGAAATGGCCATTCAAATGTGTTGGGAACTTTCACAAGGAGTGGACTGAGGCTGGAGTCAGTGCATCAAGAGCCACCACACACAGACGGATCCTGGACATGGACTTCAGATGTCGTATTCCTCTTGTCAAGCCGCTCCTGAACAACAAACTATGTCAGAAGCGTCTTGCCTGGGCTAAAGAAAAACAGACCTGGTCTGTTGCTCAGTGGTCCAAAGTCCTCTTTTCTGATGAGAGCAACTTTTGCATCTCATTTGGAAACCCAGGACCCAGAGTCTGGAGGAAGAATGGAGAGGCACACACTGCAAGATGCTTGAAGTCCAGTGTGAAGTTTCCACAGTCTGTGTTGATTTGGGGAGCCATGTCATCTGCTGGTGTTTGTCCACTGTGCTTCATTAAGTCCAGGGTCAAGGCAGCCGTCTACCAGGAGATTTTAGAGCACTTCATGCTTCCTTCCGCAGACAAGCTTTATGGGGATGCTGACTTCATGTTCCAGCAGGACTTGGCACCTGCCTACACTACCAAAAGCACTAAAGTCTGGTTCAATGACCGTGGGATTACTATGCTTGATTGGCCAGCAAACTTGCCTGACCTGAACCCCATAGAGAATCTATAGGGAATTGCCAAGAGAAAGATGAGACATGAAAACGAACTGTGGCGAAACTAACCTTGCCACTGGGCACTGGAGAAAACTAATTGCCAGCCTATTGCCATGTGACTATGGCCCCTGGGAGACTTTGCCAGTTAAAAACACTGTTTGTACTTATTGGTGTTTAAAAGACTGTTCTGGCCCTTTAATTGGAACTGGCACAATTCAGCACCTTTGATTCCCTGGGAGAATGTGCCTTCTCCTGTCCCATTGTTCTTCAGCAGGATGTTGTCCCAGGGACACTGCCAGACCAGTTTATACTGGCTGCTTTGTCTCTCCTCAATCTCTATATCAGCCCTTGCTAAACTTAAACCCCATGGCGATTTGACTGTGATTGTGGGATCTGAGCGCTCAATATATCCGAACAACGCTCAGATCCAAGCTATCTGGGGATAGGTTGAATGATGGGGTTCTGTTCAGTATGATAGGAATTATGTATTTTTGTGTATATTTGCTGTTGTTGTAAATAGAGATATTTTCTGTACCTGGAGATAATTGGCTTACCACACCCAAGCCATGCTTGCAGTCGGTCAAAAAGGACTTCCAGCTAACCTTTTAACCACTGAAGGGAACTGTATGATTTTTGAGTATGTTTGGAGTATGCTGATTCTGAAAATGTAAGTTTTATGTGAATGTGATGTATACTTTTAGAGTTATGAATATTGGGTAAAACTGTGTATTTTCCTGGCTGTGATAATTAATTTAGCCCATTGTGTTCAGTAATTATATCACAGGCAGAGGGGAGGATTTTGCTGTAATGAATGGGAGTGTCAGACATTGTTGTATTGTTTTGATTGGTTTGTGTGCTTTGTAGGCCTGTGTACCATCAGGTCCAGGGGGTGTGCCTCTGGCCTGGGAATTGTATAAATTGTGAGTGATTGCTTCCATTAAACAGATTCCTGCTTGACCCTCAATACAGAGCCTGGTCTCGTACTTGGGGGGATTATTCGTATGGATTTCCTGTTCGGCTGTTTGGAGTGTAAACCTTTCGTATGGTTTTTCCTGTTCGGCAGATTGGAGTGTAAACCTTTCGTATGGTTTTTCCTGTTCGGAGGATTGGTGTATTCAGAACAATGCAGAAGAGCTTAAGGCCGCTATTGAAGCATCCTGGTCTTTCATAACACCTCAGCTGTGCCACAGGCTGGTAGCTTCAATGCCACGTCGCATTGAGGCAGCAATTGCTGCAAAAGAGGCCCAAACCACGTACTGAGTCCATATGCATGCTTATACTTTTCAGAGGTCCGATATTGTTCTATGTACACTCCTTGTTTTATAGATTGCATGTAATATTCTAATTTACTGAGATTGTGGATTTGGGGTTTTCATGAGCTGTAAGCCATAATCATCGCACTTATGACAAATCATGGCTTAAACTATCTTGCTTTGCGTGTAATGCGTCTATCTCATATATTAGTTTCCCCTTTTACGTTGCATTACTGAAATAAATGAACTTTTGCACAATATTCAAATTTTTCGAGTATCACCTATACTAACTAGTGCAGTCCTTCCCTAAATGCCTATTTCATTGCTTGATCCTGTGTTGTCAAAATGTCTTTATTTGGACAATGGAAGATGTCTTCTTGACCACAGAGTTTATTTTTGCTCCTATACAAACTTATTACCATTACTTTGACATACTCAAAGAAGACTTGTAAAATAATCTCATATTTTTAATAGATGTTTTCCAAATAAAATAAGTTGGTACATTATAGAATTCATATATTGAAAATAACATAAATCTTGCTATTGACCATAAATTACAAAGGAAATGCAAATTCTAGGTCAAAATAATTGAAATAAAAATGTAATTGGAAAGAAATTACGAGGGGAATTTGTGTTTTGATCAAACTGTATGAAAACAATTATCTGATGTATCTATTTTTTAGGTTGCCTATATTAATACTGCATTTCCTTTTCCATTTATTTATTTAATTTACAGTTTAGTGAATAAGCCTCAAACGTATGGTGTTACAATTGCACTAATATATATTGCGTACATGCTAGCTGGAAGCACAGATGGTGTGAAAATAAATAACACAGAGGATTAAAGGTTAATAGGAAACAAAGCTGACATTAGTTTTATGTTCAGAAGAGGATTTTCAGAGAGAAAGGATGACATATGAAGTGGAAGAGTGAGTCATAAATAGACTAGGGTTGATGTTTTATCTTTTTTGCTGCGTGTTTTATGATGTTAAAGGGAATGGAGGTTAAGGATTGGGTGTCAGTTATTGATGCGAACTGCCGGCTCCAACCAGCATGTAGGACATGAAGTATTATTCTGCAGAACCTACACAGAAAATATTCATGACAGATAAACGGTAAACTTGGCCTTACGGAAAACTTATAACATTCATACCTAGTCTAGACTAGGTGTGAATGGTATCGTTTTGCCTTAAGGCCAAGGTTACCTTTCATCTGTCATGAATATTTTCATGTGCGTAAGTAGAGGTTAACGGTCTATAGGCATACAACCTTTACCAACTGATCAACCCACCACTAATTACTGAAATGAACCACAACAGACTTGCTTTGTAGTAAATAGGCCACAGCTTTATTATAAATATATGAATATTAAAACTTCAACTTAAAATAAACACTATATACATAATTATTCAGTAAAAAGATACATCGCTGACATACAACACCTTGCCAACCAAACATAACCTAGGGCAACTGCACCTTCCCCCTCCTTTCAACCAGTTCAAGGCCTTTTCTTGAGCCTTCCATTTCGTAATGCTAACAACTAGCCGCTTATTGGCTCAGTGGGCACGTCCGTTATCCATAACTGTACTTGATGTTAGGGGAGAGCCAGTGCTACCCATCCAATTTCCACGGACCGCTGTTGACAAGGGCCATATACCGCCACACGCCTGTGGGACGTCCACATGCCCGCTGAGTTCTCATTTGCTGAGCAACCAACCCGTGACAGACAAAACAAACAGACAAACAAACATGAAAAAAATAAGGGGAGGGAGGCCAGGAAGCTTTTACCAACTGATTAAGATGGCTGCTATTCTGTAAGATGGCAACCTATTTATACTATCCCACCCATCTACCTCTTACTACTCCGCCCACTGTCCCAGGACCACTTTACCACATTCCTCTGCATACACTACCCTCACACTCACATGTAATGGTAATCATTAGCTGCTTATTGGCTCAGTGGGCCATTATCCACAACTGTACCTGAGGTTAGGGGAGGGACAGCCCTACCCATCCACTTTCCATGGACCACTAGTAAAACCCTCGGTTAACAAGGGCCATATACGCCACAAGACCTGCTGGTTTCCCCCTAAATCAGCATGTCCGTCCCAACACCAAAACCATGGCCTCTTCCAGTGCATCCTGCAATGCTAAATTTCCAGTCCAACCTCCGTGAGGTGGACCCCATCACTCCTAAAATAAATTGCTGTGTTACAGCCAAAGATGCAGTGATGCACTATGAGCACCCCCAATTCCCTTTACAAACCTCGAAACCCATTATTAACTTTGATTCTGCTCTGCTCAAGAGCCTTGGGGTCTCTTGCCCCCTTCCAATAGTTCAGAGATAGCACCTTGGACCACACCAGAAATACCCTCGGGAATCTGAGCCAGAGATTAGCCAAATCTTTCTGGATCATCCAGCCCAGATCCCGCACCGGAATAGTGCCAATATCATTTCCCCCATCATGAATCAGCATAACATAAGGAACACCAAGCAGGTCAGACAAAAAGACCAATTTGGGCAACAGATGCTCTCACAGCATCCCCGGGTACCGTACCAACGGACTTCTGCCACTGCTGGTGACAGGCCCAATTGTAGTCCCCTGGGACAAACTGCAGCCCGCTGTTATGCCCAATGTATGTACGAATGGCCGATGAGCTATATTAGCTTTCCGGCACCTACAACAACAAAAGGGGAAATGGAATCAGTCCAGTTGGACGCACATATGATCGGAATCTCCCAGATTCCCATCTCCCAATCCTTTGGAAAACTTCTTCAGCCCATCCCAGGTGAGATGCCTCAGTGGCAGCCCCTATCCAAAAGTAGTGTCCCCCAAACTCTGCACTAGACAATCCCAAAACCTCCAAAGTCATGCGGAAAGCCCTGATAAATTGAAACCGGGATAAGAAACTGACATCCGTGAACCAACAAAGGACCCACACCCGCTAGGCAAACCTTCCTGAAAGCATAAAGACATGCCAAAGGACAGACCATTGAGCCAGGGATGCTATGAAACGTGACCCACGTACCTCGTCCTAGAATGTCCGTCTTTGACTTCCTAATCAAAAACCTCACTGCATCCGCTTCAACAAAGACATCCCCCAACAACAAAACCCCAGGGACTGAGTTGGATGGGCTCACAAGCTCGCCCACCCGCATGGCCCCAAAAAAGGTGAAGGAGAATGCCAACCAAAATAACACCACCTCAAATGGGGAGAAACAAACCTGTGGCAGAACTATAAACAGGCCCACCATAAGAGTGCCTGAAACCGGCCTATGAGAATTCAAAAGCTTGGGCCCCTTACGCCATCCCCTCATAACCAATGAAACCAGAACATCCTTTCGTGATGTCCAAAACCCTGGTAAGCTTAAACCAAAAGCTCAGCCCAGACAACTTCCCATACACAGCTGAAATGAACATCCCTAAGCTTCCCAGAACCAAATTAGCTGTAACATACCTTGCACACGCTCACCATCTGACTGAAAACCACTGAGCCACCTCTCAAATTCTATGCACTCGCTCCATGCCTTACCATAATGCTGCCAAGTAGACTCCGAGATCAAACCCTGGATCTAAGACATTATTCAGTCAGCCCAAACCCCACAGGTCCGCTGGGCATGGAAATCCCACCTCTTCAGCCCCGGGTGCCGCCGCCCTTAATTTCCGCTGCTGAAAACGAGAAAGAGCATCCGTTATAACATTAGCAAAGCCCTACAATACACATTCAGAAGCAAAGAGCGCAGCACCAGGCATTGCAGAAGACGAACCCCTGGAGGGGAGGAAGCAGACAAATTGTTGATGGCCTGCACAGTGGAAGTGTCACCTACGATCCCTGAGGAAATTACCCCAGATCTCTACTGCTACTACGATAGGAAAAGCACCAAGAAAGCAAGGTTCTTAGTCAACCTCACCGAATGCCAATATTTTGGCCAAGATTCAGCACACCAGTGGGCCACACAGATGGCCCCGAAACCCAATCCACCTGCGGTGTTGGTGAACAGATGGAGTTTGGCATTGGACACCTCAGGCACCTGCCAATACGACCGACCATTAAAGCCGTCCAAGAAGATGCCAGATCCTCGCACAATAGTCGAACGATACGCACATAATGATGAGGCGGTCCACCCCAGGCGGTCGCTGCTGCTAAGAGATGATTAAACACCCTTCTCATAGAGATAATCCGGCACGCAAATTGCAGCTTACCCAAGAGCGACTGCAGGTGTTGCAATTTAATCTTCTGAGGGACCCGGCGGCAGAAACCAAGCTGCGCAGTTCTAAAACCTTATACTCTGGCAAATGACATTCCCCAGCAACCGAATCAATCTCAATCCCCAAGAAGGTGTGAACACACATTCGAACCAGCAGGACCAACACACAGGAAGTCATCCAAATAATGCAACAGCGAGTTACATGCTGCCTCTTCCCGCACCACCTATTACAGGGATGTACTAAAGCTTTCGAAATAGAAGCAGGAAATCGAACAACCCATGGGCAAGCACAGGTCCACATAATAACAGTCCGAAGGGGTAAGACAAATGGTGACTCACCCAAAACTTACCCAACTTCTTAGGCACCACCCTCAATGGGGAGACACATAGGTTTGTGAGTGTCGGGGCCGAGAACCGTCCAGCCATCTGTCCAAGAGACAGCTCCTTATTGAGTTTGGCAGCCACTACCTCGGGGTGATCCCGAACCAATTTGATGTTCCAACAAACCCCAGAAGAATCCCTCACCCGATGGGGAATCCAAAACCCATCACAGAAACCCTGAGGAGCAGCTTTGCTGCCCTGCGGTTTCTATAACGGTTTAGCCACAGGAGCATCGCGCTGACGTCCACCGGCGTCCTTACCTTTCGAGACCACGTATGCAGAAAGGACCGGCCAGTCTCAGTTCTTGATCTGAGTGCATCACTATTGCATCACATTGAATGGGCACATACACACTCAGCAGATATACACATAAACATATTTAAAAGGACACTCCACTACAGAAAAACATTTAGACATAAATTAAAAAATTATGGTTTACTAGGTTTACCCGAGTTGAGGACAAACAGTTCATATTCGGTTCATCAGACCAAATTTTGTTTCTCATAGTCAGAGAATTCTTTTAATTCCAAGCGGGTTTTCATGTGTCTTGCAATGAGGAGAGGTCTCTGAGGGGCCAGTCTTTCATAGACACCAGATTAATGAAGTGCTGCAATTGCTGCAAGTTTTTTGTGGCCTCCCACTTATCTGTGGCTCTACACAACCCTGTCTCTGAACTCTGCAGGCAATTACCTTATGACTTTATATAGACAGGAGTCTATTCAATTGAACTTGGCACATGTGAACTCCAGTCAAAGTGTAGATAAGTCTGAAAGATGATCCAGTATAATGGGATGCATCTGAGCTAAATTTCAAGTGTCATTGCAAAGGGTTTACAAAGTGTCATTACAAAGTGTCATTACAAAGAATACTTACAAAATTTCCAAAGTTTTCAAAAATCTGTTTCTACTTTGTCATTATGAGTTATGGAGTATAGGCTGATTAAAACAAATAATGTAAACATTTTTAGCATAACTGTACAACATAGCCCAATGGACTTAATATAGAATTCGATTCATATAATTTCCTATGACGATATCAGCCCTCCACATTTTTTTTTAGAATATTTTAGAAAATCTATAGGTTGTCTACTCATTGTTTTTAGCTTCATTTTTTTTAGCTTTTCTCACAGTTTATTTATTTATTTTTTATATTTTCATTTATACTAGTTCATCTGCATGTGCACTGGGGTTTTTAATAATATTAACTGGTTCCTATATATGTATTTTCTGAATCTGTTTTTATTAAAGGACCACTATAGTGCCAGGAAAACATACTCGTTTTCCTGGCACTATAGTGCCCTGAGGGTGCCCCCACCCTCAGGGACCCCCTCCCGCCCGGCTCTGGAAGGGGGAAAGGGGTTTAAACTTACCTTTTTCCAGCGCTTGGCGGAGAGCTCTCCTCCTTCTCTCCTCCTCCGTCCCCGCCGCTGAATGCGCACGGCGGCAAGAACGCGCATTCAGCGGTCTCATAGGAAAGCATTTACAATGCTTTCCTATGGACGCTTGCGTGCTCTCACTGTGATTTTCACAGTGAGAAGCACGCAAGCGCCTCTAGTGGCTGTCAATGAGACAGCCACTAGAGGATTAGGGGGAAGGCTTAACCCATTCATAATTATAGCAGTTTCTCTGAAACTGCTATTATGAAAAAATGGGTTAACCCTAGCTGGACCTGGCACCCAGACCACTTCATTAAGCTGAAGTGGTCTGGGTGCTAAAAGTCCTTTAAAGGACCACTCTAGGCACCCAGACCACTTCAGCTTAATAAAGTGGTTTGGGTGCCAGGTTCCTCTAGGGTTAACCCTGCCTGCTGTAAACATAGCAGTTTCAGAGAAACTGCTATGTTTACATTAGGGTTAATCCAGCCTCTAGTGGCTGTTGCATTGACAGCCGCTAGAGGCGCTTCCGCACTTCTCACTGTGAAAATCACAGAATGCTTTCCTATGGACTAGCTGAATGCACGCGCGGCTCTTGCCGCGCATGCGCATTCAGCCGATGACGACCGAAGGAGGAAGAGAGTCCCTAGCGCCGAGGGAGCCCGCGCTGGAGAAAGGTAGGGATTTAACCCCTTCCTCCCCCTTCAGCCCGGCTGGAGTGGGACCCTGAGTTTGTTTTCCTGGCACTATCGTGGTCCTTTAATTGTTTTTCCTATATTTATAATGCTCTCTAAGATATATTTTAGATCCACTGGTATTACAAGATGAAGTAACCTTTATTTTTTTTTCTCCCATATAGTAGGATGATTGTTTTTTAAATTTGTTTTAGACCTTTTCATTATTTCATTAATTGACATTATACGTTTGTCTCTCTCTCTATATATTTTAAAATCATCATGTAATAGATTTAATGAAGTGGACTTTTTTTTACAAAGAGACATTTAGGCAATATGCCCTTCAGACCATAGACTTTCTTGCAAGTTTGTATCAGGACTAATTATGTGTAATTGAAGAGGCTACCACGCCTATACAGACAGGTATATATTCTAACAGACGGCAACCACCTAAACGTGATCTGAGGAAGCCACGCAGGCGAAACGCGTCATCACGCAATACGACGCACGACGTCAGTACGTGCCACAAGTACCTCCTATTCCCGAAAGCACCCGACCACTGAAAGACCGCAAGTGCGTGCCGCGAGTCAGAAGTGGGAACCGAACCAACAGCGTTCCAGGGAGAAGGTCTTTTCTTTTAAATACTTTGTATCAATAAAGGATTAACTTTTACTTTGTTGCCGTCCTGCTTACTTCAAGCACATCATCCTACTGTTTCGACAGAGTCCTGCAGATAGGACACAAAAGCTCTTACTTTATTTATCATAATTATCAACAGATTTACACTATTATTTCTTTTTTGTTTCTTAATTTCCTTGTTTGTATGTGGAGCAACTTAAAGAGAAATACTCCCTCAAATCTTTTCCGTTTCCACATTCTGAGGAGTAAGTATTCTTTGTTTATTTTTCCAAAGTGCACAAAATTCACACACAGTGTGTAATACTGGATAAACATTTGCACTTGAATCAATTAATACATTGCATTTGCACTTTTTTCACTGCTTTTTTTTATTGTATAAATAACTATTCACAGGTAGTAAAATACTGTCAATTTAGCACTTAAAGGCACAGCGCACTTTTTTCTTTTCTTATACATTGTTTAAAGTGTTTGTAGAGCAATTTTCACTTTTATTAGTGCTTGCTAGCTTATTTGTGATATTTTATATGGTTTTTCACTAATACTAATTTTACAGCGCCATTTCTTACTTGATTTTTTGTATTTTGTAAGGGTACAACATAAAAAAATATGAATAGGTCTGAATACTTTCTGAATGCCATTTGTCCATCAAACTAATGTAGAGAGGGCCCTGGTGCAAGAAATGCACCATTTGCCCATCCTTGCAGGGTTTCATTTGTGAGCATTGTTTGTGCGTTTGAATGTAAGCATGTTTTGTATTGAGTAAATGTGTGCATGTAAAGGTGTAATTGTATCTACTGTTGCCATTGGAATGTGATGGTGTGTTTGTATGTAGTGTTGGCTTTTAAATGCAGGTGTACATTTGTGTGTAGTGTTGTCATGTGAATGAAGGGGTGTTTGTTTATAATTTGGGTGTTTTAATACAAGGGTGTGTTTGTATGTAATGTTCATGTTTGCAGGGGTGTGTTTTTATGTTGTTTTGGTGTTTGATTGCTAGGATGTATGCATATACACACATACACTGCCACATACATAGGTACACAGACAAACATACACATTTACATACACAGATACACACAGATAAACACTGAAATATACATGCATTTAGATGCACACTGACACACATAGATACACACAAACACCTTGACACATAAAAACACCCTGACACACAGATACACACACTGACACATACAAGCCCATTGACATACAGATATTACACACTGAAACATACAAACACACAGATACACACACTGACACTTACAAGCTCCCTGACACACAGATACACACACTGACACACAGATACACACACTGAAACATACAAAAACCCTGACACGCGGATACACACACTGACACATACAAGGCCACTGACATACAGATGCTCACACTGACACGCAGATACACAGAATGACACATACAAACACCCTGATTGTTGAAGAAGTCACATAATATCCATTCTATCAATAGGTAGACATATTCTGTTTTGATGTATTCAGTAAGTTTATTATGTTGTTGATTGTCATTTATCTCCATTATATCTCTTTAAGGGCCCGTCCACTCTCCAAAGTATAAAGCATTTTACCAAAATATGATTATTGCTTCTTTGACAATGGCATATAATCACTGTCTCAGTTATGTCTATAGCCCTTTACATTTTCATGTTAAACATCTTCAATCAATTTTTCTTCTGTCTCCTATTCTAATTATCACATTGATTTTATTATTTCATCCTAATGGAATCCCCCCCCTCTTTTTTTTCTTTACAAAATTTATTAAAGGGTTTTTGCCATGCATGCACAACGGCATCCAAATGTTTTCCTACTGGAAAGCATTGGATTGGCTGAGATCATCAAGTTTGATAATCTCAACCATGAAGGTGGAGCCAGACATGCCAAGACCAGCGTGTCAAAGATGAGTAAAACCACACTTTTAGCACATTTGGAAAGGGGCCTGGAGACCTAAACAGCCATACCAGAACTATAGTGTCAGGAATACATGTTTGTATTCCTGGCACTATAGTACTCCTTTAATTTGTTCCTCTGAGTAAGTGTCATTGGATTGTTGTAGTTCCTCCGCTCCATATAGAAACAAATATAACTGACATCCAGGACACCAAATATCTATTCAAATTATGATGAGACCATTTTAGTGAAGGTCTCACTGTGACCTACCTGCAAAGTTAAAATCCATAAAGGGTATTTACAAAAGTGAGAATTCAAAGTGAATTGCAAATTTTAGGACAGAGTAGCTGATCTGAACTCATAGCTGACTTAGAGGATTTTTCCAGCTCTGCTATTTTGACCTTATATTTTAAATTCACTTTGAATTTTCACTTTAGTAAATAAGCCAGTTCTAATTGCGTTATTGAATGAATTGAGCGTTCAGGTAATTTGCTAACCCAGTTACAAATGTCCAGGCTCTTTGTTCTATTGAAATATTGTTATCATTCTGGCAGTAACAATTCATTTATTTCCCCGTGGCACTGAAGGGGTTAAAACTTTTCATGTTCTTAATGGTGTGTGAATCCAAATTTACAATGTTTTCCTGTGTAATTGAATCAGACTATTCATTTGTAGACGGGATGCAGCGTGGCTGGGGTCTTGTGTCACCCAGGAAACTGAATCTGCCAAATGATCAAACATTCACTCGGGCCTAATTAGTGTGTATCTTGTCCAGTAATTGGTCCTCTGGGTGAGGGTTAAAAAGCCTGTGTTGATTACATCTCTATTTCTAACTCCAACAAAAGAGATAAATGGTTTCTTTATCAACATATGTTTCTTGAGTGTCTAGCTGTTTCATCCTTAAACTTATTAAATGTTCAAAATAACTCGGTAACAGGATTTGGAGGATCCAGAACTCCTCAGTTACTGATGCAGACGCTTTAATATTCTCTGATTTGTTTTCTAGCTTGCTAAAATACTAGAAGCAAAACAAACAAAGAGGGACATAAACAAAGGACTGGACATGTTTTTTTTATTTTTTTTTATTATTATTCGAGATCAACGATTTACATCACTTCAATGATACAAATTTTAATGTATTGTTTCTGGCAAAATATTTTATAAATATGTATTGTATATGTGTGTATGTAAAGTGGATGTAGTGTGTGTTGTGGATGCACTGTGTGTCTGTTTATAGTGGATGCAGAGTGTGCGAGTAGTGAATGCAGTGTGTGTAGTGGTTGAAGTGTCTGTTCATAGTGGATGCAGAGTGTGTGAAGTGAATGTAGTGGATGCAGTGTATGCAAATTACTGGGCTTAAATAGGGGATGTGGCTGTAAGCAGTTTTTTAAAAATGTCTAAGTTTATTCCCCCCTTCCTGCCTTTTACATGTGGCCAAAGGGAGTGGATACTACATTCCCTGGTGGTCCGGTGGCACAGTGGAGGCTCCCAGCAGCTTGCTGGCTTGCATAGTGAAGTGGCAGTTCTTGCTCTTCCTCTCCCCGGAACTGTGCCATGTCATGGTAACCCAAGCAATGCTCTGACAGTCACGACTCACAAGAGGCCCTGCTAGAGGTGGAAGCTGCAGTCTTCTGGGCCCCCTCTTTACTATGCAAGCCAGCAGTGACTTGTTGTCCTGTGGGTGTATACAGGGCCGCCATCAGAGGGTGACAGCCATGACTGTTGTTACAGGCCCGGCGGCCATGGGGGGCCCGGACTGCTCTGGCAGTCCTGGGCCCCACTTTCTTTCTCTGCACACATAGATAGCGAATATCGCGATCTATGTGTGCAGCCACGGGCCCCCGGCTCCCTGTTACCGCAGAGAGGGCCCAGGCAGCACACTGCTTCTCCTCTCTTCTCTCTTCTAATAACTCTTGCGAGACCCGCGGAGCGTTGCCATGGGAACTCGGGTCTCGCGAGAGTTATTAGAAGAGAGAAGAGAGGAGAACAGGCAGTGTGCTGGGCTCCCTCTGCGGTAACAGGGAGCCGGGGGGCCCCCCCACCGGACCACCAGGGATGGAATCTCCCCCCTCCCTGGACACAGATAAGCAGGGAGGGGGGAGAAACATTTAATTTAATTTACACATTGCACATTTACACACACACACTGCATACACTAACACAACACACACACACACTGCATACACTAACACACACACACTGCATACACTAACACAACACACACACTGCATACACTAACACACACATACTGCATACACTAACACAACACACACACACTTCATACACTAACACAACACACTGCATACACTAACACAACACACACACTGCATACACTAACACAACACACACACACACACTGCATACACTAACACAACACATACACACTGCATACACTAACACAACACACACACTGCATACACTTACACAACACACACACGCCATACACTAACACAACAAACACACACACACACACACTGCATACACTAACACAACACACACACTGCATACACTAACAAAACACACACACTGCATACACTAACACAGCACACACACATTGCATACACTAACACAACACACACACACTACATACACTAACACAACACACACACACTGCATACACTAACACAGCACACACACATTGCATACACTAACACAACACACACACTGCATACACTAACACAACACACACACACTGCATACACTAACACAACACACACACTGCATACACTAACACAACACACACACACTGCATACACTAACACAACACACACACACACTGCATACACTAACACAACACACACACACTGCATACACCAACACAACACACACACTGCATACACTAACACAACACACACTCTGCATACACTAACACAACACACCTTGTGCTTTGTCAGGGGCCCCAAAATTTCTGATGGCGGCCCTGGGTGTATATAAATCGATTTTGAGAGAGGCTACATGAAAAGTATGTGGGGCTATGGATGAATAAGAGACCATCATGTACCCTAACACCAAAACAGCTGGTTAAACAACGTTTGAACATCTTCAAGCAAAATATAGTGTCACAACTGGAAATAAATGGACTATAGAAGAAATCAACCATACACCATGATGAGGAAGAAATTCCCATACCCACATTCTTACCTGCAGAGAATTGTCAACCTGCATCCATACCCCAAGATGGCATAACGAGCCATAAGGGAAATTATCCTAGAAAAACTAGCAGTCATTAACCTGCGGACAAGACTACCGAAGATCACTGGAAAGCAACCACCAGACAGCCTACTAGCTGCAGTTAATGAAGCACTGTCCAAAATCCCATCCTGCACCATCACAGAAATGAACAGGCTCATATATGCCACATAATTAGTGGTCCTCCAGCTACTTGACTACAAGATCAGGCCCATGGGGATTACGACTGGAAGCCAAGATAAAGCACGGAAGGGAATTAGTGAACTGGATCAACTTAACAGAGGTGGAAAGATCAAAGAGAGATCCTGGCTGCTGCGGAAGTACAAGGATATGCCCATACCGGAGGCGCTGAGCAAAGCCTGACAGCACCGGCAACCAGACTGAGCAGATACACCAGAGAAGCAGAGGCTAAGAGAATCAATGCCCTCTTTACCTAAGAACCATCCAAGGTGTATGCACAGCTACAAGGTAACAACCACATCTCATCGCAAGACCCACTCAGAGCTGAGACTGAAGAGTACTGGAAGAATATCTGGGAGCAAGGAGCATCGCATAACACTGAGGCCCAGTGGCGTACATACAGGGGTTGCATGGGTCACAGCTGCAAACCAGGCCCGTCACTCCAAGGGGCATGGCCGCCCTGCGGACCCCTGCAACCGGGTGCCCGCCATCATGTTTTGCGGTCCCCAGGGCCGCTGTTTAAGGGGTCCATTGGGTGGCCCATGCTGTTAGGGCCACCCAATGGGTATGGATTTTCAGGGGGCCCGGTCAGCGCTGTGGCACTATAACAGCGCGACTGGGCCCCCTGTGATGAGATCACACGCTGGGAGGAAGTGACTGCCCCGTTCACTCCTCCCAGCATACACAGAGCCTGAGCGTGAGGAAGCAGAGGAGGGAGTCAGAGTGGGAACTCTGACTCCCATCAACCTGAGCCACCACTGGACCCCAGGGAAAGTCACCCTCCTGCACCTAAAAGGTAGGAAACAGGAGGGTGACTTAAACATTTCGTATTTGTGTGTGTGTTTGTTTGTATGTATGTGTGTGTGTCTGTCTGTGTGTGTATGTGTGTGTCTGTATGTATGTGTATGTATGTGTCTGTATGTATGTGTGTGTATGTATGTATGTGTGCCTGTCTGTTTGCATGTATGTATGTGTCTTTGTATGTGTGTGGTTTGTGTCTGTATGTGCCTGTGTGTATGTGTGTGTGTGTGTCTGTATGTGTCTGTGTCTGTCTGTATGTATGTGTCTTTGTATGTATGTGTGTCTTGTGTGTGTGTGTGTGTCTGTCTGTATTTGTCTGTGTGTCTGTCTGTATATGTATATGTGTATGTGTGTGTGTCTGTATGTATGTGTCTGTCTTACTGTATGTATGTGTGCTTGTCTGTATGTATGTTAGTTTGTATGCATGTGTGTCGTGTGTGTGTGTCTGTCTCTGTGTTTATTTGTGTCTGTCTGTGTGTATGTCGGTGTGTATGTATGTGTACATATCTGTTTGTATGTATGTGTGTCTGTATGTAAGAGTGTCTGTATGCATGTGTGTGTGTGTCTGTCGAGGGGAGAGTGGAAGGGGGGGGCATGGATCAGTTCCGCACCTGGGCCCCATGGATTGTGTGTACATCACTGCTGAGGCCCAGTGGCTACTAGGCATGCTGCTACAACAGGAACCGGTCACAGTCAAAGATATCCAACAGAGAGCAGCACACATGAAGAGCTGGTAAGCCCCAGGACCTGACATGATCCACAACTACTGGATAAAGAAGTTAACAGCGCTGCATGAATGCACTAACACTAACATATGACCCAGCTACTAGCAACAGGCTCCCACCCTGACTGGCTAACACAAGGCAGAACAATACTGGTCATGAAGGACCCTCACAAGGGAACAGCACCATCCAACTACCGACCAATAACCTGCCTCCCCACAAAATGAAAACTCCTGTCAGGCATCATAGCCTCCAAGATCCAAGGGCATATGAGTCAATATATGAGCAATACTCAGAAGGGGATTGGAAACAACACCAGAGGATAAAAACACTGGTAGACCAAACAGCACTGAGACACTAATCCTAGCAGCACAGGAGCAGGCACTGAGCACCAGATCAATAGAAGCTGGAGTCTACCACACCAGGCAAGACCCAAGGTGCAGACTGTACAAAGAGGCCTCTGAGACAGTCCAGCACCTAGTAGCTGGATGCAAGATGTTAGCAGGAACAGCATACACAGAGAGACACAGCCAAGTTGCTGGGATTGTGTACTGAAACATCTTAACAGAATATGGATTGGACCTGCCTAATTCCAGATGGGACATACCACAAAGGGTAGTTGAGAATGACAGGGCTAAGATCCGGTGGGACTTCAAGATCCAGACAGACAAGCAAGTGCTGGTCAACCAGTCAGACATCATGGTAGACAAGGAACAAAAGACTTCAGTCGTCGTGGATGTGGCAATACCCAGTGACTATAACATGAGGAAGAAGGAGAAGGTGAACAAATACCAAGGACTGAAAGAAAAACTAAAAAGGATGTGGAAAGTGAAGGCAGTAGTAGTCCCAGTTGTGACAGGAGTACTTGGGGCTGTGACTCCCAAGTTCGGGGAGTGGCTTCAACAGATTCCAGGTGGGAGATCTGAGATCCCTGTCCAGAAGAGTGCAGTTCTAGGAACAGCTAAGATACTGCACAGAACCCTCAAACTCCCAGGCCTCTGGTAGAGGACCTGAGAATGAGGAATAAACATACCAACCAGGAGGGGTGAGAAAATCAATTATATATATATATATGAACACATACACATTGTAAGTATAGGGCCCTGGCCTGCTGGCCCCCCTGGTTGGCCACATACGGCTGTATTGGCTCTACTACCCTTATCCCTCTGATGTCAACCTTGACTCTAATGTTTGTGTGTGGTATATTGGACCATAAAAGCAAAAATCATGTTAGAAAGGAGCATTAAGTACTATCCACGGGCAGAAAATCCTGCTAAATCCAGTCAATGAGACTTTGGAAAATTGAATCACATACAAAAAACAGCAAATACAAAATAAATACTTACTAACTAAAACGTGTTTTTTTTATGTACATCCTACATTAATGTTTTATTTTTCACCTTAATTTAATACCTCAACATGGAGTATTACAAGACACTGGACCCCTATAATTCTTGGTTAAGATGTATCCTCTCTGACTGCTGTGATGGACGCACACTCACTCACACACACTATCCAAGTCAGGCTACTTTGACTTAACATTTGAAATTCACTTAAAATTTTTGGAAATTCACACTTTGCTAAATAACTCTCTTAGTGTACATTTAGAATCAAATGTGTAGAGATATAACACATAATTATTACTAAAACCCTTATTTCATAGAATCCTTAGATGCACTGAATACAGTGGGAACCTTACATTCTTTTGACCAGGGTGTCTTCTTTGTTGGAAGATGCATTCAGCATGATAACTGCTATGATACTCAGACAGCCTTCCACCGGCTCTTGGGAGTTGATATTCTATAATATCTCAGATGCTTCCTGTAAGTAACATGTGCAATAGGTATTCTGAGAGTGGCCACTGCAAAGGAAGCAGGGTGCAGTAATAATTTAGTGCACACAATGAAATCACTCATCAAGGAATAGACCGATGGTGAAAGGTAAAAGGCAGAAATGTCACTTTAAAAAATTAACGGAAGGAATCATGGCCAAAATGTGTCCACACTGGCAGTGAGAATGGGAATGACAATGGTCTCCACTCAGCAGGGCTCATGGAACATCTCACGTTAAACATTTTTCTCGTTTTTTTCTTGATTATAGTTTTGCATTGCTTGCGCTTCATTATTTTCAGATAGATTTTATCTTCAACTAAAAGGCTGTAGCAAATTTTAACATTTAATACGGGTATCAGTTTTACCCATTGCCTGTTGATCATAAAACATGTTTTAGTGCATACTATGTGGACTAATTTGTGTTGAATTGTGGAGATAGCTGGAGTGACAGTGTTCCATTAAAAATAAAATATAAATTGTTTATGTTTTGTCAATCCTATATATAGTACATATTGAGCATGTCAAATATAGGACAGAGATGAGTATAAATACAAGTCATTTTAGGTATTTCATGTCAAGATAACAGGTAGCACAGTCATTATATACCAATTTTTGAAAATTAAAAGTAAAATAAAATAACAGTAAGATCAGTGGGAACAATTATCCAAGTATAAGAGCCCATAAGGAAACATATTCCCTTGTTGAATAAAGTTATTTGCGTGGTAAAACCACACAAACATTTTAAACAACAGATAACATCTCCGAAACATATATAATTAGGGAATAATGGAAGTCATATTCTCAAACTGAACTAGTGTCAAGAGCCCAAGTGCTCCAGTAAAGATGTGAGTGATCTATTCCGGGTGCAGGTTTTGTCTAGGAACAAATGGAGTTATATGGTGCACATCAACAACACAGAATGGTAGGGTAGGTGGAGGATGACCCAGTTGAGGACACAAGATCTAGGGTTCGCAGGATGGAGGGATAGTTCTAACTAGATGTCAGCTTACATTGCTGGTCCTCAGTTTTCAATTATTAATTACTCTTCCTGCAGTCATTTTATCAACAATATCTAATATCTATTTATCACAATAAATAAATACTACTGTAGGAATTTTTCCTTGGGGGGGTGGGGGGGGGGCAAAATTGTAATGACATCCATGCTTGGCCCCTTTTTGAAAGTGTCATGAAAGGGAAGGAGCATAGCCATTTTCACATAAAGCCAGGATGAATAGCGTTTTCACAACTATGGTGTCAGGAATATATGTTTGTATTCCTGACACTATAGTGTTCCTTTAATCAAATTAAAGGAACATTCTGGTCACCATAACAACTTCATCTAAATGAAAATGCTATGATGCCAGGAAGCCCCTGGGCGCTCTCTTTCCTTTAAGGGGTGAAACCGCTCTCAAATGGTTTACCCCTAAAGGCTTCCTCCAGCTCCAGATTTCCAGGTCACTTAGTGGTATTGGGCTTCTGAAACAGAGTGTCAGGAAGTGCAGATTGACGTCAGGAATGGGTGCCGCTGATTGGCTAGAGTGATCAGCTGACGCTCTAAGCCAATCGCTAGTTCCCGATTCATAAAAGTGTTTTACGTTTTTATGAATGGGGAGCTACTGTTTGGCTTAGAGCGTCAGCTGACCCTGTAGCCAATCAGTGGCACCCCTACCCAGCGGCACTCTGTGCTTCCTGACACTCAGTAAATAAAAGTGAACACATGAACACTGATATTTTTTTTACTTGGGGAGATGAGAAGTCCAAAGTTTCCCTGCCAGGCCCAGGTACCAACGCCTTATGATGTGGTGTGCAGAATGAATTGCTCCAATCTCATTTTCTTCTCCTTCATTTGACACAGTCTTCTTTTTCTTCTGAAGCTCCTTCTGCTCCTTTACCTTTCTGTTACTTTCTACTTATTTTGCGATCTTCTGCTCCTTTCTCTTTCTGATCCCTTTCTGCTCCTTGCAGACCCTTCATTCTCCTTGCATGCCCTTCCTGCTCCTTGCAGGCCCTTCATTCTCCTTGCAGGCTCTTCCTTCTCCTTCTTGCCCCTTCCTGCTCCTTGCAGACTCTTCCTGCTTCTTTCTGCCCCTTCCAGCTTCTTGCAGCCCCTTGCTGACCCTTTCTGTTCCTCTTGATTCTTTCTGCCCCTTCCTGCTCCTTCCTGCTCCTTGCAGACCCTTCTTGCTTCTTGCTGCCTCTTCCTACTCCTTTCTGACCCCATCCTTGCTCCTTGTTGCTTCTTTCTGCTCCTTTGCATTGTGCTCCTTCTGTCCCTTCCTGCTCCTTTTTGCTCATTGCAGACCATTCCTGCTTCTTGCTGCCCTTCCTGCTTCTTTCGGCCGCTTCCAGCTTCTTGCAGCCCCTTGTTGTTACTTCTCCTACTTTACCTTTGTGCTCCTTCTGATTCTTTCTGCCCCTTCCTGCTCCTTGCTGCCCCTTCCTGCTTCTTGCAGACCCTTCCTACTCCTTGGTGACCCCTCCTGCTCCTTGCAGACCACCCCTACCCCTTCCTGCTGCCCCTTCCTACTCCTTGCTGACCCCTCCTGCCCCTTGCAGACCCTTTCTACACCTTGCTGACCCCTCCTGCTTCTTGCTGACCCTTCCTGCTCCTTTCTGCTCCTTCCTGCTCCTTGCTGATCCTTCTTTCTCCTTTCTGCCCCTTTCTGCTTCTTGCTGCCTCTTCCTACTCCTTGCTGACCCCCCTTGCTCCTTGCTGCTTCTTTCTTCTCTTTTACCGTTGTGCTCCTTCTGTCCCTTCCTGCCCCTTTTTGCTCATTGTAGACCATTCCTGCTTCCTGCTGCCCTTCCTGCTTCTTTCTGCCCTTCCTGCTACTTTCTGCCCCTTCCAGCACCTTGCTGTTCCTTCTCCTACTTTACCTTTGTGCTCCTTCTGATTCGTTTTGCCCCTTCCTGCTCCTTGCTGCCACTTCTTTCTCCTTGCTGCCCCTTCCTGCTCCTTGCAGACCCTCCCTGCTTCTTGCAGCCCCTTCCTGCTCATTGCTGACCCTTCTTGCTCCTTGCAGACCCTTCCTGCTCCTTGCTGACCCCTCCTGCTCCTTGCTGACCCCTCCTACTACTTGCTGACCCCTCCTGCTCCTTGCTGCCTCTTCCTACTCCTTGGTGACCCCTTCTGTTCCTTGCAGACCGTCCCTACCCCTTCCTGCTGCCCCTTCCTACTCCTTGCCAGCCATTCCTGCCCCTTGCAGACCCTTTCTACTCCTTGCTGACCCCTCCTGCTTCTTGCTGACCCTTCCTGCTCCGACCCCTCCTTTTCCTTTCTGCCCCTTCCTGCTCCTTGCTGCCTCTTCCTACTCTTTGCTGACCCCTCTTGCTCCTTGCAGACCCCTCCTGCTCCTTGAAGATCCTTCCTGCCCCTTGCAGACCCTTTCTACTCCTTGCTGACCCCTCCTGCTTCTTGCTGACCCTTCCTGCTCCGACCCCTCCTGCTCCTTTCTGCCCTTTCCTGCTCATTGCTGTCCCTTCTTTCTCCTTGCTGCCCCTTCCTGCTTCTTGCTGCCTCTTCCTACTCTTTGCTGACCCCTCTTGCTCCTTGCAGACCCATCCTACTCCTTGCTGACCCCTCCTGCTCCTTGAAGACCCTTCCTGCTCCTTGCTGCCTCTTCCTACTCCTTTCTGACCCCTCTTGCTCCTTGCAAACCCTTCCTACTCCTTGGTGACCCCTCCTGCTCCTTGCAGACTGTCCATACCCCTTCCTGTTGCCCCTTCCTACTCCTTGCTGACCCCTCCTGCCCCTTGCAGACCCTTTCTACTCCTTGCTGACCCCTCCTGCTCCTTTTTTCCCCTTCTTGCCGGCCTATCTTTCTCCTCGCAGACCCTTCCTGCTTCTTGCTGACCCCTCCTGCTCCTTGCTGACCCCTCCTGCTCCTTGCAAACCCTTCTTGCTCCTTGCTGCCTCTTCCTGCTCCTTGCTGCCTCTTCCTACTCCTTGCTGACCCTTCCTGCCCCTTGCAGACCCTTTCTACTCCTTGCTGACCCTTCCTGCTCCTTGCTGATGCCTCCTGCTCCTTTCTGCCTCTTCCTGCTCCTTTCTGCTCATTGCAAACCATTCCTGCTTCTTGCTGCCCTTTCTGCTTCTTTCGGCCCCTTCCAGCTTCTTGCAGCACCTTGCTATTCCTTCTCCTTCTTTACCTTTGTGCTCCTTCTGATTCTTTCTGCCCCTTCCTGCCACTTATTTCTCCTTGCTGCCCCTTCCTGCTCCTTGCAGCCCCTCCCTGCTTCATGCAGACCCTTCCTGCACCTTGCTGACCCCTCCTGCTCCTTGCTGACCACTCCTGCTCCTTGCTGCCTCTTCCTACTCCTTGCTGACCCCTCTTGCTCCTTGCAGACTCTTTCTACTCCTTGGTGACCCCTCCTGCTCCTTGCAGACCCTTCCTACCCCTTCCTGCTGCCCCTTTCTACTCCTTGCTGACCAGAGGCGGCTCTAGACTTTGCAAGGCCTTAGGCGAAAGTCAAACATGAGTCCCCCCATTTACACCATTAGTGAAAAAAATTGCCGCAGCTCCCTATGCCGCTGCGTTGTGAGCACTTTTACTGTAGATATGACATAAATTGCTAATCATTTGTATACGATTGCTGGGTATGGTTGTATAGCCTGACATTTCCCCACATATTCTAAATTCCTTAACATGTATATTATCATATATGTGTTTCCCTATGTATTTTATATGTATGTATGTATGTATGAATTCATGCATATATATGTTGCTTGCAACTTTATCTTTGCATTGCCCATATCATAACACAACCACACTGCAGACACACGCACACATTTAAACACTAATACACAAATACATATACACACTGATACATGCACATGCATTTACACACACACACAAACACACTGATGCACACATATTGACTAATACAGACATACAGTCACAATGTGTTTATCTGGCTGTGTGTATTTCTGAATGTGTCTTGCATTGTCTGTCTGTGTATGTGCCTGAGAGTGCGTCTGACAGTGAGTACCCTTGTATGTGAATGTATGTTTCTGTGAGCATGTGTATGTTTGTGTCTAGGACCGTATGTGTGTGTGTGGTAGCTGCTTGCGGTATTTTTTGTATATGGACTGTGGCCTTTGTGCATTTTGTCTGTGGTGACAGTGTGTGTGTGGGGAATGGTGACAGGGTGTGTGGAGGGAGGTGACAGGGTGTCGAAAGGGGAGACTGTGTGTGTGAGTGGAGGGGATAACAGAGTGTGAAATGACGTGAAAGAGAGTGGAGGGGGCTGACAGAGTGTGGAGAGGTGTGACATAGTGTGGAAGGGGGTGACAGATTGTGGAAGGGATTAACAGAGTGTAAAAGGGGGTGACAGGTCGCTGAGGGAGGGATGGGGTGACAGAGTTAGGGGGTGGCAGAGTGAAGGGTGGGCAGGTGGCTGAGGGAGGGGTTGACAGGTGACAGTGTCAGAGAGGGAGAGGGTGACAGGGGTCAGAGTGAGGTTAGGAGGGGGTGATAGGGGGCTTTGCGATGGGGTGACAGAGTGAGGGAAGGTAGGGGTGACAGGGGACAGAGTGAGGGAAGGTGGGGGTGACAGGGGACAGAGTGAGGGAAGGAGGTGGTGACAGGTGTCAGAATTAGGGTAAAGGGGGTGACAGGTGGCAGAGTGAGGGCCACAGTGAGGGGGTGACAGTTGTCAGTGAGGGAGGGGCTCACAGGGGGCAGAGTGAGGGGGTGACAGAGGGCAGAGTCAGGGAGGGAGGGGGTGACAGCGGGCGTAGGGAGAGGATGACAGCGGGCTTAGTGAGGGGGCGACAGTGGGTTTGGTGAGGGGGTGAGCAGTGGGCTTGGTGAGGGGGGCGACAGGGGACTTAGGGGTTACAGACTTGGTGAGGGGGTGACAGGGAACTTAGTGATGGTGACAGGGAACTTAGTGAGGGGTGACAAGGGGCTTAGTGAGGGGTGACAAGGGGACTTGGTGAGGGGCGACAGGGGACTTGGTGAGAGGGCGACAGGGGACTTGGTGATGGGTCACAGGGGGCTTAGTAAGGGGGCGACAGGGGGCTTAGTGAGGGGGCGACAGGGAACTTAGTGAGGGGGCGACAGGGAACTTAGTGAGGGGTGACAGGGGGCTTAGTGAGGGGTGACAGG
>OW240914.1:283648739-283873950 GCA_933207985.1 Pelobates cultripes
GGGTGACAGGGGACTTAGGAGTGACAGGGGACTTAGGAGTGACAGGGGACTTGGTGAGGGGTGACAGGGGACTTAGTTAGGGGTGACAGGGGGCTTAGGTAGGGGGTGACAGGGGACTAAGTGATGGGGTGACAGGGGACTTAGAAGTGACAGGGGACTTAGGGGTGACAGGGGACTTGGTGAGGGGTGACAGGGGGCTTAGTTAGGGGGTGACAGGGGACTCGGTGAGGGGTGACAGGGGGCTTAGTTAGGGGGTGACGGGACTTGGTGAGGGGGTGATGGGACTTGGTGAGGGGGTGACAGGGGGCTTAGGTAGAGGGTGACAAGGGACTTAGTTAGGGGTGACAGGGGACTTGTTGAGGGGTGACAGGGGACTTAGGGGTGACAGGGGACTTAGTTAGGGGGTGACAGGGGGCTTAGGTAGAGGGTGACAGGGGACTTAGGGGTGACAGGGGACTTGGTGAGAGGGGACTTAGGGGTGACAGGGGACTTTGAGGGGTGACAGGGGACTTAGGGGGTGACAGGGGGCTTAGTTAGGGGGTGACAGGGGGCTTAGGTAGAGGGTGACAGGGGGCTTAGTTAGGGGGTGACAGGGGGCTTAGGTAGTAGGTGACAGGGGACTTGGTGAGAGGGGACTTAGGGGTGACAGGGGACTTGGTGAGGGAGGGGTAACTACCTTTGCAGGTGTCCCTGGTGGTCCAATGTCCTGGCTCCCTGGTGCTCCGGCGGGCCTCCTATCCGGTCTGCAGCTCCGCGGCAACGCTCTAATTGGCTGGGGATCGTAAGACACTTCAGTCTGCAGCTCACACCCGGAGGAGCTGCAGACTGAAGGCTGGCTCTCCGGGCGGACTGAGGGGGCCTCGCACCCGGCGGCATAAAGGGCAAACCGCCGGGTTCCCCCTGATGTCGAATCCTCGGTCATGGACCGAGGATCCGACATGTATGTCTGCCCTTGGGCGATTTAGGAGGCCGCGAGGCCCCAGCCAACGCGAGGCCTTAGGCGGCCGCCTAAATCGCCTAATTAGAGAGCCGCCTCTGTTGCTGACCCCTCCTGCCCCTTGCAGACCCTTTCTACTCCTTGCTGACCCCTCCTGCTTCTTGCTGACCCTTCCTGCTCCTTGCCGACCTATCTTTCTCCTTGCAGACCCTTCCTGCTTCTTGTAGACCCCTCCCACTCCTTGCTGACCCCTCCTGCTCTTTGCAAACCCTTCCTGCTCCTTGCTGCCTCTTCCTGCTCCTTGCTGCCTCTTCTTACTCCTTGCTGACCCCTCTTGCTCCTTGCAGACCCTTCATACTCCTTGGTGACCCCTCCTGCTCCTTGCAGACTGTCCCTACCCCTTCCTGCTGCCCCTTCCTACTCCTTGCTGACCCCTCCTGCCCCTTGCAGACCCTTTCTACTCCTTGCTGACCCCTCCTGCTTCTTGCTGACCCTTCCTGCTCCTTGCTGACCCCTCCTGCTCTTTTCTGCCCCTTCCTGCTTCTTGCTGCCCGTTTCTATTCCTTGCTCACCCCTCCTGCCCCTTGCAGAACCTTTCTGCTCATTTCTGCTCCTTCTACTTTACCTTCCTCTATGCTGTCTCCACCCCCCCCCCGAACCCTCACTTACCTGATCTGTAGGCTGCCTCTGTGCTGCTCCCCTGTGGTTTCAGTCATGAGGGAGAGGCAGGGATAAGCTGTAACTGACACGGACCTAATTTTTGAAATTTTTGTATTTTAAAGAATTTCCATCAAAACATTTTTGGTTTGATTTTAATTTCACTTTGAAAAATTTTGGTCGAAGTCAAACTAACTGTATATTGGTAACGTAAGTATAACGCTATCTCCTAACCATCAATCATCTCTTTTTTTTGCTACCTCTTGATTGGACTGGAGATCCACCCCACTTGATCTGTCCATCATGGCAAACTTTGCGGCATATTTGTCCCTATCAGAAAAAACCCCGCCTCTTCTCTATTATATCTGCTTTTTTTCGCAAGTCAGTTCAACTGAGATTCTGGAACATAGCAGTACATAATTTGGAATTTTGGACAATCTCTAAGTGTAGTTTAAATAGCAGTAATGAACGTTTGATTGGCTAACATCATTGTTGCGATGCCAAAATGTATGAATGCAATGAAACACATATGACACAAACAACTGTGCTTTAAAATTTATGCATGCGTCTGGAGTACCATAAATTAATGCGGGATCTCAGCAACAAGCATGAAACACAATGCCGGAATGAAGCAGGTCACTAGAATACGTGGCATAGTGATTCAGAAGGGAACAGACAATGGGCAATTTAAAGAGTAAGGAGAGATTCTGTTTTGGACAACATTTATGAAAGTGTTCAAAAATTTTAAAATGGGAGAAGTCACCAATAGAATATACCTTCAGCTTCCACTGGTTTCCATGCTAATTGCCACACTTTTAGTATTTTAGATCACTTTAAGAACATAACACTTAATATATCTCCCCTAATAAATGGCCAGATGTACAGTCAGTGAAAAGAAAAGGCAATTAGTGGCATGATCCATCAGTATATAGTTACAGGATTATTCACTAAAGCGAGAATTCAAAGTGATTTCAAAAGGTATTTCAAATTTAAGGCCAATGTAATCAAATTGGAAAATCTAACTTACAGACTTTTTCTAATTTGTCTATTATTGTAGCGGAGATACAATATTCCACAGATTATCTCCGCTTAAGATCCCAGTGAGGCTCAGGAACAAGTGATGATAAATCCATAAAGCAAGGCTTCCAGCAGGTAAATTAATCCAAAAGTATCCCCACAGCAATCCCAATAACTGGACGACACACAGCATCAGGAGCAGAACTGAAAACCTTTATTCCACAGTGGCCTTATAAAGCATGCTCCCATGCAAGGGAGGGATCTTCATCAATTATTACAGTACCCAATCCGACAATAGTAACCTCCCACACATCTCCTCCCCTCAGCTTGACTCATAATCCCCTTATACTGTACACAAATTCCCCCAATTTCTGGATGTACCCCTAGACCTAGGGGTACCCCTTTAAATGGCACATCCCCTGGTAGCCCTGATCTGGGTGAGCAACATATCCAAAAATCACCCAGATCGGACCAGGGGTTCGGGAAATTTATGGAAGTACTAAAAAGACCGACCGCGCTGGAGAGAACAGCCGAATTGGGTTCCATGCGATGGGGCCCTGCGGTCGGTCCCAGTATAAGGGAATAAATTACACAAAAGGCTAAGGCTGCAGAGATCAGTTAGGGTTCGCCTGAATCCCCTCGTTCGGTTGTTTCTGTCTACCGAACGAGGGGCCGTTCGGTAGGTTGGAACCGAACGGACCGGGCTTGTGGAGGTCTCAGCGGTGTTCGCCTACTCGAGTGTCCGATTTGGGTTCCAGACACTCGACGGCAAAACACTGCTGTTTTAAAATGGCCGCCACCACGTGTTCGTTTCCCGAATGGCGGCCACCCCGAGAACAAAGGACCTACTGCATAGCTTGTTAATTACCCGTTTGCAACATTGCTGCAAACGGGTAATTGAAGGCACACTTCACACAGGGGAGGTCTGATTGTTCGGTAGTTTCATTCCCTTAGTTTATTCGAATGATTCTACCGAACAATCAGACAAATACACTTTATTTAAACACATACAAAACCAGCAGTTTACCCGAATGCAGTTATACACATGTAATTTTCAGGACAGCCCAGTGCCATCCGCTACAATTATGGCCTTAAATTCAGAATTCACTTTGAAGTCTCACTTTAGTGAATAACCCAGTTAGTGGTTAAATCAAAATAATGTTTTTAGATTGCTAAGAAGTAAAGTAATCTTTGGAAAAGTTGAAATTAAATCTCTACTTTTTTCATTTAAAAATATAAAATATTATTTGATTTGTATTAATATGTGCATTCATTTTTTCCAGGTGAAATGTTTACCAATTAAAAAAAATAAATAAACAAATTAAAATAAAATAAATAAATATAAATAGATATATATATATATATCTTTTTTGGGCAAATACAGTGATACAAACCAAAAAGTCGAAGTTTTAGTCTATTCAGACTTTTATCAGATAAAAGTGTGTATATATATATATATATATATATATATATATATATATAATAAGTAAAGTTGCCTAAATGTAATAAAAAAATATAGATATAGCATTGGAATAATTAAATTGACTTCATATTAGAAGGGCATTAATTAATAAGTAAAATTATTTTAAAATATATTTTCCGTAAAGTTCACAATTAGAAATATTTTTTGTTTGATTTGTTATCAAATATTATTCTTATGATTAATGCTCTTTCATTTTTCCGATGTACAATTTAGCTCATTAGCTATAAAATTAGGTACTTTGCAAGCACGATCTAGAGAAAAAAATATAGGAAATTATGTTATTATGTTATAAACATAGAGTATCGGGAAATTCACGGTAATCCATTCCTTGCAGAGTCCTCTGACTTTTACAATGACTGTTTACACCTGATGCTAATCACTCCTATATTGATCTAAAATGTTCTGACCCGGCTTCATGTTTACCCTGCAATCCCACATCTGAAAGCTTCTCTTTATGCTCAATTATACAGAGTTAGGAAAAGCTTTTATTATACAGAGAAATTACCTCGGCGCTGTTTTGGAGCACGCATAAAATTCTGGCTGAAGCACTCAGGGTCCCTACAAGAGAGGCTCACATCCTAATGTGAGTAATGGCTTATCTTTTCATTAAGTAGAACTGAATTGTTGCAATTATTTACTGAAGAACATTTTAGAGCATGAATAATTCCTTCTAAAATGGGATATTTGCTTTTGAATATTTACTTTCTTTTCCCCAATGCATTTTTAATAAATACATTTTCTGATCAATTATTATTATTAACAATTACTTATAAACTATCCTAATCTGTTTTACTTACAATGCTTTTTCTTGAAGCATATTCAGTGTCTATGATTACTACAGCTTAATATAATGGTTCTATTGTCTATATCCTGTCCATGCAGGATTTTTCAGAGAAAAAGCAGTGTTTACATTGCTGCCTTGGGACATATCCAGTGGCAGTCATTTAGACGAGGTGCTTGCTAGGTCAGTGCTGCTCCTCTAGTGGTCGTCTAACTGACTGCAGCATTAATGTTCACTGTCCTCTTTATGGAGGCGCTGAACTTTGCCCATAGAGATACATTGAGTCAATGCATCTCTTTGAAGAGATGCTGATTGGTTTAGAGCGGCATGCGCGATAGTCTCCAATGGGAAAGCATTGGATTAACTGAGCTCATCAAGTTTTATGATCTCAACCAATAGGGCTTAGCGTGGTCGGGGTCAGCTGCGACCAGACCTGTGCAGCACTGGAAAAAAGTTGAGTAAAATCACCTTTCACTCAGCTGACAGGGGATCTGGGGTCCTAAATATGGATATCAAAGCTATAGTATCATGAACACACATTTGTATTCCTGACACTTTAGTGTCCCTTTAACACAACTGCACTCCACAGTAAAACATGAGCTAGACAGGAAAAGAGAAGGTGAAAATCTGTGTTGCGTTATTTCAGTAAGATATTAAAACCACACACACAGCACCATGGTCTCATTTTGTTTTATTGCATTAAACTTAAAGGGACATTATAATCACCAAAACAACTTTAACTTAAAGTAACAGTTATTGTGCATAGATAATGCCTCTACAGTCTCACTGCTCAATTCTCTGCCATTAAGGAGTTAAAGCACTTTGTTTATGCAAACTTGTTTATCCACACCTCCCTACATGTGACTTGCAAAGTGAGAGCTAATTTTTACACTTCCTTTATTACAAATGCTATTTAATTTAGAATTTCAAATTAGAATATTCTGCACGATTAATAGCTTGCTAGAGTTTGCTGGAGTCTCCTGTGTGCGATTCAAGTTCAATTTACAGAGCAGGAGATAAAATTGAGAACAAGTAAGTTCACATCTGATTGAATATTATTCTTTCTTTTTGCAGGCTGTGTCAGCAAGGCCGGCCCATCCATTGACCCCAGTGGGGCCACGGATCCAGGTGGCACTGTGACAGGGGCATTTTGCCACCCCTGTACCTTTAAGAAATCTGGAGCAGCCTATTTGCACATATATATAGCGATTACCAATATACATATATGCTGTTCCAGGCCCATGATGGTCCAGTGGAGCTGGAGGACAGTGAAGAGGGAGCCCTTAGAGTGATCTTACATCCCCAACAGCAGCAGGTCTTCTCTCTCTAGCCACGAGAGCGTTACCACGGGTTGCCATGGCAATGCTCTGGCATGCATTGCGTGGAGCATTGCCATGGCAACCCGTGGTAACGCTCTCGCGACACGCGAGAGAAGAATACCTGCTGCTGCTGGGGATAAGATCACTCTCAGGGCTCCCTCTTCACTGTCCTCCAGCTCCACTGGACCATCATGGAATCATGTATCCTCCTCCCTGCCCACAGGTAAGAGGTAGGAAGGGAGGGAATGAGTTAAAATTAAAAAATAAAAGACTGCTCACCCCCCACAAATTTACTTATCACCACAAACACACAATAACACCACAAACACACACTGCATGCACTACATTCACTATACACACACTGCATTCATTATATACACCCACACTGCATTCACTATACACACCCACACTACATCCACTATACACACACACTGCATCCACTACACACACACTACATCCACTATACACATACACACTACATCCATTATACACACACACTACATCCACTATATACACACACAATATAAACATCCACTACATCCACTATATACACACACACACTGAATCCATTATACAGACACTGCATCCACTATACACACACACTACATCCACTAAACACACACTACATCTACCATACACACACACTGCATCCTCTATACACACACTGCATCCACTACACACACACACACTGCATTCATTATATACACCCATACTGCATTCACTATATACACCTACATTACATCCACTATACACACACTACATCCACTACACACACACACACTGCATCCACTATAAACACACATACACACACAAACTGCATCCACTACACACACACACACCACATCATATCTACTATACACAAAGACTGCATCCTCTATACACACACTGCATCCACTATACACACATGATCTGCATTCTCTATCTGCATGCTGCATCCACTTCCCTATACACACTGTGCATCCATTATACACACACACGCACAATCTAATACACAGACACTGCATCCACTGCTTCCACTACACAAATACATACTCTAAACGCACTACACTGTAGCGTTACTTACCTTAACCGGGGGCCGGTCGCGGTCCTCTCTTCAAGCCGCGCGCGGTCCTGCGGCTGCACGAGCCGCGCGCGGCTCATCCAACTACTTCGGATGGAGGGCGGGCAGTGACCGCGTGAGGCGGTCACGTGTCCCGCCTGAAACTAAGAGCGCGCCGCGAGTCTCGGGCGCGCTCTTAAAGGGACAGTGGGTGCCTAAATTGGAAAAGGCATCCCATTGGTCCCTGTCATGCCACACTCCCCATACACTTACCTTTTGGGGGCGTGGATATGACAGGGACCAATCAAATTAGATGTTTAGGTATTTATACTCACCTTCTTCCCTTTGTTCCTTGCCCTATCGTGGTTTCTGTTTCAGTTCCCTTTAGCGCTTGTAGTGTTCAGTTGTGTTTTCTCGTATTGACTTTGGCTTCGTATTCTGACTTCGTTTTCGCTTTATCCTTATCTGTACTGTTTGCCGGCTTGCTGTTTTCCGTGTACCAGACCCCGGCTTGTCCTAGTTTACGCTGTCTCTCTGTGCCCTTGACCTCGGTTTGTTCCTGGCTCTGTCTTCTCTCATATACGTCAAGTCCGGCCATTCTAAGGTCCGGTAGACGTATCTCTCCTCTGTATTTGCCTCTGTTTAGCTGGATCCTGCGTGTAGGGGTATATTCTCGTTACATTACGATAGGGCCATGGACCCCGCAGATTTAGCTCAACAGATGGCGTCCCATGAGGCAAGATTTGTAGAGCAGGATCACCGTATGGATCAAATAGCTCAGGCTCTCCAGACGCTCCTAGCTAGAACCGTTCCAGCAACTACACCTAACCCTCCTACGCCCCTTCTCCCTGAAGTATCTACTTTGCCTAATACTTCGGCCCATTTAACACCTCCTCCTAGGTATGGAGGGGACTCTAAGACTTGCAGAGGGTTTATTAATCAGATTGAATTTCACTTTGAAATGTATCCACGTTCATTTCCCACAGAGAGGTCTAAGGTTGGGTTCTTTATGCACCAACTTACCGATAAGGCACTTGAGTGGGCAAATCCTATTTGGGAAGCTAATGGGCCTATGGTACATGATTTCAACAGTTTTCTTACGGCTTTTCGTAGAACTTTTGACACAATGAAAAGGTCAAAGAATGCCGCAAGAGCATTAATGAGAATTAAACAGGGTTCTAGGTCTGTGGCTGATTATGCTATTCAGTTTCGCACTCTTGCTTCGCAGGTAGATTGGACCAACAATGGGTTAACTACTGCCTTTATGGAAGGTTTGTCAGATACGATATTGGATGAGGTAGCAGCTAAGGAGCTTCCTATTGCCTTAGAGGACCTTATCGATTACCTCATTGATATTGATAATAGAATTCGTGACAGGCTCTATACCAAGAACAGGAATAGACGTTTTGTTACACCCATTAACCCCAGAGTTAATATACCAGAGAGTGTTAAAGTGTCTGAGGAGGAACCTATGCAATTAGGGGTTGCCAAACTCTCTGATACTGAGAAATTACATAGGAGAAGGGAGGGACTCTGCCTATACTGTGGTAGGAGAGACCATATGGTAAAGGAATGTCCTTTACTCCCGGAAAACTCTCGCACCTAAGACCTTATAGGGGACTGGCCTTGGGTGTGATATCTAAGTCTCCTAAATTGCCTCCTAACCGCTTGCTTCTCCCGGTTTCTTTATATATGGGAGAGATTTGTATAGTTGACAACATATATGCTCTGGTTGACTCTGGGGCAGCTGAAAATTTTATAGACTCTGGCTTTATAAAGAGAAACAACATTCCCATCAGAGAGAAGGAGATACCCTTGGCCGTTGAGGCCATAGATGGTAGACCATTAAGTTCTCCAGTTGTTACTCATGAGACTGAACCACTACACATGTACACAGGGGTTTTACACTACGAAACCATTCGATTCCAGGTTATCACCTCTCCCTCTTCACAGTTAGTATTAGGGTATCCATGGTTACGTGCTCACAATCCCATTTTTGACTGGGAGACAGGGCAAATAAAATCATGGAGTAAGGCCTGCCACGAGTCTTGTACGTTGGAAGTCACACCTTTGAATTCTATTGAGGTACCTACCAGTCCTCCTTTGTCTATGGTTATACCCCCTCAGTATTTATCTCTAAAGACTGTTTTCGATAAAAGGGAGGCTGAGAAATTACCGCCTCACAGACCCTATGATTGCGCTATTGACTTGTTGCCTGGCACTATACCTCCAAAGGGCAGGGTGTACCCCTTATCGGTTCAAGAAAACCGTGTTATGGAGGAGTACATCAAGGAATCATTAGAAAAAGGGTTTATTAGGAGATCCTCTTCTCCAGCTGGAGCAGGGTTCTTCTTTGTATCGAAGAAAGAAGGTGATTTAAGACCGTGTATAGATTATAGAGGTCTAAACAAAATCACTATCAAAAATGCATACCCTATACCTTTGATTACAGAATTATTTGACAGGCTGAAACATGCCACTGTGTTCACTAAATTAGACCTTAGGAATGCATACAATTTGATACGTATAAAGGAAAATCACGAATGGAAGACTGCATTCAACACTAGATCCGGTCATTACGAATACACTGTTATGCCATTTGGGCTTTGCAATGCCCCAGCAGTATTCCAAGAATTTATTAATGATGTATTGAGAGATTTTATTCACACATTTGTTATCGTATACTTGGACGACATTTTAATATATTCTGCAGATATACACACTCATCACAGACATGTTACGACAGTTTTGAAGACCCTTCTTGCTAATGGTCTTTATTGCAAGCTAGAAAAATGTCTGTTTGACCAAACCGAAGTCCAGTTCTTGGGGTATTTGATTTCCGCTAAAGGTTTTCGTATGGATCCCCAGAAGCTAGCTGCTGTAATAGAATGGCCTCTACCGCAAGGTCTGAAAGCTATTCAGCGTTTTCTTGGGTTCTCCAATTATTATAGACGTTTTATCAAAGGTTTCTCGTCCATTGTAGCACCTATCACTCGTATGACTAAAAAGGATGGCAATACTCGTGTTTGGTCTACCGAGGCACTTCAGGCTTTTGAATTTCTTAAAACTACGTTCGCCTCTGCACCTATTTTACAGCATCCTGTCCCCTCACTGCCCTATATACTTGAAGTTGATGCTTCGGATATTGGGGTAGGTGCTGTCTTGTCCCAAAGAGAGTCGCCTGAGAAGCCATTGCATCCATGTGGCTTCTTTTCTAAACAAATGTCCAAAGCAGAGAAAAATTATGATGTGGGTAATCGTGAACTCCTTGCTATTATTTTAGCACTTAAAGAGTGGAGACATTTGTTAGAGGGAACTAAGGATCCTATCCTCATTTTTACGGATCACAAGAACCTATCCTATCTTAGCGAAGCCAAAAGATTGTCTTCCAGGCAGGCTAGGTGGTCACTATTTTTGTCTCGTTTCAATTTTATTATCACCTATAGGCCAGGTGATCGCAACACTAAAGCAGACGCTCTGTCCAGACAGTTCGAAACTACTGACAAACAGGAGATTGATGTTACTCCTGTCATTCCCCAGACAGGATAATAGCTACTACTATTTTGTCTATTTCCTCGTCCCTCTTGCAGACCATACAAGCGAAACAAAGCATGGCACCTAGCGAGAGGCCTAATGATAAACTGTTCGTTGATGTTCCTGAGAGACGGGATATTATGTCATTATATCATGATACTAAGACCGCTGGACATCCTGGTATTTCCAAAACGGTGTCAGCTGTTTCTCGGTATTTTTGGTGGGATTCCTTACGAAAGGATGTCACTGACTATATAAGTGCTTGTACTACTTGTGCCTGTATGAAATCCTCCCGTAGAGTTCCTTGTGGGCTGTTGCATCCGTTACCCGTTCCCGAGAGACCTTGGTCTAACCTGTCCATGGATTTTATTGTTGAATTACCCCCTTCAAATGGTAACACAGTAATCCTGATGATAGTGGATCGGTTCTCCAAAATGGCTCACTTCGTGTCTCTTCGCAAGTTGCCCACATCTAAGGAACTGGCTCATATCTTCGCTAGAGAAGTATTTCGATTACATGGGATTCCCGTATCTATTGTATCCGATAGGGGTAGCCAATTTATTTCCAGGTTCTGGAGGGCCTTTTGTTCAGAAATGGGTATTTCTCTCTCATTTTCTTCCGCTTATCATCCCCAGTCTAATGGGGCTGCTGAACGTGCCAACCAGTCTCTGGAGCAATACCTCCGTTGTTTTGTGTCTCACCATCAGGACAATTGGTCTGACCTGCTTCCTTGGGCTGAATTTGCTCGGAATAACGCCACTCATGATTCTTCCGGCAAGAGCCCTTTTTACGTTGTCTATGGCCAGCATCCCGTTGTTCTTCCGGCTGCACTCCTCACAGGGCATGCAGTTCTGGAAGGGCTGGTTTGCAGGGAGCTTCAGGTGGACTCTGCTACTCGCCAGAAGGCTCAGGCTGACAAGCATCGCAGAGCAGCTCCGTCCTATGTTGTGGGGGACAGGGTTTTGCTTTCCACGCGGAATATTCGTCTCCGGGTGCCTTCTATGAAATTGGCTCCCCGCTTCATTGGACCTTATCGTATTATACATAAGGTTAATCCTGTTTCTTATGCCTTAGGCCTGCCTAAGAATCTACGTATTCCTAATGTTTTTCACACCTCATTGTTGAAACCTTTCGTACGCAACCGCTATACCCGGCATACTCCTCCTCCCCCTCCTATCTCGGTGGAGGGTCATGAGGAGTTTGAAGTGTCTGCTGTTCTTGACTCTCGTTTCCTTAGGGGTCGACTTCAGTACTTGGTACATTGGAAGGGTTATGGGCCTGAGGAGCACAGTTGGATTTCGGCTGATGCTGTCCATGCTCCCCGTCTTGTGCGCTCTTTCCATTCTCGTTTTCCTGCCAGGCCTGGTCCTACCCGCCCGGGGGGCGTGTCCTCAGGGGGGGGTACTGTAGCGTTACTTACCTTAACCGGGGGCCGGTCGCGGTCCTCTCTTCAAGCCGCGCGCGGTCCTGCGGCTGCACGAGCCGCGCGCGGCTCATCCAACTACTTCGGATGGAGGGCGGGCAGTGACCGCGTGAGGCGGTCACGTGTCCCGCCTGAAACTAAGAGCGCGCCGCGAGTCTCGGGCGCGCTCTTAAAGGGACAGTGGGTGCCTAAATTGGAAAAGGCATCCCATTGGTCCCTGTCATGCCACACTCCCCATACACTTACCTTTTGGGGGCGTGGATATGACAGGGACCAATCAAATTAGATGTTTAGGTATTTATACTCACCTTCTTCCCTTTGTTCCTTGCCCTATCGTGGTTTCTGTTTCAGTTCCCTTTAGCGCTTGTAGTGTTCAGTTGTGTTTTCTCGTATTGACTTTGGCTTCGTATTCTGACTTCGTTTTCGCTTTATCCTTATCTGTACTGTTTGCCGGCTTGCTGTTTTCCGTGTACCAGACCCCGGCTTGTCCTAGTTTACGCTGTCTCTCTGTGCCCTTGACCTCGGTTTGTTCCTGGCTCTGTCTTCTCTCATATACGTCAAGTCCGGCCATTCTAAGGTCCGGTAGACGTATCTCTCCTCTGTATTTGCCTCTGTTTAGCTGGATCCTGCGTGTAGGGGTATATTCTCGTTACATACACATAATACACACACTGTATCCACTACACACTGCATAACATAATGGACGTGGGCGTGTTTTGGTTGGTGTGATTTTGTTGGAGGGGGGGCAAAATTTCATCCTTTGACCCAGGCAGCACAATGCTTTGGGCTGGCCCTGTGTGTCAGTCACAGCCAGGGGTGGTGTGGCTAGGGCTGCATGCACAGAAACAAAAGTGATTTAACTCTTAAATGGCAGAGAATTGAGCAGTGAAACTGCAGTGACATGATCTATGCACCAAATCTGCTTCATTAAGCTAAAGTTGTTTTGGTGATTATAGAGTCGGTTTAAATACTTTTTTTTCATGCTATCAATGAAAGGCATGTGTGCTAGAGAGACCTTGAAGTCTGTCTGTCTGTCTATCTGTCTATCGATCTGTCTGTCTGTCTATCTATCTATCTGTCTGTCTGTCTGTCTGTCTGTCTGTCTATCTATCTATCTGTCTGTCTGTCTGTCTGTCTATCTGTCTATCTGTCATTCCTTCTGTCAGTCTGTCTGTCTCTGTCATCTATCTTTATAGGTAATGGTCACTGCTGCCATTTGAATCAGAATGAAACTATAAAACTGTGATAAAGATATGGCTCAATGTGTCTTATCTACCAAATGCACTTAGGTTTGATTTGTCTTCTCAGGGAGACTATGTTTCCACCAGGTCGCATTTCAGTCCTTTATTACAGCTCTTCGAATCAGTCATGCTGATGTCTCTAATGATGAATTGGTAGACTGACTTTGAGAGAGCGACATTAGCCCACACATATATAAAAAATGCAAAAAGATCCGGCGAAACAGCACTATCCGTGCATTCTTTTCTTTTTTTTCCTTCTTCCTTGTTGACAAGCAAACTCATTAAACTGCAATTCATAATTTATCCTTTGTAATCCAGTCTAAACAGGCTATTTATACACCTGAGCACATCTCTTCAATTTACCAGCGTCCCTTGGTACCCATTCAAAAAGGGCGGATTTGGATTACATTGTAAATGTGCAATGAGATTTAGTGCCATGGATGTCTGTCACGTATCAAATGTACCCCCATTATATAAGCCACCCTTTAAGTGTCAGTGGGATAAAGCATATTTAGAAATAAACAAACAAACCGTTATACAGCTAATTTAAAGGTGAATCGAGACTTTGCGGAGTTTTTAATATAATGTTTCCTTATCCTCCATATTTGACAATGCTGCATTTGTAAAGTGTGAAAAATTAAATAAAATGTGGAAATCTCCACCTCTCTATCAAGCAACTGGGTGCCTCCATCTTAGCTCCTTCTCATTCTTTATTGTAAGTTATACTTTTTGAACCTGGTAAAGAAAACATACAGACAAGAGGAGAAATGAAACAATGTTTCTATTTCTTGTCATCGTTGGCAATGTTTGCACTGTCTGTGTCTGGAGTAAACTGAATGTCATTTCGCTAACAACTAAAGCAGGGGTGGGGAACGCCGTATAAGCAGGGCCGCCATCAGAAATTTTGGGGCCCCTAACATAGCTCAAGGTCTGGGCCCCCCTTCAAGCCCGCCTCCAAATCCCGCCCACAGGAATACACACACACTAACAGATACAAATACTGAAACAGACATACACACATGCATAGGGAGATACTGACACACACACACACATATACATGCAGACATACATACTGACAAACATACATATACATACACATACTGCATACTGATATTTACATACATACTGACAGGCATACATACATACAGACACACACAGGCATGCATACATACAGACACATAGTGGCATGCATACATACAGACACACACTGGCATACACGCACTGGCATATATACACGCATACACTGGCATACATACATACATACACTGGCATACATACACACTGACACACACATACACTGGCATACATACACTGGCATGCATACATACACTGGCATACATACACTGGCATACACACATACACAAACTGGCACACATACACTGGCATACACAAACACACTGACATACACACACACTGGCATACATACACACTGGCATACATACACACTGGCATACTGGCATACACACACTGGCATACACATATACACTGGCATACATACATACACTGGCATACATGCACTGGCATACATACACTGGCATACTTACATACACTGGCATACATGCACTGGCATACATACACTGGAATACATACATACACTGGCATACATACATACACTGGCATACATACACTGGCATACACACATACACTGGCATACTTACATACACTGGCATACATGCACTGGCATTTATACACTGGCATACATACACTGGCATACATACATACACTGACATACATACACTGGCATACACACATACACTGGCATACACACATGCACTGGCATACATACACTGGCATACATACATACACTGGCATACATACACACACCTCATCCCCAGCCACCCTCCTCTCTTCCTTACCATTTCGTCGCAGGAGGGTGGCTGGGGATGATGGGCATCGGCTGCCTCTCTTTAGGCTGCGTCCTCCTTCCCGCGCGGAGTAAAGTGGGAAGAAGTGACCGGATGTCACTTCCTCCCAGCAGCACTTACTTCTGGCTGCATTTTTTTTTTTTAAAGGGGCCCGGTCGCGCTATTACAGCGCTGATCGGGCACCTGAACATAATAGGGCCCATTGGGTGGCCCTAAATGATTGGGCCACCTGATGGGCCCCATCAGCGTGTGGGCCCCGGTGCAAATGCACCGGCGGCAGTTCCGCTGATCCACGTGGGGCCCAGGCGGCCTGGCCCGTGACAATTGTCACGCCCTGATGGCGGCCCTGCGTATAAGGCCCGCAAAATCACTTGGACTGGCCCGTGGAGAGCAGGCCCTGCTGTCTGCCTTTCGGGCTGGTGGGAAGATCAAAGATCTCCCTCAGCGGTCTCCGGACAGTTTACGGGGGAGGGAGCTAGGACCCGGTAGCCTGCTGGTCAGGAGGAGAACCCGGGAGGATGTGATCCTCCTGTGAGCATGCAGGTCAGAGCGTTGCCGCACGTTACCACGGCAATGCTCTGACTGCGCTGTGCTCGCGGAAAGAAAATAGTGAAGTCAGCCTGCAGCCGGAGGAGCTGCAGGTAAGGTGCACGCAAAACCACTGGACCACCAGGGATTGCAGTTATATGTCCTCTCCTTTGAGGCCAGAGGTAAGTGCATAAATTTCTTTCCTCTTTTTAAATTAAAAAAAATATATAGATTTTTTTCCCTGATCCCCCCCACCACAATAAAGACCACTGACACACACTACACCACCTTGCACACATACTGCACCCCCCACACACACACAGCAACCCTCAGACAAATCTTGTCTGCTGTCTTTGCAAGTTCTTCCCCTTCTAACCCTGTCTAGACTTTCTGTGGCTGTCCAATCACAGACTTCCTAATGCAGCTCAATGAGAAGCCATTCCAAGGAATGTGCTCTGGGCAATTGCTGCCTATTGAAGTTAGCTCAACTGAGTTAACCAAACCACAAAGTAACAGGACCTGTTGTCTGATTGAAAGCCAGGGGGGTGTAACCAGCTTAATTTTTAAAAGTGTTAATTTCTATGGAAATCAGCACTTTTTAAAAAAAAGAAATGAAAAAAGGAGGACACACTCTTCACACCATAAGCTTTTCAACAAGCTAAGGTGATTTAGGGGTCTGCAGTATCCCTTTAAGAACAATTCAGAAACAGAGTAAGACTGAAACATAATGCTTTGCATACAATATATTTGATCTCAGAACAAAAGGTGGTGAAGTATTTCATAAAAATCCACCATTGTCCGTATACATTAGTGCATCTGAACTCAGACAGTAGGGTAGTTTCATATAGACTTTATTCATACATCAGAGGGTAAATGGGCATGTGAACATTTCCTTCCTTTTCTCTCTTTCAGCTTTCTGGGTTTGAATAGATCTTCCTGGCTACTTGATGCAACTTTCAATGAGCCAAATACGTAATGCTTAGCTTTATTCAAAGATGATGGTTCACTTTTTGCAAGATTCCTATATGTAATTTGGTAGATAATTTCACTTATTTGGAACATAGTCTTTGGCCTTTTTGGCTAAAAAAAAAGTTCATCATAAAATGTCTATGTGGAAATAAAGGCACCCATCTGCTGCTAAAGCTTGGGTGCATTGAAGCCAACACCAAATTCTCAGATAACATTAGTAAGCATTCAACAAGGCAAAATGGGACTTGTAACGTGATGCCATGACGACGCAGAGTGGGCGGAGCATCTGAGAGACCCGGGCAGGGCCAGCCTTAGGTCATTAGTCGCCCTGTGCGAACATTCTTCACGGCGCCCCCCACCAAGTTGCCTGTATACAGTCACACACACAGGCATAGGCAGACAGTGACACAAACAGTTACAAGCAGACAGTCAGACACGCTCAGTTACAGCCAGACAGTCTCACACACACACACACACACAGTTACAGTCAGACAGTCACACAGCCACACAGTCACACAGCCAAACACACAGTTAAAGGCAGACAGTCACACACAGTTACAGGCACACAATCACAAACAGTTACAGGCACAGAATCACAAACAGTTACAGGCATACAGTCAAAAGCAGACAGTCACACATACTTCATTACAAGCAGACAGTCATACACACTCGGTTACAGGCATGCAGACACTCACACACGCTGATAGGCACACACACACTCAGTTAAAGGCAGATAGTCACACATACAGGCACACACAACGGCACAGCTACAGCGAGACACAATTGGAGTCACACACAGGCAGACAGTCACACAGGCAGACAGACACACACACACACACAGATGCAAACAGTCACACACAGGCAGACAGACAGTCACACACAGACAGGCAATCACACAGGCAGCCACACACAGGCAGAAAGTCACACACACACACACATGCAGACAGTCACACACACAGGGAGGCAGTCACACAGTCACACACACACAGGCAGTCACACACACAGGCAAGCAGTCACACACACACACACACACACACAGGCAAACAACCACACACAGGCAGATAGTCACACACAGGCAGGCAGACAGTCAAACACACACACAGGGAAACAGTCACACACAGGCAGTCAGATAGACAGTCACACACACAGGCAGGCAGTCACACAGACAGACACACAGGCAGGCTGTCAGTCACACAGACAGACACACAGGCAGGCTGTCAGTAACACAGACACAGTCAAACACACACAAGCAGTCAGTCAGTCACACAGACAGACAAACACACAGGCAGGCAGGCAGACACACACACACACACACAGGCAGACAGACAGTCACACACAGACAGGCAATCACACAGGCAGCCACACACAGGCAGAAAGTCACACACACACACACATGCAGACAGTCACACACACAGGGAGGCAGTCACACAGTCACACACACACAGGCAGTCACACACACAGGCAAGCAGTCACACACACACACACACACACACAGGCAAACAACCACACACAGGCAGATAGTCACACACAGGCAGGCAGACAGTCAAACACACACACAGGGAAACAGTCACACACAGGCAGTCAGATAGACAGTCACACACACAGGCAGGCAGTCACACAGACAGACACACAGGCAGGCTGTCAGTCACACAGACAGACACACAGGCAGGCTGTCAGTAACACAGACACAGTCAAACACACACAAGCAGTCAGTCAGTCACACAGACAGACAAACACACAGGCAGGCAGGCAGGCAGACACACACACACACAGGCAGACACACACACACACACTTACCTCTTGCCATTATGGCTGAAAGGGGGAGTGGATGCAGTTGGATGATGGGGAAGCAAGACTCTTTCCTTCTTCCTGTGCAGAAGTTACCAGGGGCTTTGGGTATGTATTAGCCCCGCCTCTGCCTCGCTGTAAGCCCCGTCCCGTCTCCCGATAAGCCCCACCCCCGCCGCCCCGATTTTTTTTTTTTATATAGACCCGGGTGAAGAATAATTAATCCTCCACCCGGGTACCTGGTTTAGCTTCCCTGACAACGGCCATGTGTGAGCTGTGTCGGCTGTCAGGGCGTCCCCTGCTCCATTGCGCCCTGTGCGGCCGCACAGCTCGCACACACCTAAGGCCGGCCCTGGTCACCCGGGTGCATCAAGCGATGTCGGCGTTCTCTGCACACCGCGTGTAACGCGGCTACAGCAGGTCTGAACAAGTGGCCAGATCTTCATGTGTGCAGCCGCTCCGGTGGAGACAAGTTGTATGGGCTGCAGTAAAGAGACCAGAAGCAGATAAGTGCTGAATGATATACAACCAGGTGTTTGTTTTTTTTGCTTGGATAACAAAGTGTGGATCCCGGTTAGGAAAAGTAAGAATTGGAAAGTCTGATGTTTATTATGTGCATGCATATTTAAGCAGCCATTCAAATTACAAGTGCTACTTATTTACTTAGCTGTAATTAACAGCACTGCAATGGCACTCATATACCAGTAAACTCACAGGGGAAAAAAAAGTCTACAAGCATTCCTCAAAACAACCCCGGAGTCCCCTCTAATCCGATTCATCGGATAAGGTGGTATAACTACTCATAATTACTTATGGGAAGAAAAAAACGTTTATTTAAAAAAAAAATTTTTTTTTGCCTGCTGATAACATCAAACAAAAGTGCTGTTTTGGCCCTAGTCAGTATTAGAAATTTAACTCAGCTGGCTTTATTGACAAATCAGACATAGCAAATTTACATTGACATAGCAAAGTATACTAGGTCGTTATTCATTGGGGGCGGGAGGGGGGTCCTAGTTGAAACAATGGCCTCAAAAATGAGTCAAGAGAAGCTAAGGAAGCAAAAGAAGTTAAAACTGTCTAAAAAAAAAAGATAAGTAAAGAGACTCTGATCATGGCAAAGATAGAGAAAATAAAATAGCCTTTTTATTCGCCCCTCAAACTTATAGGGACACTATAGTCACCTAAACAACTTTAGCTTAATAAAGCAGTTTTAGTGTATAGATCATGATTCTCAGGTTTCACTGCTCAATTCACTGCCATTTAGGAGTTAAATCACTTTAATTATGTTTATGCAGTCCCTCTCACCTCCATTGACTCTGATCCACACAGCCTGCATTGAAAAAAAAAAACTGGTTTCACTTTCAATCAGATGTAATTTACCTTAAACAATTGTATCTCTTTCTCTGTAAATTGAACTTTAATCACATACAGGAGGCTCTTTCAGGGCCTAGCACGTTATTAACATAGCAGGGGATAAGAAAATCTAAATTAAACAGAACTTGCAATAAAGGAAGGATAAACTTTAGAGGATTCTTTACTGGAAATGTTTAGGAAGGCTGTGCAGGTCACATGCAAGGGGTGTGACTAGGCTACATAAACAAAGTGATTTAACTCCTAAATGGCAGAGAATTAAGCAGTGACACTGCAGGGACATGTTCTATACACAGAAACTGCTTCATTACGATAAAGTTGTTTTGGTAACTATAGTATCCCTTTATTAAAAAAAAACAAAAAAAAAACAGGAGAATTTATGCAAATCCCCTGCACATGAATCGAGTCTCCAGAGTGATGGTGAATCTGAGTGTATATCCACTCAAGTGGCGGGGGAGCCGGTTAGAGGTACTCAATTAACACAGTAATATCTCCAGCTTTGTCTGGAAGCCCAATTGAACCAATTTACAAAGCTATTGGATGTATATTTTGGTGAATTTAATGCAAGGTTGGAGTCACTTGGGGGTAGAACAAAAGCAAACGAGGAACAAATAAACATAAAGCGGTGTAAGTGAAAGAAACCTGCACGAATAAGTGGAGCGCTAAAGCAAATACAAAACTTACCAAACGTTACTTGGTTAAAAGTTTTGTGTGGAGTTCATATAAAAGGGCGAAAGAACAAAAGGTACAATATAGTGCAGATGGTACTTAAAAATGAAATCCAATATGTAGTATAACAGACAGAACACTCACATTTAAAGGAGCCTGTGTATAGGTACTGGCTCTGTAATCAGGCCTATGTACTTGTATGGTAGCACCACTTTTCCGCTTCGACTTGGAATGGTTCTCATAGACAAATCATAAGAAGAAAGCGAACCAACGTGTAGTCTTTAACAATGCTAGGTGAAAGTATAAAATAGTAAATTGGGTGCTCACCTAGTTCTGAGCCTATTGGTCCCGGCTCTGAGGTGTGTAGGTTATGTGCCAATTGTAGTGGGGATGGCACTGCCCCTATGAAGATTCCTGGAGGACTTGAATATGATGTCTTGAATAAAATAACAAAATTTATTGGTGTACAATTACAAATAAAAATGTATTTAAATAGCACTTAAAAAGTCCTTTTAAAATTGGCCAATATGCGTTTCACTCTCAAAAGAGCTTCCTCAGTCAGCTGTGATGATGGTCCTCTGAATCTTCCATTTTAAATGTCCTTTAGTCTTCCCCTTTAATGGTCCTAATTAATGTTTGTCCAATCATAATGCTTAACAGTTTTTCTGTGTATAAAGTTGATGATGTGCATATGTAAGGTGCAGTATAGTGTAAGAGGAACAAATAAAGCCCCTAGAATTCAAACTAAAGGCGGCTAATACACAGATTCATGAATTAAAGCAGACTGTTGTAACCCTTGACTGAAAAATAACTGATAGTGAGGATAGAGCACGCAGAAACAATATTCGTATAAGAGGCATATCTGAAAATAATCAAACAGATCTGCAGAGTTTTTTCCTGGAGTTATTTAAAGCGATGGGGATCTCTGAAGCCCATGATGAAGCAATGATAGAGAGGACGCATAGAACCTTCAAGCCAAGTAATATAAAGGATGACCTCCCTAGAGATGTAATTGTCAGGATTTCATCCTATTCTGTCAAACAAAATATTGTAGGGGCGCTGCGAGGTTTTAAAGTACCAGAAGAAAATTTTTGCAGGATCTATCAGCTTTGACAAGAGCTAAAATAAGTTCCTTTGGGGTTTTTTTTACTAGGAAAGAAGATCAGATATAATTGGGGGTTTCCTCAAAATGTTTTTGTTAGATTCAGTGATAGAACGTTTATTATTAACTCTAAAGAAGAGACAAAATATTGGATGTCTAAGCATTTTAATTAAGTAGGAGTGCAGTAACACCGATTATTATTCTTGATATTGTTAGAAGGATATGGGGTCCAAGGAACAAGTATAAGGGAGGAGGGGTTGGTAATTTTTTTTCTCTCTTCTTTTTAAAAGTAAATTCAGGCATGTTGTATTGCCTATACCTCATTACCAAAGGTAATATTAAATTTGGGTAATAGTGAAGTGGTTACACAAGGGGAAAGAGTGTATATGTGGAAATTTATTTATACGTAAGTTTATAGACTGATCTACAAAATGATGCGCACACTGGGAATTGGAGATAATGAGCTATGTCACTAAATTATAAGTGTTTAGCTTTCATAGAATATAAGCAAAAGTCAAGGTTAAGTTTTGAAAAGAGGTGAGGCACCTTATTTAAGGAAATTTTCACTAACTGTTTGAAACAGAGAGTTCGTCAAGGGTTATTTCGATACCGGCACTACTATTCATTATTTTTAACGAAGCAAAAAGGTTACATCCGTTAACACTATGTATCACTATATTTTGAGAGTCACTTTAATATTAATTTATGGTATAAAAGGAAGGGAAAAGGAAAGGAAGGAAAAGGGAAAGAGTAATGGAAATAGGATGTGTCTTACTAGGATGGATATGTTGCGAAAAGAAAGGATTGACATCGCAGCTATCAAGGAGACACACTGGAAAATGGCAGATGCTGTTCGCTTTAATTTTGGTTTCTATCCGGAAAAGGGTGTTTTCATCCATAGTAGATAAGAAACAGAGGGGGTGGCGATTTTCTTTTCTAAAGAGATCAAATATGAGTGTTTATCCGAGATAAGTGATAAAGCGGGGAGATTTGTTTTTGTGGTTTGTAGGCTTAATCAGGGCTGATGCAAGGAGCTTTGCCACCCTAGGCAAAGCCTTAATTTTGCCGACCCGATTGGCACCACCTTTGGCTCCGCCCCCTCCTGTAGTGTGTGTGTAGTGGGATGCAGGAGGGTGTGTATAGTGGATGAGGTGTACGTGTATAGTGGTGTAGTATGTGTAATAGATGTAGAGTGTGTGTCTATATGGTGAATGCAGATGTATGTATGTGTATTGGATGTAGTGTGTGCAGTGTCTGTGTAATTTATGCAGTCTGTGTAGTGTTTGCGTGAAGTGGATGCAGTGTAGGGATACTGAATGCAGAGTGTATGTGTGTGTAGTGGATAAGTGTGTGTTTGTGTAGTGAATGCAGAGTGTGTGTTTATGTGAAGGATGCAGTGTGTAAAGTGTCAGTGTGTATAATGTAAAATGGCAGTGTGTATAGTGCAAGGTAAGAATGTATTTAGTGTAGAGTGGCAGTGTGTATACTGCAAGGTGGCAGTGTGTAAAGTAGCAGTATGTATAGTGTAAGGTGGCAGTGTGTGCTGTGGAAGGTGGCGGTGTGTATAGTGTAAAGTGGCAGTGTATAAATTGGAAGTGTACATAGTGCAAAATGTTAGTGTGCATAGTGCAAGGTGGTAGAGTGAAGTGAGAAGTGCCAGTGTGTATGGTGCAAGGAAGTACCTGGTTATGAGTCAGGATGAAATGGATGAGATGAGAGGAAGCGGTGCAACATAGCATGTGGTGAGGGGCCCAGCCAGTACCATCTTGTCTTTCCAGCTGCTTCTTACTGCAACATTTGCAAGAATGTCCTACTTGCCGTGCAGAGCATTGCCATATTAATCTGACGATTGCAGGGCTCGGTTTGTTTGGAGTGATGAGCAGCTGGAAAGAGAATATGGCGCTAGCTAGGCTCTCTGCTGTCACCCCCTGATGGCGGCCCTGATTGGGGACATCAGTTATTTTATTATGAGGTTATGGGACAGCATCAACTTTATTAAACCATCAACAAAATAAAGATAATGCTGTCCCCATAACCTCATAATAAAATAATTGATATGCCCTAATCTCAGGTCCTGAGATTAGGGGTCCACCTATATTTTATTATAAGGTTATGGGAACAGCATCAACTTTATTTTGAGATTAGGCCCTAACTAAGTTTATGCAGCCCCCCAAACCTCTAAATAAAGTTGATGCTGTTCTCTAGCCTATATTTACAAGGGGCATGTATGTTAATAAAATAAATAAATAAATAGGTACAGTAACTTGTTCACCAAGCCAATACTCTTGATCCCTCTCTACCTGGGCTTGTTCAGGGTTTGATCAGCAACAGGGCAGGGAGGGTCTGCACTCTGCACTCTCCCCCCCCTTCATCCCTGTACACCTCCTCCTTCCATTCAAATAGATGGAGAGTGGAGAAGCAGCGGGAGGGGGCGAAGACATGTGAGAGTTTCATATGCATGACCCACCCCCCTGCATTGACAGACAGGGCACCCAGCTAAATTAATTCCAGCTCCTCCTTGCAAGATGGAGGAGCTGGAGTGAGTGGGACTGGTGCTGCAATTATATTTCTGGCACTCGCTTAAATGCTCTTTTCAGAGCAGAGACTGCGCTCCCCTCTTCTTAGTGCCGAATTCAGCTTACCAGCTCGTCATTCAAATCGTCATTCTTCTTATTGATCTTCTTATAAGAATTGATCTGGTACTGACAGATAAACATTCTATCACACAGTGTAAAAGCATTCAAATAATTCTAGTTGCATGGTCTTACCACGATGTGGTATCTTTAGAAATGCAAGATAATTATAAGAGAAGCATCAGATCCCGGAAAATAAACGACTCCTTTTTACTTAAAAAAGAGAATGTAGATAACTTGCCAAAACTGGGAGAAGATTTTTTTAGAGAAAATTTAATAGGTGACGTGGGTTTGCCTACTGTCTGGTGTGCTTTTAAAAGTGTGATGCGCGGTTATTTAATTAAGTTGCATATCCAGTTAAAAAAGAAGGGAAGGGAAAAGATATTAAGCCTTTATATAAAACTTTGATTTGCTAAGGTTAAATAAAAGTGTTATAGAGGAAACTAGAACTAAGGAAATTCTTCAAATAAGGAAAGATCTTCGAGAACAACTAAATATGAAAGTAGACAGCATGATGGTGAAGATGAAACAAAAGTGGTACTATCTCGGTAACAGTGCTAACAAACTTATGTCTAGTCAAACTAAAAGGGAAAATAAGAAAAATAGAATTTTCAAGATCATTGATGAGATTGAAATCTGTATAAGCCCTGCTTCTATTGGAAACATTCTTAAGAGGTTCTATACATCACTCTATAACCTCCCCAAACGTTACAAAATCTCAGAAATGGTGAAATATATAAGAGCATCAAATTTAACTCAAATTTCGCGAGATCAAAAAGAGTCGTTAGATTCCCACTTGAAAGAAGATGAAATTAAAAGGGCAATAGATAGACTCCCTACCAAGTATGCCCCCTATACAGATGGATATTCAAATTTGTTTTATAATTAAAGTCTATGTTAACCCCCCAATTGACAAACATATTTAACATAATTAAGGATATTAGGATTTTTCCAGCTGAAATCTTGCAGGCTGCTATAGCCCCCATTCCTAAACAGGATAAGGACAAAACTAGGGTTTGAAATTACAGGCTGATTTCTTTAATACACATTGACACAAAAATACACTCTTCTGTAATCGCAGAAAGATTGAAAGCTGTTATTCCCTTTATTCATCACAACCAGACAGGGTTTATTAAAGGTAGACAGGCGAGCGGGAATACCCATAAAGTTATAGATCTTATCCAATATATTACAACGTACAAAATCTCATCAATTATTTTGGCCCTAGATGCAGAAAAGGCCTTTTGACCGGGTTGACTGGCGCTTCCTGGAGGAGGTTCTCAAGGCTTTTAATTTTGGAGAGGGGTTAGTCAACTCGGTCATGGTCTTATATACCCAGGGAGCAAAACTCATTTTTTAAATATAGTTTTTACAAAAAAGAAAAAAATGCTAGCATCATCATGTTAAATTAGTCACTTTTATTGGCCTACAGCATCGTAGGAAACACTGCCTATAAACCTGTAAGTGTCATTGGTAGATTTGACACTGTGTATCCTAATCTGTATCTGATTGACATCTAGAGGGGCCCAAATGTGCTTTAGGCCCATTGCATATAGGAGTGGCCTATCTTTTATCCAAGCTCATTACAAACAAATGTTCTGTGCTTAAATACCCATTGGGTGGACTCCCCGTGTCCATGACCCAAAGGTATCACCTGTTTTACCCCTTGTTTTTACATTGAATTTCTCTGTGGCTCAGACTGTTTGTAAAATTGATATGGCTTAAAATTTCTAGTTTATAAAACCATGCAAAGATAAATATACAGTTGTGCTCAAACGTTTGCATACCCTTGGAGAATTGGTAATATATGTACCATTTTTAAGAAAACATGAGTGAACAGGCAAAACACATTTCTTTTTTTTTCTTATGGGATTCCTGATCAAAAGTTTACATACTGGTTATAATAGAATGGCACAATCAAAAGACAAAATATGTCAAGAAAGAAAGAAATGAAATAACCCCTGTTCAAAAGCATACCCTTAGTTCTTAATACTGTGTATTTCCCCCTTTTGCATCAATGACAGCATGCAGTCGTTTGTAATAGTTGTCTATGAGGCCCCTAATTCTTGCAGGTGGTATAACTGCCCATTCGTCTTGGCAAAATGCCTCCGGGTAATGCAAAGTCTTTGGTCGTCTTGCATGAACCGCACCTTTGAGATCTCCCCAGAGTGTCTTGATGATATTAAGGTCAGGAGACTGTGATAGCCACTACAGAATCTTCACCTTTTTCTGCTGTAACCACTGGAGGGTCACCTTGGTCTTGTGCTTAGGGTCATTGTCATACTGGAAAGTCCAAGAGTGTCCCATGCACAGAGTTCATGCAGAAGAATGCAAATTGTCTGCCAGCAGTTTTTGATAACACGCTGCATTCATCTTGCCCTCAATTTTCACAAGATTCCCTGTGCCTTTAGAGCTCGCCCCTCTCCAAAACATCAGTGAGCCACTTTACAGTGGATATGGTATTCTTTTCGCTATAGGTCTTGTCGACCCCTCTCCAATCATAGTTCTTATGGTTGTGACCATAAAGCTCTATTTTTGTCTCATCACTCCAAATTACAGTGTGCCAGAAGCTGTGAGGCATGTCAAGATGATGTCGGGCATATTGTAACCAGGCTTTTTTCTGGCATTGGCACAGTAAAGGCTTCTTTGTAGCAACTCGGCCATGTGGCTCATTTTTTGTTCGACTATTGTCGTATTGTGCTCCTTGAAACTACCACACCATCTTCCAGAGCAGCTTGTATTTCTCCTGAGGTTACCTGTGGGTTTTTCTTTGTATCCCGAACAATTCTTCCCACAGTTGTAGCTAAAATCTTTCTTGGTCTACCTGATCTTGGCTTGGTATCAAGAGATCCCCATATTTTCCACTTCTTAATAAGAGATTGAACAGTACTGACTAGCATTTTCAAGGCTTTGGATATCTTTTTATATCTTTTTCCATCTTTAGAAAGTTCCATTACCTTGTTACGCAGGTCTTTTGACAGTACTTTTCTGCTCCCCATGGCTCAGTATCTAGCCTGTTCAGTGCATCCAAGTGAGAGCTAACAAACTCATTGACTATTTATACACTGACACTTATTGCAATTTAAAAAGCCACAGGTTTGGGAAATTAGCCTTTAATTGAAATTTTAACCTGTTTGTGTAATCTTGTGTGTCTGTAACAAGGCCAAACATTCAAGGGTATGTAAACTTTTGATCAGGGACTGATCATTGTGATTTAAAAAGGAGCCAAACAACTATGTAATAATACATGGCTTCATATGATCATTATCCTTCAAGAAAATAAGGTTTTGTGCATGATCAGTCATGTTTTCAAAATCAAGCTTGAAAAGGGCCTTTGTGAATGCCGAAACATTCCAAATTCAGTTCTCAATAAATAACCTTGAGTGCCTGGACCTACTTTCTACACATATAGATACAGACACACACACAGAAACAGTGTTTGTATATGTGTTACTGCATCTCTATGTGTGTCAGTGTTTGTATCTGTGTGTAAGCATGTGTGTCAGTGTGTGTATCTGCATATGTGTGTGTCTGTGTATCTGCGCTGTATATCTAATATGCATGGGACAGAGGAGAAGCAAAGGGAGCCCGGAGAAGCAGGGGGAGCCTCAGGCAGAAGAGGAGCAAGGGAGCCTTGGGTAGAGGCAAAACAAACAGGAGAAGCAGGGAAAAGAGGAGAAGCAGGGAAGAGGAGAAGCAGGGAAGTCTACGGCAGAGAAAAAGGGGAAATTGGGCAAAGAAAAACATGACATGACATGAGAAAATAACTGCAACTTTATTAATTACAAACATTTTACTAATATGAAGGGTACAATTTATAGAAATGGGCTGCCAAGGGGTACTCAAGAGAAAAAAGGCTGGGAACACAGACTTAGCCTAATTCTAGTAGCACCACAACCTTCTATGGAAGAATGACTGGACAGGAAATTGTATGATGTTATATATGTCTCATTTCAGTGCAACTGTTCTTCGAGTATCTTTCTGTATACTTGCTTAACCCCTTAAAACCGGAGGACGTACAATTACGCCCTCTAATAGGCGGCTCTAAACGCCGCCGGGCGTAATTGTACGCCCTCCGGTTTTTGTTAACTTACCCGGTCGCCGGCGGTCCCACGCCGGCGATCGCGGTTGGGGGGACTCCCAGGGAGCCCCCGCGGCACATCCGTCCTCGTTGAAGCCCCCCGGCCATGTGAGAGTGGGGTCCTAGCGAGGACCCCACAATCACATGGCCGGGTATAGCTGGCTTCTGTATTGCCGGCAGGGGGGCTGCCTGTAATGACAGGTGGTCCCCCTGCTGGCTGAAAATAAAAGTAAAATAAGTTAATGGTGTAAAAAAAAATTATTATATATACTTAGATCATATATATATATATATATATATATGATCTAAGTATATATATACACATATACATACACACACATACACCGTCTAGGTGTATTTTACTATTAATATATATATAATTATATATATATATTAATATCAAATTACACGTAGACTGATACTGATTAAATATATATATAATTATTGTTATATATATATTTATATATAATATAAAAAAAATAAAAATGTAAATACGTTAAAAAATAAAATTAAAAAAATAATTAAAAATAAATAATTAAAAAATATATAGATGTGTGTTATTTCGTTCTAACTGTTTTGTGAAATTAATATATATATATATATATCAAAATACACGTAGAACGAAATAATATATATATCTATATGCATAAATATATACGTATATATCACTATATATATACCTATATATAAATAAAAATATTTTTAAAAAATTATATAGATATATACATATATATACACATACGTATATATATATACATATATTAATTCTACATATATATTTATGTAATATTTTTACATAATTAGGTATCTTAATTAATTACAATTAGCAGGACCTGCCTGACAACCCATGCCGAAAGTAAAGGGAATTTAATTTGCTAGCACTATATTTAACCCTATAACTTTCCGAGACACCATAAAACCTGTACATGGGGGGTACTGTTCTACTCGGGAGACTTCGCTGAACACAAATATTAGTGTTTCAAAACAGTAAAATGTATTACAACGATGATATCGCCAGTAAAAGTGAAGTTTTTTGCATTTTTCACGCACAAACAGCATTACACGGACAATATTATTGCTGTGATACTTTTTACTGTTTTGAAACACAAATATTTGTGTTCAGCGAAGTCTCCCGAGTACAACAGTACCCCTCATGTACAGGTTTTATGGTGTTTTCAAAAGTTACAGCGTCAAATATAAGGGCTTACAGTTTTTTCACATTAAAATTCGCCAGATTGGTTACGTGCCTTTGAGACCCTATGGTAGCCCAAGAATGAAAATTACCCCTATGATGGCATACCATTTGCAATAGTAGACAACCCAAGGTATTGCAAATGGGGTATGTCCAGTCTTTTTTAGTAGCCACTTAGTCACAAACACTGGCCAAAATTGGCGTTTTTTGCATTTTTCACACACAAACAAATACTAACGCTAACTTTGGCCAGTGTTTGTGACCAAATGGCTACTAAAAAAGACTGGACATACCCCATTTGCAATACCTTGGGTTGTCTACTATTGCAAATGGTATGCCATTATGGGTGTAAATTTCATTCCCGGGCTACTATACAGTCTCAAAGGCAACGTAACCAATCTGGCGAATTTCAATTTCAAATGTAACGTGCTATATTTGACCCTGTAACTTCCCAAAACGCCATAAAACCTGTACATAGGGGGTACTGTCTTACACGTGAGACTTTACTAAATACAAATATGTGTATTGTATTGCAGTAAAATCAAACAGTATTATGACACTGACCTTTAAAATGCAATTTAGAACTAAAAAAATCAAAAAAATCGTATTTTCTCCCATTTTTTTCATATTAAATTATGTTTCATAGCTAAATATTTGATATTAAATGAAAGCCCTGTTTCCCCTGAATAAAATGATATATAATAAGGGTGGGTGCATTTACTATGAAAGAGGTGTATTACGGTTGGACAGACATGTAGCGCAAATGCCAGGTTTTGTTTACATTTTGTTTTGTTCACAATGTGTACATTTGGCTCCGTCCTTAAGGGGTTAAGCAGTCATATTATTTTTTTAAGTGACTGATAAATTATTTGCAGCTGTTTTACACATGCTAATGTTTACAATTCCCTTAGAGAAAATACTGCTGCCCAGCGGTTTATAATTGTACATTTCCATTTCAGCACTTTTTCTTGGAAATTGAAAACAAGCAGGTGGAACAATAGTGCGAGAGGCAGGTCTGTTTAGAAATACTTTTTGCCAGCTGTGCATGTCTGTTGTCCAAACAATTTGTTTTACTGATTTTTCTACACACATTTGGATTTTCATTTGGTTTTTTTTCCCCTACTGTTTTAACCCCTTAAGGACGGCAGGCGTGCTATGCCGTCCTTGGAGACCTGGCTCTAAACGCCGGCAGGCGGCATAGTATGTCCCCGCCATTTTATTGCTGTAAAAGCTAACAATATTATGACATTCACAGTTAAAATGTCAGAACTAAAAAAATAAACAAAAATCTTAATTTCTCAATATTTTTATATTTTATTCATATTAAATTATGTTTCATAGCTAAATATTTGATGTTAAATGAAAGCCCTATTTCTCCTGAATAAAATGGAATATAATAAGTGTGGGTGCACTTAATATGAAAGAGGTGAATTACGGTTGAACAGACATATAGTCAAATTCCAAGTTTTGTTTACGTTTTATTTTGATCAAAACGTGTACATTTGGGTCACTCCTTGTGACGAGACCAATCTCGCCACTGTACATTGGAGGAGCCTGGTTGCCCGCCTGCTGCCTTTAGACTATGGCCCCATGTTGTAACGCTTGATTTTTTCCCTGCAAAGACACAAAAAACGTATCATTCGATACTTGCCCTATTTGAACAGTGATACCCCAGATAGCTATGCCATGGAGCCCATTCGTATAACGAAAGACTATGTGAAAGACTTTGGCTCCATGGCAATTGCACTGTATGTATGTGATCTGAGCGCCATTCAGTAATAAGCTATCTGGGGATATGTTGAATGTACCTGTTTTATGCAATAGGTGCACAGTTATATGTATTTATGTATTTTATTGTCTTTTGCTACCATGTGTTCAATGGAGTTTTGCCTCTGTCCTTGGAGATAATTGGATTACTTCCCAATTATCTCCAGGATAGAAGACTCTGTGGAACTGGTTTTGGGCAGAAAAGACATGTTTCATTTGGTCACAAAGGACTACGATCTATCTATCTATTTGGAGTATGCTGATTCTGAAAATGTAAGTTTATGTGAATGTGATGCATACTTTTAAAGTTATGAATAATGTGGAAAAACTGTATTTCTCTGCCTGTGATAATTACATTAACCCATTATGTAAGGTAATTGTATCACAGGCAGAGGGGAGGATTTTGTGTGGGAGTGTCTGAGTGTATTGTACATGTTTATTGGTTGTTTTACAAAACCCTGTGGGTGGTACTAATGTGTTAGAATGTGTATATAAGAACAATAAACCCACAGCTCTGGTCTGTTCCTGCTTGACCCTCAAAACGGAGCCTTGTCTCATTCTTGGGGGGGATTTATTGTATGCTGTTCCAGTTCGACTGCTAGGAGTGTAAACCTATTCGTATGGTTTTTCCTATTCGGCTGTTTACAGCATTCGTATGTTTGAGAGCATTCGTATGCTTCTCTGGTTCAGTGGATTGGTGTCTACAGTAGCTGCCTAAACGGCTGTTACCCCTTTTATGCCTGGGCGTTCCGTTACACTCCTTAAGTGGTTAAATTGTATGTTATTATTTTTTGAATAAGGATAAAGGTAATGGAGATCTGAAAAAATGTGTCCAACTGAATGCAGAATTCCAAAGCATAGCAAGAAGAGACAAGGAGACAATCTACAATGAGCAATGTAAAGATATAGAAGAAGATAACAGAATGGGAAAGTCAAGAGATCTATTCAAAAAAATTGGGGATCTAAGGGTTACCTTTCATGCCAAAGTGGGTGTGATAAAAGACAAAAATGGAAGGGACTGAACATCAGATAAAGAAGAGATGACAGGAATACACTGAAGATCTATACAGGAAGGATCCTAACAGCAGTGATGACCTCAATAGTTGATCCAATGAGCTGGAACAAGAAATCTTGGAGAGCAGAGTGAGATGGGCGCTAGGATGCATTGCAGATAGCAAGGCTGCAGGAGTTGATAAAATCTCAATTGAACTATTCAAAATTCTGCAAAATGATGCTGTGAAAATTCTGCTTGCCTTATGCCAACAAATTTGGAAAACTCAACAGTGGCCAAAAGACTGGAAAAGGGCAGTCTACATCCCAATCCAAAAAAAAGGCAATGCCAAAGAGTGCTCCAATTATCAAACAATTGCACTAATTTCACATGCCAGCAAGGTAATGCTTAAGTTCCTACAAGCTCGACTCAAAATATATGGACCGGGAATTATCAGATGTACAAGCTGGGTTCCGCAGAGGACGAAGCACAAGAGATCAAATTGCCAATGTAGGATGGATAATAGACAAAGCCAGAGAGTTCCATAAAAACATCTACTTCTGCTTAATAGACTTTTCTAAAGCCTTTGACTATGTGGATCACAACAACATGTGGCAAATCCTTAAAGAGATGGGAGTACCAGATCATTTCATCCGCCTCCTGAGGAATCTGTATGTGGACCAAGAAGCCACAGTCAGAACCGAACATGGCACAACAGAGTGGTTAAAGATCGGGAAAGGAGTGCGACAAGGTTGTATATTGTCACCTTATTAATTCAACTTATATGCGGGCTACATAATACATAAGGCTGGGCTGGATGAATCCAAAGCTGGAATCAATATTGCTGGAAGAAATATCAACAACCTCAGATACACGGATGGTACTACTCTGATGGCTGAAAGCGAGGAAGAACCAAAGGACCTATTGATGAGGGTAAAAGAAGAGAGTGCAAAAGCTGGCTTGCTAATCAATGTTAAAAAGACCAAAAAGAGCATAGCAAACAGCAATCTTAGTTCCTGGCAAATAGATGGGGAAGAAGTGGAGGCAGTGACAGAGTTTATTTTCCTGGGAACTAAGATCTCTTCAGATGGTGACTGTAGTCATGAAATTAAAAGACGTTTGCTTCTGGGGAGGGAAGCTATGGCAAGCTTGGACAAGCTGGTAAAAACTAACTATATTACACTACCAACAAAGGTCCGCATGGTCAGAACTATGGTATTTCCAGTAGTAATATACGGATGTGAGAGCTGGACTATAAAGAAGGCTGAGCTTTGTAGAATTGATGCCTTTGGACTGTGGTGTTGGCGAAAACTGCTTAGATTCCCTTGGATTGCAAGAAGAGCTAATAAATCCACACTACAGGAAATCAATACAAACTGTTCACTGGAATCTATGATCATGAGGCTGAAGCTCAAATATTTTGCTCTACATAATGAGAAGGCAGGATTCTCTAGAGAAGACTCTGATGCTGGGAAAGATTGAAGGCATACGAAGAAGGGGACGACAGAGATGGAGATAAATAGGTCACTGAAGCCACGAACATAAAGTTGTTGGAGCTCAGAGGGGCAGTGACTGACGGATGTACCTGGCATTCTATGGTCCATATGGTTACGGAGAGTCGGACATGACTGAATAACTAAACATACACACACACTTTTATTTTTGTTTGTGTGCACTGACTCCTGATTTTGTCTAGTCTGTCACATTTGGTACACTGAGTTGGCCTTTAAAAACATAATAACATGGAGAAGCAAGTCTAATAAGAATTGTGGTAAACATCAAGCTCATGCACAATTTTCTTCTCACTCCAGACATGATGTCTTTGTTCCGCAGTTCAGTATATTTTTATGACTCAGATAAGAAATAGCACGGCACACATCAGTATTGTATTTTTAGCACTCCAAATTTATTGGGAATCCATTACAGATAAGTAACAATGCAAACATGGTAAAGACCTATTGTAGGTTGAAGCGCTGTCACCAGTAATGTATTTCCAATACATTTTTTAGAGCTAAAGAGCTCACCATTTCTAATCTGGATTATATAAATCTTGAAAAACAATACCATTAGAATTATGGAAATGTTCTCTTCACAAATGAAAAGTAACAGAATTAAAGGGACACTATAGTCACCAGAACCATTACAGCCTGATGCAGTGGTTCTGGTGCCTATAGCCTGTCCCTTTAGTATTAGCACTGCCTTTTTAAAGAAAATGCAATGTTTACATTGCTGGCTAGTAACTCAGATGGCCACAAGAGGTGCTTCCCAGTCCAGTGCTGCACAGAGTCTGAACCTTCCATGCATCTCTGATTCAATGCTTCTCTATGAGGAGATGCTGATTTTGCCACGCATGTGCAATAGCCTCCCAATGCTTTCCTAGGGGAAAGCACTGGATTGGCTGAGATTTTCAAGATTGGTGATTTCAGTTATGGAGTAGGAGTCAAGTGGGGGGCCAGCCATGGCGAGACCGGTGTGGCACAGGGGAAAATGTGAGTAAAATCACCTTTTTACTGCACAGCAGACCCGGAATGGTCATTGGGCAAACCAGGCAAATGTTGGCCCTGCTGTGTGCCTTCATGGGCCAGTGGGGAGATTAAAGGTCTCCCTCACCGGCCTACAGGCACTACCATGCGGCTATCGGCAAGGGAGGAAGGAAAGGAGGAGCCAGGAGGCAGAAGGTTCCTCTTGTGAGCTCGGCAACTCGGAGCATTGCTGCGGGTTACCACGGCAATGCTGCGAGGATCTCACAGGAGGACTGAACCCACCAGAGCACCAGTGAAATTTCCCTGAGGAATAGGTAAGAAGAGGGGACATGACTTTTTTTTATGTATTTTGTTTTTTTACATAATAATAAAATTAATGTTTATTTACTCTTATCCCCCAATATATAGGCCCTATAACAACACAGTCACACACAGCACCCTTCACACACACACACACACACACACACACACAGAAACACCCCCCCTTCACCCACACACAACACCCCTCATAAACACACAGAGCACCCCTCACAAATACAGCATCTCTCATACACACAGAGCATCCCCAATCACAGCACCCCTCACAAACACACACAGTACCCCTTAAACACACACACATAGTACCCCATCACACACACAAAGCGCCCCTCACACACAGAGCACCCTCAAACACAGCACCCCTCACACACAGAGCACTCCTCACACACAGAGCACTCCTCACAAACATAGCACCCCTCACATAAGCACTGCACCACTTAAACACAGCACCTCTCATACACAGCACCCTTAACACACACAGAGAGCACCCCTCACACACACACACACACACACACACAGAGCTCCCCTCGCCAACACAGCGCCCGTCACAAACACAGCACCTCTTACAAACACAGCACCTCTTACAAACACAGCACCCTTCACAAACACACACAGCACCCTTCTAACACACTAAGCACCCCTCTCACACACACTGTACCCTTCACAAATACACACTGCACCACCATCACGCACACACATTATACCCATCATATACACTGCACCACTTCACTCAATACACCCCTTATACTCACACTCTGCATTCCCTATACACACTAGATCCCCTGTATGCAAAAAAACATGCAGTACATTCCCTAAAAACAAACTCTGCAGCCCCTAAACACAATATGTCACCTATAGACACACACAACAGCCCCTATGCACACACTCTCTACAGCCCCTAGCCACACTAGCCACACACATTACACCACAAACACAACACAACTGAAACCAACCTATTTACACAAAACACAACATTACAATCAACTCTCTCTATATACACTCAATCTTACAAGAAGCTTCCAAACACATGCACAATACTCTTTCCTGGCCCATTTGTTCTTTGGTATCCAACTTATTGAGACACCAGAGACAAGTCACAAGCAAATGCAGTGCAAGCATGTCATTAAACCCACTTGCGCTGCTCAGTACAAATACACTGTCTTTTTCCTCATGCAGGAGCTCTTCAGAGAGGCTCTGCGCAATGGCAGCCCTGGCTGAGCATTGAACCAATATAGTCACTTTGAGGGGAGCATGCTGGTCATTGGTGATGACACAACAGCCCCCCCTCTGGCCCCACGCCCTGCTCACTGGGCCCGATTTTTCCAGAGTCCGGCCCTGCAGCACAGAGAAGGTACCTGTTACCTAAACAGCTACTTCAGCACTAAAGTGTCAGAAATGCATGTTTGCATTCCTGACACTGTAATGTGTTTTTTAAGGAAAATGTGTTTATAAAAATATAAACTAGATTATTATAAAAGTAACATAATACAGATATTTGTTATGCAACATTGAGAAATGTGTTATTTTTTTCCAGATGACAGGCACATTTTTCATGTTTTTCTATTAATAGAACAATACAGCATAATGTTTTTCAGTAGCTTAGAAAGGCAGAAAACTATACACAGATTTCCTTTAGCAGACTTGACTGTTTGTGTTTGATGGGTTCAGAATATAACAACATTAATTCCACAATTTACAGTGATACTTGCTGTATAATGACAGGCCATTAGCAATCTTTTGGAAAGTGGGTAAATGAGCTCATATTAGAAATGTCTATTAAAACAGCTGGATCATAAAACAAAGATATAAGCTAATCAGCCTCCTTACTTGCCATGCCATCGATAAATGTGCTATGAGTTAAAACTGGGGGATGGAATATAACCCCTTTAGGACCAGTGATGGTCTGCGTGCATTATAACAATCTGTTCTCTAAAAAATTCTAATTTGAAAATGAAATGCCAGACAATTAATGCTTGCATACAATCTAGGGACTAGACCAGGGCCGGACTGGGAAAAAAAACTTGGCCCAGGCATTTTTTAATTACAGCAGCCCACTGAAAAGGGTGTGGGGCCAGATAGGTTGTGTTTTGTCATCACCAAGGACAAGCACGCCCCATCACAAAGTGAGCATGTTGGTTCAATGCTCTTCAAGGGCAGATCATGCACAGAGCTCTGCTGAAGAGCTCTAGCATGAGAAAAAGGCCCTGTATTTGTTCTGCACAGCGTAAGCAAATGAAATAACATGCTTGCACTGTGTTTGCTTGAAAATTGTCTCGGGTGTCTCCATAAATGGGATACCAGGAGACAAAAATGCCAGGAAAGCGTATTGTGCAGTGTGTGCGTGTGGGTGCAGTGTGTGAGGGTGCTGTGAGTGTCAGGGGTGCAGTGTGTGTGGGGGATGTAGTGTGTGGGTGCTGAGTGCATTTGAGGAAGATGTGTGAGTGAGGGTGTTGTGAGTGCCAGGGGTGCAGTGTGTGTGTGTGTGAGGATGCTGGTGTGTGAATATGTTTGTTGGGTGGGGAGGGGGGGGGCAGGTTATTATCAATACATATATATTATTTAAAATAATAATAATAATAATAATAAACAAGCATTGATTGTATCCCCCCTTCCTTCTTACCTTTAGCCTGGGAGGGGTGGCCGTGCTGCCATCCCTGGTGGTGCTAGTGGTGAGTGAACTCTAGCCTGTGGGGCTAGAGCTCACTCTCCTGAGACACAGAGCATTGCCATGGCAATGTAATCACCCCTGCCGTTCTCCTCCCATGGACATTGCGGCAACCAGGCATCTGGCCTGGACCAGACTTTTGATATTCGTATAAATTAGAAATGGAAAGTCTGGAAAGGGTAAGCTAAACAAGCAGACTTAGTATTCTCAGAAAAGCTGCTCTATCAGTGATCGGCTAGTAATGCCTATTTTCCAGAGTAAAAGAAGAACTATAATTTTACTAAATCCCCTGAGAAGACGAACAACAAAAAAGGTTTTAAGTGAATAGTGTGAATACAGTGTAGAAAGGAAAAAAACAATAAAGGTTGTGATTAAAATAGGACTAACTGCTTCTATTAGTATCCATGATAATTAGGTGCAGACAGCTACTGGTGTGCTGAAAACAATGTTGCAAGTTATTTGTTTCAATTGCAACAGCTATTTCCATCTATGTCTGAAACTATGTTAGATACTATCAAATAGGTATACTCTTAGATATTGTCCAAATGAAAATAATAAAGATCACCCTTACTGAAAGGTTATGAATACCTATGAATAAGGGTGTTCCTGGTCGCATGTATAAATATGGACATCTGTATACCTGGGGGTAACCAATGAGTATGTAAATAAGTAGAAATGAAAATAAGGATAAAGGGATATTTGGGCAGTAATAGCAGCGAAACCCAGATTGAATATATACAACAAATGGGAAGCTAGCAATATGGTGCAAGAATGTTCTATGCACTCATTCCCAATTATAATATCCCAATATTGTAATAGACTAAGCATAATACATTGGTGTAAAGCAAGCCTTAAATGTGGCTTGCTCGAAGGGAAAGAGAATATGGTATACTTAATACATCAGGAGTCCTGGCTAACGATATCAGGGTCCTGAAATGACAGTATAAGTAGCCCAAATAGAAGTCCCTTCCCACACTCTGGTCTTCAACGCTAGATGCTGCAGCCGTGGTTAATCAATAGTAAAAAAAAGACCTGTCAATATGTGCAGGGGCATCCCTGTACCAGCTTCAAATAGTCAGACACCCTAACAAGAGAATCCTCGATGCTATTTGCTAGAGGAGATTAGGGGATTAGGATTGCCCTATTCTGACTCAAAGTCACCAGTATAGGCTATAGTAGATACTCGGTAAAGGTTAGACCCCCCAGTAGTTTGTCAGAATATTTATATCAGCAGACATTTTGTGCTAAGAAAGAAATTAAAAGTGTATATTGCCAGAGTCACTCAGAACAGAGCAGACTCCATTTTGCTATCTTCAGAAATTCGAAGACACATAATTCCCTTGATTTCACTAACCACTGAGCTAAAGGAATGCATTATATAAATACAGACACTAGTGACAGAGAAGACTAAGTAATTAATTTTACTTTCTAAATTTTACAAGGTTCCATTGTAAGTAAGGGGTGAAATTGAGTTTAGAACTGTCAAATTTAAAAATTACGATCAAAGTAGTTTCCACAAAGACTGAGACAAACGCTTTGAACTGACAGCAAATCTAAGTTATGGTAGTCATTCTAGATAAGCCAAATGATGTCAAAATCGTCATCAGGAAAAGTTAACTCTTTCCTGGATAGGAAGGTTTAGTTAGGCAAGACTGCCCTCTATGGATCAATTACCTAAATTGCGATCCATAGATTGAACCCATCTACAGTCTCCTATTGGCTTATCAACTAATGACGTGCAGAGAGTCTGGCCCTTTAAAAGTTAGGACAAAGGGAAGAGAGGTTAGTTGGCAGAGAGAGGGAGTTGAAGTTTGGGGATTCCAATTCGGACATGCAGAGAGATCCAGGACATTCTCTGGGACTAACACTCTACTCTTAAACTCTCTTGGACACTCAACTCTTAAACTCTTGAACACTTAGAATTTTACTCTGACTTTCTAACCAACACCACTTTTCTCTATTGCTCACGCACCTCCATACAACCAATCAAGTTCCTGGGACTACCTACTCATCTGATGAGAATATCTACATAACTGGTAATTATGCTGGTTTTATTTAATTAATTTAAATTAATTAAAATGTACTAATAGCATGATATATGACTGGATAAATCACGGTCAGGTTTCAATATTTAGAAATCTTAGTTAACTAAAGAACATATAGTTATAAACATTCCATTCTGCAGGTGGAATTAAGAATAATTATATATTAATGTGATAGTATCACATGTTAGCATACCACTGTTTTTATCCAGGTGTATTGATTTTCTCTAATATAAGATAAGATATCTTTTTAGGCAAATTAAAATTTGGCTTTTGTAAAAATCTGGTAGATTATTCTTATTGGATGGTTCCAGGAAATGACTAATGAGTTAGTTCAAATGTTATTTTAATTGAAAATCACAGGAGAATAGGATACTATATGCCTAGGAGGATCTAGCCAGCATTGAAAAGGTTACTCAGTTGATTTAACTGTTAGCCAAGGTTTTATGGCTTTTCGCTGTGTGAAGCTTACCCTCATAAATCTTAAGTGACAGATGATGCTGTTAGCCATTGGAACATGTATAGCCATTCCATTGTATTGCATACTTATGTTATACTAAATATTCACTGATTATTTTCATGCATGCTGCCTAATATTATTTGTTAATTAATTTGTTACAATAAATAAATCTATTTTTATAACAAATTGTGATTTTATTGTATGGAACACATTTCACTTATTTGATAAACGATCTATAAGATCTAAGAGAATTGAAATAGTGGGCAATTCTCGACTGTTTAATATTATCATCCCATAAATATCCCCACAAGTTCCCCCATAGAGATAAGGAGAGACTAAAGTAAAAAGCAGTTATCCTAAGTAAAACGAATCCACAGTGACGGGAAAACTAGCCCGAAGCGCGTTTCGGCGATCCAATGCACCTTTGTCAAGAGTTGACTGTGGGATTCACGCACCGCTTTTTAAACCCAATAGGGCTTTAGGTCCATGACGTCAGCAGTGATAATGAAGGGTATCCCTACAGGGACGTGTCTCTTAGGATGAGTGGTGTGTATCTAATGTAGTATGGGAGAGAAATTAACTCACAGAGTCCTGAATGGCTGAGTTGGAGTCCCATGTTGGGGACAGTATCTCAATCACTTTTGGGGTACACTCAGCGAAAATGGTGTTATACACCATTATCGTAGCACTTTAAATCTTAAACAATCACAAGTGAACCGTCTACATAGTTCCCCTGTGAGTGTCAGATACTGTTATATTAGCTCATTTGCTTTACAATTAGAACCCTCGTATTCACTTGTGTTTGCTTGATATTTCAGGGTAACTTCACTATACTTACACCCATTATGTTAAAAAAAAAGATATCCAAGCGATAAGACCAGAACTTGGCTTATAACATTGGCATTAATGTATATCGCTATTAACTTCATTTACATCCTTATAATGATCAAATGATTCCCCCCTCTTTGAACTAATATACCATTTAATAATCCCCACTGAAGGACTCTTGGACATTGTCGCCCAAAAGGGATTGAGATGCTGTCTCCAACATGGGACTCCAACTCAGCCATTCGGCACTCTGGGAGTTAATTTCTCTCCCGTACTATATTAGATACATGCCCCTCATCCTAAGACACGTCCCCGTGGGGAGACTATTTGTCATCACTACTGATGTCATGGACCTAAGGGGCTTGCCCTTTTGGGTTTAAAAAGCGGTGCGTGAATCCCACAGTCAGCTCTTGACAAAGGCGCATTGAATCGCCGAAACGCGTGAGCATTCTTGCACCTTATTGCTAGCTTCCTGTTTTTTGTATATATTCAATCTGGGTTTCGCTGCTATTACTGCCCAAATATCCCTTTATCATTTTTTTCATTTCTACTTATTTACGTACTCATTGGTATACAGATATACAGATGTCCATATTCATACATGCGACCAGAAACACCCTCTTTCATAGGTATTCATAACCTTTCAGTAAGGGTGATCTTTATTATTTTCATTTGGACAATATCTAAGAGTATACCTATTTGATAGTATCTAACATAGTGTCAGACATAGACGAAAATAGCTGTTGCAATTGAAACGAATACCTTGCAACATTGTATTCAGCACACCAGTCTCTGCCTGCACCTAATTATCATGGAAACTAATATAAGCAGTTAGTCCTATTTTAATCACAACCTTTATTGCTTTTTTCCTTTCTACACTGTATTCACACTATTCACTTAAAACCTTTTTTGTTGTTCGTCTTCTCATTAGGGATTTAATAACATTATTGTTCTGTTTTTGCTCAGAAAAATAGGCATTACTAGCTGATCACTGATAGAGCAGCTTTTATGAAGATACTAAGTCTGCTATTGGGTTCACTTGTTTAGCTTACCCTTTCCAGACTTTCCTTTTCTAGTCAATTTTGGGTCATGCCCTCAGTACCCCACAACCACTCCAACTCTGTTGACAGGTTTTCCCTCTCAGCATTATCGGACGTTTCTTCCCATTAGTATAAATTACTTTGCTAATAGAAAGTGTCCTTTTAAAAGCACCATAACCACTGCAGTGTAACCATTTTCTAACAGTTTGACTTCTTATGTGGAATCTGATGCCCTCTGCTTCAATGAAAAACAGGAGCTCTCTAACTGAGCTAAGTTTAGTGATGCAGAACAGAGATCAATGGATGAGAGCTATCAGATGATATTATTAGTCAATGAGCTGGCCTTGTACTCCAGGTTTTAGCTCAAGAAAGCTAACGGATGTCCCTAGCAGGAATTTCTGGCTCTCAGGACCAGAAGGAAAGCACAGATAAGAAGTTAAAAAAAAAAAGTTCAGGTATATTAAATGCTAATACAAAATAAAAATATTTTTACAGATTATAGTCCGAGTGTTGCCTACCTGTAAGTAGGGTATAATCTTTTTTACGTTTAAAAATGTTTCATACCTATTTCCAGTACTACGTGCCTTAATTATGTAACAGATGTGAAATTGTTTTAGCTTAATTAAAAGTACCTTTAGAAGCATAATGAATCACAATTTTAGCATGCTGTAGATGTAACTATTTGAGAAGCATCTGTAATTTTACCTTCAAAAGCAGAATTGTGACGCGCTTGTCATGCACAAAACGCGTGTGGTTTCCATGCGACACCTGTGGTAAACAAAGCAAATAAAGACAGGCTGTCCAGATGACAATTTATTAATTTCGGCCAAAAGCAGCGAAAGAACACATGGTCAAAAGGTGACCACCTGCTTCCATGTTACAAGAGACAAATGCAAAGATTCCTGCTTAAATGGTAAAAAAAAAAAAAAAAAATAGTACTTTACATTTATTTGATCCGCTAGATAAACTCATTGATGGATATTAAAGAGAATATAAATATTTTTATAGTTTTTATATAAAACCAATACTATTGTTTAATTATGTAAGTTACTTACGTACAAACAGCTCTGTTTCATAGGAGCATAGGGATAGATTTATTAAGGTGTTGAGCTCTTAAAAGTGGGCAAAAATATAAGAGGAGTCACCAATAAAATGAACCTGTATGTTCCACTGGTATCCATGGTGATTGCCCCACTTTTAGTACTTCGCACCATTTTGCAGAACACAACACAATAAATCTTCGGTACAGATTCTAATAGCTACATGACTTCTCTAGTTTGGATTCTGGATTTCATATACTGCTCAGAATAGCACTATTTATATATCAAGCATTCTAGATCCCTTCCAATGTATTCAACACGGCCATCTCTGCTGGAGCGCTACGCAATGCATCTAAAACTTACTGTAATAAAAGTATTTAATGTACTCCTAAATCACCCCTCTCTGTCTGAGCTAAGTTTTCCAGTGCAGGTTTTAGCTCATTGGCTGGCTTTGAAGATCATATTTAGAGGCTCACATTTTGCTATTATCAATAGTGGCAGTGGGGACTGGTACCAGTAGACCCAAAGTCAGACCATTCAAATATGATTTGACTGCTTAGAATGGTGGGCATTTAGGCACTCCTGGCACCATAACCACGTCCATGAGCCATAGCTGTTTTGGTCATTGGAGTGTCCTTTAAATATATATACCCCACTATAATAAACAACTTACAATTCATTCATAAAAAATATTATTACAGATTAGATTTCAGATCAGATATATTTACAGTGACTATATTTTATAGATTTAATAATTCCTCCCCCCTACACAGTAGGTGCCTTTTTTTTATGATTATTGTATCAGTTTTGTTACTTGGCCAATTTAATAGATCTGCCCAGTTTCAACCGGCGGTAGCAGATTCTGCATGAGGTCTTGAAAATGTTTGCAATAAGATTTTGGAAAGTAACCAGCTGTTTTGATGACCTTGGGCTCAATAACGTACTCTTCTTTGAAAATGATAGTACGTAACTGTTAAGACCTGCAGTGGTTATGGTTCTATTCCTTTCCCAATAGCTGAGTATAAGTGATTATAACTGCAGTTAGGAGGTAGAGGAGTAGTGTAGATGAATGCAGCTTCAAAGATGATTCTCCCCAGCAAGTAGAATATTCCCCAAACATGAGCCTAGACTTCAAGAAGGGTGTAACAGGGATGAAGTTTATTGATGCCACACTGGCTTTTATGAGATATCCTCCTGCAAGAGGACCTCCCACAGTAAACAAAGACAATAACCAATTAACATACAGATTTACAGTAACCCCCGCCCTCTCTCTGCCTGGGAGATATTGAGATAAGTTAAGGAATAACCCAATTATCTCCAGGCAGAGGGCACGCAATTTCCCCCAAAATTAGAACACCCCTTTCCGCACAAGTTATCCCCACAAATTACATATCCCCTGATAGCCCCGATCTGGGGGACCAACATATCCAAATTTCACCCAGATCGGTTCAGGGGTTCTTAAAAGTATGGAAGTCACAAGTTACCGACCACACACGAGGCTCCTGCCCAAAACAGTTCCATGAATTCAGCATTTCCGTCGGTCAATTTAGAAAAAGGCATAAAATGAATAAAAGCCCCGAATGGATCCTCCTGGCTCATAGGAGCGATTGCTCCCCTTGTTCCTATGAACCGAACTACAAAATGGCGCTCTCCTGGCTGTTCGGCAACTAAAGAAAGCAGGCGTTCGGTAGTTTCAGCAGTGGTTCGGGAGGTCGAGTGTCCGATTTGAGTTCCAGACACTCAACGACCAAGTCCCGCTGCCTCCTTTCGTGCAAACAAGATGGCCGCCGTTTTCTGTTCCATGTGGCATTCGGCTATACGAACAGCGGCCGCCCAGAGAGCGCTTAATAGACGGTTCTTTTGAAGTTAATGAGCCAGGAGGGTGGTCGGTGTTCGGTAATTTTAAACTACCGAACTAATAAAGAAAACAAAAACTATCCCTTACTGAGATAGTGAGTGATATACTAAAGTGCCTGAATAAAAGCAGCTCAACACAAAAAGTGGAATACCTTAATCCACAATAAAGTGCAAAATACAAGAAAATGCAAAATACAAGAAAAAAAGGTATAAACAATATACCAGCAAGTGGAGCGCTATATTGAATATATATATAAATAATGAGGGGGTATACTCACCCCTCCAACATAGTGATACAATGTGTCCAAATGTACATACAAAGTAAAACAACAAAAAGAGAGAATATAGTGCAGATGGTTTACAAAAAATAAAAAAATGAATAATAGTAGCAATTGGTTGAAACCACTCACGTGGGTTGGAGCCTATAAGCTATTGGCTCCGTAAGTGACTCCTTCTTGCTCTTGAGGCAGCAACACACCTCTTTATCCCAAACGATATTCTCCCGAAGATATGGAACAAACAGAGAGAGAGAACCTCATAGGTGGTATTGTACAGATGGTGTATACAATATAGTGAGATAGTAATAGATATGCTCACCTTAGACAGAGCCTTGAATTCCTGGCTCTGAGGTTTGTTGGCAATGTGCTAATTTATTGGGATAGCATTCCCCACATGGTGTTCCTGGAGGCTAGAAAGGACTATATGGACTAATATATAAAAAAAATAACAATTTATTGTAGAGATAAAAAAATAATAATAAAAACAATATTTAGACTTCTCAAAAGCACATAAGCTAAATGATGGAAAGTCCAAGTATAAAAGTCCAAACTCCAGCTAAACGCGTTTCACTCTTGTATGAGCTTCCTCAGTAGCTGTGAAGTAGCCTCAGGAATCTTCCACTTTATAAGTGCTCTAAAGTTGATTCGGATCCTCCCTTTGAGGTCACATGATGTGTGATTATCCAATCATAAGGTCAGAGTCTCTTTCAAATTTCTTATATTGATCACCTGTAGTAAAAAAGCTTACATTGGCTAAATTGCCTGTCAATCAATCAAAAAGCTTGATTATTATTGGTGGTTGGATGGTGCTGTATTTTTCAAATTTCCTATATTGATCACCTGTGGTAAAAAAGCTTGCATTGGCTAAATTGCCTGTCAATCAGTTAAAAAGCTTATTCTATTGGTGGTTGGATAGGGCTGTCTTTCTCAAATTTTTTTTTATATACTGATCACCTGTGGTAAAAAGGCTTTCATTGGCTGAATTGCCTGTCAATCAATTAAAAAACTTGATTAGAACAAATTCTATTGGTGATTGGATGGGGCTGTCATGTATAGCACCCATTCAGGGCAGTGGTTGGCGGAAGTGACATCACTTCCGCCCTCCAACATCTTCCCAAATGTCATTGTTAAAAAAAAAAAAAAAAAAAACGGAATGCATATTAACAAAGTGAAATAGATAGATAGGTACAATAACAGAGAGATTTCCCTCAAATATAAAATAAAAGGGATTACCAAAATGGGGGTCGATTAAAAACTTACTAGATGAGAGAGTGCAATCAAGACAAACTTCTCCCATTGGATTTCAAGACTTCATTTTATAAGAGGACATAAAACCAAATGGCATAAATTTTGATAGTACAGATATAATATTGCAGATGGTACAAATATAATATGATACTGTTGGATATATGTTAAGGATAATTAAAGGAAATGACAGAGTTCGAAATCTATATTTAAACCTTTGGGTTGTAAAGTCCCAAGGCTAAAAATCCATCTCATTTCATTTTGAGCTAAAATTTTGTTAAAATCACCGCCTCTCCAATTTCCTAAAGTTTTGTGTATGCCCATAAATATGAGCCCCTGAGGATTGCTGTTGTGTGTAGTCTTGAAATGATTGGATACACTGTGTCCTTCATATCCCTTCTTAATGTTCCTTATATGCTCTTCTATTCTAATATGCAGATTACGTTTTCTGCGGCCCACATACTTGAGGCCACATGGACATTCCAACAGGTACACTACATTGGTTGAATGGCAAGTGATGAGATTGTTTATGTTGAACTCTTCATTTTCTTTAGTACTTTTGAATTTCCCTATATGTCTTTTTTTGCTTCCAGTGTTCCTGCACGCCAAACATATTCCACAACCAAAGAAACCTTTCCTAGTATCAATTGGCTTTATGCTGCATGGTTTTCTGATGTGGTTCCTTACTAGTAATTTTTTTATGTTAGGTGCCCCTCTAAAGATCACCTTGGGTTTGTCTGGTAGAATGGTGAACAGGACTGGGTCTTCCTTTAAGATTGACCAGTGTCTATTAATAATTTTTCTTAAATGACGGTTACCATGACTGTAATTACAGAATATAGGTATGTTGCCATTATCATTAAATCTTTCTTTATTCTCATTAATCCCTTTATCTATTAATAGGGTTTCTCTCTTAATTGCCATCACTTGATTGAGATCTTTGGTTAGATTATCTTGTTTATATCCTTTTTCCAACATTTTACCTTCTAATTTATGTGACTGTTCAATAAATTTAGTTTCCTCAGTGCAGTTCCTTTTTATCCGGATAAATTGAGATTTGGGGATTCCCTTAAGCCAAGGTGTAAAATGACAGCTCGTGGTGTGAATAAAACTATTCACATCTACTTTTTTAAAATGAGTGCTAGTTTTGATTTTATTATCTTCAATAAAAATGTCAAGATCTAAAAAATTCACTCTCGTTTTGTTAAAATCCGTAGTGAGGGCTATGCCCCAATCATTATTGTTCAATGTATTAATGAAATCGGTTAGTGATTCTTCTGTTCCTTCCCAGATAAAAAACAGGTCATCTATGTAACGGCGATAGGTAACGAGGCCCGTCGCCCAGCCCGCCCCATGATGGATAAACTGGAGCTCCCAATATGCCATAAAAAGATTGGCATAGCTGGGCGCGAACCTCGTTCCCATCGCCGTCCCACAGGCCTGTAAATAAAAATGTCCATCATACCAGAAATAATTGCTGGTTAAAATTAAAAGAATCCCTTGCATAATAAAATCTATATGGTCAGGGGGAAAATTACCTGATTGCTCTAAGAAAAACCTGGTGGCCATACAGCCCCTATCATGTGCAATATTGGTGTAAAGGGAGCTCACATCAGCAGTGGACAGAAAATAATTTTCGTTCCACACCAATTTTTCTATGTGTCTTAATATATCCCCAGTATCCTTCAGATAGCTGGGTATTCCTTGAACAATTGGTTGCAAGCATTGGTCTATATATTCAGATAATCTACAGGACACAGAACCAATGCCTGAGACTATAGGCCTCCCTGGAGGTTGAGTGGGATTCTTGTGGATTTTGGGGAGGTGGTATAGTACTGGAATTCTTGGGAAATCAATTTTTAAGTAATTAAACTCTTTTTGGTTCAAGATCCCATTTGTAAGTCCTTCATTTAGATAATTATGGAATTTGTCCTTGAGATTCTTTGTAGGATCTGCTCCTAATTTTATATAGGTATTGGTGTCCTCCAGTAATTTGTATGATTCCTTGTTATAGTCATCTAATGTCATTAAAACTACACCCCCCCCTTATCGGCTGGTTTTATAATTATTGAATTATCTTTCTGGAATTTCTTCAGGGCCATACACTCTTTCCTGGTGAGGTTCTGTTGATGTTTATTGGGTTCTTTAATTTTATTTATATCTCTCATCACTAATTTTTCAAATGTTACCATTTCACCTGATATTAAGTTTTTGGGATAGAACTTTGATTTTTCTTTCAAGTTAGTATGTTTATAGACATCATGTTGTGTATCTTCAGAATTAGTTAAAATAGGGTTCTTGTAGAAAAATTTCTTTAGACATAATGTCCTCTTAAATTTATTTAAATCAACATATGTCTCAAATTTATTTAGCTTTTTAGTTGGTGCGAATTTCAAACCCTTCTGTAACAATTTGATTTGAGGAGAATTCAAGACATATGGTGTTAGATTGAAAATCCCTGTTTGTTTTTCTCTATCTTTCATATTTACTGGTTTCGTCTGTCTCTTTTTTCTCCTCTGAAGGTTCGCTCCTCCTCTAACTCCCCTTCCTCTATACTTCTCCGTCTCTTCTGTGGTGATCTCTGTTGGTATTGGGGTTTGTGTTTGACTCTGTTCCTCAAGTTCCAAAAATCCCCTTCCTGAGGGGTTCTGGCTAAGGTCTCGAATCTATTGGAGATAGGTATATGTGACAACCTCCTTGTACTTTTACGGATTTTACTTTGGGCCGTTAAAAACTCGTCAGATCTTGCCCTTCTTTCTGTTCTTATTGGGGTTCTGATATTATCTTGGATATATGGCCTCGACACATGTGGTTCTCTTGTTTTCGTGCTTGAAACCTTAGGACGGTTCCATTCATTAGTGTGATTGGTTGTCCTGTATTCTGTTCTATTTCTAGGCCCATTTTGGAAATTGGGTTCATGGTACCTGTTTCGGATATTATTTTGATAGTGTCTGACTGAGTGTTGTGTTTTGTTTCTATCGCCTTGTCTGTATATGGGCTGTTTTCTATTTCCATATGTGTAAGCTTCATTCTTATTGTAATCAGTCCTATCACGTGTGTATTTTTTCTTTTTAATTTGGATTGTATCTTTTTCTACTTTTTCTAGGGTGTGTTGTAAATTTTCGGTGATTTTCCTATATTTCTCGGAATTAGTGTGATTTAATAAAAAATGTTTGTTCCTTATTGATTTCTGCATCAAGTTTTTCCAAATTATACTCTCTTCGCTTAATTAAAGTTCTCATCATTGTGAATGAAAAAGAATCTAACATCACTGCCCATTCATCCATAAATGTTTTGTCATCTTGATCAAAGGAGGGAAACTTGGAGAGCCTCAAACCTCTCGGAGTTATTTTATCTCTGATGTATTTTTCTAGGGTAGCTATTTCCCATTTAATTCGTATTTCTTTACTTAAGAGTCTCTCCAAATTTCTCTGGCAATCTGAGATGGATCTCTCCTCAACTTGATCAATTTGGTTGAAAAGATTCTCTTCCCCACCAAATAATTCATCTATATTTTTGCAGTGGTGTTTTTTTCTTTGTTCGAAAAGTGACATAGTGCAGGCAGGCAAAATAGTGTACACACAAAAGGTATTTGGTATGAAACACACAAAGAAAACAAAAACTATCCCTTACTGAGATAGTGAGTGATATACTAAAGTGCCTGAATAAAAGCAGCTCAACACAAAAAGTGGAATACCTTAATCCACAATAAAGTGCAAAATACAAGAAAATGCAAAATACAAGAAAAAAAGGTATAAACAATATACCAGCAAGTGGAGCGCTATATTGAATATATATATAAATAATGAGGGGTATACTCACCCCTCCAACATAGTGATACAATGTGTCCAAATGTACATACAAAGTAAAACAACAAAAAGAGAGAATATAGTGCAGATGGTTTACAAAAAAATAAAAAATGAATAATAGTAGCAATTGGTTGAAACCACTCACATGGGTTGGAGCCTATAAGCTATTGGCTCCGTAAGTGACTCCTTCTTGCTCTTGAGGCAGCAACACACCCCTTTATCCCAAACGATATTCTCCCGAAGATATGGAACAAACAGAGAGAGAGAACCTCATAGGTGGTATTGTACAGATGGTGTATACAATATAGTGAGATAGTAATAGATATGCTCACCTTAGACAGAGCCTTGAATTCCTGGCTCTGAGGTTTGTTGGCAATGTGCTAGTTTATTGGGATAGCATTCCCCACATGGTGTTCCTGGAGGCTAGAAAGGACTATATGGACTAATATATAAAAAAAAATAACAATTTATTGTAGAGATAAAAAAATAATAATAAAAACAATATTTAGACTTCTCAAAAGCACATAAGCTAAATGATGGAAAGTCCAAGTATAAAAGTCCAAACTCCAGCTAAACGCGTTTCACTCTTGTATGAGCTTCCTCAGTAGCTGTGAAGTAGCCTCAGGAATCTTCCACTTTATAAGTGCTCTAAAGTTGATTTGGATCCTCCCTTTGAGGTCACATGATGTGTGATTATCCAATCATAAGGTCAGAGTCTCTTTCAAATTTCTTATATTGATCACCTGTAGTAAAAAAGCTTACATTGGCTAAATTGCCTGTCAATCAATCAAAAAGCTTGATTATTATTGGTGGTTGGATGGTGCTGTATTTTTCAAATTTCCTATATTGATCACCTGTGGTAAAAAAGCTTGCATTGGCTAAATTCATATTTATGGGCATACACAAAACTTTAGGAAATTGGAGAGGCGGTGATTTTAACAAAATTTTAGCTCAAAATGAAATGAGATGGATTTTTAGCCTTGGGACTTTACAACCCAAAGGTTTAAATATAGATTTCGAACTCTGTCATTTCCTTTAATTATCCTTAACATATATCCAACAGTATCATATTATATTTGTACCATCTGCAATATTATATCTGTACTATCAAAATTTATGCCATTTGGTTTTATGTCCTCTTATAAAATGAAGTCTTGAAATCCAATGGGAGAAGTTTGTCTTGATTGCACTCTCTCATCCAGTAAGTTTTTAATCGACCCCCATTTTGGTAATCCCTTTTATTTTATATTTGAGGGAAATCTCTCTGTTATTGTACCTATCTATCTATTTCACTTTGTTAATATGCATTCCGTTTTTTTTTTTTTTTTTTATTAACAATGACATTTGGGAAGATGTTGGAGGGCGGAAGTGATGTCACTTCCGCCAACCACTGCCCTGAATGGGTGCTATACATGACAGCCCCATCCAATCACCAATAGAATTTGTTCTAATCAAGTTTTTTAATTGATTGACAGGCAATTCAGCCAATGAAAGCCTTTTTACCACAGGTGATCAGTATATAAAAAAAAAATTTGAGAAAGACAGCCCTATCCAACCACCAATAGAATAAGTTTTTTAACTGATTGACAGGCAATTTAGCCAATGCAAGCTTTTTTACCACAGGTGATCAATATAGGAAATTTGAAAAATACAGCACCATCCAACCACCAATAATAATCAAGCTTTTTGATTGATTGACAGGCAATTTAGCCAATGTAAGCTTTTTTACTACAGGTGATCAATATAAGAAATTTGAAAGAGACTCTGACCTTATGATTGGATAATCACACATCATGTGACCTCAAAGGGAGGATCCGAATCAACTTTAGAGCACTTATAAAGTGGAAGATTCCTGAGGCTACTTCACAGCTACTGAGGAAGCTCATACAAGAGTGAAACGCGTTTAGCTGGAGTTTGGACTTTTATACTTGGACTTTCCATCATTTAGCTTATGTGCTTTTGAGAAGTCTAAATATTGTTTTTATTATTATTTTTTTATCTCTACAATAAATTGTTATTTTTTTTATATATTAGTCCATATAGTCCTTTCTAGCCTCCAGGAACACCATGTGGGGAATGCTATCCCAATAAACTAGCACATTGCCAACAAACCTCAGAGCCAGGAATTCAAGGCTCTGTCTAAGGTGAGCATATCTATTACTATCTCACTATATTGTATACACCATCTGTACAATACCACCTATGAGGTTCTCTCTCTCTGTTTGTTCCATATCTTCGGGAGAAAATCGTTTGGGATAAAGAGGTGTGTTGCTGCCTCAAGAGCAAGAAGGAGTCACTTACGGAGCCAATAGCTTATAGGCTCCAACCCACGTGAGTGGTTTCAACCAATTGCTACTATTATTCATTTTTTATTTTTTATTTTTTGTAAACCATCTGCACTATATTCTCTCTTTTTGTTGTTTTACTTTGTATGTACATTTGGACAGATTGTATCACTATGTTGGAGGGGTGAGTATACCCCCTCATTATTTATATATATATTCAATATAGCGCTCCACTTGCTGGTATATTGTTTATACCTTTTTTTCTTGTACCGAACTAATAGATCCCAATTGAACAAAATACTGCAGAAAAGCACGAACATAGGAGAAAATACCGAACTTAGTCTATTTTTTCACAGTAACTTTATGGAATTAATTTTTTTTTACACAGCCGATATCCAGTTTAAGATGATTAATCTGACTTTGTCAGCTTTATTCAGACTATTTTCCCAGTTACATCCAGGATGATTGGCTCTGTATTTGTCTCCCTAAATGTAAACAGGTGTTATTTTAAAGATTTCGCACATTTCTATATCCTATCTAAAAACATTTAGTCAAGCACATTCTGAGTGGATGTTAAATTTATACATGTTTTATCACTGTTTAATATTATTTATATTTCTTTGTTTGGGACATATCTGCATTTGTCCACTGTTTGGGAGTGGTATTTTAATATTTTTAGCATTTACCAATGTTATAAATAAATGTTGAATTATATATATTTAATTAACTATCCCTGGTTGATTAACTGATGTTCTGAATCAGGCGACGCCAGGGAACTGTACCCAAAAAGCGCAATGTGAGTGCATTATTAGACACACATGCACTGTGCTGAATGGTGTCAGGGTTCTAGGACTATGCACAGTGCACTTCAGCAACACTATGTGCATGATCTGCTCTGAGTGGGGCAGGTCAGCGAGCAGTGGCGAGTCTAGGAACAATACATAGGGGTGCCACGTGTGGGGTGCAGAACTAATAATTTCCACCATTAAATCATAGCAGTGGTTGCAGGGGGGATAGAGGCTGTTTTTGCTGCAGGGGATAGAGGCTTTAGTTTGTCCAGGAAAAGCATAGGGGATGTAGTGGTCACAGGGGGATAAGGGCTGTAGTGAATGCAGGGGGGATAGGGGCTGCAGTGTATAACTGCGGCTTAGGGGCTGTAGTAGGTACAGTGGGTAATAGGGGCTTTAGAGGTTTCAGGGGGTAAGAGTGGCTTAAGTGGATGCACGGGTGATAGGGGCTGTTGTGGATGCAAGGGGCTTTAGGGACTGTGATGGGGGGATAGGGCAGTAGAGGGTAGGATTGTTTTTATCTGAATAAATAACATTTGTTCTGATGCCTGGAGCTAAAACCTATTTGCCTGCCCCCTTGGTGTTGGCAATGCATCAGAGTTGCCATAGTAATAAGCTGCTATGCTCTGGTACAGTAGCAGGAGAGAGACCAAGTTCTCCCTCCTCCCTCCTCCTCCTCGGCATCCAGTGAGGGACATCTTTCATCTCCCCACCAGCCATGTAAGTTCGTGGTGGGAGCACACAGGGGGAAGTGGCATAATTTACAGGGGCCTAGTATGGTGACGCATATGCCAGGGAGGATGTCAGTCATTCATATATGAAACAAATGTCATAATTTTTCTACAGGCAACTACATGTCTCAGTTTCCCAATGTTGTGAGGTATGGATGTAGTTACTGAACCTATCTTGGGGTATAACAGAAATCAGATTATATATCAATATCATGCATGCTTTTATTGCAGACAACCCAACAATCTCGCTGTCAGCAGGACAGACATTATTTTGTGGTCCCGTACAGCCGTTCCGCTTCAATTCCCTGGTGTTCCGAATCTAAGGGTCATTAGTGAACTGTCTACAGGCAGCACAGAGTGAGAGCATCATTAGATGTGCTTGTGTTATGTGCAATAGAACCATGCAGAGAGTGCTTTAGAAGCCCTCCTTGCATGATCCTGAAGTCTGGGTGTCGGGCCACGTAGCCAGTCAGTGGGCTCACCTGGTGTTTTATCACCCCCTATGGTTCATCACCGGTGATGTGGGTCATGTCACTGGCACGTGCCCTCAGGGCCCAGCCCACCATTGTTGGGAGGTATCCTACAATGTTATGGCTCTATGTTGAGGTGTTATGAAGCACTCTTATCAACTATTAGATTCGGAGAAGATGAAAGAAATTAAATATACACTTTTATTCTCTTTCGATATTTCACTTTTTCTAATCTCTTCTTCAGAGTCATGTTGCCCAAATGTTTTCTAAATTCAGCAGTATTGATTTATGTGACGTATCACAAAACAAATTGTTCTGGAATAATGAATATCATTAAGTACCCATTTACATTTTTTTACTACACAAGTGGACTAACAAAGCTGCTAAATTCAGCTCATTAAGTAAATGGGATGTTTTTAATAGATTCAGACTAGGCATGTTCCTGTTTTTAATGTGCAGTAGCACTTATTAATGAGACAGGCCTGTGGTTGTGACAACTCAATAAACTTATTTTGATGAATATGTGATCAGGATATAGAACCTAGCACAGTGCTTACATTACAGACACATTTTAAAGGAAACAAAATGACTTTAAAAAAAATCTAAGTATGATAAAATACATCTGCTTGGGAACTAACAGACACATTTAGTTATACTAAGAAGTCAGTAATGACATCCAAATTCTTAACAGTGGTTATTAAATTATATTTATTTCCTGTAAAGCAAGGATTGGAAAACGTGTGCTACATATATTTCTGTACTACAAGAGTTGCACAGAGAACCAGATTATATAGTGGTGAAAAGAACTATGATAGCTCGGGGTTGTTTATATTATGTAAAATGGAAATATCAAACACATTTGGAAAAAAAACAGACACTAATAAAATTATCATGAATCCACTGGATTAGTTAAAATACTATTCTTCTTTTAGAGGAATTTAGTAGATAATAATTAATATAGTTTAATTTCCTATTTTAACATTATTTTGCCATCAGTCAAGTCAAGACTAAAATTGACAGTATGACACATACAGTATATACAGTTGTTTCATGACAACCAGGCATCTGTATTACAAACGGTGTTGCAGGTTGTTGTTATACCCTTAAGTTATGCCCCAATGTGTGCCGAGAACATTCCAAAAATGTACTTATTTAAAACAAGAAAAGACAGAACTTAGTAACCAAGTAGAACATGCAAAAATGTGGCAGAAGAGACAAAATGTATAAACGTTTTGGGTCACAGCCTTTTATCAATATACAATAGCAGGGGAGCAGCCATCATATAATCATATTGTGATGTTTAAGTTGTTGCACGGCCTTAGGCAAGCAATGTATGTACTGTACGGCACCCGTGGGTCACTGTTTTTGAATTTTTCAGCTAATGCCATCACCTACTCATTTTCTATTTTGCTTATTTACAACAAGATTAAATGAAATGCTGAACAACAAAGGCAAAAGGGAAGGGGCTGTTCTCTGACTGTGAATCTGACATCTTTGTAGGAATAAAAAATACTATTGTCATTGGAATATTACAGAAATGTACAAGAGGTACACTGAGAATACTTCTCTACATCTAAATTGTTCTCCTCTTATTCATATAATGGCACATGTATGAGATCCCCCTCTTTCCTTAAGTATGTGATCTAGGAGATGGAAAACATTGGAAGTCCAGACACTATCTGCTATAAAGAATATGCTTAAAGCTTATGGCACCGAACGCCTAGTAAATGATTATATAGTTATTCAATAAATTTGAGAAATGTTCGCCTCCTACGTCTTTCTGCACAGCTTAAGCCGCAAAGCCTTCCAAACCTTGATAATACCCTGTTACAAAGAGCAAAGTTATCTATCCCACACCCCCAGATTTTAATATTTGCTGAATGTATTTTCTTTATCTGTGTATAATTAGTGGTTCCAACTAAAGTACTATAATGTGCAGTTAATCAAAATGAATATTGACTGTAATCACTGCTGTATGTATTTAACATACATATTTATGTAACCTAATAAATGCAAAACAGACCCTTTACATGTTTAAGAAAATGATGAGTTATTTATTCACATAAACAATTTTACTGTAGTTAAGGCACGTTACTGTGTCTTTTTGTTCTCACAGATCCTTTATATAACTGTACACACTTAGAATTATGAGTATTTGGAAAAAAAGGACAATAGAGCAAAAATGAAAGTTTTGGATCTCAAAGAGATATTTATTATGTTCATTCCTCCTGACTGTCTCTCTTTAGGAGGGACCTTTTTGAGATCCAAAACTCTTTTTGTTTTGCTCTATTGTCCTTCTTTTCATAGGAATGAACATTATATATACATTTATATATTATGTTCATTCCTCCTGACTGTAATGCTCTTACAGCTATTATATATATAATGGCTGTAAGAGCATTAGCATTATGGGAGATGTAGTCCACAACATCTGGAGTGCCGAAGGTTATCTATCCCTGGACTAGTGGACTAGGACATTTATATGCTGGTGCAGGCTTCATCACGTTTACAAAACTAGAAGCAGATTACAAACAGGGGATTATTTTAGAAACATTCTATTAAGATATTTTGCCTCCCAAGAAGACTGCGCCTTAATGAAACACCTCAAAGAAGACTCATCACCCAGTTAAACACCTATTATGTACAAATTGGGGTGAGTGGGGAAAACCTAAATACATCAATATGTGGGGAAGAACTGGAGGATACATTGGAGGGCAATAAATGGGAAGAGATTTAGGAGGTTAACTCCAAATCATCCATATGTGTACCCCTACAAGAACGAGCATTTAAGACACTATTTCGCTGGTATACTCCACCAGTGAAACTGTTCCATATGAGAAAATCAGATTTGGATTTATGCGAGAGATTATGTGGCCATAGAGGTTCACATCTCCATATGTGGTGAACATGTCGTGTTGTATTTCCCTTCTTGGAAGAGGTTAGCCAAGTAACTTCTCACATTTTTAATAGATACCTCCCCTTTGTCTGTGATTGCTTTCTAGACCGCTAGTGGGTTTCACTACCCATGAGAGAAAATTATAGAATAGAATAATGCTGGCAGGCAGGAGAGCCCTTGCCCAGCATTGATTACATAGTTACATAGCTGACAAGAGGCATGTGTCCATCAAGTTTAGCCTTTCTAGTTAAATAATAAACAGCCTGCAATGGAAATTGTGATAGGCAAATTGAAAGATATTCTCATGGAGAAGCTGACAGTACAGGTCAGAAATTCAATCAATTCATTTCAAAAGGTTTGAGCACTGTGGGAATAGTTTTCATATAGTTTTCCAAGAGCCCAATTGGCTCTAGAAAATATATGGGGCTCCTTTCCTTAGTGACAGCAATCCCCCCTTCCCTCTCCCACCCCCCAATAATACACTTTCTCTTCCCTTGGATTTTCTCTTCTACACTCTCTTTCCATTTTAACTCTCTATATACACTTTGATGTTGAGGACATGGTCTCTTTGTTATTATAAAATTGTAGATAGGCAAGTGGGGGGAGGGGGTTGCTGTTAACATACATTAATGTCACAGGTACCAAGTAACTTAGGTACATATTTGAGCCAATGCATCGGTTCTATAAGCTAGACGTTGCTAAACAAAACACACACCTACAAGAAATTAAATAATTATTATTTAAAAACCACTTAAATTCAAAGATCATTTACAACAGAATTAAAAGCAATGTTTCATGGCTATTTGCTTTCTCTTTTCCTTGAATTGAAGTAAATGATTTCATAATATAATGGTTTAACAGCTCTTTAAATGCCTGCAGACCCCCGTCATGCTCTTGTGCTGATTCGAATCTGCAATAAAATATTTTACCAGCTGCCAGTGACAAATACATTCATCAGTTCTGTTCATAAACGATACTTTGTTTCTTCATAAGAATAATAATAAGAAAATGTGATTTTAATAGATCTTTACAACGCAAATTAATAGTCATAAAAATTATAATTATAAACACTGAAACTCTCTTGCCCAGACCTTGTACCTAAATACATCATGTGGAATTCCTTCAGTGACCTCAAATAAACACAACAATTGTTAATATGTCTGTCAGTTGCTGCTAGTATGATATTTTGTTTAAATAATTGGACAAACCCTACTAATTTTTACAACTTTATAGAAATAAACTATAAACTTTTTTTTTTAAATATGAAAAGATTAGACACAGTTCTCCTGTAGATAAAATGCACAAATTCCTGCAAACTTTGATTTTTTTTTTTAATACACTTAAACTAGTATTAACAAATCCTTAGATACAACTAACTTGTACATGATAAGATTCTATGTGGCAAAAAAACATTGCCCCTTGTCATTGAAAGACTTGAGGCCTTCTAGGCCTGGAGGTGTAGATTGTTGTGGGCCTAATAAAGAAATTTGCAATGCCATTATATTGTGCTCAGGAGCCTGGCCTTCACCTGCAACTAGACTTTGCAGTCATACATACATGTAAACTGAAATTTCAAGCATATAAAATCAATTTTCTCAAACAGACCGAGACAAGAGATCTGGGACAGCAATGGTTAAAATGAGTCACTACCTATGAGTTATGCTGCACATGGGTCGATATCATCAGTTATGGCACACAAATGGACTGTGAGCAATTGATAGGAAAAAGAGATTTGTTTACAAAGTGACAAATATACCTTTGGCATGTCCTGTGTTATGGATGGTATTGCCCATGATGCTCAGCCAGACCAGGACTGTAGAACTTGTTGGCACTTTATAAATATTAATAATAATAATAATAATAATAATAATAATCTGTGTCTCCCTGACCACCCTCTATAGATGTGGCACCAAGCACTTCAGGACTGAAGCAGATCACAAAAAAATGCATATATAAGCAATAAGTAAAGTCATGTAGCTGGGGCATTTTCAGCTCCAACATCTCCAATGTAATTTTGGTCGTACCACATCCCTCCCAACTGTCACACATTTGGCGGGACAGTCCCGATTTTTGGGGTGCTGTCCAGCCGTCCCGCTTTAGTCCCCTGGTGTTCCGCATTAGATGTGCTTGCACTGTGCAGTGAGCTTTAGGAACATGCAGGGAGAATATCAGCAGTGCTCCCTGCATTGTCCTAAAGGCTTGGGGCCGGCTATGCTGCCTTTCAGGTGGAGGGCCTGGCCATTTTATGAGCTAATCCGCCATCTTTTTCCAGTTTCCCTATTTTTCTGATATTTGATTAAGTTTTAGTAAGCATTATAAAATATATACAATGTACCAGTTTTTTTTTTAATATTTCCCACAAATTACACTCTAACTCAGTGCAAAGGACTTGTTTGGTCACATATTAAAAAATTGTAATTACAACGTTGCAGGATTTGTACTACATGTACTAAAAAACAACAACAAAAACACTACCAAAACATGCACATACGCAAACTGAGACACCAGAATATCTACGTGAGATTCGATCCCCCTGTTTTAAGCTTGGCTCTGTGTTTTTTAGCGGGGGTAGGTTTGGATTCATGTCACAGGACTTAACGCCTGTGAATTGACGTCATTCATGACCCCTCATAGAAGCCAAATATCTTGTTGCAAATTGATGGCATGCCTTGCTAAGGCAAATTAATTTGTCTTATATCTTCCAACCATATTTTCCCTAAATGATAATCCATATGCAAGTAACCTAGTTATCCAAAGAAAAATGGAAGAAAAAAATACAATTATATTTTAAAAATTCATACAGTAATATTTTTTAGGTTATACATGGCAACATGACTTTGCAAACAAATAGCTTTTATTGATTTATTGATCAACATATTTATACACTACAGAAACTTGGAAAATACAACTGTGTGCTAATCTTCCTGAACTGAGCCATTGCAGCCCAATATATAATGCCAATTAATTCGAGATTTCTAGCACACTTCATTAACCACTTCACTCCCAACATCCACTTATTAACCACTTCACTCCCAAACAGTTTATTAACCAATTAACCACTTACATAGTTATATAAGCTGAACAAAAAAAGACTTGTTTCCATTAAGTTCTGTTTTTCTCACATCTGTTTCTGCTGTTGATCTAAATCAGGGATGCCCAATAGGTAGCTCCTCAGATGTTGTAGAACTACAACTCCCATGATGCTTTGCATGCCTTTAGCATGACAAAACATCACGGAAGCTGTAGTTGTAAAACATCTGGGGATCTACCTTTTGGGCAGCCCTGATCTAAATGAAGCAAAAACAGGTTTGAACATAATACAGAGGTGTCCATACAATACAAAGAACCATACACAATAAAGGGACGTCAATACAATATACAGAGCTGAGTATAAAACTGAGATACCAATACAATATACAAAGTGTGCACAAAACAAAGATACTCTTATAAAACACACAGAGCTGGATAGACTACAGAAATACTCATAAAATAGGCAGAGCTGAGTAAAATTTAGAGATACAATACACAGGACACTTTAAAGAGATACCCATAGCTATTCCACAAAGTCAGGGTCACTGTGATGGATTACACAGAGCAGCAATATTTATTTATTTATGAAATATTTTACCAGGAACGATACATTGAGATTTCTCTCATTTTCAAGTGTGTACTGGGTCCACAAAATATTGCATTGATACAATAGGGTACAATAAAATACAAAAACAATATTAATACACAATATATACAAAATTTAACATAGAACAGGCAGGAAATATATATCAAACATAACAGCTGCATTCGGTTTTGAGATACATAGTGAGGGATCTCTGCTTGGGAAAGATTTTAAAGTATGCGGGAGGTCATTCCATAATTGCGGTGGTCTGTAGGAAAAGGAGGATCGAGCCGCTTTCTTTTTGTATCGAGGTAGACTAAATAAAGTGCTGGTATTGGATCAGAGGTTATAGGAGGCGGGAACAGCTGGGGAGAGCATTCTGCTCAGGTAGGGTGGGAGCTTCCCAGAAAAGCTCTTAAACACAATATAGGATATCCACACAGTACAATGTCTCTGTACAGTGACGGAACTAATGCAGACAGGGCCTTGGTGCTTGAAATTATTCCCCCCCCCCCCTTAGCGCCAACATATTTTACAGCAATGTAAACATGTTTATTTATGGAATGTGTGTGTAAAATGAAGGGTTCTATTTGTCTATAGTGTTGGCATAATGTATAGTGTTTTTATATAGTTTTGATGTTTGAATACTGTGATGTAGGCACATATACACATATGTGGCCACTCACAGTGACGCAGAACACTCTAACACACAGATAAACACATGCACCCACACTGACATACACAGATACATTCATATACCTACAAAGATATTTACACACAGATACAAACATATACCTTCACAGATACATACACTGGCACATACACAGATACATACACACACACTGGCACACACACAGACACACACATACACACATACTGGCACACACAGAGATGCATACATAGCTACACAGGCACATACACATGCTGGCATACATACAAACATATACCTAAACACACAAATACTTGCACATGCACACAGGCACACGCAAACACATACATACCGACACCCACACACACACAGATACACACATACAAACATACCCCCACATACACACTGACACACAAACAGATACACACACATACACACACATACCTACACATACACACACTGACACACACATCGAAACTCACAGATACACACACACACACACAGATGGACAGATACCTACACAAACACACTGGCACACACACAGATACACACATACACACTATTTGATATAAGTAGAGGGGGAGTCTTTATACTGAAAACCGCTGAGCTTACAGAGAAAATAAATATGCACCATGCAACTTGTACTGTATTTGTGCAAGATCCTCCCACACATATGCTGAGGGGCTACCTTCGATATGTCAGTCAATCCACTATTTTTGTCACTGGAACAACTTCAGTCCAAGTAAGGCCTCCAAAAGGAGCACATCATTATTTTTAATATATAGATTCTTTTATTGAAGACTATGGGACACACTTCTCCATGAGCTGTTTATAATTTTTTGTCTTGTATACACTGTGTGATTTTTACCTTCAGTCAAAAAGAAAACATTATGTTTTGTAAATGTATTGATTTATTTGTTAGTGTGATAACATCCTTTGTGTTTTCTGATCAAAGAAGTGTTCCTTTAACATACAAGTCCATTTGGATGCTGCCTCTCAAAAAGACTAAGTCTACGCAGAGTTGTCATAAATGGAATAAATGAGAGATGCTAATGGAAAAAAGAACCCTAATATAAATAGTCACAAAACTACAAATAGATCATAAAGAGCTTTAAACAATTCAAAGGGGCTGTCAGCTCACTGTAAATTTGCTTTCATGTAGAGTCCAACTAGATGGTGTATGTAACTTATAAAAGGCTGTTTTATATTAACAGAAAGTGGATTAATGTAGGTTAAAGTGATGATTAATAATTCTGATGGTAGAGTGTTTCATCAGAGCAGACTTTTGCCCAAACATATACCTGACAGGTGCATAGTCGCCATATAGGCAGGCGGAATCTAACAAACAACACAACATAACGAACCCAATAAAATGCAGACACTAGGGTATATGGGTCAAATTGTCCACAGCTTTCATTAAATAAATATAGAATTGGTAATAAATCAACATTGAAAAGTCATTGCCCCCATATCCCGCCATACCACATCCGTATCCTCACAGTTAGATATAAAAGGCAATGATCAATATATAAACACATAACATTTAACAGTATTTCAACATGAACATAAATTAAAGTGCCAACATTTGTTAATTATCCGGTATACCCGGATACCCCTACCCCACCAGGTTCTGAGCCAACAACAAGCTCAAAACCTGCCAAACGTACCAAGTACCATCTAAACCATTTCCAAACCATCCAAAAGGAGAGACTATTTCTTATCTTTCAGCTCCCTATCCAGCTGCTGTGACAGAACAGGACAACCCAGCCAGAAAACCCAGAGAGCGAGGGAGGGACAAACTCAGCTAGGTAGGCAAGTTAAAAGTGATTTTTCTAAGATGGCTGCCTATTTATATATCCCAGCCCTTTACCCTCTAACCACCAATGCCTACATAACTTCCTCCTAACCTTGTCAAGGCTCCTTTCCACTATGCTATGCTTTTGTTACATGGGGCTACATTTCAGAGCACAGAGTAACAAAGTATTATTCACTCTTACAGCGCTAGAGAGATGGACAGCAACCTTGCACTGAAAGGTTCATATGTACAAAGATTATATGCGGTAATACAAAAAAAATATATAAATTATAGCTGAGGATTTAGGAATTTTTTTTAAAGGACCACTCAAACCATTGTAATGCCATATTATACTTTAGATCCCCCTTTCTGAATGCTACTAAAAAAGTTATATATAAAAGTAAGTTTTACTTATCTGAAATCCAGGGCCTGGCAAAGGTCGTGGTGCTACTTTCCATGCCCCCTTCTGATGTCACGCGGTCCAATCAAAAGAGAGGGAAAGAGGGGGTGGGGATGAAGTCTGATAAAAATGGAACAATGGGATCAGGAGGTGGGAGGGCTGCAGGGAGTGAGGGAAGGGAGACAGAAGGCTCTGCCTGCAAGGGGAGAGTCAGTTTAAGTCAGTTGTCAGTGTGCAGTTCGCGCTGACGACAGACGTAGTATATGTGCAGAACTGACATTAGGCAGCACGGAACAGAGCTCCAGGATGCCCTAAATTACATGTGCTTGGGCTGTATCTACCCCCCCGGTACGCAAGTGCAAATAACTCTGGATGTGCCTTGCTTCAAGCAGAAACACTCCAAAGCCAAAAAGTGGTCACAGACATTGGAGCATAAATGGGTTTCACGTGACCTGCTAAAAACCATGCAAATGTTTTTTGTTTTTTTTGACAGTTAATTGGCTGCTGTTCAAGTTTGTTATTGCTAAATTGTTTCCCAACCGCTTGGTGCTATACTGCAAATAAACACTAATATCGGTAGGGTAGCAATCCTTAATTCTCTGATAATTGCTATATGCTCATATGCTAACTTGTGACCGGGAGGCCATCTAACTCAAAGAAAATCTGCTTTCTGTATAGCCTCATCTATTTCCACACCAATCCTCCCTAAAAAACACAACCTATACAGAGATGTGATGAGGCCAACTGAACCATTTGATTCACTTAATTAACCACAAATTAAGCCAGTTGTGCCAAAAAGAGCATTAGTTATCGTGGCCCAATATTCTGAATCCCTTTTAAGAGAATTGAGCTTTACAGGGTTTTAAGATTTTAATTAACCCTAAATTCTGTTAATTAAAATGACACTCTAAAGAAACAAACAGCTAAACAAACAAACAAAACACTTCATCTTAATGAAGTGGTTTTGGTGCATAGACACAGCATTGTTTACTTGTGTCCAAAATTATGTCTCTAGTAGCTGCCTTGCCCACAGGTTTTTAACTGATGCAGCAATGTTCTTTTCAGAACTCCCTTCTGAAAAATGATGAGGTTGGTGACATAAGCAAACTTTCTCAGGATGAGGATGGACGCGATCATATGAGCTAACTGTTCCAGGGGGACAATGCAGGTGTATTACTGTTAGAAATCTCCACTGCAAATTTGCACTTAGACAGGCAGCAGTTATCGGGATGTGAGGTCATATCTCAAACCCTGTTTTTTTCGCAGTTTGCAGTGGAAGAGTGGGGCTGTCAAGTACTCACAGATCTCTTCTTCTCCCTCCACCTCTAGATATCAGAGGTGGAAGATAGGATTCCTTCTTTCTTCTTTCTCAAATTCTGAAAAAGGGCGAGCAACAGGGAATGGGGAGACAATACACCATTAAAGGGACATTCTGGACCTCTAAAACACTTTATTTTGCTGAAATGTTTTATGTGTCAGAGTGTGTCCTCTTTTTTTAATTTTCCAAACAGTGCAGATTTTAATAGGAATTGACACTTTTATAAATTACCTATTGCTTTCAATCAGACAACCAGTCCTGTTACTTCCTAGTTTGGTTAGCTCAGTAAAGCTAAACTCAAGATGTAGAAATTGCCCAGAGCACTTGCCTTGCAAAGACTTCTATTGGAGCTGCTTTGGAAAGTCTGTGATTGGACAGGCACAGTCTGGGCTGGGGAAAATGAGAAGGGCTTGCAAAGGCTGCAGATAAGAGGTCTGCAGATTCTGCAATCTGTTTTTAGATGTATCTCCAATGAACAAAACTGATAATGTAATGCATGTGTGTTTTCATTTGGCAGGGTTATTCAATAATGTGAGAATCCTCAGGAAGTAAAAAAATTAAAATTTAAGGCCAAAATTGGAAAACGCTCCAAATTAGCTATACTTCCAATTCAGATATTTTGGCCTTAATTATGAAATTCACTTTGAATTCATGACAATTCTCTCACTTTAGTAAATAACCCCATGATTATCTGTTTGAATTTGTTTCTGTATATATTATTATGTATGTCTGTGTGTGTAAGACTATGTTTTTCTAAGATGATATAACTGTGTGTGTCAATGTACATATTTGGCTATGTTTGAGGGGGCGCCTGTGTTAGTCTCTAGAAAGTTTACTATTTGGGGAAGGGGGCGACGGACAGACCACATATAAGCTAACTCTCTCAGGGGGAGTGGATCGTGTGAGCTAACGCTCTCAGGGGAGATAGAGTTGTTGACATGAGTTCTAAGTTTAGTGCCAAAATAGCTCACAGTGTGCAAGAGGCTCTATTTTATCATATGAGGTCATTTATTTGAATGAGCAGAGATAGTAAATTCAACTCTCAGCTTACATATCCCACACACATACTTAGAGTTTTATGGTAACACATTATCTTAGGGTAGGGTCTATAAACCTCACTGAAGAGATAAATTATTAATGATACAGTATTCCTTATAGAGGTAATTTGTACACTCCCGTACTGGAGGGGGAATGTAAGTAACTGACCTAAAATCTCCCTTGAGATTATTTCTGAAAACTCTGGCTTCTCATCGAGGAAGACTTAAAAGAGAAAAGAACATGTAAGGTCACACAATTTTATGCTTTTTGAAAGGGACAATTCATTACTATATAGAATGAATTTGACCTTATGCACCATAGCCAATGCCATGTGGTGTTGTGGTTATGGTGCCAGGAGTGTCCTGGTGGCTAACAGTGTAAGTAATCAAACTATTTGCTAATGGTTTGACAACTTACCTAGGGTCTGCCAGGTGTCAGTCAGGTCCTCTGTTGAAAGTGACGTTGCTGCTCAGAGCTTCTGTTAGCTCTACTGAGTTTTACCTAGCCATGCAGGACCAGCTCACTGACTGAGATCATAGGCTGGTAACCACCAGGCTTACCTCAATGCAGACAGCTTCTGGGCAGATATTGGAGGGCACCAGGGAACTCCTGGTACCATAACTATTATAGTGCACTGTAGTAGTTATGGTTCTTGGAGTGCTGCTTAAAGGAACTCTGCCGTTCTACCAAGCTTTAAAGAATCACATAAATGTGTTGTTACTGTCCAAATGTAAAGCGATAATTGTAGCGGATTGTGTTTGGCTGTCCTTAAGATTTCTTGTTGCAACAGTATTTCTATGGTTTGTTACTTGTAAGCAGGGAATTGCTTAAGCATTCGTCTGGTTGTTCGGTAGGAACGCAATGGATACCAGGTTGAATATCTCCGTTCGACATAAACTACCGAACAACCAGACCACCCCAGAGAGAAGTGTGGCTCTAATTTACCTCCCCATTGTTCTTAACACCAGCCTGATTGAAAAGCATATGAACGTACAGTATATTCCCTGGGTGGGCGCTGTTCGACATGCGAACACGTGGTGGCGGCCATCTTGCCATACGAACACCCAGCGGCGCTTGGTCGTCGAGTGTCTGGAACCCAAATCGGACACTCAACCACGCGAACACCGCAGAAACCTCCATACCTCCACCCGTTCGTGAGAAAACACACGAACGGCCCGGCGTTCGGTAAACAGATACCCACGAACAAGGGGATTTATATGAATCCAGGCAAAGCCCATTATGTTGACTATTTTCATGTCTTTTACCCCGCGAACAGAGACCGATCGCAAGGCCAAAATACATGAAACTGCTTTCGGCTATTGCCTCGTGTGGGGTCGGTAAAACGAACACCTCCCTGAAATTCCCGAAACCCTAATCCAATCTGGGTGATTTTTGAGTATGTTGCTCACCCAGATCAGGGCTATCAGGGGATGTGTTATTTATGGGTGTATGTCATGGCTTTGGGGTACATCTGGAAACGGGGAAAAATGTGTGTTTAAAATGTTCTGTTAATTGGGTTATCTCTCAGGCTGAGGGGAGAGAATGTGTGGGCTGGAACCAGTATGTGATTGGCTAATGTATGATTTTCTGTGGGTGTCTCCCTTGCATGGGAGAGTTGCATAAAAGCAGGGTATGTGGCATTAAATATCAGTTCTGCTCCTGATATTGTGTGTCATCCAGTTATTGGGAAAGGTGATGGGATATTCATGGATCATTTTATTTACTGCTTATGCTGTGCTTTCTGTGCTATTTGGTCCTGAGAAATTCTTGGATTACCAGCGCAGAAAGTCTATGTGGAACCAGCGCTCCGCTACAATAATCAAGCAATAAATGAATCAGTCAGAAAGTATTTTAGATTTTTATTGAGTTTCCTCTAGATTGCCTTCCAGGACATAATGTACTATTTTGTATTGGAAAAGAAAAAGTTAAACATCCTCACTAATACACCCTGTTCCAAATTATAATGCAAATTCTATTTAAGTGTCACAAAGATTAAATATCAGGGGCCAATGGGAAACCATTGCATTTTTTGGCTCCCACTGCCCCTTTAAGAGCGTGCCCGAGACGCACAGCACGCTCTTAGAGCTAGGCGGGACACGTGACCGCATCTCGCGGTCCATGCCCGCCTTCATTCGGGAGCCGTGCGCGGCGGGAAGAGAGGACCTCGGCCGGCCCCCGGGTAAGGTAAGTACCGCTACAACTGCCACCAGGTTCCAACAAGGCTGCAACGTCAGCAAGGCGGTGGTGGTCATGTTTTGGGCCGGAATCATGGGAAGAGAGCTGGCCAGCCCCTTTAGGGTCCTGGTAGGTGTAAAGATGACCTCTGCAAAGTATGTGGAGTTTCTGACTGACCACTTTCTTCCCTGGTACAGAAGGAAGAACTATGCTTTCCGTAATAAAATTATCTTCATGCATGACAATGCACCATCTCATGCTGCAAAGAATACCTCTGCATCAATGGCTGCTATGGGGTTAAAAGGAGAGAAAGTCCATCCATCCTCCCCTGACCTCAATCCTATTGAGAACCTCTGGAGCATCCTCAAGCAAAAGATCCATGAGGGTGGGAGGCAGTTTACATCCAAACAGCAGCTCTGGGAGGCTATTCTGACATCTTGCAAACAAATTCAAGCAGAAACTGTCCAAAAACTCACAAGTTCAATGGATGCAAGACTTGTGAAGCTGCTATCAAATAAGGGATCCTATGCTAAAATGTAATGTGACCTGTTAAAATGTTTAAAAAGTTTAAATGTTGTTATAAGTTTGATTGAAATAGCTTTTTATTTCAGTAAATATGCTGCAAACACAACAAATGACAATTTTCAGTTCTTTACAACCGATAAAGTGTTTTGAAACTTACTGTTTGTAATAATTTGGAACAGTGCGTTGTAAGTTTTTTATGTTTAAAAAAATACTGTTATCATTAGGAGGTTTGTTCAATAAAATTTGAATTGTACTCTTAATAGTTGATAACATGAGAATTATGCTGACTGTTATTTACATCAATTATTTAGGTAAATGAGAAAAATATCCTTTGCATAATAATTTTGAACAGGGTGTAAAGGTCTAGACCTGTGGCTCATTATAATCTAATATTAGACTACAAAACTACTAATAATTGGTCAGAATCTGCGTGATTCAGATGACTGCAAATCATATTTTTATTTTCTGATGCCCATAAGGATCAAGCTGTTTTTTTAATTCTATTTTTGCATTTACACTCACATGGCCCAGAGCTAATCCACCTAGCTCTGGCGTGTATGACTTCTAGGTCAGTTTCCTCAACCACACAAAGCTATAACACTGAACCAGGATCTAGGCTCCATGTTTGTGAGTATAATTGCTACAATTTATATGCCTTTCTCTTAAAGCAATATTATACTATTTCCACAAATTTCCTTTTACCCTGAGATTCATCATTGGACATAGGGATCCACTAAAAGAATCAATACTGGAGAGGGGAAAGGTTGCTGCAAATGGACCTAATCATCATACACGCCAGAGCAAGGTGGATTAGCTCTGGACCATGTGAGTGTTCCATATAAGGATTTTTTTTTCTTAAAATATATAATAAGGTTTTACACTATTGTCCATTATTTTTCTATTTAAGGTTTACTTGCTGGTTCATCACAGATTGCCACTTAAGTGACCATTTTAAGTATTACTTGTTGCACTTTAAAGGTATATAAAGCTCCACTGTTTTTATTGAGATTTCACTTTTTGTGTGTTTTTGGAGGTTTGCACATTCAGTTAGGTAGGAGCTACCCATCTAATAACATTTTATATTTTTTATCAATATAAGTTTTTAACACATGTCACTTTTTTGCACAGTTCTGGTAATACCCCAAAATGCGTTGTTAAAGGTTTTTAACAAACATTCTTGGAATAGAAAAGAAATATGGATAAACCAACCTTACCATGCCAGCAGATTTTATAGATCAAGTCATATTTTGTTACGGGGAGAATTAATTGGGTTTAAATTCTTAAAGGTATAGTTAATTCCTACTAAAATGATGGGCATCTACTATGCTCTATTAATAGACTGCTGCCGGCACACATTATCCCCTGGATTCCTTAGTAGTAACAATTGATTCTTCATTACATGGAAGTGCATTTGCCTGCACAAATGAACTGGGTATTGTTTAGGAATAGAAATATGTTGTAGCACTCGTACTTGATAGTTATTTTCACACAAAAATACACTGTAATTCAACTGATAGTGTACATCATATACTGATAGTCAACTTTCTTATTTGGGGTACCACTATTAATTATGTAGGCCAGTAGTATTACTGTTACCACTAGGGGGCTCCCTTAGCAAACAAATAGTTTGGTGCACCCCTTCTACTCAGCTGCATACTTGAGTAAATGACAAATGTCCATTTGTTGGATCGAGTTAGTAAAAGGGTTAATAAAAGGATGCCAAATAGTTTGTGGCCCTAAATTACAACATACTCCTACCACTAGCAGATCCTATTAAGTAGAGATGTACATCTCAGGCCAATGCTAAATGCAGAAATATATTTAATTCAGATTTCATAATTTTAATATCATGCAACCATCTGACTGTTGACCCCAATGAAATAAACACGTTACAAAGTACAAGAACTAACATTTTCGGTAGAAATAAATGATATTAATTAAAGAAAAACATGTTTAGCCTCAGTTGACTCTTGTGATCATGACTTTTGTGAGCTCCGGCTGCAAGATCAGAGATGAACAGATTAATTCTGTGATTAGCTCGGTTAGCTTTAAAGAGGTCATCAGACTTAGCTTCGTTATAAATCAGCAGGACTGAAAGCAGGAAGCATTTGGTTCTGGGTGAATGCTGATAATGTAATACAAATAAATGTTTTATTTTTATTCTTTGCATCTTTCTCTTAAACATTTGCAGTTTTATTCACTAAACCGTGCATTGTTAGGAATTGTCTAATGAATTTAAAATTTTAGATGAAAATAGCCGAGCCAGAAACATAACTGAGAAAGAAATAGTTTCCGAATCAATTAAGCTTTAATAATTCAATTTAGCTTACTATACATTACTACAGTAGACATGTTAGTAAATATACCCTGTGGCTTTATGAATGTATTAAAAAGACTACCATCTTAATATATAAATTGATAGCATTTCTTAGCTTTGGGGTTAATGCAGTGGTCTACTAGCCCGGGGGCGGTGGTGGGATCCGCCTTGGGTGACACACAGCAAGGGATGTGCACAGAGCACCCCCTCTCGCCAGAGCGGTTGCCACACAGCAAGTGCCTACTCTGCAGATTCAGACCCCGCATGCAGTGGAGCTGTTGAGATCAGTCTGTGCTCTGTTTGCACTGCTCCCTCATCATCCTGTGCTAAAGCTGGGAGTTGGAATGACCCAGTCCTGACATTAGTAGAGAGCTGCAGGAAACTGTGCAGACTGATCCTACAGCAAATTACCTGATCCCAGTGTAATTAACCAAATTAAAATCAAATGTGTGTGAGTGCATGAATGTGAGCAGGTGTATGTGTACTATATAAAGGAGTTTGTGTGTGTGTGTATATGAATATGAATGTAAGTGTGTGTGAATGTATGTATATGCATATAAATGCGTGTGCATGAATATGCGCGTGTATCCATATGAGTGTGTGAATATGCATGCATGTGTGTAGGAATTTAAATATGTGTATATGTAAGAATGTGGATATGAATATGTGTCTGTATTATTGTTTATGTGTATATATATATACATATATATATAAAAGTGAGTGTGTGTGAGTAATTGCGTGGATATAAATGTGAGTGTGTGTGTTTGTAATTTCCCTAACAAAAGGGTGTTAGGCAGTTCGGGTACCTCCAATGTACGTTTCTGCCCTGGGTACCAGGTAACCTAGAAAGCAGATGCTGGCTATTGCAAAACTACAACTGTTTGTATTTTAGTAGTTAAAACTGCCGTGTGTACTTATGGCTGTAAGTGTTTATATCACAAAATAGCTTTGAGATTTATTTTGTAAACACTTTTTGTAAGTTTTGCCCCCCCAAAAAACTCAGTTAAGTGAATATGTTGCTGTGCCTCATATAGGATCGTACAGGCAGAGATAGATAAGTTTAGAACCCATAGATATGTACAGTAATTTAATATATTGAGCGATGAGATAGTTCAGGAGGTAGGACTCCAAAAACAGTATGTCTGAGAGATTTGATACCCGGCATGGTCAACCTCTTGCTGAGGGTGATTAAATAACTATCATTAAATTGTGTACAAATATGTAGACCCAAGGATGTACTTGGAAACAAGCAATAAGCTACCTGTACCACTCCAGGTTAAATACTTTAATGTTGAAATTATTTAGCTGAAAATGCTTAACCTTTTGACGATTGCATGGCTATTAGCAAACAATAAAAACAGAGATAAAGAGAAAGCAGGAGAGTCATTTGTGAAACATATGGCCAATAAGGACAGAGAGATCAACGGTCCTATATTAGACCAAAGGTAAGATTTAGGACAGGGCATTTAGGTCAGGGAGCAAGCAGGGTCATGCCATACAGCAGGAACTTTGCATAATTAAAGAACACACAAAGGAAGTTAAGCTACACATGTCCATATTGATTGGGTTAAATAAATGTGCTTGGCATCAATAGTGATCACATTGGCTACACTGAATTTTGAGCTTGAAACTTGTTTTCTCAAAATATGGATACATGTATTTTCACTTTAGTGTACACTGCTCCTTCACAACAAGTACAGAAAATGGTTTTTCAATCTTAATTTTTTTTTGTTGAAAATTCTTTGTTTATTTATTTTGGTGTGGTAACAAGAATAATTGCTCATATGCAGTATAATGATCATCAAACAAATATGTATAACACAAGATCTAAATTTTACAACATGACAGGAGGCTTCGTATTTTGCATAATCTCTCTTTACTAGCTCCACACAGCAGCAAAGAAACACATAGAAAAAAGAACCAATCACAAGTGAGTAGGATGTACATAAGGCATAGTGACGTCATCACTTCCTCTTTCTTTGCTGCTCCATCAAGCAGACAGGTCAGAGTATTATACTTCTCTATTACTTTATGTCTCTATTGCCTCTTTTGAAGTTGTTTCTATAATATATTTTTATATACTTTGCTGTGATTCTGTACTATGTACATCTGTGCTTTTTCTATGTTATTTATTGTGTTTCTACCTTTTTCTTGGTTTCTGCCCTCTCCCCTCCTTGCTCTCACTTCTCTGGGGCTTGAGGGGCTTTTGGGTATTACTGGAGTTGCATGTGTATGTTGAATTAGGTCATTTGTATAAGCTGTTTAAAGGGATTTGACCCATTATCTTGTATTAACTATTAGAACATGGATTAGTGCTCTCTATCAGGGCTGCGGCCTGCACTCAAGGGGTGAGCCCCCTACTGCATTTTTACTGCACTGTGCTGCTGAATGGAGACATGATGTTGCAGCCTCTGTTAAAGGACCACTCTAGGCACCCAGACCACTTCAGCTTAATGAAGTGGTCTGGGTGCCAGGTCCTTCTAGGGTTAACCCATTTTTTTATAAACATAGCAGTTTCAGAGAAACTGCTATGTTTATGAATGGGTTAAGCCTTCCCCAAAGCATCTAGTGGCTATCTAATTGACAGCCACTAGAGGCGCTTGCGTGCTTCTCACTGTGATTTTCACAGTGAGAGCACGCCAGCGTCCATAGGAAAGCATTGTAATAGGTTTTGCTGTTTATTTTGCTGTACTTCTATGCTATGGGCATCTGGGGGTCTTTCTTTATTATTAGTTTGCTTTTACCATATTATGGGTGCTTGGCCCTTTCCCCTCCTTATTTCTCTTCTCCCAGGGTCTCAAGGAACTTTGGGCTTTGCTGGGGCTTCATTCCTACTCTCCTGCTGGTTTTGCCGGCTTTTGTTCCCATTCCCTCTGGTTTCCCAGTATATCCTGGAATGACTTTGGCCTTTGCTCCACGGCCACGTTGCACTCTCCAGTTTGACGCCGACTGGACACGCTGCCCCTCATGAGCACTCCACAGTGGCCATCTTAATTTACCCGCGAGCTGCGGCGGCCATCTTTAATTTCACATCACCGCGATTTCGGTGCTCGGGCGTAGCTTACGGTTGTGCTGCCAGCTTAGCCTTAGGTGCACTCACAGCTCAGGCGGCTCTGACACAGGCGTTGGATCCCAAGTTCGAATCCAGGTACAGGTGCAATCTGTTCTATTATTACATGTCAATGTTGTATTACTTCAGTTATATTTAAGGTTTAAAGGGATATCACCCTTAACCTCAGATTAACTGTTAAAACACGGTTCTGTGCTCTATATCAGGACTGTGGTATATGACTACACCTTATGTGGAATTACTTCAGTTAAGGGATGTTTACCCTAATATTACTGTTAGAACACAAATTAGGGCTCTCTATCAGGACAGTGACATGCACACTCGAGTTCATATCCTGTACTGCTGTACACCTGGGGTTACCCCTGGCTTGGTCATTCTACTTTGTCCTACTGTATGAAGTCAGGCTATTGCAACAGGATTCTCAGGGCATAAGGCTTAAAGAGATATAACCATGACCTTTGAGCAACTGTTTACACACAGATTGGTGCACTCTATACGGCCGTGCACCCTGCTATGTATATGCTATTCTATACTGCTGAATGGAGGCAGACTATGACAATCTCTGTTAGCTACTGTACAGAATTTTCAACACTTCCGGCTTAGCAGGATATCTCTCATGACAGTGCATTACTTATTGGAAGAGCTTAGGGAGGCTCTCTACCAGGATGATGGCCAGCACTTAAGGGTCTATACCCTGTGCACCCAGGGTGAGGCCCCTATTAGATGTACACTGTACTGCAGCAGGGAAGCATGCTGTTACAGAATATGTCAACTGCTGGACAGGATTTTCAGCACTCCCTCAGCAACAAATTTAATTGTTGGAGAACTGATTGATACGGTCTATCAGGGCAATGGCCAGCACTTAAGGGTTCAGACACTGTGCACCCAGGGTGAGACCCCTACTATATGTACGCTGCACTATACTGCTGAGGGAAGACATATTAGGACAGCTTCTGTTAACCACTGGACAGAATTTTCAACTCTTCTGGCTTAACAGGATATCTCCCATGACAGTGCATTAATATTGGAAGAGCTGAGGGAGGCTCTCTACCAGGCTGATGGCCAGCCCTTAAGGGTTCATACCCTGTGCTCCCGGGGTGAAGCACCTACTATATGTGCACTACACTGGAATGCTGAATGGAGGCATGCTGTTGCAGCCTCGGCTAACTACTGGACATGATTCCAACACTGCCTTCCTCAAGGTATATCTCCTTTGCCAGTAACTTAATTGTGGGAGAACTGATGGACATTCTCTATCAGGGCTGTGTCCAGCACTTAAGGGTGAGGCCCTACTATATGTGTGCTGCACTGTGCTGCTGAGTGGAGGCATGCTGTTGCAACCTCTATTTACTGGGTGAGCCCCAGTCTATTTTATTTGGCCACTGTTCAGAGTACAACCCTGCAGGGGTTTCTGTAAACACTACGTACTACTATGGTAGGCTGCCCTGCATCCTGAGACTGCCTACTGGTTTGTGCCTTCTACAGGGGTATCCCATATTACGATAAAACTACCTGCCTATTTCTCTCTGGGGGATCCCCAGGTAACGCGTACGCTTACTGGTCAATGGCTGTGTAACCTACACATCCTTCACCCACGTTCGAGAGACTGGTCCCCTTCCAATCGCATGGCTACTTTATGCACCTGTTGTTTTATAGCCTCTAGATAAGATTTCTGTAAACGCTTGGGGTCGGATGAGCCATGCCCTCCCCTCCCAGACGGAGTGGCACAGACGGCTGTGTTTGACCAACGGAATATGTCCTTCATGGCTCTGGCTGATCGAGACTCTGCAAGGGAGCCAGGAGAGGTATCAGAGACACCCAAGACTAACTGCTGGACCCTATCATGGGTAAAATACCAGAATACGCCAACACAGTCTGGGAATGGGCTCCCGATGTTCGTGAATGGACTAAGAGAGTTGTCTGTTCGTCAGAAATCCCAGTGTTTACCTCTCCTATGGGAAGCTCATAGCAGCACTCCTCCGTATTGACGGATGGTTGGCGGATCTGGGCGCCAAATCATTGGGACCCCAGGCACAAGGCACATTCTTCCTGAGGATACTGCCTTCCTCCATCTGGGCCATATTCCCAGACTCGATACGTTACCAGGACAGGCAGTGAGGCCTGGTCAGTTTCACTCAGACAGGCCCCTATGATCAACCGGACTTCGCTCGGAAGTTGGATGCCAGCTTGTGGGGCAAGGGGCTGTGAGGACAAACTGCGAGACCACACCCACAGAAACAGGTTCACAATTCAGGAATTTTCCCTTCACGTTGCAGACCTAGCATTCTTTGTGCAGTACTTCACTATTCACTGCCTGGCAAAGTAGTACTCCGCCGGTTGCATCCAACTATGGATGGACAGCGTGTCGACAATCAGGAAAACCAATCACCTGGACGAAACTAACCCTGTCTTCTATCAGACATCATGAAAGGCATCTTCGATTCCTGCCTTCCTCACAGAACCCCGAGGTCGGCCTATCTCCCGGGGAAGATACATATCAGAGGGACAGCCAGAATGTGGTGATCTTCAATTGGCACATTGCACGAGGGTGCACAATAGTGATCGCACTCCGGCCACCTGGGCCTACCCGGGGGACGTGTGTTTTTTCCTCCCTTGCAATGATTGCGAAACTTCAACACTGCCTTGGCTGTCCCGCTGTGACGGAGTCAACCTTGTTTTCCAGACCTTATCGGACTAACTGGTGAGGATCTCCTCCGCCTACATTCATATCCTACTACTCTCCCGCATCTTCTCTTCCTGGAGGGTCGGTTGACCCTGGTGGCGGGGACTCTTGCTGGAGTTCTTGGCAGGTTGGCGAACTATTGCAGTCTGCTAGGAGTCTCTTGGGCCCAAGGGATGTAATCTGGGCATTCCCGGTCTGATTGATGTTTGGAACTGTACCTTGACCTTATAGGGTGGTTTGGACAGCTCTATTGTCCGTGTCCTGGTCTGGGGACACCAGATAGACAAGGATCCTAAAACTTATGTACCAGTTACCCAGTGACACCCACCTCTGGCTCATGGGACGCAGAGGTCATTCCCCGTTTTTTCTACGGGACTGGGGCACCTACCGATGGACTTTTTTGCTTGGACCAGTGGCTATCCGCCAGGTACCGAATGTTTGAGCGTTCGACAGGGAGTTTTCTCCCGTAGACCCGACGTGCTAGGTATCCCGTCGCACTTTCGCCTTCTTCATCTATTCCTTTCTCAGTGTTAACAATGCAAAATACGAAGCCTCCTGTCATGTTGTAAAATTTAAGATTATTATATTTTTTCAGTTACCAGATTGTAATTTACAATTTTCCTTTTGGGATGATACATACGGTATGTTACTTGGATTTACATGTTCATGACTATGTATCTAAAGCTGTCACACATTCTCTTTTCAGTATGATTCGTCACTGAAGACATTTGATTGTTTGTGTGAAACTCTCTGGAATTTTGATCCTTCGGATTTGATTCGTCCTTAAACACACTTTCGTTGTTTGTGTGGAATTCACGGGGAAGCTTGCTCCTTCGGATGTTGGAATTAATAGTTATTGTTTTGCTTGTTATATGTTCACTTCTGCTTGATCTCGCTTTCTGAAAGAGGAAGTGATTAGGTCTCTGTGCCTTATGTACTTCCTACTCTCTAACATAATCTTCATTTGTAATATTTTCACCAACATCCAAGTTATGGATAAAAACAAAATTAAAAAACACAGATGTATGTTCTATTGGTCAAGGCTCCTTTGTCATTTTATGTAGAGATGATTTCAATGTTGGACTGTAAGGAGGTTTTCTTTAGTTAATCTGAAATGTATCCGTATTTCTTTGGAGAATTTGAATTGCTTTTGAAAGGAGATGGGCACTTTAACCTTCTTGGAGCTATTTCACTAATAGGGGGTTAAATAGCAATGGTTAGAAGTGTGTGGTTACCATTTGTTCTAGTGAAGTTTATTCACAATAATCTTACATGTAAACCCTAACAGGTTGCCCAGCAGGATTTTATGGAATTAGCAAGTTATCGCCCAAACAAAGTTCCACTAATCACTAGAGTAGCTGAATTGATAGTATCGTTGACTTAGAGAATTACTCCAATTTTTCTATTTTGTTCCTAAATGTAAAATTCACTTTGAATTCTGACTTTAGCAAATAACCCTATTGGAGTCAAAATAAATCAGGTCAGACATAAGATCTACCTATGAGCATTGAATCTAATCATTAAGAATTCTATGATGATGGTAATTTTAGATCAATGCTATTTAGTTAAATATTAAGTACATAACATAATGTGTAATTACCATATTTTACTAATTACATGACGTAAAGTCATGATTTTATTAAGGACATGGAAGGTGAATATTATGCTTCATCTCTTTCTTTATTTCTCAGCCGCAAAGAAAGGATATTAAGATATTCAAAGAAAAAAAAAAAAAACAGTACTCTCAGAGGGTTAACCATATAACATCTTAGCCAGTGATGGCAGTCCACATTCCATATACTCCCATGTGACCCTAAGCCACTCCTCTTTCCTGGGGATGCCGAAGCCAATGGTCAAACAAGAAAAAAGAACTGAAAACAAAGAACTGAATCGATACAACCAAACAGTCGAACTTCCGTTGTCTGTGAGACGATATCTTCAGAGGGAAAGGGATCCTTGTGAACACATCCATTGTAACTGTGTATAACGGTAATTACGGCTCGAGCACTCCTGACTCCTGGCGGGCCACGTGAGGAACGAAAACTCCTTGCTCCTGGTGGGTCGCGCACGCCAAAGTCTGATCAGGTGCGAGACCTGTACAGTATTGGGAATGCTGCTCGCATCACAAGCACGTTCTTAAAGGGAAAATGGGAGCCTAACCTTGCTGTAATGATATTGATGTTACAAAGTTTTGGAGTCCAGTAGCCAGATCAGCAATGTTTTCTGCCAGAGGTAGCCACTCGTTACCCAGGTGGTTGAGCCCCTGAGCCTTGAGTGGCCTTCTGGTCTTAAGCAGAGATGGGAGACTGGAACAGAAAGATGATAATCGTAGTGAGGCAAGCCGAGGTCAGTGGGAAGGAGAAGCAGCAAAGTCAAAACAGTCCAAATTCAGCAACAGGAAGGAGAAACAGGAACACGCTTGATTAGAGAGTACAGGAACCACAATAATCTGGCAAAGGTACAGAGACAGGAAGTGGCTTTTATAGGCCAAGAACCAGACACCTGACCAGACACAGCTGAAGAGAGTTGTCACTGATAACCTTGACTCTACAAGCAATGGTATAAGATCTCAGGTAAATTTGCAAAAGGCAGGCTGGTGTACTGGTAAGGAAAAGGTTTAGCACCATGTAAACCAGGGTTCGAAACCCAGCAGAGTCAGTTCCTCACATTACCTCCACCTCTCTGGATGCCCTATTTCCTGGTTTAGCAGGGTACTGTGCATGGAAAGACTGAAGAAGATCAGGAGCATGAATATTGTCCACTGGTTCCCACGATCTATCCTCCTCACCATAGCCTTTCCAATGAACCAAGTATTGAAGCTTGTTGCGGAAGATACTGGAGTCAAGAATTTTTTCCACCTCGTATTCATCTTCACCATCCACGAGGACTGGTGGTGGGGCAGGCAAGGCTCGACCAGGGAAAGTATTTTCATGAAAAGGTTTAAGCAGTGCCACGTGAAACACCGGATGTATTTTCATGGAATCCGGAAGTTGCAGACGAAGGTGACTGCATTGATCTGAGCGATTATCTTAAAAGGTCCCATGAACTTTTGACCCAATTTATGAGAAGGAATCCTAAGCTTAAGATTCTTTGTTGACAGCCAAACCTTGTCACCAACATGATAAACTGGGGCCTCCTTTCTGTGCCTATCAGCAGCTCTTTTGTAACATTCCTGAGCCTCCGAAAGAGTCTCCTTCAACAGTTCTTGGGAATCTCGTAAGGCGGTTAGCCGGTCAGTGACTGCAGGAATGGGAGTAGTAATTGGGAGACTCACTAGAAAGGTTGGATGGTAACCATAATTGGCAAAAAATGGGCTCAGAGAAGTGGAGCAGTGTTGGGCATTGTTATAGGCAAACTCCGCCGTGGGTAGAAAATCCAGCCAGTCATCCTGCAGGTAACTAATATAGCACCGCAAATATTGTTCTAAAGTCTGGTTGGTTCGCTCAGTCTGTCCATTACTTTGTGGATGAAAAGCTGAAGACAGATTTACATTAATACCTAGAATAGAACAAAAATATTTCCAAAAATGAGATGTAAACTGCACTCCCCTGTCAGAAATTACTTCATCAGGCACTCCATGCAAGCGAAATATTTCCCGAATAACAAGGTCAGCAGTCTGTTTAGCTGAAGGGAGACCACGAGCTGGTATGAAATGACTCATCTTGGTTAACCGGTCCACAACAACAAGAATGGTAGTGTTCCTTAGAGGGAGGTAGTTCCACAATAAAGTCCATGGATATAGATCCCCAGGGACGATGAGGAATCGGAAGAGGCTGAAGCAAGCCAACAGGGGATGAGCGAGGAGTCTTATGTCTGGCACATACATCACAAGAGGACACATACTTCTTAACATCCTCATAATATTTAGGCCACCAAAAGGATCGGGTAAGTAGTTCTTGTGTCTTTCGGATTCCTGGATGACCTGCTGGTTTAGAGTCATGGTAGAGGCGTAAAACGTCCAGTCGCACTGATTCTGGAACAAACAGATGTTGTTGAAAAATCCAAAACCCATTAAGCATGGTCATATGAAGATCACGAGGAGGATCACGAAAAACTGGATCTTTAGAGTAGCCCTTTTTAATGCGAGACATTAGATCAGAAGGAAAGGTAACTCCTAAAAATCTGCTCTCCGGCAAGATGGTGGCCTTGGTTACTGTAGTATGGAGGGGGTCAGCTATCCTAGACAAGGCATCCGCCTTGCCATTTCTGGAACCAGGGCGGTATGAAATAAAAAAATTAAACCTTGAGAAAAATAGGGACCAGCGTGCTTGTCTGGCTGACAGTCTCTTAGCGGATTGGATACATTCCAGATTTTTGTGATCTGTGAGGACAGTAATTGGATGGGTGGCTCCCTCCAAGAGATGTCTCCATTCGGTGAAGGCAGCTTTTATAGCCAAAAGTTCTTTATTCCCTATGTCATAATTTATTTCTGCTGGTAACATCTGGCGGGAATAGAAGGCACATGGATGTAACAACATCTTAGGTCCAGTCCTTTGAGACAGTATAGCCCCAACAGCTGAATCAGAAGCATCTACCTCTACAGTAAATGGCAATTCTGGCTGAGGATGTACCAAGATAGGGGCAGATGTAAACAGAGTCTTTAATCTGGAAAATGCAGTGTCAGCCTTATTGGACCACTGAAAAGGAGTCCCTTTACGTGTAAGTTCAGTGATCGGTGTAATAACGGCAGAGAAATTCTTAATGAAACGCCTGTAAAAATTGGCAAACCCCACAAATCTCTGTATATCTTTTTCATTCTTGGGGATGGGCCAGTCCAGCACAGCTTTAATTTTACTTGCGTCCATACTTAAACCTTTAGGAGTTATTACATACCCCAGGAACTGAATTTCTGTTTGTTCAAACTCACATTTTTCCAGTTTAATGTATAGGTGGTGGGTACGAAGGCGCTCAAGAACAATGCAGACCTGTTTTCTGTGATTTTCAAGATTATCAGAAAATATCAGGATATCATCCAAATATGCCACAACAAACTGATCCAGGAGATCCCGTAGTACATCATTGATTAGATGCTGAAAAGTTGCAGGGGCATTACAAAGCCCAAATGGCATTACTAGATATTCGTAATGTCCGTACCTGGTTCTGAAAGCTGTTTTCCATTCATCACTTGGTCTTATGCAAACCAGATTATATGCCCCCCGTAGATCAAGCTTCGTAAATATTTTAGCTGAACGAAGTCTCTCCAGAAGTTCAGGAATGAGAGGCAAGGGATAACGGTTTTTAACAGTGATTTTATTAATGTCCCTGTAATCAACACATGGTCGTAGACTGCCATCTTTCTTTTCTACAAAGAATATAGGAGCTCCTGCTGGAGAAGTGGATGGTCGAATAAAGCCTTTGGCAGGATTTTCTTGTATGTATTCACGAAGTGCTTTCAATTCAGGCTCAGAAAGGGAGTATATACGGCCAAATGGGATAGCAGCTCCAGGTAGCAGCTCTATGGAGCAATCATAAGGCCTGTGAGGTGGAAGCTGATCAGCATTCTTCTTATCACAGACATCTGCAAAATCCTGATATTGTAGCGGAAGCTTAGTTATGTTTGTAGCAACCATTTCATTAATTGTTGTGGTAACAGGTGTCGCCTTAGAGGGTTGACAATTCATTAAGCAGTGTTCTGAAGGGAAGGACAAAGTTCTAGTCTTCCAATCAATCTGTGGGTTATGCAGAGCAAGCCAGGGTATACCCAAAATCACTGGAAACTGTGTTGAGGAAATTAGGTGGAAAGATATAGACTCATGGTGATTCACTTCCAGAATCAATTTTAAGGGCACAGTCTCGTGTGTAACTGGGCCTGATGTAAGTGGAGAACCGTCTACTGTTTCCATTAACACAGGTGAAGATTTAGGGATAGATTGAATTTTATTTCCTGCTGCAAATTTAATGTCCATAAAGTTTCCGCCTGCTCTGGAATCTATCATAGCTGTAGTTGAAATTTTATTATCACCATATTGCAAAGTGATAGGCACCACCAAATGAGGATGTTGAGTCATCATACCTTCTTCACCCAGAGCCAGAGAAAACAAGGGTTGTGTGACAGAATCCAGTTGGTCTGAAATCTTGGATTGGTGTTGAATCTGTGCACCCTCAGCAGTCATAGCTATTGTTCTTTTAGACTTGTTAGGGCAATTGATGGCATAATGCCCTGCACTACCACAATACAGGCATAAGTTGTGAGTGCGTCACCACTGTTTTTCTTCATTGGATAATGGCCCTCTTATTAGATCTACCTGCATAGCCTCAGGTTCAGAGTCTGTAGGTGTTTGTGGGGTCGGAGTAGAAATTCTTGAATAGAAAGTAGGAGTAGCACTTGGTTTAAAAGAGCCCTGTCTTTCCAATCTTCTTTCTGAAAGTCTCCGATCAATACTGATAGCCAACCGCACAAATGCATCAAACTCAACAGGAAGATCAACACGAGCTAGCTCATCTTTTATAGCTTCTGAGAGACCCCTTCTGAAGTGGAACCTCTGGGCTGATTGGTTCCAAGTAGTATCAGTAACCCACTGTCTGAATTCAGCAGCATATTCAGCCACAGAGCGCCTTCCTTGATGTAAATGAAGGAGAGTGGCTTCTGCTGTAGCACAGCGATTGGGATCATCAAAAACTAGGCACATGGCCTCAAGAAAGTCTTTTAAATTTCCCAAGATTGGACTGTCCTGTTCCAGAAAAGGGGAGCCCCAGGCCAGGGCTTCATCTTTGAAGAGGGTAAAAATAAATCCCACCTTCTCTCTTTCAGATGGAAAACGGTGGTTAGGTAACATCATGAAATGCAAACGGCATTGATTTAGGAAACCCCTGAATTTTTTGCGGTCTCCTCCAAATTTTTCTGGTAGAGGCAAGCGGGCATCTTGTGCAGGTGTAACAGTAGTAGTAGCAGCAGCCGCAACATCATGTGCCCTGTAGCTGGTAAGCTCACTATGCATTGATCGAACTTCATTTTGCAGTTCAGCTACCTGATCCTGCAGCACTTGAATGGTCTGTGCCTGGGTCTGCATAGTTCTTGCATTAAAAGCAACCTGCTGGGCCAATGCAGAATCTGATCCGACGGTCTCCATGAATGGGCCAGATTATTCTGTAATGATATTGATGTTACAAAGTTTTGGAGTCCAGTAGCCAGATCAGCAATGTTTTCTGCCAGAGGTAGCCACTCGTTACCCAGGTGGTTGAGCCCCTGAGCCTTGAGTGGCCTTCTGGTCTTAAGCAGAGATGGGAGACTGGAACAGAAAGATGATAATCGTAGTGAGGCAAGCCGAGGTCAGTGGGAAGGAGAAGCAGCAAAGTCAAAACAGTCCAAATTCAGCAACAGGAAGGAGAAACAGGAACACGCTTGATTAGAGAGTACAGGAACCACAATAATCTGGCAAAGGTACAGAGACAGGAAGTGGCTTTTATAGGCCAAGAACCAGACACCTGACAAGACACAGCTGAAGAGAGTTGTCACTGATAACCTTGACTCTACAAGGAATGGTATAAGATCTCAGGTAAATTTGCAAAAGGCAGGCTGGTGTACTGGTAAGGAAAAGGTTTAGCACCATTTAAACCAGGGTTCGAAACCCAGCAGAGTCAGTTCCTCACACTTGCGGTCGGCTCCCATTGGCCCATGTCATTCCAGCGCCCCCATTCATGCATGTTTTGGGGCGCAGGCATGACGTGGACCAATCAAATTAACAATAAACGTATTTAAACACACCTGGCCCTAGATTCTGTGCCCTATTGTGGTTTCTGTTCCCAGTACCCTTTAGTGCATCTCTTGTGATTAGTATTGTATTCTGGTATTGACCTTGGCTTTGTTTTCTGACTCTGAGTTTCTCTTTAACCCTTTTCCTGTCTTGTTTGCCCTTCTGTTTATTACCGTGTACCTGACTCTGGCTAGTTCTCGTTTTCGCTGTCTCTCGTTACCCTGACCTTGGTTAAGGCCGTTTTGACCATATCGAAGATTCTGGCACTAGGCCCCAATACATCTAGCACTTTGTCTTGGCAGTGGGGTAGGGAATAATCAAGCCCTTTTTTGGCTTTCTAGATGGATTTGCCAAGGACCTAGGTGACCTTAGGATCTACGCCTAGTGTTACACAGGTTATGTTGGGGACTGTAGGGCGTGGACACTCCGCCCTGAGTTTATTTCCTGTGGCCTTATCTAGAGGTTTTCTAATCCTAGGCACAACATACCACTCAGCTGACCTTATGTTTTGCAGGGCATCGGGGTCAAACAGGGGGATGGCGGCGTCCTCCACAACCTCCTTGGCACTAATTACTGGCTTAGCAGATAATCTGCGGTCAGGGGATGAGTTGACATCGGACTCATCCGAAACCTACTCAGAATCTGAACCAGAGTTGAAAGAATCAGTCAGGGCTTTAGCCCTCTTCCATGTCCGCACCACTTTTGCCCAGCAGTTGGCTGTTTTACGTGGGGGCACCACGTCCTCAATAGTAACAGGGCACAACCTGTCCGTCTGTACAATTTTGGAGGTATTTTTGCCCAAATAGTGGGTCTATTTTGTAGCCTTAAGGTCACTAGGGACCACTAGCTTATCGTCAGAGACCTTAGGGAGTGTCAAGCCAGGAGTGTGGCTAGATGCCATGATAGCTGTTGTAATGGAGTGAGACAAATTGTCCGACATAGCTCCCATAGCAGTGTAGATGGCCTGAGTGACTGATTTGGTCATGGCACCAGCAGACGGATTAGAAATATTAACCTCCACATTAGAAGGGGTCTGCATGGTGGCAAAGTATAGGAAAAGTAACTATCCACCACAGTGACAAATTGGCAAAAATCCTGTCACAGAATACAGGGCAGGGGCTAAGAGCAGGGGAGCTGTTACAGGCAGAGGTGAGAAGGGCAGAACACAGTACAATGCACAACAAACTATAGTGGGCTTGCTTACAGAGTGTTCCCTCAGGAATAGCCTAGGGGAGCACTGGTTAACTACCCAGGCAACCCGGCAGCCAATCAGCCCGCTCCCGCCCACAAATGAGCGGCGCGAGTCAGCAGAAAAGCATGGCAAACTTTTGCCACACACAAGATGACTGCCGCAACCGGGGGGCAGTTAGCGAGATGTGCCCTGAAGTAGGAGGGAGACCTCGAATATTGAGGTCGCCAAATGGCCTGGGAGAAAAGGGTTATAAACAACCCTAAAAGGTTGGGGGAGGTAAGGATCAGCAGCGGGGAGGGGAAACCCTGTGACGGAGATGACAAAAGAAGGAGGAGGCCAAACAGAGGGCTCTGTACAAAAAAACAGAAATAGAAGTGCAAATATGTAAATAAACAAATAACAAAACTCTTAACAGACATTAACAATAATAAATGTCTGCCAAAAACACAACAAAGACAGAGCAAAAATAGACGGTACTTAGCTGAGGCAGCAGCAAAGAAAGAGGCTTAGGGTTACATTGGAATGTGGAATTTTTTTGTTTATGGAATGTGGACTGCACCCACTGACTCAAGATGTTATATAGTTAACCCTCTAATGGTACTTGTTTTACTTTTTCTATGAATATCTTAATATCCTTTCTTTTCTGTTGAGGAATAAAGAAAGAGATTAAGCATAATATGAGCCTTCGTGTCCTTTAATAAAATTATATATTTCATAATTTTGTCATAATGTACTTTTTTTTTTTACTAAAAAACAAGCGAATTACACATTCTATGTCAAATTAGCTGAGCAGGGTAAATGCCCAAGTTTCAGAGTTTTAGGTTTCAGAACTGTTTTTTGGACTGGTTTTACTGAATACGTTCATGAAATTCTAGGCAGAAATTACCGATTGCAAATAGTTGTTTTGCTATTTTTACCGCACACACAGGTGTCACCAAAGAAGGACTACCTAGAAATTAACTCAATAAGATTTATGTACAACAGTTAGTTTTAAAAGTGTTCAATGATGATACTAAGCAACAGGAAATCTTAATAAATCAATCACCATTGTTCTCAGCTTAAACCAGCTCACTTAATAAAGGATTTTAAAAGCCAACCATATTTAAAGTTAACAATCACATTTATTCACAATAGTATACTGTTATATTGTATGAGACTTCCTATTTTTTTACCTTAATTTACTGGAATCACTTGATTTTAAGCAGACAACTGTCTATTCTGCACACGGTGACACATTGATATTTGGATCATTTATGACACATTCGCAGACAGGTTTTGACATTTGTATTTCCCAACAAAGGAAATATTTTATTTGAAAAGCTGTAAACTGGCTATTGAGTAATCTTTATTACACCCTGTTCCAAATTATTATGCAAATTCTATTTAAGTGTCACAAAGATTAAATATTTTGTTTTTCAGTTTAACTCATGGATGGCATTGTGTCTCAGGGCTCTTTTGATCACTGAAAACAATCTCAGACACCTGTGATAATTAGATTGCCAGGTGAGCCCAATTTAAGGAAAAACTACTAAAGGAGGGTGTTCCACATTATTAAGCAGAACACCATTTTCATGCAATATGGGGAAGAAAAAGGATCTCTCTGCTGCCGAAAAGAGTGAAATAGTTCAATGACTTGGACGAGGTATGAAAACATTAGATATTTCACGAAAACTTAAGCGTGATCATCGCACTATTAAGAGATTTGTTGCTGATTCTGAGCACAGACCGGTTTGTGCAGATAAAGGCACATTGAGGTAGAGATCTGCCATGCAGATCAATAGAGCAGCTGCTAAAATACCATTACATAGCAGCATTTGCATAATAACAATAATAATATTAATAATTTGGAACAGGGTGTATACACTTTAATAATCTGCTTACATATCTAGTTTTATTTTTCTGGTGTTCCAGTACAATAAATTATTCAATAAATCCATGTTTTGTTCTTATATGATGAACAAGTTATTACCTTAAAGAGGAACTGTTAAGGGGGTGAGCCCTGACCACCAAGGTGGCCGGACGTGCTTTCTAAAGGCAGTTGATGTCCTGAGCTAAAATCAAGCAATTTTGGTTGCAAAACCTGTTACCTGTGATCACGCGTTACAGGCAGATTCATAATATTGCCAAGGACAAACTGCTCAGCTCAGATCGGAGTGTCATGCTGACTAGTAACCGTGTTTGTCTCTGAGGCCTACTGAATCTGGTGTGCGGGGTGAGAGGTGGCCAATCTCCTGAAGCTGTACACGCGACTTGCTGTTACATTCAAAGAGCCCCGTTACCACACCCTTTGGCTTGGCGGGGTTTATCCTGGTCCACACTGGAACAGTATCATTCTTCATTTACAGAAGTTAATCCTGTGGCCCTTGAAGCTATGTGGCATGACCAAAATGGCCGCAGCGCTCAATCTTCATTAAAACTGAGCGGACCTGGTGGACCAGCATTGGAGGAAACTCTTCCCAGCCAAGTTTGACGCAATCTGCCAGAAGTTCTGGATCTGACTAACCCACAGTTATCATATACTCACTCCTCCTGCTGTGGAGCGGATCTGGAATGGCGTCTCAGTCCCTTGCTCCTCTGATTTATTAATAAGTGTAACTCACAGTAGACACCTTTTGATATCGGTGCATTGCTTCTACTTAATCTCTACTCTACACCTAATGTGTACTAATCTGTGATTTGACACTTTCCTCTTCTCTATTCCTGTACTACAAGCTTGTTAATTTTTACATGTAAAATTGTGCTGTTCTATGCCATGTAATTAAAAAGAACAACACACAAAAGGAAGGAAGGGCTTTACCACAAGTATAACAATGAGTCAGAAAATGAATCAGTGTACAAAATAATATAAAATATACTTATAGTCCCCCCAAAAAATTCTCACATAAAGTAGTGCCTCTATGATAGAGTTTTGTGCAATTTTGGGTACTTGGTAGAGCGTAGATTACTTCAGCATGAAGAATGTATCTTTTTTTCGGTTCTCAGATGTCCATATGTATACAGAAAAGACAAGAAATAGGAGAATCCAGTAGTGCATTATGCCTGATATAGTGGATATAATAAAAAACAATATTAAACTCACATTTATCAGAGCTATGGCCAGCTCAAGCATATGATGTGTACAGTGGTACAATCCCTTTGTTTGTCTCTTTGTCCCTCCCAGCTCCTCTGTGTGTCTTTTTATCACCCTCCAGCCCCCTGTTTTTATCTTTGTCCCCCAGCCTGTCTGTATAACTCTTTGTCCCCTTCAACCCTCTCTGGGTCCCTTTGTTTTTTCCTCTACCCAGTCTGACAGAAGCCTGCTCACTGCTCTCGGTAAGCACTTCCTGTCAGACCAGGTGGATGATACAGAAGATCCTCTAATGTGGTCATCTCAGCCACGCTACATGCAGTACTGACAGGAGGGGAAACACTGTGCAGTGCGCTTCCCTTCTGCCAGACACCGCGTCCCTGGCCATTGCGTACTAACAGACACTGACAGACAAACACACTCACTGACAGACACACACTCTCACTGATTTTACACACAAAGACAGACACACACTCACTGACAGACACAATTTTTTTTTGTTATTTCAAGACCCATCCAGCCTCCCTAACTTTGGGAGAGCTGATTTTAATTCTATGCCTGAGGTCTTGTGGGACCACTGTAATCTTTGTGCTCTTCCAGCACTGCTCCCTCACACGCCCATTAGTGATGCCAGGGCAAGCGTAACGTCATATCCCAGCTTACAGCATCACTACTTCAGGCTATCTAACAGGGGCTGTTTAGGGGCTCCAAAACATGCAAGGGCATTTTCATTGTGATTATACTGTACCTGTACTACTTGGATATACTAAGCTATATAGTTAGTATTCTTTTTTTTTTTTTTTACATACATCCCTGGATTACCATTGAAACCAAACGATACAGCAAGTATCCGTAAGCAAGAATTGTACTGCTTATGTGCAAAGAAGTGGAGAAGCCTTTTGGTAGATTCCAATACCTGTAAGTGCATTTCTTTTTATCTTCCACATTATAAAACATACTCCATTGTCTCCATTTTCCTATTTGTGTTTCGTTCCATATATCAATTGAGAACATTCCAGGGTGCTACTCCCACCCTACATTACAAGCATATAAAGAGGGTCTACTTATACACTTATGTGTCCTTATATGGCCAGACTTTTAGCTAAGAGGTCTGATGTCAGTATAGTCATATCTGTATAGAATAGTGGACAAAGAACCACAAGGCTTGTTGTCTGTTTGTTCTCTGACTTTGAAGACTAAGTCTTAAGTTGAATACCCTTCATCCTGTAACATAATTTATTTTATTATATAAAAGCAATAATTTCTGATGCCTATTGATGTTTCTAACACACAGAAGAATTATAATATATGTATGTATATTAACATTACAGTGAGCAACCCAACAGAAAGAAGAAAGTAGAGAAATATACATTATAAGAAATTATTTTACTAAAGGAAAAAGATATGATTAATGGCTAGGGGACAACCACTAAATGTTTATTTTATTTACAGGTCAAGTGACTAGTGACCAATCGAGGGAATAAGGAGGAGAATTATTTTTTTTTTTTTTAAATCTCTAATTATATATTATATATTTAACAAATATATAATATATAAATATAGATTTTTTTCCCCCCTCTATTGGTTACTTTTTCTCACTTGATCTGTGAACTAAATGGCAGGAAAATGCGTCTATCAATATACTGCAAAATATATACATGATATTTATATTATCATGCTATCAACCCTTTTTGGTTTGTCTGAATTTTTCTCAGAAAATGTTTCCATGCATGATATTCAGCCAAACATAAACTGTCACATGAATGAGCAACACAAACAAAATTTCAACTTTGGGAAAAATTATTCAGCCAAACCGAACGTTCCTGCCGTGCACAAGTCTAATTATTTGGGCGACACAGATATCCTCACTGTGCCAACTTTGGCAATGTACAGATAAAACTGTGTCTGCACATGAGAGATATATATATTTGCTTTTGGTCTATTGCCCACAGTCCAACTGTGCTCCATAACAGATAGAATAAGTTCCACGTGCCCCATGACTCATAGGCAGTGACCTTTTGCTCTCCCAGTTGATTTCTCTGTGTTTTCACCTGCCTGTGAAGATATATTAAATATGCTTGAAATGTGCAGTTTATAAAGTCAATTATAATCCAACTCTACCTCATGGTGCTAAACTCAGATACCTACGGTGCTAGTGTGTCATGCAATATCTCTGTGACTGAGGCAACGTAGCTATATAGAGACGGTGTCAGTGGAGACATCTTACCATAAGTGCATATATTGGTTTTCTATAGCAGGGTAATAAATTATGTAAATAATGGCAGATAATTGACAATGAATGTGAAATAAGGCCATAGTATTAATAGGACATCTAAAGTGAAGATTAACAGGGCTATTCACCAAAATGAGAATTGTTAGAAATTGTTAGTGAATTTCAAATTTGAGGTCAAAGTAGCTGAAATGGAAGCATAGTTGTTTGGGAGAATTTTTCCAATTCAGCTAAGTTGGCTTTAAATTTGAAATTAAATTGGTATTCGCTTTAGTGAATAACCCTGAAAGATATGTTTAAAGGTTAGACCAACTGCCATGAAAACTTCAGTGATTTGAAGTGGTCATGGTGGTAGGAATCAGTATGTGCAATGTTTCTGCTTGAGACACTGCATATACAGGGATATTTGTAATTCTGTTGCATCCCCAGCATACATGACATTGGCAGCCCTGAACTCTGTTCTGGCTGTCTAATGTAAATTTTGTGCATTAATTATTATTCTTGACATTTATGTAGCATCAACAGATTCCGTAGTGCTTTACAATATTATTAGAGGGGGGATTTACCTATAAATAGGACAATTACAAGAAAACTTACCAAAACGATAGGTTGAAGATGGCCCTGCTCAAACAAGCTTACAGTCTATAGGAGGTGGGGTATAAAACACATTAGGACAGGAAATATCAATCAAATAAGGTGGGAGTGAAGCATAGCTGGAGGAGAGAGCAGCGTGCTGCCCTTTAGGAGACAAGAGACAGGTATGTGAGGTAGAGGTTAGTCTGGGAGGCCATAAACTTTCCTAAGGTACTTCTTAAACGATTGAAGACTATGGGAGAGTCTGATGGCGGTAAACAGGCTATTCCAAAGGAAGGGAGCCGTCCGCGAGAAGTCCTGCAAGTGTGAGTTGGCTGTACGGGTGCGAGCAGCGGACAGGAGAAGGTCACAGGGAGAGTGGAGAGACGGAGAAGGGGCATACCTATGGATCTGTGAAGTGATATAAGAGGGGCTACAATTGTTTAGTGCTTTATAGGTATGGGTTAGCACTTTGAATTAACTCCTGTAGGATACAGGAAGCCAATGTAATGACTGACAGAGGGGTGAGGTTTGAGAGGACCGACTAGAGAGGAAAATCTGTCTGGTGGCAACATTCATTACAGACTGTAGATGGGCAATACGGCTTTTGGGAAGACCAATTAGGAGAGGAATACAATAATCCATGCTGGAAATTACTAAATTACAAAATTACTTCTGTTGTCAAAGCGCCTGCAAGTGGAATTTAGCAGTCCCCTCTCTCCCATCCTCCATCCTTGTGAGTGCTCCCTCCCACCCTCCATCCTTTTGATTGCTCCCTCCCCCCTCCCACAATTTCAACAATGTGAGAAATTCTCCCTACTCCCTGCCCTGAAGTGTGTGCATGCGCTCTGAACCTGCAAATTGATCCAATCACTGCATGTGATTGGTCTACACAAGTGCAGGGTGATTTCACGACCAAGCTCGAATTAGCAGCACCAGGAGCTTCGCCCTACACTTTATTAAGTTAAAACATTTTTGAGCAGGAGATAAAAAATTAAGCAGGAGCTTTGTATAATTCTATATTAAGTTAAAACATTTTTTGCAGGATTTAACGTGGGGCGGACCTGGTAGGTATGCCTCATATGGCATTTAGAGTGCAAATCCGTTATGTTTTAAAAAGGGTTGGAGTAACCCTTTAAGGTTTCATCTCTTGCAAGCTGATCAGTGGGTGCAGAGATTCTACTAATGCCTTTGTAACGGTAAGTAGCTGCGCGTGGTTAAAGTAGCTGTAACAGAGACAAAACCAACACAAAATATACAAACCAAGGACTGAAAGTGAGAAGCTATAACCAAGTGGTAATATAAATCATTGCCTAGGGTGTCAAAAAAAGCTTTCTCTAGCCCTGATCCTAGGGTCAGGTGCATACATATGTAATTATTGACCATGTGGACAGGTCATTAGATCTAATTATAGTAAGGCAGTTCTAACAATGTATGCATCTTGACCTTTTGTGTGAACAAGACTGGGAAGTAGCAATAAGTTAAAACCCAGATGCTGGAGTGTCTATTTTCCTTTAACAGACAGGCATGGTATATCCCCATGTAAAGAAATAATTTTATGCATGGCACACAAATGTATTTATCGAAGTACGGAATGGTACTATTATCTCATTCTTCACTTCTCAAGACATAGAAATACAACCATGTGCCTTGGCATTGATTAATAGAGGATGCATATAGTTACATGTTGTGCTATGCTATTCAGTTCACCATTTCTTCATTTATTTTCTTTGTAATGTATAATTTGATGCAAACTTTTGATGCAAGTGGTATTTACATCACCACGTTAAAAAACGATTCCCATAATTTGTTATAAAATATCATTATCAGATACCATATTTTGTTTTCAAATAATATTCTTCACCCTTTCACAATTCCGTGAATGTTTCTAAATATGAAAGGCAAGGTAAGCTTCACTAATCATATTCACATTTCCACCAATATTTCTACGCAGGCAAGATTTAGCATCCATTCCTCTTCCCTTTGCCTTTTACTGTTCTTCACCCTGTAGACAAACAAATTGCTTTAGTAGAGACGTACTAGATACCACACTCACCAAGTAACCTAGGTGCCCTGAAACCAGGGTTGGTCAGGCCTCCCTTCCAAGGTATGCAGAATAAAAAATTCAGGCACTCCAGGATAACAAAAAATAGCAGCTTTATTGGGGGAAAAACAGCAACGTTTCGACCCTACCATGTCTTTATCAAATTGCTTTGTCATGGCCCCTATTAAGTTTCTCTGAACCTCTGCAGATGTAATGGTCTTCCCATTCCCACACTCTACAGCAACTTTTGTGGTTCCAACTTCAAAGCTGTCTTTTGAGAACATTGCATACAAAACAGTAATCTGCAAAGCCCTGTGTAGCTGAGGTGATTGGTGAATCTGTACTTGCCATGTATGGGTTTCGGGACATTCAGACATTACATTTTCATTATTGTGGTATTATTGTTTTGGATCACTAGAAACGTGAACGTGTCCCTGCTGAATAATTCTAACCATTTTATTTGACCTTTTTTATTTGTTGCACATACGGCATATGGCTCTGTCTGCACTAGTGCAAGATAAGGCACAATGTTTATCTCCAAGCATTTCTGTAACGTGAGAACAAATAGATGAAGGAACATAAACATGTTTTTTATGCAAGAAACTCCTGTTTTCTTATATGTCAATTGGCTAGTGATTCATCTCATGTTTCAAACAAATATTGTTATTGTGTTTAAATGAAAAGTACTTGGTAGAAGAGGCGTTGAATTTCTTTAAATACATTGACGATCATGATGTGTGTCTTCACGTCTCAAATATGACCTTTAAATAACAATTTCATCACTGCAAGTTTGATAACTATGTAACTGAACTCAAAATGTACATTATCTCACAAAAGTGAGTACAATAATATTTTATTATATCTTTTCATGAGACAACACTGAAGAAATTACACTCTGCTACAATGTAAAGTACAGCCTGCATAACAGTGAGTGTGCAGCCTGCATAACACTGTAAATTTGCTGTCCCCTCAAAATAACTCAACACAGCCATTAATGTCTAAACTGTTGGCAACAAATGTGAGTACACCCCTAAGTGGGAATGTCCAAATTGGGCCCAAAGTATCAATATTTTGTGTGGTCACCATTATTTTCCAGCACTGCCTTAACCCTCATGGGCATGTTGTTCACCAGACCTTCACAGGTTGCAACTAGAGTCCTCCTCCACTCCTCCATGACGGCATCACAGAGCTGGTGGATGTTAGAGACCTTGTAATCCTCTACCTTGCGTTTGAAGATGCCCCAGAGATGCTCAATTGGCCAGTCCATCACCTTTACCTTCAGCTTCTTTAGCAAGGAAGTGGTCGTAGTGGAGGTATGTTTGAGGTCATTATCATGTTGGAATACTGCCCTGTGGCCCAGTCTCTGAAGAGAGGGGATCATGCTCTGCTTCAGTATGTCACAGTACTTGTTGGCATTCATGGTTCCCTCAATGAACTGTAGCTCCCCAGTGCCGGCAGCACTCATGCAGGCCCAGACCATGACACTCTGTAGGCAAGGCACACTTGTCTTTGTACTTCTCAACTGGTTGCCACCACACACGCTTGACACTATCTGAACCTAATAAGTTTATCTTGGTCTCATCGGACCACAGGACATGGTTCCAGTAATCCATGTCCTTGGTCTGCTTGTCTTCAGCAAACTGTTTGCAGGCTTTCTTGTTCATCTTCTTTATAAGAGGCTTCCTTCTGGGACGACAGCCATGCAGACCAGTCTGATGCAGTGTGCGGCGTATGGTCTAAGCACTGACAGGCTGACCCCCAACCCCTTCAACCTCTGCAGCAATGCTGGCAGCACTAATACACCTATTTCCCAAAGACAACCTCTGGATATGACGCTGAGCATGTGCACTCAACTTCTTTGGTTAACCATGGCGAGGCCTGTTCTGAGTGGAACCTTGTCTGTGAAATCGATGTATGGTCTTGCCCACCGTGATGCAGCTCAGTTTCAGGGTCTTGGCAATCTTCTTATAGCCAAGGCCATCTTGACGTAGAGCAACAATTCCTTTTTTCAGATACTCAGAGAGTTCTTTGCCATGAGGTGCCATGTTGAACTTCCAGTGACCAGTATGAGAGAGTGTGAAAGCGATAACACTAAATATAACACACCTGCATCCCATTCACACACGAGACCTTGTAACACTTAACGAGTCACATGACACCGGGGAGGGAAAATGGCTAATTGGGCCCAATTTGGACATTTCCATTTAGGGGTGTACTCACTTTTGTTGCCAACGGTTTAGACATTAATGGCTATGTGTTAAGTTATTTTGAGGGGACAGCAAATGTACACTGTTATACATTGTAGCAGAGTGTCATTTCTTCAGTGTTGTCACATGAAAAGATATACTTTACATTGTAGCAGAGTGTCATTTCCTCAGAGTTGTCACATGAAAAGATATAATAACACATTTACAAAAATGAGGGGTGTGTTAACCTATTTTAAGAGAATTTGCTCCTGATTTAATTTACAATATATGGTTGCTCCATATAAAATCAAAGAGGTTATTATACATTTTGAAACACATTGAGAAATGGGCTAAGCGTGTGATGCTGTAGAACAAGGGTAAGCAATCTCCGGCACTCCTGAAATTGTGGACTACATTTCCCAGCACTGTGGCTGTCAGAACATTATGGGATATGTAGTCATTAACATCTGCAATGCCAAAGGTTGCCTACCCCTGCTCAATAAAATAATATTTGAATTAATTTAAAACAAACACTTACCTCAAATTGTTGCTCAAAATAAATACAGAGAATGATATAAAGTGGTTTTGAGAAAATAGAAGCACTTTGCATGCATTACTCCTGCCAAGACAGTGACTATTATTGTGACCATTATTACATAGAATCAAACCAACAGATCAATCTCATTGCTATTTTACTGCAGTAATCACTGCTGCCAGCAGGGTGCACTACCTCTGCTGGTTCCCCGCTGTGTTTAGTGATGATGACTGGGAGTGGTGGATTGGGAAGTAGCAGGATATCAGTAGTACACCCTCTTAGTGGAATTTGGATCTATGCCTATTGCCTGGGTCTGGAGAGGTCAAGCAATTCTTACAGATTTAATAATAGGAACACAAAACAAAATGAGAAATGTTATTTAACTGTTTGTGTGCAAGCTATCTCTCAAACACTCTCAAAGCTATAGCACCATTGGAGACATTTAATCAATATATAGTCTCTCTACAAAGAATGTTGGAGAGTTTACAAGGATATTGCAAATATAAGGCCAAAATTGCTAAATTTTCAAAAATTCTCTGTTCTCTCAGATCAGCTTGTTGATCTATAAATTGTGATTACTTCACATTCAAATTGTCTAATAGTCTTGATTTAATGAACAAAGTATGAATATTTAATCTCTATTTAAATTGGAAAAAATAGCTGAAAATGTTGGTGTATAGTAATTTAATTCTTTTTTCTGAAACACTTTAAAAATATACATACACACACACATATATGTATGTGTATATATATATATATATATATGTGTATGTATATATATAAATATTTTGGGGTAAAAATTATTTAGCTAAGTCAGCTATTCCGGTTCGCTGAATTTCAATATATAAAAATATTTTAAGAAATACCATAACAGAAGGAAAAAAGGGTGCAATGACTGTGCTAATTGTGCTAAATTGGCTACTATATCGCCTGGCCTAATGGTTACTCAATATCTGCCATTTGCAATGCCCAAATTAGATTATTTGTATATATCTGGATTAAAAGAATAGGAAGTGAGAGAACCAACAGGTATATTTAATAAATTGAGAATTGATAGGAATTTCAAATTTAAGGCCAAAGTAGCCATATCCATATCTCACTTGGAGAATGTTACCAGTTCAGCTATTTTAGCCTAAAATGTTAAATTCACTTTGAATTCACGTTGAATTCCTGTCAAGTCTCACTTTAGTAAATAACCATGTTAGTTGTACAATGATTAATTTTTTATTTTTTTTACCTTTTGCTATCTAGTATTAATGAAATGTGCTCGGTAGGAGTCACTTTATGTTGAACAAAAGAGTATTTACCCAAAACTTTTCAGAAAAGAATCTTTACCCACCAACAATGTGAGTGTTCAGTTGAGCTCCCACTCAAACCTACCATCCTGATAAAAACCATGTGTCACGGCCCCCAGCTAGCGGCTGCACATGGTTGCACGCGATCAGTGCGACCACACAGATAGGTAAAATAAATTACCTATGCAGCAGCGAGTTGGGAGCCGTCCCGCTGGGGCGTCCGTCCCCTCCACACGTGGGATCCAAGATAGCACCGACAACGAGGTCGCAGCCATTTGTAGCCCCACCTTAAAAAATCACGCGAACGTGCGTGTGACGTCACGACGTTGACGCATGTTCTGGGGTCAGAGGTCAAGCTTTGACCAATCGAAGCCAAAGGAGGGGTATTTAAACCCCAGAATACCTTCGTTCATTGCCCTGTCGTGGTTTCTGTTCCGGGTATCAGAGAGTGCGTTTTCTTGTTCTTGTTTTTGATATTCCTGGTATTTGACTTCGGATATTCCTGACTATTCTAATTTCTGGTTTCCCTGACTTGGCTTTCTAATCGACCTTGTGCATTTCTGGCTCCACTGACCTCGGCTTTCCCTTGACTATTCTCTATCTTTCCATTCTAAGGACCGGTTTACGTTTAGTCTCTTTTTCTGTTCTATTTAGATGTTGGATAGTTTTGCGTGTTGGAACTATTAGTAGTCGTGACACCATGCTTTTCACATCCAGTCTGTAGCATTAGTGACCATCCTTCAGTGTGGAATAAACACAGTGTTCTAGCAGTAGCAGGATCATTTAATTGTCTGGTCAAGTCTACTGATGTGGATACACCTCCTACCCTCGCAGACGCAGTTAAGAGATGCAGGCAGGGCCGGCGCGTCCATAAGGCGGCACAGGCGGCCGCCTTAGGGCGCACCGGCCCGGGGGCGCAAATGTCCGGGTGGCCGGCAGGAGAGAAGCGCACAGCGCCCCTCTCCTGCCGGTCACTTCTTGTAGCGTGGCCGAGCGCCACCCTGCAGTGCCGCGGACTGTGTGGAGGGGGCGGGGATATGAACGTCATATCCCTGCTCCCACTGAAGCACACAGCGCGGCTGGCGCCCAGCAGGGGCGGAGCTACCACTGGCCCCCTTCTAATCAGCATGGGAGGAAGTCCTCCCAAGAAGACTACAGCAGCAAAAGGCAGAGAGGAGGGGGCTGGGCAGGACCAGCTCCTCCAACTCCCAACTACCTCAGGCAGCACTTTGGATCGCAGGTAAGCCCCCCTCCTGAACCTGTTGGTCAGTGTGTGTGTGTGTGTATCTATGTCTGTCAGTGTGTGTGTGTGTATGTCTGTCAGTGTGTCTGTCAGTGTGTATCTATGTCTGTCAGTGTGTGTGTGTATGTCTGTCAGTGTGTGTGTGTATCTATGTCTGTCAGTGTGTGTGTGTGTATGTCTGTCAGTGTGTCTGTCAGTGTGTATCTATGTCTGTCAGTGTGTATCTGTCAGTGTGTGTGTGTATGTCTGTCAGTGTGTGTGTGTATCTATCTCTGTCAGTGTGTGTGTGTATGTCTGTCAGTGTGTGTGTGTGTGTATCTATGTCTGTCAGTGTGTGTGTGTGCATCCATGTCTGTCAGTGTGTGTATGTCTGTCAGTGTGTGTATCTATGTCCTGTCAGTGTGTGTGTGTGTGTATGTCCTGTCAGTGTGTGTGTATCTATGTCTGTCAGTGTGTGTGTGTATGTCTGTCAGTGTGTCTGTCAGGTGTGTATCTATGTCTGTCAGTGTTGTATCTGTCCCAGTGTGTGTGTGTATGTCTGTCAGTGTGTGTGTGTATCTATCTCTGTCAGTGTGTGTGTGTGTATGTCTGTCAGTGTGTGTGTATGTCATCAGTGTGTGTGTATCTATCTCTGTCAGTGTGTGTGTGTGTCATGTGTCTGTCAGTGTGTGTGTGTGTATGTCTGTCAGTGTGTGTGTATCTATGTCTGTCAGTGTGTGTGTGTGTATGTCTGTCAGTGTGTCTGTGTGTATCTATGTCTGTCAGTGTGTGTGTGTGTATATGTCTGTCAGTGTGTGTGTGTATCTATGTCTGTCAGTGTGTGTGTGTGTATCTATGTCTGTCAGTGTGTGTGTGTATGTCTGTCAGTGTGTCTGTGTGTATCTATGTCTGTCAGTGTGTGTGTGTATCTATGTCTGTCAGTGTGTGTGTGTGTGTATGTCTGTCAGTGTGTGTGTGTATCTATCTCTGTCAGTGTGTGTGTGTGTGTATGTCTGTCAGTGTGTGTGTATCTATGTCTGTCAGTGTGTGTGTGTGTATCCATGTCTGTCAGTGTGTGTGTGTATGTATATGTCTATGTCTGTCAGTGTGTGTGTGTGTATGTCTGTCAGTGTGTCTGTCAGTGTGTATCTATGTCTGTCAGTGTGTATCTGTCAGTGTGTGTGTATGTCTGTCAGTGTGTGTGTGTATCTATCTCTGTCAGTGTGTGTGTGTGTATGTCTGTCAGTGTGTGTGTATCTATGTCTGTCAGTGTGTGTGTGTGTATCCATGTCTGTCAGTGTGTGTGTGTATGTATATGTCTCTGTCCATGTGTCTGTGTGTATCTAAATGTCTGTGTGTGTGTGTCTGTCTGTTAGTGTGTCTTTGTGTGTCTTCTTCCCTATCATTGTGTATGTGTGTCTGTATGTCACTGTGTGTTTATCTGTATGTCTGTCAGTGTTTGTGTGTACCTGTGTGTCTATCTGAATGGGTATCAGTTTGTGTATATGTATATCTGCATGTGTCAGTGTGTGTATCTTTGTGTATGTGTATCACAGTGTGTGCATGTGTGGCAGTGTATGTGTATATGTGCATATATCTCAGCATTCAAACACAACACTACACACAAATAAACACCTGCATGCAAACGTCAACACTACATACAAACACACCACTGCATTCAAATGTCAACACTACATACAAACACACCTCTGTATCAGACACCAAAATTATATATAAACACACACCTGCGTTCAAAAACCAACACTACACATAAATGCATGCTTGCATTCAAATGCAAACACTACATATAAACACACCGCTACAATCATACAAACATACTCCATACAAACACATGCTTACAGTCAAACACACAAATACTGCTCCATGCTAAATACAATCCTGCAAGCATGGGGAATCGGTAGATCCCTAGCTTTCAAAGCATTGTTGAAGTTGCACGACAGATGGGGATCTATCTTTTAGCCATTCTGTGTACATACACAGACCGTCATACAGAGACATACAGTATGTATATCTCTGTATGACTGTGTAAATGTATTCAAAAGGAATAAACGCAGGCAACACTCCAATAGTACGGATGGTATATTTATTGATAGGTGAACCACCCCAAAGAAAGTGCGTCGTTTCGGCTCAGCAGAGCCTTATTGCATGATTTGAAACATCACACTTTCTATGGGGTGGTTCACCTACCAATAAATATACCATCCTTTCTATTGGAGTGTTGCCTGCGTTTATTCCTTTTGAAGACTTTACTGGTGGATCCAGCAATGTCTGCCTGACACGGAGCATCCACCACTGTTGATGGCCGGAGCATTTACACGGTATCAGTGTGCAGGGTTCTTTGTTTGTCTGTGTATGTATGTCTCTGTATGCCTATCTCTGTTTCTTTATGTCTGTGTATGTATTTCTGTGAGTGCCTGTTTCTTTATGAATGTATGTCTGTGTTTGTACGACAATGTACCTATATGTGTAGATTGTATGACTGTGTTTGTTTGTGTGCCTTTTATGACTGTGTGTCTGTATATCTTTGTGACTGTGTGCCTGAAAAATTATGTCTGTGTGCTTGTATGGTTGTGTGTCTGTATTTGTGCATGTATGTATTTTTGCCTGTATCTATGTCTATGTGGGAGAAAAAGAGAGATAGATAGGGGCTGGCGGGGAAGTAAGAAATACATAAGAGGGGTTGTAGGAGACACACTAAAGGGATATGCAACACTAATGGGGGTAAGAAATTCAAAAGGGGGCTACGAGACACAGAGGTGAAGATGCATTGTTTATTTTTGGGGGGGGGGCGTCAAAATGCATCTTCGCCTGTGTAGTCAAAAATCCTAGCACCGGCCCTGGATGCAGGTACACAGACATCCCAAGTCTCCCGGTAGTTCTGGGAGGCTCCCACATTTTGCATGTCGTTTGATGATGGGCGGTTTGAATGCGCACGCGGCTCTTGACACGCATGCGCATTTGGAGCTGAGGGGCGCAGAGGTCCCCAGCGCCAAGGTGGCCGGCGCTGGAGAAAGGCAAGTGATGAAGGGGTTTTAACCACGCATACACACTAGCTAACAGACACAGTGACTGAGTGACAGACATACATACACACTCACTTACAAAACATACACTGTCACTGAAAAACACACACACTGAAAAACACACACTCACTAACAGACACACTAACAGACACACACTAACTAACACACTCAGTAACAGACACACACAGTAAAACACTCACTGACACACACACACACTCACTGACACACACACACTGACACTAAATAGCAGACACACAGTCAGAAACTAACACACTCACTGACACACACTAGCAGACACACACTCAATAACACACACACACAAACTAACACTCACTGACACACACACAGTAACACTCACTTACACACACACAAGCTAACACACATACACACTCACATTTTATTTTTTTTATTTAATCCCCCTACCTTTGGGAGTGCTGAGGGGATTCCTCTGGGGTCCAGTGGTGCTGCTGGGTGGCCCGTCCTGCAGGCGGCGAGGGACCACTTATCCTCCTGTTCAGCTCCCTTTTACTGATGCTGGAGCGATGTCATATTCCGGCTCCGGTATCACTGCAGTGCGTGCGAGGGAGCTGGGCAGAGAGAGCTCAGGTGAGAATACTCCATTGCGCGTCCGCCCACCAAGTGACACAAGCTCCTAGGCCCCCCAGGAGAAGAGGCTGGCAAAATGTGGCCGCACTGGCGGACATAACCGGGTCATAGGGCGGCCGGGCCCCCTGGTGGGCCGGGCCCGGTCGCAGCTGCGACCCCTGCGACCGCGGTATGTACGCCAGTGATTGGGGGATTGGGAGCTGTAGTGGGGAGGTTAGACCCTCTAGTGGTGATTAGGGGCTTATTGGGGGCTTCAGAGCTGTAGTGGGGAGGTTAGGACCTCCAGTGGTGGCTAGGGGAAGTATTGGGGGATTAGGAGCTGTAGTGGATTAGAGGCAAACAAATATAGAAACAGAATATGACGGCAGATAAGAACCATTCGGCCCATCTAGTCTGCCCAATTTTCATTAGTCTCTGGCCTTATCTTAAAGCTAGGATAGCCTTATGCCTATCCCACACATGCTTAAACTCATTTACTGTGTTAACCTCTTCAGCTGAAAGGATATTCCATGCATCCACTACCCTCTCAGTAAAGTAATACTTCCTGATATTATTTTTAAACCTTTGCCCCTCTAATTTAAGACTATGTCCTCTTGTTGTGGTAGTTTTTCTTCTTTTAAAAATGATTAAAGATTTATTTGACTGACAAATGTTTTAAGCTAATGATCCACTATGTAGAAATTAGGAAGCTGGAGGGAAACCACTATTTGAGAGTAGTTCATTATCCTCCATTCATTATGGCCTCAAGGAGACATGATGGACATTTTCTTTCATGCTGCCTTTTACTTCTGAAGCTGTGTCCTTTATGGGTTAATATTCTAAATTTAGGCAAAATAGCTGCTTTGTAAACATGTTCCGGTCAGCTATAGTCGCAGCTTGGCTATTTTTGCCTACATTTTGCAATTCAGTTTTAAATTGGGTACAATTCATTCTACTGAATACTATTTCACCTAACCAATCAGAAATCATAAAAATACATGCATACATGCAGTAACAGAAATACATCATGATGCCAATCATGCACGTCAAGTTATGCAACTAAAAATAAAGTCACATGTATTTATTTAGCGTCTCATTACCAGTCTGGGATAACACTCACACCTCGGATTTATTGTGGCCACTCCCAACTAAGCAAGTATTGTGCTAGCATTAACTACAGCAGAATCCTGTATAATACAAAGGTAAATGTCACATGGTGAAGTAACAACGCTTATTGTCATTTCACCCTGGGACAAGGTCATTGTACGTGACATTAGTGAAGGTTCCAGTAATCCTTTCTGTTATTTATGTGTTGCAAGCTGGACTTGCTAAATTTAGAAGGACAGATAAGGCTTTTGACTGAGACAGCTTACAAAATCATTGGCATGTATTTCATGCTACTGTTAAGCACTTATGCTGATGATCACCTGGACTAGAAGCCAAGCACACATTCTGTTTATTGGCAGTTCGGTCCCACAGTGTGTGTTTAAGTCATGGTTACAAATGAAAAAGAAAAAAAAAAAATCATGTTAACCACTTAAAGACACAGCTTCAGAAGTAAAAGGCCAGCATGACAGAAAGTTTCCGTCATGTATCCTTAAGTTTTTTTTAAAAGAAAGCTTTAAAAAATATGAGATTTCTGTTAAAGGGACACTATAGTCACCAGGATGACTACAATTCATTATAATTGTTCTGGTAAGTATAGTCAGTCCCTGCAGGCTTTTTTAATGTAAACACTGTCTTTTTAGAGAGAGTGCAATGGAGGTGCTTCCTGGGGCAGCGCTGCACAATGTGCTCAATGTGCAGCACTTCTGTTTAGCATCTCCACACTCTGTATGGAGACAATGAACTTTCCTCATACAGATGCATTGATCAATGCAATGAGGAGATACTGATTTGCCTGGTTGGCGTTTGGCTCCACCCCGCCTACTTGGCAATCTAAGCCAATCCAACACTTTCCCTAAGGGAAAGCACTGATTTGGCTGCAATCATCAATTCTGATCATGTCATTCAATGAGGTGGATTTGGGGTGTGGCACAGGAAAAAAGGTAAGTTTTAACCCTTTCTAAGGGGACTAAAGGGATGGCAAGCCACCTAAATGGTGGTTTTAAGGAATCCATGTTTGTGTTCCTGACCCTATAGTGTTCCTTTAAGAGACAGTTAGGAGTTCATTCTCTAAATAGTTTGTTGCAAACACTTGCAGAGTTATGGAATAAAGTGAGAATCGTGAGGAGTTCACAGTTAATTTTAAATTTAAAGCCAAAATAGCTGAAATTAATACATTCTCCAAGACAGGTATACTTCTAATTCAGTTATTATGGCCTCAACTTTTAAATTAATTTTGAATTCCCCCAATTCTCCCTTAATAATCCAATTAATTACAAAATGAATACCAAAATAGGAAAATTCTCCAACTCTGCTATAGTCACAGAACTTGGAGTCGAGATTACACAAGAATCTTTCTGTGTTCTCAAATCAAACCTTCAGACTTTGAATGTCAGCCAACTAGTCATCCACCTATTATTATCTACACACCAACAAAACCCTTCAACTTCATACGCTTATAATGCGTTATGACAAGTTCCCGCTTTCAGATAAAAAAAAGCATGCTGTTATAGTTCTGTGTACAACTGTAAAACATTTTTTAAATAAAAAACAAAAAAAAAGCCTTTTTTGAGGTAGAAGATATAATTTGTATTAAGTAGTCAGTATTTTAACCTCTGTCAACATCAAAACCAATGATCTCAACTAGACTTGGTGCAAGTCCATCGTTCTTTTGGAATGTTAAGCAGGGATATGTTGCCTCGTCTACATTTATTATCATAAACTAAAAATACATTAATAGGATACACATAATCAGAAGAAGGTTACGGTGTGATGTGAGAAAGAATGGAGATGGTGATGTCTTTTATAATATTCAAGATTGTCTACATGTTTACTGACATTTTACCTCTATTTAAAATGAAGTATCGGAATGCAGTTGTCAAAATCAATTGTCTATTAGATTAGACAAAGGAGATAAAGCTTTTCCGCAGAAAAATATTGCCCTTTTACTGTGGAACAGAATGAAAGGAATATGACAAAGCAAAGACCATGCTTAATTTTGATGGATATGCAGTCCACAACCCAGAAACAAATCTTATCAATTAACAACACAACTTGGCAGACACTGGAAACACAGTTACAATTACTTATTACTTACAATTACTTATATATTGGCAAGATATTCCACCAACATATTCTTCCGTTGATTTTATCTTTTGAATTGAGTGTGACCCATCCATTTATCACTTTAAAATTTTGCCCTATAATGGGACTTTGTAATAGCAGTAAAATAATATCCCAGTCATCATATGCTATTATTGCAATTAGTTCTGGGATTTTATCTATTTATACATATGCGCGCATCCGCCTCTACTTAACGCCAGATGCGACTAAGGTGTTGGTCCATTTCACTATCCTTTCTCACCTTGACTACTGTAATCCACTTCTCAGTGGTCTTACGTGCTCCCAACTAGCGCCGTTACAGTCCATAATGAATGCGGCAGCGAGGCTCATTTTCCTGTCCGCCCGCACCTCCCATGCGTCACCCTTCTGTCAGTCCCTACATTGGCTTCCTATAAAATATAGAGCTCAATTTAAAATTCTGGTTCTTGCTTTCAAATCTCTACATAATGCTGCTCCCACATACCTATCCTCCCTTATACACAAGTATGTCTCATCTAGGCCCTTACGATCTGCTGAAGACTTACGTCTATCTTCTGTCCGTACTCCCACCTCTGATGCTCGCCTTCAAGATTTCTCGAGGGCTGCACTGTTGCTGTGGAACTCGCTTCCCTCCTCCGTTAGATGCTCACCCAGTCTCCACTCCTTCAAAAAATAGTTAAAAACCCACTTCTTCATAAAAGCATATCAATTAAACTGTTAATAGCTCCTGACTCCAACTGTCACTAGTCTGATACTATCCTTACCTTTTTGTATAATTTTAACCCACTCCCTCTAGCATGTAAGCTCACTGAGCAGGGCCCTCAACCCCTCTGTTCCTGTGTGTCCAACTTGTCTGGTTACAACTACATGCCTGTTCGTCCACCCATTGTAAAGCGCTGCGGAATTTGATGGCGCTATATAAATATCATAATAATAATAATAATAATAGAAACACTTTTATAAACACACTCTTAAACAGAAAGTTTATTTCTAGTATGTGCCTTACTGCTTTGTCCCCTGAATGTTTATAGACTATGTTTTACAAGAGGAGCAGACAACTATACAATTTAGGTCATTCTTTGTCATAAAGGGACACTATAGTCACCAGAACCACTGAGTGACTGCCACTAGAGATGTAATTAGCCAGCAATGTAAACACTTAAGAGAAAAGACAGTGTTTACATTGCCGGCTAGTTACACATATAGTGGCTGTCACTCAGACAGCTACTAAAGGGGCTTCGCTGGTCCATGCTTCCTGGGTCCACTTCACCCATACAGATGCATTGATTCAATTATCTTGTCTGCTACCTTTGCAAGCCCTCACCTTATTATTTTATTATTTATATAGCGCCAACAAATTCCGTAGCGCTGTACAATGGATGGACTAACAGACACATAATTGAGATCAGACCACTGACGTACAGGAACAGAGGGGGTTGAGGACCCTGCTCGATGAGCTTACATGCTAGAGGGAGTGGAGTATAGTGACACAAAGGGTTAAAGTAGGGGAATTAAATAGTTTGTTACAGAAGGGTTTATTGAGTGCTTGGTAGGTCATTTTTGACAGGTGCAGGAACGGAGTCATGGGGTGGGGGATGAGAAACCTGCTGACAGTTTAATTGATACGCTTTAATGAAGAAGTGAGTTTTCAAAGATTTTTTGAAGGAGTGGAGGCTGGGTGAAAGTCTGATTGAGGAGGGAAGGGAGTTCCACAGAATAGGTGCAGCCCTGGAGAAGTCTTGAAGGCGAGCATCAGAGGTGGGGATCTGGGCAGAGGATAGGCGTAGGTCTTGGGCTGAGCGCAGGGGTCTCGACGGGACATACTTGTGTATGAGGGAGGATAGGTATGTTGGAGCAGCATTATGTAGGGATTTGTAAGCAAGCACCAGAATTTTGAATTGGGCCCTATATCTAACTGGAAGCCAATGCAGGGACTGACAGAGCGTGGAGGCGTGGGAGGTGCGACCGGACAGGAAAATAAGCCTCGCAGCCGCATTCATTATAGATTGCAGCGGTGCAAGCTGGGAACATGTAAGACCGGTAAGAAGGGGATTGCAATAGTGAAGGCAAGAGAGAACAACAGCATGAACCAGTACCTTAGCCGCGTCCGGCGTTAGATATGGGCGGATGCGCGCTATGTTCTTGAGTTGGAAGCGACAGGATTTGGCTATCGATTGAACATGGGGAGTAAAAGAGAGATCAGAATCAAAAAGAACCCCTAGGCAGCGAGCCTGGGAGGTAGAGGTAATAGTAGCGCCGTTGACTTGGATGGAGACAGACACAGGAGTATCAGCACTTGAGGGAGGAAAAACTAGAAGTTCTGTTTTGGACAGGTTGAGTTTAAGGAAGTGAGCAGCCATCCAGTTGGAAATAGCAGAGAGGCAGTCAGAAACACGAGTCAAGGTGGGCAGAGAGAAATCAGGGGAGGACAGGTAGATTTGCGTGTCATCTGCATATAAATGGTATTGGACGCCAAAGGAGCTGATGAGTTTGCCAAGGGAGGCAGTATAGATAGAGAACAGTAGGGGGCCGAGGACAGAACCTTGGGGGACGCCGACAGGGAGGGATTGGGGAGAAGAGGCAGAGCCAGAGAAAGAAACACTGAAAGAGCGCTGGGAGAGGTAGGAGGAGCACCAGGAGAGAGCAGTATCCCGTAGACCAAAGTTACGGAGAATGTGAAATAGCTGTTGATGATCAACAGTGTCAAAGGCGGCAGAAAGATCAAGGAGGATTAGGATAGCGTATTGGCCGCGAGATTTAGCAGCAATTAAATCGTTGGATACTTTGGTCACAGCAGTTTCGACAGAGTGACCAGCGCGGAATCCAGACTGAAGGGGGAGTTGGATTCGAGAAAGTCTGTCAATCTGGCGTCGACAACTCTCTCGAGGATCTTGGAGGCAAATGGCAGTAGCGAGATAGGGCGGTAGTTGGATTTGGAGTTGGGATCAAGGTTGGGCTTTTTCAGAATTGGGGTTACGGTTGCATGTTTGAAGGCAGAGGGAAATGTGCCAGAGGAAAGGGAGAGATTGAAAATGTTAGCGAGAGGAAGAGCAAGAGAGGGAGACAAAGTGCAGATGAGATGCGAGGGAATAGGATCGAGGGATCAGGTGGTGGGGCGGGAGGACAGGAGCAGAGCAGAAACCTCTTGTGCTGTAGCAGGTGCAAATGAGCTTAGGATGGCAGGGGGAGTGGGGTTGGGTGATGTATTGATACTGGTTGGAGAAAGATTAGAGATCTCTTTCCTGATTGTAGAGATCTTCTCAGTGAAATGAGATGCAAAGTTTGTGGCGGACAAGGTGGTGGAAGGAGGGGGAGTCACAGGGCGAAGAAGTGCATCAAAAGTGTGAAACAGGTGTTTGGGTTGGTGGGACAGTGTGCTTATGAGGGTGTTGAAGTAGCTTACTTTTGCAGAGGAAAGAGCCATGCTGTAGGAGCGCAGCATAAATTTATAGTGGACAAAGTCAGATGCAAAGTGAGACTTTCTCCAGCAGCGTTCAGCAGTTCTGGAACATTTTTGGAGGTAACGGGTCAGCTTGGTGTGCCAGGGTTGTAGTTGGGGGCGCTTGCTGCGTTTAACTGTAGGAGGTGCCATGATGTCAAGTTGAGAGGAGAGAGTGGAGTTGTAGAGTGAGGTTGCAGAGTTAGGGCAGTTGTGATTTGAGATAGGTAAAAGGAGTGTTTGGTACGGGGAGCTATCGAACTTTAAAATCAATTTTTCCAAATCTACGATCCTCAATGTCTCCGTCTCGGGTTCCAGAGCGACGGCCCTTGAGCGAGCGCTGCCATTTCAATGGTCCGCCACCTCCCTGAAATACCTCGGCGTGGTGCTAACAAACGACCTCTCCCAACTGTACGCAGCGAACTTCCAACCACTCCTGACCATTATACAGAAGGACCTGCAGGAATGGGACCAGGTTCGCCTCTCATGGTTTGGAAGAGTGGGAGTGCTCAAGATGAACATCCTACTGAGGGTCCTCTACCTGTTTCAGGCTATCCCCGCGACCATACCGGAGGCATTTTTTACCTCCCTTAGATCGATGGCCCTCCGGTTCACCTGGCAGAGACAGAAGGCTAGGATTCAACAGGACGTGCTCACACTACCGAAAGCCAAGGGAGGCCTAGCTCTGCCAGACTTTAAGAGATACCATAGGGCCACACACATCCAAAGGATAGTGGAGTGGTCTAAGCGGGGAGTGGAGAAACTCTGGAAGGATGTAGAGTCTTCTTTGGTGGAAAGACCGATGGCAGTCCTTCCCTTGCTAGACCCCCAACAAAGCAGACAGCTAGCTGCTCCACACCCCCTAATCAAAGCGACCGTGCGGGTCTGGCAAGCTCTGGCAGTACCACTCTCGCTCACCTCCACACCATCCCCAATGATGCCCCTAGTCCATAATGAGGTCTTCCCACCAGGAAGGGAACCAAGAACGTTGGTCCAGCTGTTGGGACAAGACATACCGAGGCTCTGCCACGCCATAGACGGCGGCCGCATCAAATCACTAGAGGCCATGACCGGGAACTCCGATCACCCATTTATGCTCCAATTCAGATACTGACAACTGAAAGGGCTTATACAAGAAACCACCCGAAACAATCACACCCTCAGACCCTTAACAACATTTGAAGAGATATGCATGGACCCGGACCCGCTGCCGAGGGGCCTATCAACGCTCTATTTAATGATCATGCGGTTGAGGAGGCTACCACCCCCAAGCTTCATGGGGAAATGGGAAACAGTTTTAGGCACCACATTCACACCCAACCAATGGGACAAAATATGCACCCTCTCACTACACTGCGCACCATCCAGCAGAACGCAAGAAACAGCATACAAAATACTGGCCCTTTGGTACCGCACCCCACTCCACACACACCTATATGACCCCACGAAGGACGACGTATGCTGGAGGTGCAACACACACAAGGGAACATACCTCCACATATGGTGGGAATGCCCAATCATCCAACCATACTGGTCAGCCATTCACACGATCATAAAAAGATTCACAGACTCCCCACCACCCATGAACCCCGCAACATTCCTCATCCACCACACCAGGACAAAAGCATCGACATATAAAAAATCCTTAACTATACGGATACTTAATGTAGCCAAAAGCCTAATCCCCCTCTATTGGAAAAAACAATGCGCGCCTCCGTTAGGGACGTGGTACCAAAGAATGGAGGAGCTGAGAGCACTGGAAGAGCTCTCCCTGATGGCAGAAGGGAGGACCCAGATGTACATGACGGTCTGGACACACTGGATACTGACCTCGACTAACGCTGACTTCCAGGATCTGTTGACTTGCCTGACGGGACAAAAGACTACCATGACTGAGAGAGCAACTACACAAACAAATAGAAAAAATACCAGAAACAACATCATAATAAATTAAACACCTCCTCCCCCTCTCCCCTCCTACCCCCTCCCCTCACCCATTCTCCCCTGGAGGAACCCGCGGGCGGGAAGGCGACACAGTAGAGAAGTTGATAGGACGTAGAGGCTCCGGACGGACGGGCACCCTTTAAACAAAGAAAGGAAGGGAGGGAAAAGATAAAGGTAGCAAAGGGGGAAAGAATAAGAACAGGAAGGGGAAAGACAAGAGTAAAAAGAGAGAAAAAGAAAGGAGGGAAAAGAAAGGGAAGGTGTAAGGGAGAAAAGAAGGAAGGAGAAAAGAGAATAAGAAGGGAAAAACAGGAAAAGAGATAGGGGTTCACGATTAAGGATAAGATAAGGAGAAACAAGCTTGACCTCGCACCCACGTCAAACGCGGGAGTCAGTGAGCAGACAGGATTAAGACAGTACAAACCACCTCCGCTCCAGCCAGATTAACAGGGGTCCACTCCACTGACACCAAAGATCCTAGACCTGAACTCGCAAGGCACGCACAAAATCCTGTTTCTCCCCCATACGGTTGGTCACTACACGCTACCTGTCTTGGCACAGGACTCAAACCACCGCTGTTACACTAGGTGGCCTAACATAGCCATAACAACCGTACGCTAGAGAGAAAGCCCTACCCACACAAAGGTTTTTAGGACCTACGAGTCCAACTAGAAAGTTTCTTTGATGACTTGCATGTCACCATGGTTGTTCACTATAACTATCTCATGTCTGAGACGTGAAATGAAAAAGCCTTTATTGGACCTGCGTGTCCGTGATACTGTTTATACATAAAATGGAAATTCTTTGAATAAAAAAAATTTACAAAAAAAAAGGAGTGTTTGGAGTTTAGTGGAGAAGTGCTGGAGATCGAGGGAGTTGAGGACCTTATAAACCCTCCCAGACTTTCTGTGCTGTCCAATCACAGACAGCTGTTTGTAATGAACAAATCAAACAAAAGCAATTGAATTAGCTCAACACAAGGAATGCTTCCAGTGGTTTACCCAAATTTAACAGAAAATGCAACTTATAATGACTTCTCAGGTCTTAAAATTATTCAACCCCCTGAATAGAATCCCTCACAACAGTGCAAATCAGCAAAACAGGTCTTGTCTCAAGCACACCTGATGCAACTAATCAAGAATTCATTAGTTGCATCAGGTTTGCTTGAGCTAGAACACTTGAAATACCTGAACTGGCTAAGGGTTTGTTGAGTGTAAAGTTTGACTGCATGTTATAAATATGTCAAAAGAATGGTCCACACAGTTAAGAGAAGAGTTCATCTCCCTTCACAAACAAAGAACAGGATTACTTTTACATACTTAAGTGATTTTATGAATAAAGTGTTGGGGGATGTGCCTGACAACCCAGTCAGTCCCCCTGCAGCCAATCTGTCAATCACTCCAAGTCATGTGGTCGATGTTACCCTGGCTCAGTTGTCAGGCAATCCCCAGATCGAATCCAACAAGAAGGGATAGTATACAGGCTGGTGGAAGGGTCCCTAATGGCGTTAACCCCTTAAGGACACATGATGGAAATATTCCGTCATGATTCCCTTTTATTCCAGAAGTTGTGTCCTTAAGGGGTTAAAGTCCTACATTGTAGGATAGCGTAGCATGCCCTGATTCCGGGAAAGGGTTAAGTAAAAAAAACTTTTATTAAGGTATTTATTTTCTTCTGTCATGGCTTTCCTTTTGCAAAGTCTTGCTCAGGATTCTGGAAAGCAAAACGTGCAAATGTGTAGCACTTCTAAGTGTTTGTGTAGCCCACATAAAGTTAAGTTACAGACATCATGGAAAAGGAAGAATAAAATGGCAGTATCTGGATATTGAATTCTGGCATTAGGAAGAAGAGAAAATAAAGACAAATTATGGCATACAGCATAGGGAGAGTATGCTCATTATAATGCAAGGGGCACAAGGAACTGAAAACCTGACAATAATAGTGACAAGGTAGACTTTAAGAAAGAACCACAATCACTCCTAAATAGCCCGTTAATATTTTTCCTAATTTCTTATAGAATGTGACGGCAGATAAGAACCTTTTGGCCCATCTAGTCTGCCCAATTTTCTAAAAACTTTCATTAGTTCCTGGCCTTATCTTATAGTTAGGATAGCCTTATGCCTATCCCTTGCCTGCTTAAACTCCTTTACTGTGTTAACCTCTACCACTTCAGCTGGAAGGCTATTCCATGCATCCACTACCCTTTCAGTAAAGTAATACTTCCTGATATTATTTTTAAACCTTTGCCCCTCTAATTTAAGACTGTGTCCTCTTGTTGTGGTAGTTTTTCTTCTTTTAAATATAGTCTCCTCCTTTACTGTGTCGATTCCCTTTATGTATTTAAATGTTTCTATCATATCCCCTCGTCTCGTCTTCCAAGCTATACATGTTAAGTTCCTTTAACCTTTCCTTGTACGTTTTATCCTGCAATCCATGAAAAAGTTTAGTAGCCCTTCTCTGAACTCTCTCTAAAGTATTAAAATATCCTTCTGGAGATACGGTCTCCAATACTCCAAGTGAGGTCTCACCAGTGTTCTGTACAATGGCGTGAGCACTTCTTAATACCTCTCCCTATACAACCAAGCCTTCTGCTAGAATTTCCTGCTGCACTATTACATTGTCTGCCTACCTTTAAGTCATCAGAAATAATCACCCCTAAATCCCTTTCCTCAGATGTTGACGTTAGGACTCTATCAAATATTCTGTACTCTGCCCTTGGGTTTTTACATCCAAGATACATTATCTTGCACTTATCCACATTAAATGTCAGCTGCCACAACTTTGACCATTTTTCTAGTTTACCTAAATCATTTGCCATTTGGCTTATCCTTCCTGGAACATCAACCCTGTTACATATCTTAGTATCATCAGCAAAAAGACATACCTTACCATCAAGACCTTCTGCAATATCCCTAATAAAAATATTAAAGAGAATGGGTCCAAGTACAGATCCCTGAGGTACCCCACTGCTGACAAGCCCATGCTTTGAATATACCCCATTGACTACAACCCTCTGTTGCCTGTCACTCAGCCTCTGCCTTACCCATTTAACAATATTGTAATCCAAACTTAAAGTTTGCAGTTTATTGATAAGCCTTCTATGTGCAACAGTGTCAAAATCCTTACTGAAATCTAGGTAAGCAATGGCTACTGCACAACTGTGATCTATTATTTTAGTTACCCAATCAAAAAAAATCATTAAGATTGGTTTGGCATGATCTTCCTGAAGTAAACCCATGTTGTCTTCAACAATCCTATCCTTTAACATGGTTTCCATTACTTTCCCCACTACTGAAGTAAGACTTACTGGGCTATAGTTGCCCGACACCTCCATACTACCTTTCTTGTGAATGGGCACAACATTCGCTAACTTCCAATCTCCTGGGACTACTCCTGTTAACAATGATTGGTTAAATAAATCTGTTTATGGTTTTGCTAGTACACCACTAAGCTCTTTTAATAACTTTGGGTGTATTCCATCAGGTCCCATTGACTTATTTTTCTTTACTTTTGACAATTGAAATAGAACCTCTTCCTCTGTAAACTCACATGTAACAAATGACTAATTTGTCCTTTTTCCTAACCGATGCCCCTTTCCTTCATTTTCATCTGTAAATATTGAACAAAAATATTAATTGAGGCAGTCAGCTCGACCTTTATCCTCTTCTACCTACTTTCATTCTTTTGTTTTTAATCTAACTAATCTTTGTTTTACTTTCTTTTTCTCATTTATGTATCTAAAAAATGTTTTGTCCCCTTTTTTTTTACTGACTGTGCTATTTTCTCTTCTGTGTGTGATTTGGAGCCCCTTATAACTTGCTTAGCCTCTTTCTGCCTAATCTTATAGATCATTCTGTCTTCCTCACTCTGTTTTTTTTAATTTTTATAAATACTAAATACTAGCTTTTAGTTTTTTACTATTTTGGCCACATCTGCAGAGTACCACAGTGGTTTCTTGAATTTCTTGCTTTTAATGACAAGCCTAATGCAATTTTCTGTTACCTTCCCCAGTGCAACTTTTAAATAATCCCATTTGTCTTGGACTCCATTTAAATTGCTCCAGTCTGATAATGACTCCTTTACACATATTCTAATTTTAGAAAAGCCTGTTTTTCTAAAGTCTAAAACTTTTGTTTTTGAGTGGTGTGACTCAGTCATTGTTCTTATATTAAACCACACTGACTGATGATCACTTGATCCTAAACTTTCACCTACAGTATCTGATTTCAAATCTCCATTTGGTAACACTAAATCTAGTATGGCCTCTTTACGAATTGGCTCCTCAATGACTTGTTTTAGAGACAATCCTAGTAGGGAGTTTAGAATATGTGTGCTCCTGGCACAAGCAGCTATTTTGGTTTTCCAATTCACATCAGGAAGATTAAAGTCACCCATAACTATAAGATAAGACTAGGGACTAATGAAAGTATTTAGAAAATTGGGCAGACTAGATGGGCCGAATGGTTCTTATCTGCCGTCACATTCTATGTTTCTATGTTTCTATAATGATAACTTCCCCCTTCATTGTTATTTTAGCTATTTCCTAAACAAATAGATTATTTAACTCTTCTAGTTGTGAATTAACAGAATAACTTTAAATGGGTGAACACCAGCTCAACACTCATGTAAATACCCCCCAAATTACACACAAGTAGTATTGACAAACAGGTGACCCAGGTGGAGAACACCACCAACAAAGTACACTTAGTGGATCGCTACAGCAGAGAGAACTTACCCCTGTACAATCTGGGGGAAGTATATAATTACACAGTTCCCTACAAGGGAAAAACACAATGCACAATAGTGAAGTATATCAAGCCCAACAGTGTGGTGTTTAAGAAAATATGGATCACACTCACATGGTCCAGAGCCACATATGGTTGGCTTAAACTGAGGTATATTAGGTAATACCAAACCCTCTCTGGACTCTCGATCAAATTCTCCTCAAAATGGGAAGACAAAAAGAGACAAGATCTCCTGGTGCAGAATTGTAGAAATGACTACTATAGATAAACATGCAACAACAAGTGATTGCTCACTTTTTGAGGAGCCAGTTATACTAGGATCTCTGTATAACAGTGTGTGTGCTTCTAAGGAGAGCACTACCCTTCTTGAATAGTGTGAACAGTAAACAGTAGTGGACCTCTGGTTGAAAAAAAAAATTCCTTTAAATTACACTTTATTAAAACAATAAACAGTAAAATATGAATAAAAGGTGCTAGTGATACCAGTCCACAATTATGGGTGGGCCTCTCCCGAGATGCGTTTCGCCTGACAGCTTTATCAATTGGGATATCTGTTTCCTGTTCTATTCCAGTATTTGTATGTATGACTCCTCTTCTGATTGGTCGTTGTGCTCCTTCGGCGACCAATCACCAGATCAACTTTCAGGGGTGTGTGTACATCAGCTGGATCCAATGACGGATCGCCCTGAGACCGGAAGTGACGATGCGGACCAGACACAACATCACTTCCGGTCCGTCCATATCAGACCCGTTCACAGCATGTCATTGCCTATGATGCCAGTGCAGGCATAATCAGTGTGGGCAATTTCCTTACTGAGAAGACATAATGCTGCATACCAAGTCCTGGCAGTCTCTTTTTCAGCTGGTCTGAATGATATCGTTCGCCAAAATAATTTATATTGGTGGGCATTAACTATATTTTGAGACAAAGGTTTTTGGCTAATTTACATACAGATGTGGCATCTCTGGCCAACTGTTTAGTAGATATTACTTGTCATCTATTTATCTATATACTACTATGTGGTTAACCAGGAGTCAATATATAATAGCCACTTTTTGAAAATTCTATACTGCCAATAGTAAATAGGTTCAGCTTTTAAAATATATAAAATATATTTAATTGTATTTTTTTAATTAATTCATTTTATCCTTTTTCTCTTTGTTTTGGAACATGATTTATTATATGAACATGGTATACAGCATTATGTCTGCTCGGTAAGCCTTGCAGTCACCACTTTGTTCATTTTTCAATACTTGCTTTCAGAGAACCAGAAAAACTTCAATTTTCATTTTCATCTATTTTACAAAGTAATAGCAACACACAAAAGAAATGCAGCTAAGGTAAATATAAAAAGCAGGTAATATAAAATGATAGAACCTCCAGAATATTACAAAAATAGAAGCTAAATCCTTAATGTTTAAGGAACACTATAGTGTCAGGAATACAAATATCTATTCTTCACTTTATAGTATTGATGTGACCATGTTTTCCTGACTGAAGTAAAAAAATGTATTCACCTCTTTTCCCATGCCGTGCCGTTCTCGCTGTGGCTGGCCTAGCTCCTTGTCCATGGCTGAGGTCATCAATTTTGATGATTTCAGCCAATCCAATGCTTTTCCGTAGGAAAGCATTGGAAGGCTATTGTTCATATGTGGCAAAACGAGGTGTTACTAGGCAGCAATGTAAACACTGCCTTTTCTCTGAAAGAGAAACAAGCTATAGACAGACTATGGACACCAGAACCACTACATTAAACTGTGATTGTTCTGGTGACTATTATTATTATTATCGCCATTTATATAGCGCCAACAGATTACGTAGCACTTTACAATATTAGAAGAGGGGGGATTTAACTATAAATAGGACAATTACAAGAAAACTTACAGAACAATAGGTTGAAGAGGGCCCTGCTCAAACGAGCTTACAGTCTATAGGAGCTGGGGTGTAAAACATATTAGGACAGGAAATAGCAATCAAATAAGGTGGGAGTGAAGCAGAGCTGGAGGAGAGAGTAGAGTGCTGCCCTTTATGAGAGAGCAAGAGACAGGTATGTGAGGTAGAGGTTAGTCTGGGAGTCCATAAGCTTTCCTAAAGAGGTGGGTTTTAAGGCACTTCTTAAATGATTGAACACTAGGGGAGAGTTTGATGGTGGTAAGCAGGCTATTCCATAGAAAGGGAGAAACAGAGAAGGGGATAGAATTGTTCAGTGCTTTATATGTATGGGTTAGCACTTTGAATTGACTCCTATAGGATACAGGAAGCAAATGTAAGGACTGACAGAGGGGAGAGGTGTGAGAGGACCGCCTAGAGAGGAAAATCAGTCTGGTGGCAGCATTCATTACAGACTCTAGAGGGGCAATACGGCTTTTGGGAAGACCAAGCAGGAGAGGGTTACAGTAATCCATGCAGAAAATTACTAGAGCATGGACAAGTAGCATCTTGTGTAAGAAAGGGCCGAATGCAGGCTATGTTTTTAAGATGGAGTCTACAGGATTTGGCAACATACTGGATGTGAGGCTCAAAGGTGAGGCCAGAGTCAAGTACGACGCCAAGACAGCGCGCTTGCAAGGATGGACTTATGTGGATATCACTAACTTGAAGGGAGAGTGAGAGGAGGATCAGTATTAGAAGGAGGAAAGACAAGAAGCTGAGCTTCAGAGAGATTGAGTTTCAGAAATTAGTAGGACATCCAGTCAGAGATGGAAGATAGGCAAGCAGTGACATATTGCAGGACAGCAGGGGAGAGGTCCGTGGAGGAGAGATATATCTGGGTGTCATCTGCGTACAGGTGGTAATGGAATCCAAAAGAAGTAATACGTTTGCCAAGAGAGGCAGTATAAAGAGAAAATAGAAGGGGACCAAGGACAGATCCTTGGGGGACTCCAACCAAGACAGGACGAGGGGAGGAGGTGTCATTAGAAAAGGAGATGCTGAATTAGCTTTGGGAGAGATAAGAGGAAAACCACAAGAGGACAGACTCATAGAGACCAAGTGATTGAAGAGTTTGAAGAAGGAGAGCATGATGAATGGTGTCAAAGGCAGCAGAGAGGTCAAGAAGAATTAGTATGGAGTAGTGGCCTTTGGATTTAGCTGTGATTAGGTCGTTAGTAACTTTGATAAGAGAAGTCTCAGTAGAGTGGAGAGGGCGGAAAGCAGATTGAAGAGGGTCAAGGAGAGAGTTGGAATTGAGGAAGTGAGACACACGGGCAAAGGCAAGTCTTTCCAGATGTTTTGAGGAAAAAGGGAGCAGGGATATGGGATGATTGTTAGAGGGGGAGGAGTGGTCAAGAGATGGACTTTGTAGTGTGCCTTTAATACCTGATCGTAGTTTGAACCTTTTATGCAAAGATTTCAATTCAAGGATAAAAGTGCGCCATAGAATCTGGCCAATACATAAGTTAAAAAGTCACTACTGATAGTTTAATCTGGGGAGAGAAGAGACCTTTAAAATCAGAAAGACAAATACGGAAATCTATTGCATCTCTCTGTCTCTCTCTCTGCCTATTCAGTATGCCTCTTCCCATTTTTGGAACAATACAATATTTTCAGAGTGAAAAAGTTCAACCTTCAAATAGAAATCTTGTGATTTGTGCGAGAACAGTGAGATTTCCTACTTCCCTGCCGTTTGTATGTTTTGCGTCTCTCTGTTAAAAGGTTAGCTGGGTGAGCTAAAGCTTTGATATGAAATCCGAGTGCAGTAACCGCTGAGTAACTTTGAAACATGAAATAAACAAGGAAACTGCACATTGACCTGCTAGCCTTGGGTTACTAGCTACGGGCTAGCCCTGCAAACACAGAGCCAAAAAACATGTTTTATATATTGGAAATACTCACTGTAAAAAAAAATAAAAAATTAAATGAACAATTTAATTTCTGAAAGTGGACGTTTACCAGAACTTGTTAACATCAATTCAAATATTTTTTTAATGTTGATGCTTACAAATAGTTTCACAAATATAATGCTAATATCTGAAAAAAAGTGAAAACATTTAAATAAAAGCAAATAACCTGTCAATGCTGACATATATGACCACTTACATTTTATTTCTGAAATACTATAAGAAATGTATTTCTTACTTATTTTCACACAATAATATAGTATGTGTGATACCACTGGCATAATGAGATGATATTTTTACTTGAATCATAATTTTTTTTCCTTAATTTAGCAAAATACAAAAAGTACAGTACAGAATATGAATTTAAAACATATATGAAAAAGCAGCATTTATGAAGTTTATCATATTCTGAGTTAAGGGAGCACTGTTTTAGACACTTCTAAATATGGAAAGGTATGCAGAGCCTTCAGTATGTCCTCAAGTTCATGTAGTGGTGAAACAATATGGAAGAAAAGATGAGAAGAAAAATGGAATATAGTGTAGTTGTGTTTTGATAAAATGGGCTTTGAGGACACTTTGAGAAAGCCGATTCAGGCGAAACACGATAGTGTTTTATGCTCTATATCGGTTTTATTACTTGTCTTAAATTAAACTCGTTTTTTATTCTACTTGGACCTTCTTGATTCTGCCCCTAAAGATTCTATCCAGAGTATTCACACTTTTAATTCCTTGGTGGGGAAGATACCACCTAAGCCGTGTGGGATTGAGCAAAACCTTCTTTAGCACTCCTAATGTGGTTATACCTCCTTTTATTATTTTTATCTCACCCATAGAGAGAGCACTAAATGCAGTTTTATTTCCATTCTATAAACTGGTGACTTTTCCTTGTCACAATACTGCACACTGAATGAGAACACTCCTAAATGATTGGCACCAAAAGTAACTTATTGGACATCTTACTATAAAGGACTGAGACCATCAGCATATCCACAAAATTGTATGTGTTTTTCCTCTTATTTAAAAGGACTCTCCAGGCAGCAGTTTTAACTCACCTGGTTCCAGCGCCGGGAGCCTCGAGAAGCCGTGCCCCCTATTTTGTCAAAATGACGAAATAGGCAGGCGCGAGCAGGGAGCAATCAGACGCTTCCACACATGCGCACATACTTCATAGGGCAGCATTCATGCTGCCCTATGAAGTCCTGAGAGCACTACCGCGCATACGCGCTGTGTGCACGAACGCGAGCTGAGCTGACTGACAGCTCAGCTCGCGGTCTTTGCCCGCCCCTCTCCTCTGCTGGCAGGCAGGAGAGAGAAGGCGCACACACAGTGCCTTCTCTCTCCTGCACACGTCAGACGTATTGTAACACGTTTGACGTGTACATGGCCTTTTTAGGGCCATACATGATAGGAAGTTCCTCTGGTGGCCGTCTGAGTGATGGCCACTGGAGGTATTCCTATCAATCAATGTAAACACTGTATTTTCTCTGAAAATAGTGTTTACATTAGATTGCCTGCAGGGAGCTATAGATCTCACCTGAACAACTACATTAAGCTGTAGTTGTTCAGGTGACTATAGTGTCCCTTTAATTCATCAGTTACCAAAGATACTAAACTATATTACGTTTTTCTTGTCCTCATATATTCCATATTGTTTCACTACTCGGATTTGAAGACAATCTTCCCTGCATCCCTTTACATACAGTATCCATTTACATCCAGAAAGAAAAGACTGTGGTTTGGGAAGTACAAGCGACCCAGAAGCCCCACCATTTTATCTATTTGAACTGTTCTAAATACGCCAACTAAGATTAGAATATTGAGGAATTAGTGTCCGAATAAGGGTTAGGAGAGGGTTAGGTCTATTTAGGATTAGTGTTATAGGAAAATGTTCACTTCCCATGATTTGTAAAATTATGTTTACATATCCCTATATTTAACAAATGTGTATTTATGAGGTGTGAAAATAAAATTAAGAGTTTAAACCACATCTCTTTATACTGCAGCTGGATGCCTCCATCGTATCTCCATGTCACATCATTGTTATAAGTTATGTACATTGCACCGGGCAGTCACCATAGAGAAAGCATACTGAGAAGAGGAGAATCCATCCATGAGACAACTATGAAAATGTAGGAATTCCACAAAGATTGGGTCTATGGACTTGTGACCATTGCTGAAAAAAGATCAGATCTGATTTTAATAATTTTTGGACAACAGCTAAAGTAGAAAAAGATTTTCTGGTTTGAGAAGTTAAACACTGAACCTTTTGACTATTTGGCTTTAAATGATGCATATGGGACAAAGTTAAAAGTGCTCATCATCTTGATGTTACCATTCCCACTCTATAACATGGCGGCCATAGCATAGTGTTAAAGGGATGGTGGATTGGCAAGAACTAGAAAAAGGATTAGGATTGAGGGCAAGAAGGATGGAGCCAAATTCTAGGAAAACTATAAGATACTTGAGACTGAGACATCCGTTCAACTTTCCAGCAGAATAATGACCAAAAACAAATACCCAGAGCCAAAGTGGAGTAGTTTAACCCCTTAAGGACTGGACTGTTTTTGCGATGTTGTACATTTGCGACCAGGCATATTTTTACACTTTTGTGGTGTTTGTGTTTGGCTGTAATTTTCCGCTTTCTCATTTACTGTTCCCATACAAATTATATATTGTTTTTTTCAGGACAAAAGGGGATTTCTTTACATACCATTATTTATATAATCTCATGTATTTTAATTTAAAAAAAATAAAAAAATCTGATGAAAAATTGAAAAAATACATGTTTTTTGACTTTTACTTGAAAAATCTTTTACTCATCTACAAAAGCAAATGAAAAAAACTGCTAAATAGATTCAAAATTTTGTCCTGAGTTTAAAAATACCTAGTGTTTACGTGCTTTTTTGCTTTTTTTGCATGTTATAGGGCTATAGGTACAAGTAGGATATTGCGGTTTCAAAACATACATTTTTTAAATTTATCAATAGTGACATTGTAACACTATTATCTGTCATAAATCTCTGAATAACACCCCACATGTACATATTTTTTTTAAAGTAGACAACCCAGGGTATTCAATATGGGGTATGTCAGTCTTTTTTAGTAGCCACTTAGTCGAAAACACTGGCCAAAGTAAGCATTCATATTTGTTTGTGTGTGAAAAAAGTAAAAAAACTAAATTGAACGCTAATTTTGGCCAGTGTTTGTGACCAAGTGGTTACTAAAAGACTGGACATACCCCATTTGCAATACCTTGGGTTGTCTTCTTTTGCAAATGGTATGCCATCATGGGGGTAATTCTCATTCCTAGGCTACCATACGCTCTCAAAGGCAACGTAACCAACCTGGCCATTTTCAATGTAAAAATATTTGACCCATATATTTGACCTTGTAACTTTCAAAAATGCTATAAAACCTGTACATGGGGGGTACTGTTTTACTCGGGAGACATCGCTGAACACAAATATTAGTGTTTAAAAGCTGGAAAACGTATCACAACAATTATATCATCAGTAAAAGTGCTGTTTGTGTGTGAAAATGCAAAAAAAGTCACTTTCACTGACAATATCATCGCTGTGATATGTTTTACTGTTTTGAATCACTAATATTTGTGTTCAGCGAAGTCTCCCGAGTAAAACAGTACCCCCCATGTACAGGTTTTAGGGTGTCGTAGAACGTTACAGGGTAAAATACAGTGCTAACAAATTAAATTCTCTGGAATTTCGGCCTGGGTTGGCAGGCAGGTCCCTCAAATTGCAATCAATAAAATTACTGAATTATGTAAAAATATTACATAAATACGCACGCAGAATTTAAATATATATGCATATTTATATATTTGAAGTCTACGTGTATATTTATATAATTATTTATGTAATTTTGTATATGGACGTATGTATATTTCTTATTATTTTTATTTATTTTTATATACATAGATATATATACAAATTCATTCTAAGTGTATTTTGATATAAATATATATTAATTTTAAAATACAGTTAGCATAAAATTTCATATAGCTATATAATTTTTTTTACATTTTTTATTATTATTTAAAAAAAATTATTTAATTTAAATTACTTATTATTTATATTTTATAATAATATATATATACAATATATATAGTTATTATATATATTATATATATACGTGTGTAATTTAATTATAAGTGTATTTTTATATTAATATAAGTACATATTAATATAAAAATACACTTAGTATGGCATTATATATATATATGATATATAGACGTATATTATATCGATATAATATATGTCTATATATCATATATACACATATATAATTATTTATTTATTTTTTATTAACAACTTTATTTTTTTATTTTACACTAGCAGGGAGACTGCCTGTCAGCACAGACAGTCCCCCTGCAGGCAGACACATGGACACCTATTGTGACCATGTGATCGCTGTGTTGAGCGATCACATGGCCACAGGGGTCCTAATCTGCCGTGGGGAGACTGTCTGGGCTGCAGGCAGTCTCCCCACAACCGGAGCAACGCTGATCGCCGCCGGGGGAATGACAGCGATCAGGTAAGTAGCTCTGACCGTTAGGACGGTTCAGGACCGTCATCGGTCGGCAACGCAAAAATGCCGATGACGGTCCTGAACCGTCCTCGGTCCTTAAGGGGTTAAGACCAATAATCTGAATGTCGTAAAATTGACAAATCAAAGTTTGGACATCAATCCAATGAAGAAACTTTGGAAATACTTTAAAATTCCTGCTCAAACAGACTGACAGAGTTTCAGCAATTTTTACAAATCAGCTGGTCAAATATTAGGTAGATAGATAGATAGAAAGGAAAATTTATTCCTACTTACCGTAATTTTCTTTTCCTGGTCATAGGCCATTGCAGCACAATAATGGGTAGCTCCTCCCTATCCCTAACCAGACAGGAACCTAATTAAAATACTCAGTCTTGTTTCCAGCAATATCCCAGGGCGGGATCTTTGTGCTGCCATGGCCTATGGCCAGGAAAAGAAAATTACGGTAAGTAGGAATAAATGTTTCTTTTTCCTGGCCATATCCATGGCAGCAGGGTAATACCCAAGCAATTAACAAGGGAGGGAAGAAATACACAAGACTTCCAAAATATGAATGCAATACAACCTCATAAGGATATTGGAAATGAAACACTGATTGCCCACTATTGACACATTATCAAACTGACCAACTCACATGTACAAAAAAACAAATGTCTAAAAATGATTGGTTGAGGACCAGGCAGCCATTTACCTATAAGTTCCAGGGAAAATTAACAACTGACGCTCAAGAGGGATAAATGGCTCTAGCAAACGATGTTCAGGTACTGTAACCCCTAGAGCTTAGTAGACTGAAAATAGCCAAGATTATCTCTCTGCTGATGGCTTATATAGAGGCATGAAGACCTTTTCTAGTCCATTAGTAAAGATAAACAGACCATCAGAAGAAAGCCAGATAGCAGATCTATAGAAATAGATCTTAAGACAGATTATGCTTTTTATACTTATTTAGGACAGGAGGAGACAGTTTCATTACCGACTCTACTTTCTAATCAATAGGCTTTAGATATACTATTGAGGGCAATAAAGAGTTCTATGCAAAATAGTGCTTGAAGATCTGATATCTTTCAGCCCAATGCTAATGTCACTGATAGAGCCAACTTAATATTAAGCAGTTGTGGACAGATAGAGTCTCATGGATAAAAGGGGTGAAGATTTCAAAAATGTTAAAAAAAAAAACAGGGAAGAATTCCACAGGGAGCAATGGGTAACTGAGGAATTATATAAATACAGCCAACACAAATTTAGAAATTTCCTTTCACGAAAAGAGAGAGCTGAGACATGTAACTCTAAGGAGATGTGGTAATTTCTAGATGAGTCCTAGATTGAAGAAGTTAGAACCTCCTTAGAACCTTAGGTCTTAAAGTAGACAATATTTTTTTGCCCTCTATGATTTTCTGGCTTAATGACTTGTAAATTGTCAACATTAAATTGAAACATTAAGCCAGTGTAAGGACTGCATTGTCCACTTAGGAGCAGAGTCCCAGGTACTAGTGTCTAATGGATTAAGACTGAGATACTTCCTTGTGTTAAAAACTTCTCTCAGTGTAGAACCATTCCTTTATTAAAGATCTTAAGGGGACCGGGAACTGCAAAAGACGCTCTACACCATCTGACAAACAAAAAAAAAGGCTAGAGGTAGAAGGCTCAACCTTAGAAGATTCTTTCAGGCATAAGGACCTGGGAACACTGGAAATCAAATGGTCCATGTGAGAAGATTTTGTAACTACTGAAATAAGATGAATATCCTCATCTGATTATTCCATATCTCTGAATGTATACATCGCCAAGGATTCTTCAGAGAATTGATTCTGGGAATTGTTCAGAGGATACTAGCTTTAACAGCTTCTATGACATCTTGAGATACCTCCTGTTTGATATTGCATAATATACGGTACTGGGGTAGATGGGCATGAAGCCACTTTCAGACAATCTGTGCAGAGATTTTAGTTTTACAAGGATCTGTTATCATATGACTCACAAAGGATCCTTTAGGGTGACTTCCATTGGTTGATCCAGATGATTTTCTTCAAGGGAATAGGGAATTCCAATTATTAATAGGCTCTCATTTGTTTAATAACAAGAGAAAAAAAATAGAATGGCTTACCTATGTCTCTTAGAGTGGGACTTTTTTTTCCAGGAGCAGAGGGATCTAAATTACATAGTTACATAGTTACATAGCTGAAAAGAGACTTGCGTCCATCAAGTTCAGCCTACCTCACATTTGTTTTTTGCTGTTGATCCAAAAGAAGGCAAAAAAACCCAGTTTGAAGCACAATTTTGCAACAAGCTAGGAAAAAAATTCCTTCTTGACCCCAGAATGGCAGTCAGATTTATCCTTGGATCAAGCAGTTATTACCCTACATTGAAAGATTATATCCTTGAATATTCTGTTCTTGCAAGTATGCATCTAGTAGCCGTTTGAACATCTGTATGGACTCTGATAAAACCACTTCTTCAGGCAGAGAATTCCACATCCTGATTGTTCTTACAGTAAAAAAACCTTTCCTTTGCCTTAGACGAAATCTTCTTTCTTCCAGTCTAAACGCATGGCCTCATGTCCTATGTAAAGTCCGGTTTGTGAATAGATTTCCACACAATGGTTTGTATTGGCCCCGAATATATTTGTATAATGTTATCATATCCCCTCTCAGGCGACGTTTTTCTAAACTAAATAGGTTTAAATTTGTTAACCTTTCTTCATAGCCGATATGTTCCATTCCTTTTATTAGTTTTGTAGCCCGCCTCTGCACTTTTTCTAGTGCCATAATATCCTTCTTTAGAACAGGTGCCCAAAATTGCACAGCATATTCAATATGGGGTCTTACCAGTGATTTATAAAGAGGCAAAATTATATTCTTGTCCCGAGAATGAATGCCCTTTTTCATGCATGACAATACCTTACTGGCCTTGGCCACTGCTGATTGACATTGCATATTGTTGCATAGTTTGTTGTCTATAACAATTCCCAAGTCCTTTTCATGTGTTGTTATCCCTAATTCGCTTCCATTAAGGGTATACGTTGCTTGTGTATTCTTTACGCCGAAGTGCATAACTTTGCATTTTTCAACATTAAATTTAATCTGCCATTTGAGTGCCCAGTCCCCAGTCTATCTAAATCCCTCTGCAGCAAAGTAATATCTTGCTCACATTGTATTGTTTTACAAAGTTTGGTGTCATCTGCAAACACTGAAACATGACTTTCAATGCGTCTTCAAGATCATTTATAAACATGTTAAATAGAAGGGGTCCCAGAACAGACCTCTGAGGGACACCACTTGCCACCTCTGTCCAGCTTGAAAATTTACCATTAATGACAACTCTTTGTACTCTGTTTTTAAGCCAATGTTCTACCCAAGAACAAGCATTTTCATCTAGACCGATTTCCTTGAGTTTGAACACTAATCTATTGTGTGGAACTGTATCAAATGCCTTGGCAAAATCCAAATAGATCACATCCACGGCAACACCCTGATCTATACTTCTACTTACTTCTTCGTAGAACGCAATCAAGTTAGTTTGACATGACCTGTGCTTCATAAAACCATGCTGATTTTTGCTGATAACCATGTTCTTCTCAAGGAATTCTTGAATATTATCCCTTAATAACCTTTCAAATATTTTACCAGCCACAGAAGTTAAGCTCACATGTCTATAATTTCCAGGCAAGGATTTTGAACCCTTTTTGAATATAGGAACCACATCTGCCTTCCTCCAATCCTCCGGAACACTTCCTGAAAGAAAAGAATCTTGAAAGATTAAAAACAGAGGTTCACTTATTTCTGCACTTAGTTCCTTAAGTACACGTGGATGGATACCGTCAGGCCCTGGAGCTTTGTTTATATTAACTTTCTTTAGTTGCTGCAGCACCTTGTCTTCAGTTAACCAATTACAATTATTCTGCAAGTTTTTAGTAGCAATCATTTGCACATCTATTGCCATGGGTTCTTCCTTAATATATAAGGCTGAGAAATAGTTAATTAAAATTCCTGCCTTTTCCTGGTCTTCATTAACGAACACCCCCATTTCAGTTTTTAGTGTACCTACACTTTCATTTTTTTTTTTTTTTTGAATTTATGTACTTAAAAAATACTTTGGGGTTGGTTTTGCTCTCTTCAGCTATCATTATTTCATTTTGAAGTTTAGCAAGTCTAATTGCCTTTTTGCACGCATTATTTGCATCCTTGTATCTTTTATAAGATGCATCTGATTTGTCCGATTTAAATGCTTTAAATGCCCTTTTCTTAGTTGTAATCTCTTGTTTTACTTCTCTACTAAGCCACATTGGTTTTAATTTGTTTCTTTTATATTTATTTCCCAACGGTACATACTGAGAAATGTACCTTTTTAATATTTGTTGGAAGATGATCCATTTATCCTCAGTGTTCTTTTCACTAAAGAGTTTATGCCAGTCAATATATTGTAAAGCTTCCCTTAACTTATTGAAATTGGCCTTTTTAAAATTATATGTTTTAGTATTCCCCATGTGCTTTTGTTTTTTTGAGTTTATTTCAAAGGACACTATATTGTGATCACTATTTCCCAAGTGCTCACCTACTTGAATGTTGGTCAAAAGATCAACGTTGTTTGTTAAAACCAGGTCCAGACAAGCATCCATTCTAGTTGGTGCTTGTACAAGTTGTGACATGAAGGTGTCATTTAACAAGTTTAAAAACCTAATTCCCTTTGCTGAGGCACTAGTCCCTCTGTCCCAATTTATATCTGGGTAATTAAAATCTCCAATAATTAAAGTGTTACCCAGATTTGCAGCTTTCTCAATTTGCTCAAACAGCTGTTGTTCCTCATCAATATTAACATTAGGTGGTTTATAACATATCCCAACCAATAGTTGGTTTCCCTTCTTTTCCCCCAAGCAGATATTTACCCATAAAACTTCCACATTATCCTCCTCGCATTCCATTTGCTTAACATTTGGCTTTAAATCATGTTTGACATACAAACATACCCCACCACCCTTCTTGTTTTTCCTATCCTTCCTAAATAACATGTACCCATTTAAGTTAGCTGCCCAGTCATGTGTCTCATCCCACCATGTTTCAGTTATGCCTATTATATCATATTGTTTAGTGTATGCTAATGCCTCTAGTTCCCCCATTTTGTTATTTAGGCTCCTTGCATTAGTAAGCATACATTTAATATTATGCGTCACTTGTATATTTTGTGAATTTTCACCATTACACAGCTTCTCTGTTCTGAGCTTGCCCCTCCCCCCGTTTCCACCCCCCTTATACTGTGCTAAAGCCCATCTCCTTTCTGTCCTATCTCCATTTTGTAGATTGCTATGACCCTCCCCCCCTACTACTGGTTTAAAATCTCCTCCAACCTTCTAGCCATCCTATCCCCCAGCACTGCAGACCCTCTCCCGTTTAGGTGCAATCCATCACCACTATAAAGGTTGTACCCAATCGCAAAGTCGGCCCAGTGCTCTAAAAACCCAAAACCCTCCTTCCTGCACCAAGACTTAAGCCACGCATTGACCTCTCTAATCTCCCGCTGCCTTTCCACTGTAGCACGTGGCACAGGTAATATCTCAGAGAATACCACCATAACTGCGTAAGATTCCTTTTTATCCTTAAAGCAAATCTACAGAAAAAGATGGAATATACCTTCAATAAAGAAAAAAAATATCCAAAACCAAAAAGGAGAATTCAAATAAGATAAAAACTGCACAGAAATCTACTTACTTAAAATAGAAAACTATAAGAAAAAAATTGTGCTTAAAAGGGGGAGCCAATACGACACTGCAACCACTGCAGTTGGACTTACATTTAAGAATACGGACGAGTGAATCAGATTTTCGCACATGCGTGGAAACGGCATGGCGCAACCGTTTGACTAGCACCTGCGTATTTGCGGGGATTAAACACCAAGAAAAAACCTGAATGGACACCCAAGTAAGTGTGGAAACTTAGGGACCCATAATAAAACAGGTCGAAAGGCTGAGATAGAGGAACAGAACAGCGAATAGCCTATTACCGAGTTGAGAGATATAGAAATAGGACAATAAAGCTAGTGAATGCCTAAAACCAAACATAGAGGCATATTATAATGTAATAAAAGTGGCAGATAGCTGTGAATGCACAAGAGAAATGACAAGGTATAAAAATCACAGAGGCCTAGAAAAAGTGAATAAAATGGAAAATGCATTTTAAAAGGCACTTGGAATAAGTGAACCCAGCAGGTGCATTAACAGGCACTAGGAAAAAGTAAAACAAAATGTTTAACCAGGAAAGAGACATGCAGATATTTTCTGGTTTCCAATTGCATCCTGGCGATGTTACTTTTAAGCAGGTATATTAACCCCTTAAGGACGCAGCTTCAAAAACTGGACATACTCTTAAGGACAAAAGCCATTTTTTGCTGTTTGTGTTCAAACACAATTTGCATCTCTGTCATTTATTGCACCAACACATATTACATACCGTCTTTCAGAGGGCAAAATGGGCTTTAATTTGATGTAACATATACATGGATAAATTCTCATTAATTATAAAAATAAATGTCAAAACATGGGCAAAAATACACAGTTTTATACACAGTTTTGGCAATAATAGCTTGTGCATAATATGTCGAGCTTTGAAAAAGTAATTCAAAATAAATTGATTTATGTGTCTTGATTTTAAGCGTACATAATATGTATAGGATTTCAGCTTATTTTGAAAGTTACAGGTCACAAAATAAAAGGACTAAAATAAAATTTCAATGTGAAACAATTTTAGAAGTTGGCATGTTTGTCTTGTATGTTTAGTAGCCATCACAGAAAACAAAATTGCCACACAAAAGTATATATTTATATAAAGTATACATCAAAGGCTATTTACCCGTGGTTATTTTGACACTTTTTACGTAGCCATTTCATCACCAATGTCTGCTAAATATTGGAGTAAAATTGTGTTTTGTCTCAGTATTTTGGCATATGAACATATAACAAGGTTTTTGTACTGTGTATTTCGTAAAGCTGGTGTGTGCTATTCCTGCACAGAACCCCATGTTGTGTTTTCTACATCTGTTGAGTATAACGATACCCCTATTGTATGCCTTTGGCACTTTGTGAAGCCACAATACCATATAAGAGACAATGCTATTTCAGTTTCTATAGTTAGACTTTTCATAGATGGATTTGATGGGTCTATGTCTCATTTTTGGATATTTATATCAGTGTGAGTATTCAAATAACCCCACAAAAGGGCTTCCATTTGATAAAGCAGACACCCAGGGGTATCTTATATGGCATATATTGTGCCTTAACTTGTCACCATTTTTTTTTACCAGTTTATGTTTGTGGTGAGGGGGGAAAAATTGCATTTTTACATACATGTTGCATTTTTGCCAAGTATTTCTTACACTTGATATGCACCACTGTCATAAAATCCCCCACATTATGCTCAGTTACATCTTCTGAGTAAAACAATATGCCCAGTGTATGACCTAGACACTATTTTGTGAAGTTACAGAGCTGTAAAAGAGACGTGACAAGTTCAGGTGTGAATTTTCATGGAGGGTTTTGATGCCTCCGTGTCCCACTTTGGCGCACTTGAGCAGGCTACATATTCCAGCTACACCATAAAGGCATACCATTTCTTAAAGAAGACATCCCAGGGTATTTCAAAAGGCGTACCTGTTAGGCGGACTAGGCAGCCGCCTAGGGCGCTCCTTGGGAAGGGGCACCGCCAGGAGCGCCGCCCCCCACATGCTGCAGCCGCCCGAGCTCTCTGTAGAGAGCCTCAGGCAGCTGCAGCTTTGCCCGGGCTGGTGCGTCCATATTTACTTTTCAAAGCTTTTTTAAAAACTTTGAGTTTGCACTAAGTGTGCACTTCCTTTTAAACTTACTTTTTTAAACTTTCTTGAAACTTTTTTTTACACTTTTAAAATGTGTATAAGCTTTTTTTTTTTTTTTTTACTGATAAACCCCTAACTAGCAGTAAGCAGCACTAAGCGTAAATTCCCCAATTTCCCATAACTCCCACCCACCCCATCTAGCAAAATATATCATTTTAAAATATTGAAATTAATGAAATAAATTGAACCCCTGAGGGTTAAAAAAAATTAATAATAATAAAAGTTAACCCTCAGGGGTTAAAAAAAAAAAAAAAATCAGATCACAGTATAATACTGTGATCTGTATTTTGATCACTGTAGGCAGTGATCAACTGACAGGGAAGGGGTTAATTTTTATTAGGACTGGGTAAAGGGGGGTGGGATTTTTTAAAACATTTTTTAAACATTAGTAAATAATTGTATTTTACTTTTTAAAGCTTTTTAAAAAACTTTTTTAATGTTAACCCCTAGTTAACCTAACACCAATTTCCCCAATTCCCCAGTAACTTCCATCCACCCCAGCTAGCTACAAATATAACGTTTAAATATTTAAATTAATGAATAAAATACATTTAACCCCTAAGGGTTAAAAAAAAATAAAACAACCCTCAGGGGTTAAAAATAAATAAACCAAATTACAAGAAAATGTAGACCCTGCCAACTGATCACTGTAGTCAGTGATCAATTGACAGGGAAGGGGTTAATTTTATTAAAGCAGGGGAAATGGGAGTGGTATTTAACTTTCATTTATTTTTCTTACAGGGTGAAGAGGATCATCACAGCCTGTCAGAGCAATCACAGCTGCAGGGACAGCGCGATCGGGTGCTCCCTGTCTTCCTCGAATACCGAGGTAGACCAGAGGAGCGTTAACCCCGCGATTGGATCGCGGCAATCTGGGGTTAATTTTAGGGTCCGTCATGCGTCGTTAAGTGTTTTCCCAGCATGACGGCCTGGGTCCGTCATACATCCTTAAGGGGTTAAAAGGCACAAGGAAAAAGTTAAACAAAATGTTTAACCAGGAAAAAGACATTCAGATATTTTCTGGTTTCCAAGTGTGTCCTGGGGATGTTATTTTTACCCCATTTAATAGTACTCATTTTATCTACCTCAAAGAGCTGTGTCAAGCTGGTTGGGGAATTGAACCTGTTATTACCAAGGGTTAAACAGATTCTTCTGACAAAGCATTAGCTCACTCCACTATCTCACCACACTTATATGGCACAGCAGAAATCTTCAAAGACTTAACAGAGGCCTAGGAAAAAGTTAATCCAGCTGCTATGTTTAAAGGCCAAACAGAGGTCTAGATATAAGTGACTCCTGTGGCTATATTAAAAGCCATAGAGTTCTAGAAATAAGTGACTCCAGTTGATATATTAAAAGACACGAAGGCCTAGAAATAAGAGACACAGAAGCCTAAGAATAAGTTTGATTGAAATTAGCAGAAAACTTCATTTAGATGAAACCGATGAAGGGTAGAAGGGGTTATATCCATATACATGCTCTGCATGTGTCTGCCCAGCCTGCAACCCATTTGGGCACAGCAGGAAATAGGGTGATGGCATAATCCTGCTACCTCTAGGGTCCCTGCAAGTAAATCAATGGGAAAGTAGAAAATTGTAAATTGTAAGTTAACCCTTACAGCGATGGAATGCTAGTTTGTCTCACATTAACTCCTTCAGGGATGAAATGTTAGTCGATCTCTTAGAATCCCTGTAATCCATATGTTCTGTATGTGCATGTCCGGCCTGGTACATCTTGGTCACTGCAGGAAACAGAATGATGGCATAATCTTGCTACCTTTAGGTTCACAGTAAGTAAACCCATGGGAAAGTACAAGATAACATAGTTGTAAACTAACCCTTTCAGCGATGGAATGCTAGCCAGTCTTACATTAATTCTTTCAGCAATGGAATGTTAGTCAATGTCATATTAATTCTTGCAACCCATATGCTCTGTATTTGCATGTCCAGCCTGCTACCCCTTGGTCACTGCAGGAAAAAGGGTGATGGCATAATCGTACTACCCCTAAGGTTACAGCAAGTAAATCCATATGCTCTGTATGTGAATGCCCTTCCTGCTACCCCTTGGATCACTGCAGGAATTATGCTGATGGCATGATCTTGCTACCCCTAGGGTCAATACACGTAAAACCCCCAGTCATTAAGGGGGTGTCTTCAGGGGGTCAGATTTGCACAGGGCTGTGTACTGAAGACTTCCCAAGGGAGAGAGGCATAACTCCCTTAAGGCAGAGTGTAACAACCCCCAGGTAAGCCAAAAAGAAAAATTCTCTAGTCTTAGAATGACTAAGTCTGCCCTAGGGATAGGACAGGAACAAAAAGACTGAGGGTGGAAGGGGTAGGAGGGGTTACTTAAACCTTCTGTTTTAATTAGGTTCCGGTCTGGCTAAGGATAGGGAGGAGCTACCAATTGTTATGCTGCCATGGATATGGCCAGGAAAGAAAAAAATAATTAAAAAAAATAATAATAATAATATATATATATATATATATATATATATATATATATATATATATATATATATATATATATATTATTATTATTATTTTTATAATGTATGTTTGATTAAATTTTTTATTCCAATAACATATATTGAACATTTTTAACTTGTTAGATATGTTGGGTTAAACAAACCAATAAAATATACTTTGATTCAACTTTATAACACTACAAAATGTGGATACGATTGTATATTTCCCAAGGTGTTAAGCCATCACTTATATATAGATTTTTGTTAGCCTCTACAATTGCAATGTGGGTGTTGCCGTGGATGTGATCTATTTGGATTTTGCCAAGGCATTTGATACAGTTCCACACAATAGATTAGTGTTCAAACTCAAGGAAATCGGTCTAGATGAAAATGCTTGTTCTTGGGTAGAACATTGGCTTAAAACAGAGTACAAAGAGTTGTCATTAATGGTAAATTTTCAAGCTGGACAGAGGTGGCAAGTGGTGTCACTCAGGGGTCTGTTCTGGTACCCCTTCTATTTAACATGTTTATAAATGATCTTGAAGACTGCATTGAAAGTCATGTTTCAGTGTTTGCAGATGACACAAAACTCTGTAAAATAATACAATGTGAGCAAGATATTACTTTGCCGCAGAGGGATTTAGATAGACTGGGGGACTGGGCACTCAAATGGCAGATGAAATTGTAATGTTGATTAATGCAAAGTTATGCACTTCGGCATAAAGAATACACAAGCAACGTATACCCTTAATGGAAGCGAATTAGGGATAACAACACACGAAAAGGACTTTGGAATTGTTATAGACAACAAACTATGCAACAATGTGCAATGTCAATCAGCAGTGGCCAAGGCCAGTAAGGTATTGTCATGCATGAAAAAGGGCATTCATTCTCGGGACGAGAATATAATTTTGCCTTTTTATAAATCGCTGGTAAGACCACATATTGAATATGCTGTGCAATTTTATAACATGACAGGAGGCTTCGTATTTGCTTTAGTCTCTCTTTACTAGAACTCCAAAGCAGCACAGAAAAACAACCAATCAGAAAAAAGTTAGGTACTATAAAACTCCCCTTCCCATGCATAATTTCCTCTTTCTTTGCTGCTCTGCAGTCAGTACAGGTCAAGGGACCACTGCCTCCTGCTAATAGTTGGTGGCTTTGGGTTTATTTATGATTTATATTTATTATTCTAGTTATCATTTTATATATTATTTATATATATATTTTTTTATATTATTTAATTTTCATATTATATATTTATTTATTTTTATATTTACTTCTTGTATATTATTTAATTTTCATTTTATCTATTTATTTATTTTATGTTATATATGTATATATATATTATGTTTAGTTGTTTTCATGTTATTTGGTTTGGGGTCACTGCCTTTTTACTGTCTTTGGGCTTCCTCCGTTTCTTTGGGGAAGTCCCCTCTAATTGTGGTGGTTTTTATGGGGGGTTTACAGGGGATACCCTTCAGCTACCCCCTTTGTTTTCACCCTCCCTCCCCCTCCCACCCCACTCTCTAGCGCCCCGCGGTTACCCTCCCCGCGGGCTACGGGCGCTTCGCTCGGGGTTTCAGGAGCCTTTCAGGAGCCTTTTGGCTAACTCCTCTGATCCCCCGAGCTCCAGGGTGAGCCTACCAGCGCCTGGGGTATCTCGCGGTCGGGCGCGAGTACCCGGCGGCCGGACCGCTCACACACGTGGCCATCTCGCCGCGCGGCTCCTTCCAAGGGCCGCGTGCATCTGACCAGCTAGAGGAGGGTGCGCCTGCTTGCGCCCCCTCCTCCTCCCACAAGGATCGGACATCGAGGTTTCTTCCCACTGGGGTCTGGCTCTGTATCATGGCGCATACAGAGCCAGAAGTCATGTAGCTCACTATTCTTTGATGGGTTTTTTTCCTTCCATCTGGTCAATAGGGGATCGGTGGCCTGAGCTGATAACATGGCTGTGCCCTTCAGCCACTAACTCTCCGCTCATTATCTGCCTCCTATTAGGTCAATTGTATGTTATTTATGGTAGCTCAGTGGTTACTTGCTCTGGGAATCTTTGTCCATGAGTTCAAATCCCCTGGTCAGCAAGAGCCCTATCTGCTGTGTAATTACACCCTGGCCTGAGGATCACGTGGTTCAGGTGTGCTGATATTCCTTTGTTGGATTTTATGTTATACTAAGACGCGTGAAGCTTTTATATTGCACAATTAGGGTCAAGTTCCAGTCCCTATGCTTCAGTATATATGTACCTGGTCCATTCTTAGAGACAGAGACCAGACTACTAGTAATATATTCACTATCCAGGGCAAATATAAAAAGATAAGCAGACCTGGCTCTGGCTCAATCTGATATGAGAGACCAGTCTATGCTGACTCTATTTCTATTCAGAAGGCATTCTGATGAGACATATATTGATGAAGAAATCGCAAACAGGTCTGCAGCTTCATGTGCATAACCCATTCACAGTTATAAATTAATCATGCTGTATGTCTTGATTTTATGGACACTATAATCACTGGAACATCTTCAACTGGTATCCGCTACAGCTGGAATACCACTATTCTGCCTGCTGGGCATTTAGGGAATGCTAGTCCCAGTTCAGGTTTATTGACACAATATTGCACTGTCAAAAGGGTTGACGTCTAGGGGCCCTATGTCACAGGGTACCCTGAAGATTTCCGGATGTTTGGGGGGACTCTGCCCGAGCGCAGGGGTCCTTTCTTACTCGTTCAGACGCAACCCAGATTTGGCCTGCTCTGTCTGTGCCCCATTGGTTGGCCTGCTATGTCTGTGCCCTTCTGATGGGCCTGCTCTTGTTGTCTCTGCTACCTGTCACTTGTTCTCATGTCTGTTTTTTCATAATTAGGGTTGGGATCTATGCAGGTTACGGTAAAAAATATTTGTGAATTGCATTGGGTACCTACATGCTTGTTCGAAGTACATTTCATTGGCTAACCAACCTGTTCGACTCTGTTTTCTTTCGTTTTAGTTTACAGTCCATCAACACTATCTGGTTCGACAGTTCTTCTCGGATGGTGGATGTGGTCATTTTCGTAATATCTAGGACTTCGTTTCTTCCCCATTATATTTTCTGTATTTTGTTTCTGTCTTGTCGCAGCTTGAAAGAGGAAATGATGCATGGGAAGGGGAGTTTTATAGTACCTAACTTTTTTCTGATTGGTTGTTTTTCTGTGCTGCTCTGGAGTTCTAGTAAAGAGAGACTAAAGCAAATACTCGCCTCCTGTCATTAATAAAATTAAGATTATAGGTACACTAAAGCTAGCATAATCTACAATTTTGGGCACCTGTTCTAAAGAAGGATATTATGGCACTAGAAAAAGTGCAGAGACGGGCTACAAAATTAATAAAAGGAATGGAACATATCATCTATGAAGAAAGGTTAACAAATTTAAACCTATTTAGTTTAGAAAAACGTTGCCTGAGAGGGGATATGATAACATTATACAAATATATTCGGGGCCAATACAAACCATTGTGTGGAAATCTATTCACAAACCGGCCTTTACATAGGACACGAGGTCATGCGTTTAGACTGGAAGAAAGAAGATTTTGTCTAATGCAAAGGAAAGGTTTTTTTACTGTAAGAACAATAAGGATGTGGAATTCTCTGCCTGAAGAAGTGGTTTTATCAGAGTCCATACAGATGTTCAAACAGCTACTAGATGCATACTTGCAAAAACAGCATATTCAAGGATATAATCTTTCAATGTAGGGTAATAACTGCTTGATCCAAGGATAAATCTGACTGCCATTCTGGGATCAAGAAGGAATTTGTTTCCTAGCTTGTTGTAAAATTGTGCTTCAAACTAGGTTTGTTGCCTTCTTTTGGATCAACAGCAAAAAACAAATGTGAGGAAGGCTGAACTTGATAAACGCAAGTCTCTTTTCAGCTATGTAACTATGTAATGTGAATGTTGTGTAAGTGGTCCTTTAAAGAATAGATAGAAATAATAGATCATGTAGGTCGTATTTGGCAATGTTCAAATTTTGTTTTTTAGTAGTTACTTTACCAAAAATTACAAACAAAAACAAGATACCAGAAAGCTTTGTGCATCCACTTTAAAAAAGATTATTAGGAAACAGTTCAAACAGATTAGGCATTTCATTTATGTGTCTCACATTCCATCTTTTTGCCAGGAACCTTGATTTAGGTGGCTAAGTAATTCACAGGAATACTTTGATGTGGGCTTCCAGGACTCTTGGAAAGATGTTTCAAGTGGCTTAATCATATCTGAAGAATTCAATAAATCTAATGTTTCAACATATGAGTTATTTAAAAATATTTTTTTTACAAGTTACTGCAATTGAATTATGAAAGGTGTAATAACATTTAAAATCTTTATAGTCAGACATGTTAGAACACATGTTAATCTGAAAAATATCATGTACGTATATGTCTTATTATACATATATGCTCACAGCGTTTTATTCTATTAATTAAAAATATTAAAAATGTCAATAAGATGCATTATTATATTATTATAATTATTATTATTATTATTATTATTATTACTATTTCATAAATGCCCAGGTAATTTTATATCATTTGTCAGAACACAATAGTCTAAGTTGGTGAAGTGAAAGATGGCCGCCCACATAAACTCACGGACTGGGCAAGGAGGGCATTAATCAGAGAGGCAGCACAGAGACCTAAGGTAACCCTGGAGGAGCTGCAGAGTTCCACAACAGAGACTGGAGTATCTGTACATAGGATTATAATAAGCCGTACGCTCCATAGAGTTGGGCTTTATGGCAGAGTGGCCAGAAGAAAACCATTACTTTCAGCAAAAAAACCAAATGGCACATTTTGAGTTTTTAAAAAGGCATGTAGGAGACTCCCAAAAATGTATGTAGGAAGGTGCCCTGGTCTGATGAGACTAAAATTGAACTTTTCGTCCATCAAAGAAAAGGCTATGTCTGGTGCAAACCCAACACATCACATCACCCAAAGAACACCATCATGAAACGTGGTGGTGGCGGCATCATGCTGTGGGGATGTTTTTCAGCAGCCGGGACTGGGAAACTGGTCAGAGTTGAGGGAACGATGGATGGTGCTAAATACAGGGATATTCTTGAGCAAAACCTGTACCACTCTGTGTGTGATTTGAGGTTAGGATGGAGCAGCAGGACAATGACCCCAAACACACTGCTAAAGCAACACTTGAGTGGTTTAAGGGGAAACATGTAAATATGTTGGAATGGCCTAGTCAAAGCCCAGACCTCAATCCAATAGAAAATCTGTGGTCAGACTTAAAGATTGCTGTTCACAAGCGCAAACCATCCAACTTGAAAGAGCTGGAGCAGTTTTGCAAGGAGGAATGGGCAAAAAGCCCTGTGGTAAGGTGTGGTAAGCTCATAGAGATTTATCCAAAGTGACTTGAAGCTGTGATTGCCGCAAAAGGTGGCTCTACAAAGTATTGACTTTAGGGGGGTGAATAGTTATACACATTGACCTTTTCTGTTATTTTGTCCTATTTGTTGTTTGCTTCACAAAGAAAAAACAAACAAACACATCTTCAAAGTTGTGGGCATGTTCTGTAAATTAAATGATGCAAATCCTCAAACAATCCTTGTTAATTCCAGGTTGTGAGGCAACAAAACACGAAAAATGCCAAGGGGGGTGAATACTTCTGCAAGGCACTGTGTATATATATATATATATATATATATATATATATATATATATATATATATATATATATATATATATATATATAAAACCAAGAGGGCTGCACTCACCTGAACATGCATACATTATAGGGTGCTGCTGGGGCCAAAATATACAAAATACAGAATCCAGCGCACTTGCTTATTCACTAAACAATGATTTCAAATCTTAGAGATTGTAATAGTTTTATTTAAAAACACCTCACCTAGGCAAAAAATGATGGGGGTTTAGTTACATTATATGATCATACATTGCATAAGCCTGCCAACTACGTCAAAGTACCCCATATTCAGCAGGTCCTATCCTAGCAGCCTAATGCTTGCTCTTATGAGATTAATCCATTTACTTGGGAAATGCTTCCTAACTGGGACTCTCTGCAAGTCAAGGCTAAATAGGGTCCTGGAATGAGGCACCTGTGACAGGGAGGGGTGCAAAACCAAGGAGCTGGCCTGGACTCACTAATATACAAACAAAACCAAGAGGGCAACATTGGTCGCTATTTTTAACTTACTCAAATAAATTTTAGTTTTTTAAAAGACCGGTGAGCAACCATTCTTTCTGGATATAGTATATATATATATATATATACACACACACATAGCTAGGAAACTACAGTGAAGTCACCAAGTTACGAACACACAGTATATATTTGTGTACGTGTGTATTTTTAGTAATGGCAACTAACTGAAACAGTTTCCAATTTGTGACCTTGCTTTGGAAACCATAGACCTAAGTATAACCCAACCAGAAAGTCAAAGTAATCACTGGAATGAAGCTATTTACCAGCTGTCTGATGAAAAGGTGGCCACATGCTGACAGAATAAAAGAATTGACTGCCAACAAAACATTAATGGATCGTGTCGCAGAAATGTGTAAATAAAAATAATAAACAACCCATCATGGTGGATCAGTGAGACTTGTAACCGAGTAAAGTACTTTGCTTAGCACATTTGCTTTTTTATTTTAATAATAACTATCATTATGCATATGTTTTAATTTAATGTAAGGCAACACAACTGTTAGTGTTTATAATTGTGTGAATGTTAAGTTCCTAGAGGCATTGAATAGCAGTCTACAATCTTTTTTTGAGGCTCCTTCATCTATAGACTGGCAGATAATTCTGGGAGTTGTAGTTTAATACTAATTTGATGGCTGTAATTTGACAGGATAGTCTTATAGAGCTCTCAGTGATCACATTGGAAGAGAGTGCAATAAATATTCCAGAAGATTGTTTTATAAGGCTGCCCCTCTAACAGAGTTAATCATTAAAACTTGAATGATGAGGAATTTTATATAGCTTAACTGAAGATCTGTGGGACCTGGCGACTTTTTTCACAGTTCAATTACTGTGGCATAAAATCTAAAATTCACTTTGAATTACTTGAATTATATCTCTGAGTATGACATGTGAGCACTGAACCATTCTGACACTTGTGGGCTATTTTGAAAGGAGTATATTCTAAAAAAGTTATTCACTAAATCTATAATTCTTGCAAAATTTGAATGGCCACATCTGAATTTTCTTAAATTGGCCCTAAACTAAAGCCTTTTTTTTTTTCTCTTTTTTCTCTTTTTCTTTTTACTTAAGGTTAATAGGGCTAGATGGCACCAAGATGATCTAGATAGAAATGAAAGGGAGATACATACAACTGTTTTTTTCCAACCTAAGAGAAAGCTTATTCATGAGTTTTGGTACCCATAAAGGATGTGTGATAAAACTTAAGTTTTATTAACTTTACACACAGGGCCCGGTGCAAGGATTTTTGGGTACACAGGCGAAAAAAGCATCTTCACCTGTGTGCCTCTTAATCAACTTTTTGTTTCTTATCACTTTTTTAAAATGTCTTACCCCCTTTAGTTTCTTATCCCCTATTTTTTTCCCATTGTGTGTCTTACACCTCCCGTGTGTACCTTTTACTACCCCCCTCTGTGTTTCTTACTCCTCTTTGTGTGTCTCCTTCTCTCCCAACCCCGCTGTATCTCTTTTTCCTCTTCTCCAGCCCCTCTGTGTCTCTTTCACCTTCAGCCTCTTTGTGTTTCCACCCCCAGGCCCATCTGTGTGTCTTTTTCCCCCCTCATGTCTCTCTGTGTGTAATTCTCCCCACTCAGGTCCCCAGTGTGCCGTGCCACTCTCCCCTCCCTTAGTGTTACTCTCTCCTCCACTCCAAGTCCATTAGTGGTCCTCTCCCCATCGCTTAATGGACCTCTCCCCTCCATGTCCCTTAGTGTTCCTCTCCCCTCCCTTCCCTGTCCTTTAGTGTTCTTCTCCCCTCACTTCCCTGGCCCTTAGTGTCCTTCTCCCCACCCTTCCCTGTCCCTTATTGTTACTCTCCCCTCCCTCCCCTGTCCTTTAGTGTTCCTCTCCCTTCTCTTTTAGTAACCCTCACTACCTTAGTCTTAATTTTCCCTTCCCTCCCTTGTACCTTAGTGTCCCCCTTAATGTCCTTCTCCCCCCTAGTATTCCTCTACCCTACCTCTTTTTTAGTGTCCCCTAGCCCATAGTGTTCTCCCAAACTGGCATACATACCGCGGTCGCAGCTACGACTGGGCCTGGCCCTCCAGTTGGCCCGGCCACCCTGCGACCCGGGTATGTACGCCAGTGCAGCCACGGCCGCATTTTGCCAGCCTCTTCTCCTTTGTGGGTGGGTGGGCGCGCAAGGGAGCATTCTCCCCTGAGCTCTCTGCCCAGCTCCCTCGGGCGCACTGCAGTGATGCTGGAGCCGGAATATGACGTCACTCCAGCTCTGGCATCAGTAAAAGGCGCGCTGAACAGGAGGATTAGTGCTCCCTCGACGCCTGCTGTGAGCGGCCGCCCAGCAGCCCCACTGGACCCCAGGGAAAGTTGGAATCCCTTCAGCACTCCCAAAGGTAGGGAGGCTGGGGATTAAAAAAAAAAATGGGGTTGTGTATGTATGTTTGTGTTAGTGTGTGTGTGTGTGTGTGCGCGTGTCTCTCTGTTACTGAGTGTGTTAGTTTGTGTGTGTCTGTTAGTGTGTGTCTGTTATTGAGTGTGTGTCTGCTAGTGAGTGTCAGTGAGTGTGTTAGTTTTTGTGTGTCAATGAGTGTGTTACTGTGTGCGTGTCTGTTACTGAGTGTGTTAGTTGTGTGTTAGTTTGTCTGTGTCTGTTAGTGTGTGTCTGTTATTGAGTGTATGTCTGTTAGTAAGTCTGTTTGGTGTCTGTTAGTGAGTGTGTGTTTGTCAGTGAGAGTGTATGTTTTGTAAGTGAGTGTGTATGTGTGTCTGTTAGTCAGTGAGTGTGTGTCTGTCAGTAAATGTGTGTGTCTGTTAGCTTGCGTGCATTCGTCTGTTCGTGAGAGTGTGTGTGTGTCTGTTAGTGAGTGTGTTTATGTATGCTTGTCTGTTAGTGCATGTGTGTTTGTTAGTGAGAGTGTATATGTGTTTGTCAGTGAGTGTGTATGTGGGTCTGTCACTATGAGTGTGTCTTTATGTGTGTGTGTATGCATGTGTATCTCTGTGTGTGTCTGTATGTGTGTGTTAGTGTGTGCCTGTATGTGGGTCTGTATGTGTATCTCTTGGTCTGCATGGGTATCTGTTTGTCTGTAAGTGTAACTGAATGTTTGTCATTAAAGGACCACTATAGTGCCAGGCACTATATAGTCCTTAGGTCCCCCCCCCCACCCTTGCGGCACCCCTCCCGCTGGGCTGAAGGGTTAAAACCCCTTCAGCACTTACCTTTCTCCAGCGCTGTGTTCCCTTGGCACTGGGGATCTCTCCGCCCCGATCCGCCTCTCAGCTCCAAATGCGCATGCGCCCATAGGAAAGCATTACTTAATGCTTTCCTATGGACATCCAGCGTCTTCTCACTGTGAGAATCGCGGAAGTGCCTCTAGCAGCTGTCAGTGAGACAGCTACTAGAGGCTGGATTAACCCTCAGTGAAACATAGCAGTTTCTCTAAAACTGCTATGTTTTCAGCTGCAGGGTTAAAACTAGAGGGAACTGGCACCCAGACCACTTCATTGATCTGAAGTGGTCTGGGTGCCTATAGTGGTCCTTTAAGTGTATGGGTATCTGCATGCACTGGCGTATATACCGCGGTAGCAGGGGTCAAAGCCCCATGTGTTGCGGCCCCGGCCGGCGCAGTGTAAGCGCTGGGGGGGGGGGCACGGATCAGTTTTCGCACCAGGGCCCCATGGATGGTGTGTACGCCACTGCCCCCTCCCCTGTCCTATAGCTTTTTTTCCCCCTCCCCTGTTCCATAGCATTCTTTCCGCTCTCGCCTGTCCCATAGAGTTCTTCCTCCCCTCCCATATTGTTTCTTCCCTTTGTAACGGACCGTTTTGCACAAAAGGGGAAAAAAACGCTTAGACGATAATCCCCCTTTCAGAGACAGGCACAGCTACTGAATAATCACCAAAACTCACGAACCGCCAATAAGTGAATGCTCCAAACTCCCGAACGGCATACAAGGGAATAAGGTAGCACTTCAAATAAACGAACAGGAACCATACGAATAGCTGCTAGCAGGCGAACAGGAAAAGCTTCCAAGCGGCTTACACTCCTGGCAATCAGTCCTTAGCAGCATACAGTAAATCCCCCCAAAGACGAGACAAGGCTCCGTGTTGAGGGTCAAGCAGTGGTCTGTTTAATGAGGGCTACCTGCCCAGCTTTTATGCAGGTCTCCCACCTGGTGGACACTCCCCTAGGGGACCAAATGGGAGACTGTGACAAGGGACAGACAAGTAGACAAATAGGACACACAGTCACAATATATTCCCACAATGCATCCTGGCTTCCTCCCCTCTGCCCTGGGAGATAATTGAGAAGTAACTCAATTATCTCCCAAGACAAAGGCAAAACTCCATTACACATGTGGGGACACAAAACCAGTATTATACTTTAAAATACATAAAGTAACATTTATTCCACAAAACACAGACATGTAACATATCCCCAGATAGCTCAGGTCTGAGTGCACATTATTAGGTGAATGGCACTCAGACCACACGAATACAGTTTAATCGCCATGGAGCTAAAGTCTTTACACAGTCAGTTTCATACGAATGGGCTCCATGGGATTCCTATCTGGGGTATAACATTTTCTAACAAAACTACCGAACACCGGGCCGTTCGTGCACTTCCACCGAACAAGAAGGGAGGTCGGCGACTTCAGCGGTGTTCGCACAAAACTGTGTCCGATTTTAGTTCCATGAAAATAGAGGCGAACACCGCTGTGCATTCGTATGTTTTAAAATGGCCGCGACCTCGTGTTCGGGATACGAATGGCGGCTACCCAGCATTCATCAATTAAGCTGCGGTTAACCGCAGCTTCAGGGAGGTTAATTGCTGGCACACTCCAGCTCCCATGTGGTCTATTCATTCGTGCGGTTGTTCGGTAGATTGAAACTACCGAACAACCGGCAGAAAAGCACGAATACAGCTTTTCTGCAGGCAAATAAAGTCTTTTAAAAGGGGGCCATAGTCCAAAGGCAGCAGGCGAGCAACCAGGCTTCTCCAATGCAATGTGGCGAGATTGGTCTCATCACATCTCTCCCCTTTTCCAAACAGACTAACAGGGTATCTGACCTCCTGCCGGTCAGTGCCCTTGTTAGTCCAGCAGCCCACCCACAAAACATAATCAACAGCACAGCCCACCCACAATAAATGGTTACTACACCTGGGTAAAGGAGAAGCTTGTCCATGTCCAGGTGCCTCACCACGGCTGTGCTGGGTACGGGTACGCTGACTTGGTGGGTTGCTGCGTGGGCAGAGACCAGCGGCACTCTGCCCTGTTGCCAGCGCTACTGGGAGGGTAGCCTGGTTGAAGCCTGGTTGTTGGAGGGGGAGACCGACTGTCTCCCCTTTAAATACACCGCTCTGCTGCTGGAGACCGACTGTCTCCCCTTTAGATACACAGCTCTGCTGCTGGAGACCGACTGTCTCCCTTTTAAATACACCGCTCTGCTCCTGGAGACCGACTGTCTCCCCTTTAGATACACAGTCCTGCTGCTGGAGACCAACTGTCTCCCCTTTGGACACACAGCTCTGTCGCTGGGGGGCAGAACCGACCGTCCCTACCCCCTGTGCTGGCAGTGTAGAGACTACGGTCCCATCTGCACCGTTGTGGGGCTTACTGTCTCCCCCTGGTACATGAAGCTGCCGCTGGGGAGAGGGGGTAACAAGCTCCTCTCCCATATATACTTCCAGCCGCGGGGGAGGGAGACCGACTGTCTCTGCTCCTAATACAGAGTCCTGCTGCTGGGGAAAGGAGACTGGGCTCTCTATTCCCGGTAGGACACTCTGCTGCTGGGGAATGGAGACTGGGCTCCCTATTCCCTGCATATCACACTGCCGCTGGGGAATGGAGACTGGGCTCCCAATTCCCTGCAATTCATTCTGCTGCTGGGGGACAGGAGCAACTATCTCTGTCCCCTGTAACTCAGCCTGCCGCTGGGAAATGGAGCTCAGGCTCCCAATTCCCTGCAATATCTCCCGCTGGGGAATGGAGCTCGGGCTCCCAATTCCCTGCAATATCTCCCGCTGGGGGATGGAGACTGGGCTCCCAATTCCCTGCATATCACACTGCCGCTGGGGAATGGAGACTGGGCTCCCAATTCCCTGCAATTCACACTGCCGCTGGGGAATGGAGACTGGGCTCCCAATTCCCTGTATATCACACTGCCGCTGGGGAATGGAGACTGGGCTCCCAATTCCCTGCATATCACACTGCCGCTGGGGAATGGAGACTGGGCTCCCAATTCCCTGCATATCACACTGCCGCTGGGGAATGGAGACTGGGCTCCCAATTCGCTGCATATCACACTGCCGCTGGGGAATGGAGACTGGGCTCCCAATTCTCTGCATATCACACTGCCGCTGGGGAATGGAGACTGGGCTCCCAATTCCCTGCAGTACCTGTCGCTGGAGTTCTTCCCAACGTGCCAGCTGACCTTCTCTTTCTGCCCGGTGTTGCAGATTCATGAACACTAGGTTCCTCATGGACTGCACGTGTTTCTCAGCTGGATTTGGTCCAAAGAAGTTCAGCCGCAAACCACATCATACGGTCATACTCTCTCATAGAGTATCTGTACTCCACTGCTGGTTCCATCCTGGTGCTGTCAGGGTCGCTGTACTCAGACATGCGTTGCCCTCAAATTGTAAATCCACGGAATGGTGTTGCCTGTAGCTGTCCTGTAGTCTGTGGGAACGATCCCGCCGCTTGCCACCAATTGTAACGGACCGTTTTGCACAAAAGGGGAAAAAACCCGCTTAGACGATAATCCCCCTTTCAGAGACAGGCACAGCTACTGAATAATCACCAAAACTCACGAACCGCCAATAAGTGAATGCTCCAAACTCCCGAACGGCATACAAGGGAATAAGGTAGCACTTCAAATAAGCGAACAGGAACCATACGAATAGCTGCTAGCAGGCGAACAGGAAAAGCTTCCAAGCGGCTTACACTCCTGGCAATCAGTCCTTAGCAGCATACAGTAAATCCCCCAAAGACGAGACAAGGCTCCGTGTTGAGGGTCAAGCAGTGGTCTGTTTAATGAGGGCTACCTGCCCAGCTTTTATGCAGGTCTCCCACCTGGTGGACACTCCCCTAGGGGACCAAATGGGAGACTGTGACAAGGGACAGACAAGTAGACAAATAGGACACACAATCACAGTATATTCCCACAATGCATCCTGGCTTCCTCTCCTCTGCCCTGGGAGATAATTGAGAAGTAACTCAATTATCTCCCAAGACAAAGGCAAAACTCCATTACACATGTGGGGACACAAAACCAGCATTATACTTTAAAATACACAAAGTAACATTTATTCCACAAAACACAGACATGTAACATATCCCCAGATAGCTCAGGTCTGAGTGCACATTATTAGGTGAATGGCACTCAGACCACACGAATACAGTTTAATCGCCATGGAGCTAAAGTCTTTACACAGTCAGTTTCATCCGAATGGGCTCCATGGGATTCCTATCTGGGGTATAACATTTTCTAACAAAACTACCGAACACCGGGCCGTTCGTGCACTTCCACCGAACAAGAAGGGAGGTCGGCGACTTCAGCGGTGTTCGCGCAAAACTGTGTCCGATTTTAGTTCCATGAAAATAGAGGCGAACACCGCTGTGCATTCGTATGTTTAAAATGGCCGCGACCTCGTGTTCGGGATACGAATGGCGGCCACCCAGCATTCATCAATTAAGCTGCGGTTAACCGCAGCTTCAGGGAGGTTAATTGCTGGCACACTCCAGCTCCCAGGTGGTCTATTCATTCGTGCGGTTGTTCGGTAGATTGAAACTACCGAACAACCGGCAGAAAAGCACGAATACAGCTTTTCTGCAGGCAAATAAAGTCTTTTAAAAGGGGGCCATAGTCCAAAGGCAGCAGGCGAGCAACCAGGCTTCTCCAATGCAATGTGGCGAGATTGGTCTCATCACACCCTTCTCTCATAGTTTTCCATCCCCCCTTCCCATAGTTTTCCTCCCCCCATAGTGTTCCAAACCCTCCCATAGTTTCCTCCCCCCATAGTGTTCCTTCCCCCCTCCCATAGTTTGACTTCCCCCTCTCCCAAAGTCTCCCCTCCCCCTTAGTGCCCATCTTTCTCCCCACTTTGACAACGGTGTGTTTCCTACCTTTCTTGTAGCATGGCCGAGCAGAGTGGACCCCAGTTCAGGAGCTTCCGTTTCCTGTGACGGGCCGGTCTGACAAGAAGTGCTCTCTCAGTGAGCACTTCCTTTCAGTCCGGCCGGGTATAGGAATCAGAAGTTCCTGTACTGCGGCATTCACTGAGTGCCTGACGGGGGAGCGCTGCGCGCCCACCTCCTGCCGGTCACTCCAATCTTGCGCCCCCCAGGCCGGTGCGCGCTAAGGCGGCCACTTGTACTGCCTTATGGACGCACAGGCCCTGTTTACACATGTGTCAAAGCTAACCTAACCCTAACTTGCAAACCTAGGTTGAGACAGAGGACCTCTGTGTAACAGTCCTTAGAATGGCCAGGCTGGTACTAAATAGATAGACAGAATGTCTGCAAGCAGAGTGAGAATAACCAAAAACAGAATACAAATTAAGGAACAGCACACACACACAAAATGCAGTTTTAAAATTTACAAGGCTACCTAAAATCACCTATCTTAGCCAACAAAGAAATATCAAAAAATAGGTCTGAGGTCAAGGAGCTCAATATCGAGGGATAAGCCAAGGTCAGAATTACACAAGTCAAGAGTAGTCAGAAGCCAGATAAATAATATACACAAACATGCACTCTCGGGTCTACAAGAACCATGCATACTTGATGGCCAAGTATGCATGACAGCATGTCCCCATTTTATTTGACCCTCTCAACAGAAAAGACCATGAGTCCAAAGGGATTGGTTTATTTATGACTCTTTGACATAGGCAGCTAGCCTTGGACCAGAAAGGGGTGAACTAACCGCATGTCCGCTATATATGAATGTAGGTGTTTTTCTACCCACACTTCCTCCAACATAGGTCAATATAGTTTCTACCCATACGGTCTAGAAAGAGTCTTAATGATTTGATATTGCAAAGTTACACAAATAGAAGATTTTTCAGTGTTTTCATCCAGTCCAGTCATTATTTACATCAAGCATGTCAAACTCAAAGGCTAAAATGGGAAAAAATAAACAAGGTTTACGTTTATGTGGGCCACAAAAAACCCCCACTTATTTCAGTTTCCATAGAAACGTAGGTTTATTTAGAAAAGTACAGTATAAAATAAGTTGCCTAACTGACACTGGACGTCCTCGCACTCGTAGGGCTTCAAAATAGACAAAAGAGCGAATTTATTTTTAAAAATGCATTTGCATATAAACAATGTTTCAGTCCAACTACCTTGACACATTAAGAATTGTTTGGATAATGGGACTGAAATGATGAATGTATGGTGTTGCACAGCTGTAAAAAAACAAATTATGTTATCTTGTTGATTTTGAAGTTCTATGAGTGTGTTCTTCACTTTGGCTGAGATCATCAAACTTGATCTCAGCCAATCCAATGCTTTCCCATAGGAAAGCATTGGGAGGTTATTGTGCATGTGTGGCAAAAGGCTGCGCGGCCAATCATCATCTCCATGGGGAGCGTTCAGCGCCTTCATGCAGACCCAATCTAATACACTGCCCCGTCCTCCCACTTTAGTACACCGTCCACAAATCCAATACATTGCCCCCAAATACAACACACTGCCCCTCCTCCCTCCACTCATCCACTCCACCATACACTGCCCCCTTCACCCTATCTAATACATTGCCCCTTAATCTAATACACTGCCTTCCTCCCTCCACTCTAATTGTATAGACTGCCCCCACTCCCACCACTCTACTTCAATACACTGCCCTCCCCCCAATTTAACACACTGCACCCCACCACTCTAATACACTGGCCCCCTTCCTCCCTCAAATAAACACATGCCCCCCTTCCCCAATTTAATACAATGGACCCCTGACTTCCCCAAATGAATACACTGCACCCTCCCTCCCATTAATACACTGCTACCACTCCCCAACTGAATACACTGCACCTCCCTCCCATTAATAAACTACCACCACTCCCCAATTGAATACACTGCACCCTCCCTCCCATTAATACACTGCCACCACTCCCCAATTTAATACACTGGGCCCCTCCCTCCCCCTTCCCTCTCTTAAATTAATACACTGCCCTCCCCCCAATTTAACACACTAACCCCCCCACCACATCTCTGCACTGCCCTCCCACCAATTTAACACACGGGCCCCCTCCCTCCCTCAAATTTATACACCGGGCCCCACCCTCACCCAAATTAAAAGTACCCCCTCCCACCTTCAAATTAATACAGTGCCCCGTCCAAATTAATACACTGTCCTCCCTCCCTCAAATTAATACACTGCCCCCCCAACCCCAAATTAATACAGTGGCCCCTCTCACCATCTAATTAATACAGTGCCTCCTCCTTCAGATTAATACAGTGCCCCCTCCCTCAAATTAATACAGTGCCCCTCCATCCCCCAAATTAATACAGTGCCCCTCCCACCCTCAAATTAATACAGTGCCTCCTCCTTCAGATTAATACAGTGCCCCCTCACTCCCTCCCTCAAATTAATACAGTGGCCCCTCCCACCTTCAAATTAATACACTGGCCCCCTCCTCCAAGCCCCTCTTCTCCTACCTTACAATTTGCTATCCGTCCTTCAGTTCCAGCTCCAGGTCTGCTGAAGCAAGCCAGACACTCTTCTGGCACTACGAGCAGGAGGGAAGGGAGAGTGGCCGCTCTGGTCTGCTCAGCAGACACACAGCCACTCTGTCCCCATTTGGCTGGAAGAGCAAGAATCATGAAATATTTTTTCTGTCTTGCTGGTCGCAGCCACAGCTGAAGCGGCCCTAGGGCAGGCGGGTTGCAAATATATTCACTGCTGACCGCATGTTTGACGTGCTTGATTTACATGATTGCATAGTCTAATGATGAGGTAAGGGAATTCTAAAGTTATCTTCCCCTTAATTAAGGATACTTGACACAAAGCAATAGGAAAAATGTAAGGTTACAAATGGCAAGGGCAGCTATATAAGAATCTTATGAGAGTGGGCAAAACTACATAACTTAAGAAAGTGGAAGATGCCCTGCGGGTTTAATGACTCTCTGGCTGAGGGAGTATTAACTAATATAACTGACTGGGAGAAGATCTTTGCTTTTGACAGTAGAAGATAGTGCAGTGAAAATGTTATTATTTTAGATAAAATTGCAAATATGTCTTATATCCATGGGGAGTTTAGTGTAGAAGGTGTGAAGATTTTAGGAGCAAGATTAAAAGATTGTGGCAAATCTGGTTAGCATAAATCAGGTTTTCATGTCTACCTAGGCCAGTTGTGCTGCAATAGAATATAAGATTAGAGTAGGTAGTCCTAATATCCCCCAAATTTTTACAGATTTGGCTACTCTGTACCTTAGTCCTTGTCATTCAAATTTCTATGGCTGATTGGAAAGATTTAAAGTCAAGGGAAGATCTCTATCCAGTGGTGTATTTAGGATTTGTGCTGCGCTAGGCAGGACGGTGCACGGGCACCCCCTCTGATTTAAATTTTCCCACACCTTACTGTCAAGACTGCACTTTGACTGACAGATGCTCACTCACTGACAGACGCACACACTCACTGATAGATGCATACACTCATTGACAGACACACACTCTCATATACACTGACAAACAATGACATACACACACACTCACTAATTTGACACACTGATAGACAGACACACACTATTACTCAGACACACACTGACAGACTCACACTTACTGACAGTGCACACTCTAACAGACACGCACTCACTGACTGACATATACACATTCACTGACAGACACACACATATTAACTCACAGACACACACACTTACAGACACACACACAAACTTACAGACACACACACACACACTTACAGACACACATACACACACATTCACTTAGATGCACACACTGACAGACACACCCACAGACGCACACGCTCACTGACAGACACAAGCACTCACTGACAGACACACACACTCACTGACAGACAGACACTTACTGACAGACACACACTCACTGACAGACACACACACTCAGTGACAGACACTCACAGACACACTCACTCACAGACACACACACTTACAGACACACACACACACACATTCACTCACAGACACACATTTCCCCCAACACTCACACATAATTTTTTTTCATTTAATTTTTTTAAATCCACCCAGCCTCTCTGGGAGAGCTGAAGTGGATTACTTACCTGCAGTCCAGTGGGGCTGTTGCGCAGGCAGGCAGGGGACGGACAGGCTAAGTAGACGGCAAGGGTGCTCTAATCTTCTTGCTCAGCTTACTCGTGCTTCGCTTAGTGATTCCGGGAGCTGGAGTGACTACATATTCCGGCTCCCGGCTTCATTAAGTGGCGCAGAGGGAGTTGAGCAGGAAGAGCTCAGGTGAGCATGCTCCCTTGCTGCCCACTGCCCGCCGCCCGCCTCGGAGGGACTCAAAAGTGGCCAGCTGGCCAACTCTTGAGCCCCCCAGGACCCAAGGCAAACAAGGGATCTGCCTGGTCATTTGGGGGCGGCTTTTTTTGCCGCCCAAGGCAAATGCCTTGTTTGCCTCATGTAAGATACGTCACTGTTCCTATCTCTAAATAATTAATACAATTCAGGTTTTTTCACACATCCTTTCTACCATAAATACCATAATTGTCCCAATTTCTGAATAACTTTTCCTTTTTATTAAAAAAGGAGGGGGCAAACGTTGTTGATTCAGAGTTTGATAAATATTTGAATTCCTAAACATTACACAGGATTAAAAAATTATTTGGCTATTTGTTTTTTGGCAGAGACTAAATAGTTTTTGTTTTTTTATTAAAGGAAAATTTTAGGCACTGCAATTGCTTCATTTCATTGCAGTCTTTATAGTGTCTGAAGTCCCTTGGAGTCATCCTTTTATTTGGAGTAAAAATATTTTAAAGCTAAATGAGAATCCTCTTGAGCCCAGTCCCTTTTTGTTATTTGGGCTAATGGAAGCTTTAGTTTGAGCAAGAATAGGGTGATGTGACTGGCTAAGAGTGTTGAATTGAAAACAGCTAAGGATTGTGTGGAGCAAACAAAACACATAGATAAAATGTAGGCATTACCAGGAGTTCCTTTAACAAGTATATTTTCAGAATTTTATCCACTATTGCCTTAGAAAAGGCATCTTCTATGATGTCATTGATTTCCTTCATCAAAGTGGATGTGGGATCTCTAAGGCAGACCTCATATGTGTTCACATGAGTTAGTTTTTTTTTTTTTATTCCTCTGCAGCTGATTTAATGATGAGTTTTTTTGTTGTCTCTTATTGTAGAGCACTAGAAGTAGAGGAGGACCAGTCAGAAGAAGATGGTCGCCAACGAAGGACAGGTTTAGGTAAGTAAACCTCTCTTTTGTAAGGCTGGGGCTGTGGTGGTCTCCAGAAAGGGACTCGAGTTTTTTGATATCTTTATAGATCAACTAGGCAAAGATCTCTACTTAAGGTGTGCTCGGAGGACAAGATATTCTCCTATGCAACAGATCGACAACCTTAACTGTCAAAGCAGATGAGGTCTGAACCAAGTTATCCAATTTTTCTTTCAAATTAACAGCTCTCAGAAATTTCTCAATACATAAAGATAAATAAAATTAGTTAAACTTAGAGGTGGGCCAAAAGGATAATCCCTTTGACAATACCTTAAGGTCCCACTCCCCCAGCTTTGTGTACAAAATGTTCATGACAATTAAGTCCTTCTTTTCGGTTTGTACATCCTGGGATGGAAGGTCTTCTTCTCCTGTTCTGGATTCAGTCGAACTTTAGGTGGAACCAGAGTGCGGGTGGCTTGTTTCTTGCTACCCTCTATCAAAAAACTGAATTTTGCAGTTTATAAACACTTTCAGATCTTATTTTTCCATTTTGTGATTGTATATTTAAATTCTAGGAATACATAACAATAAATCTGTTGTAAAACTGAATATCTTTTCATACTGTGACTTGCTTATAGCAACTGAATGACTTTCTTGCTTTGACTTTACTGTTTCTTTTTATTGACCTTGGGATTAAACACCAACTAAGGCTGCCTTTATTTTAGACTTCCACTATACAATACATTGCTGAGTATATGTAATCAGATGCTTAGATTCTTGGTACATTACAAGCCTATCATTTTATTCTGCTAAATATTTAACTACGAAATGATGAAATAAAGACTTGGTTTACAGTATAAGCTTCTTTACTTCAGTGCATCAGTTCTAAACAAGGAATAATATCTATTTTTAGATAGATATTATAAAAATTAAATTCACTGTAGGCACTTTAACCCCTTAAGGACACAACTTCTGGAATAAAAGGGAATCATGATGAAATATTTCTGTCATGTGTCCTTACGGGGTTTACAACTTGAAGTTGTTATAGTGCCTGCAGTCCTGACCCCATGGTCCTAGGCCTCCCAAAACCCAATTTTAAACTAATTAGAACACTAGGAAGTGTGGCTTCAAGCCACAACTCCAAGCCCTCTGGGTATGAGAGCCAGGAGTCTTACTTCCCGACTCTCATACCATAACATATCGTGACGTTAAGTGCGCATGCTCAGGACTGTCCCAACTGTCCATAGAGAATCATTGAATACAATGATTCTATATGCAGGAATTGTAAGTGCGTCATACATCTACAATCCCCAATTCTCCACTATGAGGAACATTGGATTGATGCAACCTAAGGAGGAGATCGCAACAGCACCGATGGAGACTTAGTGTTTGAGAAAAGGTGAAATTTTCATTTAATTTTTTATATTTATTTTTATTTTAAACAGGAGGTACCTAACTGATAAGAGGCATCAGGGTTCTAGCAGTAGAAATACAGGTATGTATTCCTAATGCTACAGTCTTCTTTAAGACTATAAATGCATCAAGTCATCATGAAGTGAAGGAATATATATACCCTCCAAGGCTATTCTTATTCTCCCACCTCCCTCCTCTTTATCTTCAACAAACCTCCATGTGGTCTCATGGCCAAGATACTCTAAGCACCAAAACAACCTTAGCTTAAAGAAACACTGTTCATACCCAATCATACTGTGATGTCAGCATGCATTGCGTACTGACGTCTACAGTTTTGCACTCCTGGGCACAACCAAAAAGCCCTTTTATGGAGGACTTTACACAGAGGTGAGCTGATGTATGATTCAGCAAACTGTTCATGAACGCACAGAGGAATAATTTGATTTACCCACTGCAATGAGTACAGAGTATGCGCATTATCGAGAGGAAAATGTTGATGCGCAAGGGTACTAGGACATTTAAAGAATAGATTGTAAAAAAGTAAATACTTATTTTAAAAAAACTACATTAAATTTATAAGTGGCAATAATGTTTATTGATGTATAACATGTTAATATATATATATATATACACACTATATATGAAATAAAATATACTGAATGTTAGTACAGTGCTCCTTTAATGAAGTAGTTTTAGTTCATAGATCATGCCCTTGTAGTCTTAAACGTCCATGTTCTCTACAATTTAAGAAGTTAAATCACTTTTGTTGCTGTTTATGGTGCCATCGCCACACATTCCCTGGCTTCCCTTCTAATTTAATGCAACACTATCACCCCATGCAAAATTAGTATACTAAGACAAGGTAGGGATGTAGGGACACAGTATTTTCCCTATGCCCATTTGGAGCTACCACTGTCTAGAAGTGTCAATCTCCCAACTGTCACAAGTGATGGCTGCAGAGATATTAGCTGTACCTCAATGCAATAGTAAAGAACTGACGTTAGTTCTGGCGCTAAAGCACCAGAAGTAGAGGAGCACCAGTCAGAAGAAGATGGGCGCCAACGAAGTACAGGTCTAGGTAAGTAAACCTCTTTTTTCCTTGCCCCCCGGTCATTGGACCACCAGCGGCAAGGTTACCTTTTGGGGTCTTTGAAAAATTATGCACAGTCCCCAGGTGGTGACAGTACTGCTTAGAAACATTGTGCAAAGCTAAATGCCTCTTTTTTAAGAAGCTGTGAGTTACAGCCAGGGGAAGTGTGGCTACAGCTGCATACACAAATTTAACATCAAGACTACAGGAGTATGATTTATATATCAAAACCACTTTGTTAAAGGGACACTACAGTCACCAGAGCAGCTACAGCTTAATGTAACGTAGTTGTTCTGATGAGTATAATAGTTCCCTTCAGTCATTTTAATGCAAACACTGCCTTTTCAGAGAAAATAATAATAATGCTATTATTCACTGAATCATTTATTTCTTGTTTAAAAATACATATGGAACTAGAACAGAGAAAAAGCACAGGAAGTATGTTTAAAGAGGGGCTTCTTGGACACAAATAACCTTACGGTATCGCAATCCAAAACGTGCAAAAAAATGCAAACAGGTGTGCTCAGGGCCGCCATCAGGGCATGACAACCGCAACGGTTGTCATGGGCCCGGCGGTCCTGGGGGGCCCGGACTGCTAAGGTCGTCCGGGCCCCACATTCAGTGGGTACATACCGGGTCGCAGGGGGCCCTGCGACCCCGGTATGTACCCACTGGGCCAGCCTCTTCTCCTGGGGGCCCAGCAGCCGGTCACCTCAGGGCCCCCAGAGGCTGGCCCTGACAGCCGGCCGGCGCGCGAGGGAGCACTCTCCTCTGAGTGCTTCCTCTTCAGCTCCCTCGCGCACCGTACTGATGCCGGAGCCGGAAGATGACGTCATCTTCCGGCCGGCATTAGTACGCGGCGCGCGAGGGAGCTGAAGAGAAGCACTCAGAGGAGAGTGCTCCCGCACCGGCCGGGCTGTCAGGGAGAGAGGGAGGGGAAGGAAAATTTGAGGGATGGGGAGGAAAGTAATTTAAGGGGGGGAGGAAATTTGAGGAAGGGGGAAATAAATTTCATGAAGGCAGGGAGGGGGAGGTTGAAATTCTAAGGAAGGAGTGGGGGGAATTTGAGGAAGCGGGGAGGAAAAGAAACTCTGGGCGGGTGGGGGGAGAGGAAGCAGCCTGAGGGGGGGAGGGGAGTGAAGTGGAAATTTGAGGGGGGGAGAGGGAAGGAAATTTGAGGGGGGGGGAGGAAGGAAATTTAAGGGAGGGTGGGAGAGGAAGGAAATTTTGAGGTGAGGGAGAGGAAGGAAATTTTGAGGTGAGGGAGAGGAAGGAAATTTTGAGGGAGGTGGGAGAGGAAGGAAATTTTGAGGGAGGTGGGAGAGGAAGGAAATTTTGAGGGAGGTGGGAGAGGAAGGAAATTTTGGAGGGGTGGGGGAAGGCAAATGAGAGTGGGAAGGAGAAGGAAATCGGGAGAGGAGGGGGAGAAGAAGGACATTGGAGGGGGGGAGAAGAAGGGAAGTTGGAGGGGGGGAGAAGAAGGAAATCGAGGGAGGGGAGAAAGGAGATTTGAGGGGGGAGGAAGGAAACGGGAGGGGGGGAGAGGAAGGAAATTTGAGGGGGAGGGAAGGAGGGGAGAAGGCAATGAGAGGGAAGGGGAGAAGGACATTGGAGAGGGAGGGGGAGAAGAAGGAAGTTGGAGGGGGGAGAAGGAAGAAGAAGGAAATTGGAGGGTGGGGGAGAAGAAGGAAATTGGAGGGTGGGGGAGAAGAAGGAAATTGGAGGGGGGAGAAGAAGGAAATTGGAGAGGGAGGGGGAGAAGAAGGAAATTGGAGAGGGAGGGAGAGAAGAAGGAAATTGGAGAGGGGGAGAAGAAGGAAATTGGAGAGGGGGGGAGAAGAAGGAGAGGAGGGGAGAAGAAGGAAATTGGAGAGAGGGAGGGAGGGGGAGAAGAAGGAAATTGGAGGGGGGAGAAGGAAATTGGAGGGGGGAGAAGGAAATTGACGGGGGGAGGAGGAGAGATTGACATATATCACACACACACACAATGCACCCCTTGCACACAGAAAAACAAACAATGCATTACACACAGACACACATACACAAGCAATGCATCCCTTACACACAGCAACACATAATGCACCCCTTACACACACTCAATGCATCCCTTACAGACGCACACACTGCATCCCATACATACACAAACTCACCTTGCAGCCCTTACACATACAAACACAGATTCACACAATGCATTCCTTACACACATCAGGACATCCCCCCCACACACACTCCACCCCCTGTGAATAAACTCATTGGTGGAACATGAAGGTGGATCCTGGGACCCAGACATTGAGCTGTGTAAAGTGCCCTCAAAAAAATGGAGCTGCTTCCCGTTGATCCCAGAACATTGATTTTTGTGACCACAGTTACAAACCGCCTCCAGAGAGCCTGTTCTACACCAGACCAGTGGAGCCAGACGGGCTAGAGCCCATCATCATCCTCATCTGGTTGTAAGTAGGCAATCTAGTATATTATTTGTGGCACTAATCTCTAATTTACCTCACATTAAAGGGACACTATAGTCCCCAGAACCACTGCAGCTTAATGTAGTGGTTCTGGTGTCTAGCCTGTCCCTGCAGGCCTTTTAATGCAAACACCGCAGCACTGGTGTTAGTTAACATGGCAGATCATATGGGTGGGGCATTGTGATGTCACATGGGGGGGCGGCAAACTTTACTTTTGCCTAGGGCGGCAAAAATCCTTGCACCAGCCCTGCAGACACTGCATTCCTGTGGGCGGACTCGGGGGGGGGGGGAGGTGTGGGGGCTGCAGCACTTTGGGCGGACTCGGGTGCAGGCACCAGGGGGCCCAGACCTTGAGCGGTGTCAGGGGCCCCACAATTTCTGATGGCAGGCCTGGGTGTGCTTTCAAAACACATAATTTGCAAGTCACTTTTCTGTGCAGAAAGAGCATTTCTTAAAACACATCATGCAAGTAAGAGACATCTAGAAATTTTATTTACAAAAACAATTTATACGACTCTTTAGTACCTTGGTTACAAACAGAACTGTTTTGTCACTGGTTGTATTTTTTTATATTAAAAATAAATGTGTTACATCCACTTTCATTTCTTGTTCACACTTCCTTCTATTTAGGACAGCAATACTTACAAATATTTGAAACTGCATCATTACAAATTACTGGTGACATTAAAGGGACACTATAGGCACCCAGACCAATAAAGCTGAAAACACTGTCTTGAAGCTGAAAACACTGCCGTTCTGCAGCACAGCAATGTTTATACTGAAGGATTTAAGTGCCTCTGGTAGCTGTCACTCAAACAGCAACTAGAGGAGCTTCCGAGGGAATAGCAGTAAAGCTCTGCTATTTCTCTTAAATGGCCTCAGAGAGACCATCTGATTGGCATAGCGTTCCATTTCACCGTACATGTACAGTCATGTCCTAATGCTTTCCTATGGGAAGCATTGGATTAGCTACGATCATCTAGCTTGATGATCTCAGCCAAGAAGGCAGAGCTTCCTTAAGGAAAACAGCGCTGCAAGGGATAAAAAGTAAAATTATTATTTTTTTTTCCTTCTGGTGGGGCTAGTCATATAAATGGCCACCAGGGCACTATAACATTAGGAACACACATTTGTCAAACATTTCTTGCTGTTTCCATTCTCTATCAACATACAAAACTAAAATAAGTACTCTGTACATCAGTTTCCAAATCAGACAACGTACTCTTATATTATGGTGACTGTATTACCTACTTGGATGTGATCCCACGTTCCTCCTCACTCATCCAGTGACATTTTACATCCTGGCTTCATTTCATTTTCTTCTTAGACTATGTTGTGCTCCTTATAAGAGCTGAGATAGCTGTCACCATGGTAACTCTTCTGTACACAGTATCATATTTAGAGGTCAGATGAAAATGTAAAGCTGAAGAACGAACCCAAAAGAAAGAGATATGCAACAGTGAAGTATATTGAAACTTCTCCCTGTATCTCAGCTGGCCATGATATTAGGGAAAGAAGGAACTGCATGTAGATTAAATTAGAACAGCAATTCTGGAGAATTTTTGGAGGTATCGAGTCAGCTTGGTGTGTCAAGGTTGTAGTTGGGGGTGCTTGCTGCGTTTAAGTGTAGGAGGTGCAATGATGTCTAGTTGAGAGGAGAGGGTGGAATTGTAGAAGGAGATTGCAGAGCTAGTGCAGGTGAGGTTTGACATAGGTAAAAGGAGAGTTTGGAGGTTAGTGGAGAAGTGCTCTAGGTCAAGACATTGGAGTTTTCTGTGATATTGATGTGCCAAGAGTGATGTCAGTCGGGTCATGGGTGTGCTGATGTCAAAAGTCAGCAGATGGTGGTCAGATAGAGGAAAAGGAATATTGGAGAGATTAGATACAGAGCTTGGTGAAGGCGAGATCAAGAGTGTTTCCCGCTGTATGGGTTGCTGAATTGGACCGTTGTGTAAGGCCAAAGGAGGCGGTTACAGAGAGCAGACGAGATGCATCAGTGCAGTTGGGGTTATTGATTCCCCAAGTATAAGGGAAGTGCTAGAGGAGAGGAATTGAGGTAGCCAGGATAAAAAGTGCTCAATAAATAGCCTAGGATGACCGGGAGGGGGGGCGGTAGATGATAGCAATTCTTAAAGGATTGGGTTTAAATAGCCGGACTGTGTAAATGTCAAAGGAAGTAAAGGATAGGGCAGGGGAGATTGATTGAAAGGTACATTGAGGAAAGAGAAGGATGCCTACACCACCTCCTTTACAGTTGGGTCTTGGAGTGTGGAAGAATTGTAGCCCATCAAAACATAATCAGAGAAGAAAAGCCAGGTCTCTGTGAGTGCTAGTAGTGTGAGTGAGTTTGAGATGAAAAGGTTGTGTATGGCTATTGATTTCAGATTGCTGCAGACCGAGCTGGCGTTGCACAGTACACACCGAATGTTGGCAAATAAGTGTTAGGGGCAGGGTATTGCGATGAGGTTTGTGTGGTTTCTGGTTGTCTTAGTGTGTGCAGAGGGAGTGAAGGGCCCTGGGTTGGGAGAGGCATTACCAGCTGCATGAAGAAGGGGGAAAGATAGTGACAGGAGCTGTGCAGGGCCGCCACCAGAAATTTTGGGGCCCCTAACTGAGCTCGGGGTCTGGGCCCCTGGGGGCCCACCTCCAAAACCGCCCACAGAGACCGCCTCCAAATACCGTCCACAGGAATACACACACACAGACACAAACACACACACTGATACAAAAGGACACAGATACATACTAACAGACACACATACTGAAACAGACATACACGCATACAGGCATACATACTGACACACACATACTGAGACATACACACAGGCATACATAGTGACAGACAGACACATACTAACATACATACAGACACACATGCATGAGGACATAAAGACAAATACATACACACACACACACACATACATTCATACATACATACACTGACATCCATACATACACACATACATTCATAATGGCATACATACATACATTCCTAATGGCATACAGACATACATACATACAGACTGACATACATGCATTTATACAGACATACTGACAGACATACATGCATACAGACATCCATACACACATACACACAGAAATACGTTCATAATGATATGCAGACATACATTCATACTGACATACAGACATACATATATAATGACATACAGACATACATATATACATACATGCATACAGACATACATCCATAGACATACATGCATGCATACAGACAGACATACATACACAGACATACAGTCAGGCAAACAGAAATACAGACATACATAGACATGCATGCATACAGACAGACAGACATAGACATGCATACAGACAGAAAGACACATACATGCATACAGACAGACAGACAGACGCACATGCATACAGACAGACAGACATACATAGAGACAGACAGACAGACAGACATGCATACAGACAGACAGACATACACACACACACACACAGCTCATTTCCTCCTGTCTCTTACCTGTTCTTTGAAGGAATGGGTGGCTGGGGATGATGGGAGTCGGCGCGGCTTCCTCTTCACCGGCGCGCGCGCTCCTCCCGCGCAGAGTGAACTGGGAGGAAGTGACCACTTCCCTCCCAGCAGCACTTGCGGCTGCTTTTTTTATTTTTTATTTTTAAAGGTGCCCGGTCGCGCTATATCACGGCCGCAGCGCTGACCGGGCCCCTGAAGATATAGGGCCCATCGGGTGGCCCTAAGTGTGTGGGCCACCCGATGGGCCCCACACGTGGGGCCCGGGCGGCCAGGCCCCCTAGGGCCGCCGGGCCCGTGACAACCATTATGGTTGTCACCCACTGATGGCGGCCCTGGAGGTGTGAGTGGGTTTTATGTACATGGGGTCTAGGATGAGATCGATTATTGGTAGGAGAGAGGGAACAGACAAATTAGTGCAGTGCATAAGTTGAGAGAAGGGTGGAGTGTAGCATAGAGGGGAAAATGTAAAGCTTGTTGGGGGAAGAGGAAAGTGGTTGTAGGGAGTGATTTTGATACTGCGGGAAAAGGAGTAAATGAAGAGGAGGATAAGACAGAGCATTGCTAAACTCGGAAAAAGTCAATTTGGAGAAAAAATAAATAACCAAATTGGAATATCAAAACCAGGAGTAGGTAGTGTAAAGATTTCATTTTAGGAGTTAAGAAAGTTCAGGAATGTACTGATAAGAGGCAGCGTGTACACCTGCTGTTTCTGCTTATCTAAAATTTGGGTGTGACAGACTATCTATAAATGTAATAATGAGCTTGGGGTCGGTATCAGACTTTCTTGCAGCAGTAATGGGGCTGGAAAGTTTGGAAATCAGGTTGTGGAAGAAAGGTATGTGAGGGTCAGATAGGCCTGCAATAAAGCTGAGGGAAGGAGATATGCATGTAAGCACAGAGATGAAGGGATGGTTATTCAAACAAAAACATTTGAGTTGATATCAATAAAAGAAGGGAGGGGTCAGAGGGCAGAAATCAGAGGGGAAATAGAGATATGCATATATGTGAATAAAACAATTACGTACAGGGCTAATAAAACTACATATATAAAAATATGCAATGCACAAAGAACGTATAAAATAAAGTAAATTTACAGGGTGGTTAAGTTATAATTAAATTATAGTATGCAGAATAGAGTCTTGGTGTGGTCCTCCAGAAGGCTACATTTGCTTATTGCAGATGATCAGTTGATGGAGCACTGACGTTCTTGCAGCAGTAATGGGGCTGGAAAGTTTGGAAGCAGGCTTTGCTTATTGCAGATGATCATAAAAATATAGATTATAAAATTATACCCGTGTTTAATGTCGTAAATAGGGGTAAAAATGGTAGCTGTCAACAGCAAATTTATTAAAAATGAGGAAATAAGCATTCAAATTATTTGGGAGCCAACAAATAGAAAAACACATGTGACATTGGTCAAAACTGTCGGGCAACTGTAGGCCAGTAAGCCTTACTTCAGTAGTGGGGAAAGTAATGAAAACCATGTTAAGGGATTGGATTGTTGAACATCTAAAATCACATGGATTTCAAGATCAGAGACAACATGGGTTTACTTCAGAGAGATCATGCCAAACTAATCTTATTGATGTTTTTGATTGGGTAGCTAAATAATAGATCAGGGTGGTTCAGTAGACGTTGCTTACCTAGATTTTTTTCAGTAAGGCTTTTGACACTGTTGCACATAGAAGGCTTATCAATAAACTGCAATCTTTAAGTTTGGATTCCAATATTGCTGAATGGGTAAGGCAGTGACTGAGTGACAGGCAACAGAGGGTTGTAGTCAATGGATTATATTCGAAGCTTGGGCTTGTCACCAGTAGGGTACCTCAGGGATCTGTACTTGGACACATTCTCTTTAATATTTTTTATTAGTGATATTGCAGAAGGTCTTGCTGGGAAGGTATGTCCTTTTGCTGATGATACTAAGATATGTAATAGGGTTGATGTTCTAGGAGGGATAAGCCAAATGGCAAATGATTTAGGTAAACTATAAAAATGGTCAGAATTGTGACAACTGACATTTAATGTGGGTAAGTGCAAGATAATGCATCTTGGATGTAAAAACCCAAGGGCAGAGTACAGAATATTTGATAGAGTCCTAACCTCAACATTTGAGGATTTAGGGGTGATTATTTCTGATGACTTAAAGGTAGGCAGACAATGTAATAGAGCAGCCGGAAATGCTAGCAGAATGCTTGGTTGTATAGGGAGAGGTATTAGCAGTAGAAAGAGGGAAGTGCTCATGCCATTATACAGTATACTGGTCAGACCTCACTTGGAGTATTGTACGCATTACTGGAGACTGTATTTCCAGAAGGATTTTGATACTTTAGAGAGATTTCAGAGAAGGGCTACTAAACTGGTTCATGGATTGCAGGATACAACTTACCAGGAAAGGTTAAATGATCTTAACATGTATAACTTGGAGGAAAGACGAGACAGGGGGGATATGATACATAAAGGGAATCAACACAGTAAAGGATGAGACTATTTTTAAAAGAAGAAAAACTACCACAACAAGAGGACATAGTATTAAATTAGAGGGACAAAGGTTTAAAAATAATATCAGGAAGTATTACTTTACTGAGAGGGTGGTGGATGCATGAAATAGCCTTCCAGCTGAAGTGGTAGAGGTTGACACAGTAAAGGAGTTTAAGCATGCGTGGGATAGGCATAAGGCTATCCTAACTATAAGATAAGGCCAGGGACTAATGAAAGTATTTAGAAAATTGGGCAGATTAGATGGGCCGAATGGTTCTTATCTGCCGTCACATTCTATGTTTCTACACTTAGCGTTCCAAGTTTAAACCCTTGTCTGATTGATTGTTAGAAGAGGTGAAATGGACAATAACTTGTACACCTTATCAGCTGTTGCCTCTCAAAGGAAATGCCACAAAAAAAACATCGGGCTGCAAGCAAATTTGCTGTGCTGATGTACAAAATTCACAACACCATGTATGAACACGTTTACACGTTTACCTGCTTCAATATCAAATACCCCACTGAGTTTATACCAACACTAATTAGATGTCAATCATATTGATGTTGTAGTATTAGGGTTTTAATGCTCAGGTTACTTTGTGGATTCCGCTAAAATGATACAATTCTGGTTAACAATCATATAACTATAAGGGAGGATGGTAACCTCCTTTATATCCCCACCTGCCATGTCACTGGTTGGGCATATCTACTATACAGTGAGAAGCTAGTAGCTGATTACTGTGGCTATAAGCTAGCGATTGGGCAAGCATTGCTGTCCAGTCAAAAGGAGGTCCATGTCCCATGAGGGTGAGGTTGGGGCTATTAAATAAATAAAAAGAAATGGGTGGATATCCTAGTGTCCTACCTGTGGCCACTGAGTGGGGGCTGCTTATGAAATTACCATGGAGAAACATATGCCCCCACGATCTTCCACCCTCATTGTATAAATGGGGGTAAGCTAGAGGCCCCTAGCCTCCTCCCACTGTCAGGCTATTTATATCGGCAGACATTTTGTGCTATGATAGAAATTAAAAGTGTATATTCTGAGTCACTCTGAACAGACCAGACTCCATTTTGTTATTTTCAAGTTAACAAAAAGACACAAGATTTCTATCTATAAAACTAACCACTTTCCCAGAGCTAAAGAAATGCATAGTATATACAAACCAAGTGATAAGGAGAACGGGGGTTGGATAGACTGTCTAAAATGCTAATGGAATATAATCAATTCTAAACCAAGACATTTGTGACAGAGAAGATTAAATAATAAAATGTTACTTTTTATATGTACAAGGTCCCATTGTAAGTTACGGGTCAAAACTCAGAATTTGCCAGACACATAGTCTGGACAAAACTAAGAGAAAACCCTTTGAAGTGAAAGGAAACGTAAGTTATGGCCATTATAAAGATAACGCAAAATGACGTCAAAATAGCCACCAGGAAAAGTTAACTCTTTCCTGGATAGGTATGTTTAGTGGGACAAGACTGCCCTCTATAGATCAAATAACTAAATTGCGATCTGGAAGATGACCACACCCCCAGTGTTGCTATTGGTTTACCAACTAGTGAATTTTCCCTTTAAAAAGTTAAGACAAAGAGGGGGAAGAGGTAGACGAGGAATGAGAAGGGTATGCAAAGAAAGCAAAGAAATGAGCAGTCGGAAGCAATGCAGAGAGGCCTATGACAGATATCCACTCTAGGACACTCAGAAATTCCTACACACCTCCATGCAGAGAGACATCCAAATAAGTTCCTGAGACTATCTACCAATCGGATGAAATATCTACTCAACTGGTAATTATACTGGTTTCATTTAATTAATTAAATGAATTAACATTTACTAATAGCATGATATATGACAGGATAAATCACGGTCAGATTTCCATATTAAGAAATCTTAGTTAACTAAAGAATATATAGTTATAAACATTCCATTCTGCAGGTGGAAGTAAGAATAATTATATATTGATGTGATATTATCACGTGTTAGCATACCGCTGTTTTTATCCAGGTGTATTGATTTGCTCTAAAATAAGATAAGATATCTTTTAGACAAATTAAATTCTGCTTTTGTAAAAATCATGGTAGATTCTCTTATTGGATGGTTCCAGGAAATGACTAATGAACTGGTTTAAATGTTATTTTATTTAAAATTACACAAGAATAGATCTTAATTACCTAGGAGATCTAGCCAGCATTGAAAGGGTTATTCTAACTGTTAACCAGGGTTTTATGGCCCTTCGCTTTCTCTCTGTGTAAGGATACCTCATAAATCGTGTAAGTCTTGACAGAAAATGCTGTTTAGCCATTGAAACGTGTATAGCCATTCCTTTGTATTGCATACCATTTTATACTGGATATTCATTGATTATTGTCACGCATGTTACGTATTATTATTATTAATTAATTTGTTATTATAAAATAAAATCTATTTTTATAACATTGTGATTTATTTATATGAAATACTTTTCACTTACGATAACGATCTTTGGGTCTGAGAATTGAATTAGTGGGCAATTCTCACTGTTTACTATTATTATCCCATAAATATCCCCACACCACGGATGGTGAGTGAGGGTTATTCATTCAATAACCAGAGGGGACCTAATGTCTCCCCAGCTCCCCCATGAGTAGCAAGTGGGGGGGGGGGCAACTAATAAAATAAATAAAGTTTTAGAAATACCAATGTCCAAGATAGAAAGGAGATGGACCTACCAATGTCCAATTTTGTCAATGTCAACCTCCGTGTTTAGGAATCCCACCAATAAAAAAGTCTATATTATGGTAAAACAAAATAAAACAATATGAGCGTAAAACAGAAAAGATACCCAAACTTTTTGTAATGGGGTGACTTGGGTTCAGACCATCTAATTACTGAAAAAGTGGACCTTACTGATTGAGAAGAAATAATTCTTGGCAATCTGGGCTTTATTTTTGTTCAGTGCAGTCTAGATATAATATGTACAAAAATATAACATGTGCTGGCACTCAATCACGTCTAAGGTGCAGGCATTCGAGGTTAACCCTAATAAAGCCTCATAATTATCAATCAAAAAAATACCCAGTTGGTGAGATCCACCTATTTTTCGCTATAGTGCACTATATAATTCTTTTTTTGGACTTCTTCTTTTGGACTATTGTACATAAGGACTTTATTTTACATTTTTATTTTTATTTTTTCATTTTTTCACTTTTTGCCATTCTTTATTTACCTTTTTATTGTTTTTCTTTTTTCTTTTTTCAAGTATTTTACTCTTTTTTTGTTCTCCTTTTTTTCTATGTACATAGACAACAGCAAGTTGTATTATTATTTTTTGATACTTTGCCTTGAGACTATTAATGGGATCATTACCATCTGTGTATATATATCCACATTATGAATTTAAATAACAGCCATGGAGGTTTTTTGTAAATAGCTATTGTACATAGGATGAAATGCTTGTTATTCTATTTATCACTTATATTCTCTTATATATCGTAACTATTTATGAATTTGATAGTGAACTGAGAGCATAATAAATTAATTGGATTACCTTCTACATTTTTCTCTGATTTTGAGTGCGGTATTTATATTTAGATATAATATGTAACCAAAATATAAAAATGTTTATGGTTTAATAAGACGATGTAAAATTATGTGTTTTTTAATTTGTGGGTTAGAGGTGTTTTTTATGACAAATTGTGTGAGTGGTGGAGGGAAGTTAATTGTGCGGGAGATCATAGGATTAGCTCTTCCAGTGCAGGTTGTAGCGTACATTGTGCATGCAGTTCATTTATATTTTGCTAAGCATTGCATTAGAAAGGACAGATAAAAAGGACTACGTGCATTTTCATGGTAAACTGCAATAGATAATGTTGGACTTGTGACTGAGGGACACGGCTGTCAATTAGAAATTGATTTTGGTAGTAAAGCTCGGGGCAAATAAAAAAAGATTAGCAAATTTCATGTTTATTTTAATATTGATAGTAGATTACAGATAAGGGTGTCATATGAAGAATATAGGTGAGCCAATGGTGAAAGTTAGATGAAAACTACACATTAACAGAAGATGTACTTGTGATGCAGTGTTAAGGATTTGCCAGGCGCAGAGTAAACAATATAGGGAAGGTACAAGAAGACGTCTCGAATCCAACTCTGTAGAAAAAACACTTTTTTGAGAACCTTTTCTTTTCTATTTGTGAGTAAAAAAAAATGTAATGTTATTGGAATGAAATATCCACAGACCTAGGGACATTATCACCATTTCTTTTTCCGATCTGTTAATAATGGCAATTAAATTCAGTGGTACTGAAAATCTGGAAGCTTTGTAGAATTGAGAATGTGTATGGCTCACCGCTGGCTGACCTCCAATCCCATTTTGCGGTGACAAGGGATTTAATAAACTCATCTAGGCCAAGACACCAAGAGATATTCTGTGCTCTATCAGTCTTCTCAACACATCAGGAAATGGAGCGTAAATTCAGTGATATAAAGCCTCCTGGCTATGTCTGTTTGAAGAAGCAGCATATAGTATTTAAAAGCACTATCTTGGATTACTGCTAAATAATAATGAATGAAAATTCTATAGCGGTTTTCCATAAATAATTTCTTTTGAATATATTGCAGGAAGTAAAATGCTTGATAATTGACCAAACCAGTACAAGAAATCAAATTAAAAGTTATCGTCTTCCAAATGCGCTTAGTTTGCATTGATGTCCATCATGACCTAGCGCAGAAGTTCCCAAACCAGTCCTCAAGTATCCCCTAGCAGTCCAGGATTTAGTAACTACCCTGTTGTGTCTAAAGTGGTTTTATTTATTTTTTTCTAAAAACACCTTAGACACAACTGTTTAATCCCTAAATATTGGACTGTAGGGGCTACTTGAGGATTGGGTTGGGAACCTAGCTGATCCAGCTGACAACTGCATTTGTTTGGGACCTACAGCCCAGTCAATCACAGGCCTTTATAGAGCAAGACTGAAGATGAGGACAGAAGCAGTTACTCCACCTGGGACTGCATTCATACAGCAATCAAAAAGAACCACTTAACCCATTAAGGACTGAGGCATTTGTACAAGTTGTGATCAAAACAAAACGATAACAAAACCTTGAATTTGCGCTGTATGTCTGTTCAGGTGTAATTCACCTCTTTCATATTATGTGCACCCACACTTTTCATATATCATTTTGTTCAGGAGAAACTGGACTTTTATGTCACATAAAATATTTGTATATTAAACATAATTTAATATTAATAAAATATAAAAAAATGAGAAATTAAGAACTATGAATGTCACAATACTGTTAGCTGTTACTCCAATAAAATACACATATTTGTATTCAGCGATGTCTCACGAGTAAAACCGTTTCCCTCAATGTACAGGTTTTGTGGTGTTTTGGAAAGTTACAGGGTCAAATATAGCACATTACACTTTTCAGTTTATACACATTGGAATTTTCCAGACTGGTTATGTTGCCTTTGAGGCTAAATGGTAGCCCAGGAATAAAAATTACCCCCATTATGGCATACCATTTGCAAAAGTAGACAACCCAAAGTATTACAAATGAGGTATGTCGTTTTTAGTAGCTACTTAGTCACAAACACTGGCAAAGTTAGCATTCATATTTGTTTGTGTGCGAAAAATGCAAAAAAACTAAATTGAACGCTAATTTTGGCCAGTGTTTGTGACTAAGTGGCTACTAAAAAAGGATTGCGACCACAGGGATAGGAGTGGACCCGGTAAGACGGCGGGACGTTCTATGCTGCCCTCCGGTGTTTAGAGCCACCCCAAAAGAACGGCATAGAACGCCCGCCATCCATAAGGGGTTAACGGGACACTCCACTACACAAATTTTTTTTTTTATTTATCACAATTTTCTTTCAATTTACACATAAGGCCCATAAACAGTATTACATAGTTAATTCAATAACATATTAGACAAACATATAGACAAAGACATACAATCGATCCATATATAAGCATTTATATATATATATATATATATATATATATATATATATATATATTTTATTTTTATTTTTTTTATGGAGAACATATATTACTTTTTATTTTCCTTATTCATCTTCTATATCTTCTCATTTTCTTTATATAAGAAGGTTAAGCCGAGACATGTTTTGGCATTTTCCTTTTTTTTTTTTTTCCTCTATCCTCTTTCCCTTTCCTTTTTTCTTTTCTGTTTAGCATCATTCCCTCATAGGTTTTGTATTCTATCAATAATTATTTTCCATTTATTCATTTATACATATTTTAAGATTTTTTTCTGGTTATACCCAATTCCATTTTAAATTGAAATAACTTTAATTTCTATCCATTCTGGTATCTTGTTACTTCTCCAATTTCTTGCTAGTACCATCTTTAAGGCCATCAGAATATGTACTATCATCATTTTGTTTTCCTTGGACATTGTAGAGGTAATGTCACTCCAGAAAGTGTATGTATCTGATTTTTAATATCTCTCCACACTTTTTCTATTAACTCACATTCCCACCAGATATGGAGATAATTGCCTTTACTCATTTCACATCTCCAACATCTATCCTGGTGGTGTTTGTACATTTTAGCAAGTTTTGTGGGGACAAAGGACCACTTATTCGCGAGCTTATAAAAAGTTTCAACATTATTTAAGCAGTGTACCGTTGTATTGAAATATCTTATAGCCTTAATCCAACCTTTAATATCACTCTATTAGGATCTTTTTCCCATGCTCCTTTTGTATTGAAATTTTCTCTGTTTTTATTTCTCTTATCATATCTAAGCATTTAGAGATCAATCCATTTGTATTTTGGCCTTTGAGATTTTTTCTTATTCTCCTCTTTTCTATAAGGAATTAGATATTTCTCTAATTTTTTAAAAAATTCCTAGATATGGAAAGATTTCATTATTTGTGAGCGTATACTCTTCATGCAGTTGGCTGAAGGTTTTAATTGTTGCTTCGGATATACAAGCCCCTAGGACCTTAATTCCCACATCCTTACACCTTTTGGTACTTATATCCATTATATTTCCTGTAATCAGTTCCATAGGGAGAAAATCAAGTAATCGGTTTTCTATTTTAAGATCTTTTTTAAACTTTTGCCACACTCTTAAAACACTTCCTATTTTGTCTTTTTTGAGAGTAATTTTAAGTTTATTCTGGGTTTGTTTGTTTTTGCCAAATACATTTTGAAAATGCTGTCAGGATCATTTTTAGCCAAGCCGAGGGTATCTAGACTGGTATCATTCTAAATATATAATTCCATTTAGAAGGATATATGATCTTATTGTATTTATACATCATATCCACAATATTTCCTGTTAGCCCATTCTTTCAAAATTGTATCTGTATGTTTTATTAATGGAAGAAATTTCATCTCTACTATCTTATTTGGATTTATTGGTATTTTAATCCCTAAAAAAGTAAGTTCTTCTTTTGCCCAGGTATAATTAATTTATTTTTTTAAGAATTCTTTATCTTCGCTGTTAACCCTATTTGTTGTTATAATAGTCTTATTTACATTCAGCATATAATTTTAATATTCACTGTAATGATCTATTTGTAGCGGAGGGCACTGGGCTGTCCTGAGAATTGCATAGGTTTTAACTACATTCGTCTAAATGGCAGGTTATATGTGTATAAACGTATCATATTCGTCTGATTGTTCGGCAGAATCATTCTAACAAATAAGGGAATGAAACTACCGAACAGTCAGACCTCCCCGGTGTGAAGTGTGCCTTCAATTACCCATTGCAACATTGTTGCGAACGGGTAATTGACAAGCTGAGCAGTAGTCCTTTGTTCTCGGGGGTGGCCGCTATTCGCGAAACGAACATGTGGCGGAGGCCATTTTAAAACTCCCGAACAGCGGTGTTTTGCCATCGAGTGTCTGGAACTCAAATCGGACACTCGACTAGGCGAACACCACTGAGACCTCCACAAGCCCGGTCCGTTTGGTTCCAAACCGAACGAGGGGATTCAGGCGAACCCTCCCTAGTCTCTGTAACTGGAGGCTTTCGTGTAATTTACTCCCTTGTTCCAGGACCGACCGCAGGGCCCCATCGCATGGAACCCAGTTCGGCTATTCTTTCCAGCGCGGTCAGTCATTTTATTCCCTCTATTAATTTCCCGAACCCCTGGTCTGATCTGGGTGATTTTTGGATATGTTGTTCACCCAGATCAGGGCTACCAGGGGATGTATAATTTAAAGTGGTACCCCTAGGTTTAGGGGTACATCCAGAAACGGGTTAATTGGTGTCCTGGATAAGGGGATTATGATGCAGGCTGAGGGGAGGAGATGTGTGGGAGGTTACCAGAACAGGATTGGCTACTGTACTAATGAATGGAAATCCCTCCCTTGCATGGGAGCATGCTTTATAACGCCACTGTATGAATAAATCTGCTCCTGATACTAAGTTCTGCTCCTGATACTGTGTGTCGTCCAGTGCTGTTGGGATACTGCTGTATTATTTTGCCTGCTGAATACTTTGCCCTATGGATTTATAATTGCTTGTTCCTGAGCCTCACTGGGATCTAAAGTGGAGATAGGCTGTGTAATACCAGCTCTCCGCTACGCTATTGTTTAATTAATTCTGGCACAGTTGTCCTGGGACTCTCCAGAGTAATCAATAAGTCATCCGCATAGAGGTTTATTTTATGCTCTCTTTTTTTGTCACCAGACCTCTAATATCCTGTTTTTCTCTTATATCTACTGCCAAGGGTTCTATTGTCAATACATATAGCAGAGGAGGCAGAGGGCATCCCTGCCTCTTGCCATTTGCTATTGAAAACCATTCTGCGTCTATCCTTGGTCCCACCATCCTTGCTGAGTGTACCGTATACAGTGCCATAATTGCTTTGTGAGCTTCTCCTATTATACCATATGCCATCAGAGTGTTATCCAAAAAAAACCATCTGACCCTGCCAAAGGCCTTCTCCGCGTCCAAGTACAGGGTCGGAAGGGGGACGTTCATATGTTGTGCCGCGCCCAAAGTGTCTGGAACCCACCTTAGGCCACTTGTAGCAAGTCACCCTGGTATAAATCCCACTTGGTCTTTTTGTATCAGGCCTGGGATGACTTTCTTCAACCTCTCTGCAAGGACAGTGGCATATATCTGTACATCTCCATTTAAGAGGGATATGGGGCGATAATTTGACAACATTTCTGAGTCTTTATACGACTTCAGAATAGGGACGATATTTGCTCACAGCATTTCTATCGGTAATTTGCAATCAGTGATGATCTGGTTGAACACTCTGGAGAGACATTTGGATAATAGATCTCTGCATATTTTAGAAAATCTGTTTGTATATCTGTCTGGTACAGGTGCTTTATTTATTTTTTATTTATTTGTTGCTGTTTTTATTTCTCGTTGTGTCATAGGGATATTCAGAGCTTCTAGCTGCTCCTTCGATAGTTTTGGCATTTTCCTATTTACATAATATGCTAAAGAAAGCAGTTTCTCTTTATCTATATTTAAATTCTATAACTGTGTGTAGTAATCATTAAATGCTGCACCAATTTTCTTTGGTGCATACCTCTGTCTCTGTCCTAATCCTACATATCTTTTTTATTAGTTTTTTTGCTTTTTAATTTATTTGAAAGTAACCTGTCTGCTCTATTATTCTTGTAGTACCAGTTCATTTTTAAATAATGGAGATTCCTATTATTTTCTTCAATTAATAGCTCATTTTCTTCTTATTTGGTAATATTTTCTTTTCTTTAGATATTTTGTAATACTTTATAAATAGGTCCGAGAGTGAGGCTCCTCTAGTTTTTTTTCCATTGTTCCCAGTTTAATAAGGTAACCTCTTATAACGCATTTATATGCACTCTATACCACTGGCAAAGATACTTCTTTCCCTTCATTTTCTAGGAAATATTTTTCCGTCATCTCTATTATGTATTCTCTATTTTCTTTTTTAGATAGGATGTTATAATTTAAACACCACTCTATCCTTTTGGTTTTTTTATTATATGGTGTAAGATCCATAATTAAAGCATTGTGGTCTGACCATGATAATTCATCAGTCAATACTCTATTTATCCTATTTGCTATTGTCTCATTTCCCAGAAATAGGTTGATCCTCGAATATGAAAAATAAGATCTTGAGAAACATGTAAAATCCCTTTCCCCAAGATGAAATATATGCCAAAGACCCAATAAGCCAAATTTTCTGATAATGCGCTGATAATGAGTTAATTTAGAAATAATATTTTTATTCTTCCCTCCCTCGGACATAGTTTTGCTATCTAAATTTGCATCCAGTATCCGATTAAAATCTCCAGCCAAATGTACTTTTCCTTGCTTACTTTTATCTATCTTATTCAATAGAACTTAGAATAATTTATTTGATGGATTGTTGACAGCATAGACATAGGCATAGATGTAAACAGTTCATTCTGTACAGGCCCAGACTGGCCATCGGGCACACCGGGCAAATGCCCGGTGGGCCGCGATGGCCGTGGGGCCGCTATCTGAGCGCCGGCCCTGCTGTGTCCCTCCGTGGGCCGGTGGGGAGATCACAGATCTCCCTCACCGGCCCACAGACAGGGAGATGCGGCCGCAGTCTGAGGAGGGAGGGAGGCAGGAGAGAGGACCCGGCGGAGCTCTAACCAGCAGCTCCGCCGGGTCCTCTCGCGGGATTCTGAGCGTTGCCGCTGTTACCACGGCAACGCTCAGATCTCGCGAGAGTGAACTCTAACCTGCAGGCTAGAGTTCACTCTCACCACTGGACCACCAGGGAAGGCAGCACAGCTCCACTCTATGGCAGCATGGCTCCTCCCCTCCATGGAAACCAGGCTCCCCGCCCCCTCCCAAGGTAAGAAGGGAGAATGGGATATGACTTTTTAAATTTTATATATAAAAAGAATATATTTAAATAAACACTCACACACAGCACCCTCAGACACACACAGCACTCAGACACACACAGCACTCAGACACACAGCACTCAGACACACACAGCACCCAGACACACACAGCACTCAGACACACACAGCACCCAAACACACACAGCACTCCAGCACCCAGACACACACAGCACTCAGACACACACAGCACTCAGACACACACAGCACCCAAACACACACAGCACCCAGACACACACACCTCAGACACACACAGCACCCAGACACACACAGCACCCAGACACACACACAGCACCCAGACACACACAGCACCCAGACACACACAGCAACCCAGACACAGCACTCAGACACACACATAACCCAAACACAGCACTGTGACACACAGCAACCCAGACACACACACACCCAGACACACACAGCACCCAGACACACACACAGCACCCAAACACACACACAGCACCCAGACACACACACAGCACCCAAACACACACAGCGATCCAAACACACAACGACCCAGACACACAGCAACCCAGACACACCCGACACACAGCACCCAGACACACAGCAACCCAGACACACGTTAACTCAGACACACGTTAACCCAGACAATGTTAACCCAAACACACATCCAGACACAACAATGTTAACCCCAAACACACATCCAGACACACAGCACCCAGATCACCGTTAACTCCAGACACACACAGCCATCCAGACACACAGCACCCAGACAATACGACCCAGACACACACAGCACCCAGACACAACAGCACCCAGACACACACAGACCCAGACACAACACCAGCACCCAGACACAGCAACTCCCCAGACACACAGCACCCAGACACACACCCAGACACACAGCACCCAGACACAGCAACCCCGACACAAAGACCCAGACACACAGCTAACCCAGACACACAATCCAGACACACACAGCACCAGACACCAGACACAGCACCCAGACACACAGCACCGAGACACACAGCACCCAGACACACAGCACTCAGAAACACACAGCACCCAAACACACACAGCGCACCCAGACACACACAGCACCCAAACACACACAGCGCACCCAGACACACACAGCATTCAGACACACACAGCGCACCCAGACACACACAGCACCCCCAGACACACACAGCACCCTCAGACACACACAGCACCCTCAGACACACACTGCTCACTCAGATAGACACTGCTCCCTCAGAGAGACAGCACCCTCACTCACACAGCACCCACACACAGCACACTCCCACACATATACAGCACACACATACACATATATATATAATAAATAAAATAACCCTCAGTGAGTTAACAGACAAAAAAATTTAGAAACCTAGAATGTGACGGCAGATAAAAACACCTTCACACACAGCATCCCTCTTACACACACACACTGCGCCCCTCACACATACAATACGTCCAAATATAAATATATATATACACACTACAGCACCCCTCACACGGCACCACTACACACATTACGCTCCAGATACATGCCAGATCCCTTACCTATATGCACTCTTAATCCTCTACACACAAACACACACACATACAATCTCCTATACACACTCTGAGTCCTTTACACACTAGATCTCCTACACACACACTGCCCCTAGCCACACATATTACACCACAAACACAAATTAAATTGACCTACAAAACCACACCACACTCTACACACACGCAATCCCACAAGCAGGCTCCAAACACATGCACCATACGCTTTCCTGGCCCTTTTGTCCACTGGTATCCCACTTGTGGAGACACCAGAGACAATTTAAAAGCAAACACAGCGCAAGCATGTTATTAAATTTGCTTGCGCTGCGCAGAATAAATTCAGGGCCTTTTTCTAATGCCAGAGCTCTTTAGCAGGGCTCTGCGCATTGAACCAACATGCTCACTTTGAGAGGGGGCGTGTTTGTCTCTAGCCCCGCCCCCTACTTTGGGGGCAGCTCTGATTGAAAAATGCCCGGGCCTAATTTTTTTCCCAGTCCGGCCCTGATTCGGTATCTCGACTATAAGTATGATAACTCTTGCTTCATCATCAACCTCTTGGTACTTGATCTTTACCTCTATATCCTCACTTATCAAAATTACTACTCCTCTTTTCCTTTCTATTTTTAGAGATGCACATATCACTACAGGAAACCTACTGGGAATAAATATTAAGCTATCTGCTTTCCTACAATAAGTTTCCTGTAGGAAAATGATCTGTGCCTTCTGTTTCTTAATATAATCAAATGCTATAGCTCGTTTATTAGGTGCATGGAGTCCCTGAACATTTATAGAAATGAATTTAACCATATTCAAAAACCCACTGTTTATTCAGATTCCTTGCCTCCCATGTCTCAGTTAAGTCTTCCATATAAATACAAAAAAACAAGTCCTGCACTCACTCCCATCACTCCTGGGTGGCAGCAAAGACCACAGTACACATCAGCCCCAATACATACAGTAAAAACCAAAGAACAAGTTACCTGCGCTCTCTCCTTAATCCCTATGTATATTTTAACAAATGGAGATCATTTAGTTACTCCAATGGTCATTGGAGGGAATGCCCGTCTGCCAACGTCAAGGCAGACCCCCTCAGGTGGGTCCTACACTACACATAAGTCTTCCATATAAACAACATTAATAATATAGATACTAATACATAACATAAAGTTACATAAATATATTTGACTCTGGGCACCCATCGCAGAGATCAAACCATGTGAGATAAACCCTGACCAAGGGTCTAAAGTTCCATCCATGTAAATACTGGATGAAGCTAAAATACAGTGCCTTGCAAAAGTATTCACCCCCCTTGGCATTTTTCATGTTTTGTTGCCTCACAACCTGGAATTAACATGGATTGTTTGAGGATTTGCATCATTTCATTTACAGAACATCCCCACAACTTTGAAGATTTTTTTTATTGTGAAGCAAACAACAAATAGGACAAAATAACAGAAAAAGTCAAGTGTTGCTTTAGCAGTGAGTTTGGGGTCATTGTCCTGCTGAACAAGGTGAACCTCCGTCCTAGCCTCAAATCACGCACAGAGTGGTACAGGTTTTGCTCAAGAATATCCCTGTATTTAGCACCATCTTTCCCTCAATTCTGACCAGTTTCCCAGTCCCAGCTGCTGTAAAACATCTCCACAGCATGATGCTGCCACCACCATGTTTCACTGTGGGGATGGTGTTCTTTTGGTGATATGATGTGTTGGGTTTGCGCCAGACATAGCGTTTTCTTTGATGGCCGAAAAGTAAAATTTTAGTCCCATCAGACCAGAGCATACATTTTGGGAGTCTCCCACATGCCTTTTCGAAAACTCAAAATGTGCTATTTTGTTTTTTGCTGAAAGCAGGGCCACTACCAGAAATTTTGGGGCCCCTAACTGAGCTCAGGGGTGGAACCCCAGGGCCCGCCTCCAAAACTGCCCACAGAGACCGCCCACAGGAATACACACACAGACACAAACACATTCACAGATACAAAAGGACACAGATACACACACACACACACACACACACAGTGATACATACTAACAGACACACATACTGATACGCGTATAGGCATACATACTGACACACACATACTGAGACATACAGACACACAGACACACAGGTGTACATAGTGACAGACACATACTAACATACATACAGACACACATTCATAAGGACATACAGACACAGAAACATTCATAATGACATACAGACAGACAGACATACATTCATACTGGCATACAGACACTGACATCTATACACACATACATACACAGAAATGCATTGTAACTGGCATACATACATTCATACAGACACTGACATCCATACATACACACATTCATAATGACATGCAGACATACATGCACTGACATTCATACACACATAATGACATACAGACATACAGACATACAGACAGATATACATACATGCATACAGACATACATGCATACAGACATACATGCATACAAACATACATACATATAGACATACAGACATAGACATACAGACAGACATACAGGCAGACATACATGCATACAGATAGACATACAGACATACATAGACATACAGACAGACAGACATACAGACATACATAGACATACAGACAGACATAGACATGCATACAGACATACAGACAGACATACAGACAGACATAGATATACACAGACATACAGACAGACATAGACATACAGACATGCATATAGACATACAGACAGACATAGACATACAGACAGACATACAGACATGCATACAGACAGACATACAGACAGACATAGACATACAGACATACAGACAGACATACAGACGTACATAGACATACAAACAGACAGACATGCATATAGACATACAGACAGACATAGACATACAGACAGACATACAGACATGTTTACAGACAGACAGACATACAGACATGCATATAGATATACAGACAGACATGCATACAGACAGACATACAGACAGACATAGACATACAGACAGACATAGACATATGCATACAGACAGACATACAGACATACAGACAGACATAGACATACAGACATGCATATAGACATACAGTCAGACATACATACAGACATGCATTCAGACATACAGACATACAGACAGACATAGACATACATATAGACATACAGACATACAGACATACATAGACATACAGACAGACATACATAGAAATACAGAGCTCATTTTCCAGCCACCCTCCTGTCTCTTACCTTGTCTTTGCAGGAGGGTGGCTGGGGCTGATGGGGGTGGGAGTCAGCTGGCTCTCCCTCTTCACTGCTGGGCGCGCGCTTCCTCCCAGCAGCACTTGCGCTGCGGCAGCATTTTTTTTTTTTAAAAGGGGCCTGGTCGCGCTATACCACGGCTACAGCGCTGACCGGGCCCCTGAAGATATAGGGCCCATCGGGTGGCCCTAAGTGCATGGGCCACTCAATAGGCCCCATCAGCGTGCGGGCCCCGGTGCAAGTGTACCAGTGGCAGTTCCGCAGCAACACGTGGGGCCCCGGCAGCCGGGCCCTCCAGGGCCGCTGGGCCCGTGATAACCTTTATTCTGGCCACTCTGCCATAAAGCCCAACACTATGGAGCGTACAGCTTATTGTCGTCCTACGTACAGATACTCCAGTCTTTGCTGTGGAACTTTGCAGCGCCTCCAGGCTTACCTTAGGTCTCTGTGCTGCCTCTCTGATTAATGTCCTCCTTGCCCAGTCCGTGAGTTTTGGTGGGTGGCCGTCTCTTGGCAGGTTTGCTGTTGTGCCATGTTCTTTCTATTTGGTTATGATAGATTTAATGGTGCTCCTGGGTATCATCAAAGATTTGGATATTTTTTTATAACCTAACCCTGACTTGTACTTCTCAACAACATTGTCCCTTACTTGTTTGGAGAGTTCCTTGATCTTCATGGCAGTGTTTGGTTAGTGGTGCCTCTTGCTTAGGTGTTGCAGCCTCTCAAAAAAGGTGTGTATATGTAATGACAGATCATGTGACACTTAGATTGCACACAGGTGGACATCATTTCACTAATTATGTGACTTCTGAAGGTAATTGGTTGCACCAGAACTTTTTATGGGCTTCATAACAAAGGGGGTGAATACATACGCACATGCCAATTTTCTGTTTTCTATTTCTAAAAAATAGTTTTATGTATATATTTTTCTCATTTCACTTCACCAACTTAGACTATTGTGTTCTGATCCACCACATAAAATTCAGATTACTAAAACATTGAATTTAAGGCTGTAATGTAACAAAACAGGTAAAAAGTCAAGGGGGTGAATACTTTTGCAAGGCACTGTAGCTGAGCCTTGTCTTCTCCCCTCCTGTTTATGTTGAGTTAAATCTAGATGGAGGAGACGAGGAGGGGGAGTAAGAAAAAAATGTTTTTCTAAAAATCCATCTCAGCTCTTATGCAGATTCATTACTGTCTCATAACCGTGCTACAATCCTAAGTGATTATTTAGTACAAACTATCAGTGTCCCTTCATATAGAATTATTTTGTTCTTCTGTGTACTTTAATAATTATAAGAGAGATTAATAAAAAATAAAAAAAAAACAGAAACAGAAACCTTTTTTTTCATGATAAGCTTCTACTGTTAATATGTAATTTTCTGTCTTGTTGCTATTTTTTTTATACGCCATATTAACTATCATTATCAGCTTATATTGCATCCTCCTTTTATTTTCCCTCCAAACACCGTAATATAAAAAAAATTGCAGTAATAAATAATATATGCACAAATATAATAAATAAAACATCATTATACTTCCACCTAGTCTCTACTCCAGTGCCTTATCTTATTATTTTCTATTGACAGTTATTTTTTTAATAGTTCTATATAAATATATAAACCATACTCAAAATCTGTGTCATGTTTGCGTGAGAGTCTTTTATATGTGTTGAATATTTCCTTAAATTTCCTTCCTTTCTTTCTTTTCCTTTTCTTTCTATGTCACTAAATGTATTTATCTCTATCTCCTAACCATGTTATGTGCTTTGTGCTTTCTTCCTAATCTTTTTAACCTTATTTTATTAATAGTGCCAAGTAAGTACATAAACCATACTCTGTGTGTATTATCTTGTAGGGAATCCTTTATTTGTGTTGTATGTTGTATATTTCTCTTAAATTTTTATTATATTTCTATAAATCTGCTTATTTCTATCTCTTATTCATACTATATGTTGAGTGCTCTATTCTTACTATTTTTTTAACCAATTTGCATTTTCTTAAATCAAATCCTATGTCTCAAAAGTCCTATATTGCATTTCTAGAGAATAATGTTTAATAATGAAAAGAAAAAAACAAAAAAAACCACATGCAAAACTCCCTCTTAACAATATGCCTTCATATTCCTTATCCCCCACCTCATCTTTCTTCCCAGTTCTCTCCCTTTTTCAGTTATATGCCCCCTGTTTTAACCATTTCATTATTTCATCCACTGAATCATACTATTCAGTCTTGTTTTGTTTTTTTAAATCATTGTTTAGCAAGCTAAAGTGCTATAGGGGGCTGGAGTGTTCCTTTAATGTTTATAGTGAATGCTACCATAGAGATCAGCACAGAACAGACTGCTATGTAAACCTATTTATTCACTTCCCAAATCAGGACTTTTCTACCAATACTGGGACTGCTTGGGGGTATGGAACTCAGCCAATAATTGACCGAACATGAATAAAAAATTACTTTAATAGCATGTTAAAAGCTAATATCTCAATATATTTGGAGATTTTGTATATGTGTGTCACAGACCTCTGTGTGACAGGTTATCATTGCATACTACCACAACGAAATACTAATGTGCTGTGTGTGAGTAATATCACAGTGCTTCACAGCAATATCCCTCATAGTAATGTGCAGAGTGTATGTAAATAACAGAATGCCACTGCAATAAAACTCATGGTAATGTAGGGTGTGCAGGCCGGGACTGGCCATCGGTCAAACCAGGCAAATGCCCAGTGGGTTGTAATCACCATGTAATCACCATGGGCCAAGGCTGACATCAGGGGATCTCAGTGCTGGCCCATAGCTGGTGCTATCCAAGCACCAGCCTTGCTGTGTGCCATGATGGGCCAGTGGGGAGATCAAAGATCTCCCTTACCAGTCCACTGAAACTTAAATCCAGAGATCAAAGGAGAGAGGAGGACCAAGGGCACTAATGCAAGCAAGCTTGGAGCGTTGCCCCTGTTACCATGGCAATGCTCCAACAGTACCATATCTCACAAGAGTGAACTGTAGCCAGATGAGCTGCAGACTAGAGTTTATTCTGCACCACCACCAGGGTTTACAATGTTCCCCTTCTCGGGCAAAAGATAAGAATGGAGGGGGGATATAAAATGTATTTTTTTAAAACAAAAATAAATATATTAATCCAGCACACAGAATAGTATCACACTTAGGACTAAGGATAATGTCTAAACGGACCTTAGAATGGCCGGACTTAATGAATAGTCAAAGTACTTGCCGAGGTCAGGGACACAGAATGAGACACAATGATGAGGGAAAGCCAAAAGTCAAGGATACCAGAAAAAACAGATCAGGAACACACTCTCAGGTAACCAGCTAGTGGAAACCACGAAAGGGCACTCCTTAGGCTGTAATTGGCTGTCTCTGACCTCTGACCCCAAAACATGTGTGTGCGTCTATGACGTGACGCCGCATGTACATTGGCGCCATCTTTGATGTGGGCGAAGGTACGTTTCTAATTGGATAGTACGTTGTAATATTATACTGTACGGGTATTCTAGGTGGGGATAGGATGGAACCGATTGCGGAAGTGATGATTTCACATCCGGTTTCGGATGATACTGATAGCCATCAGTTGTATATGAATTATATAAAGGAATGGTGGTAAGTTTGGATATAAACGTCCTTGAAAAAGGCAGCCAGTTGGTGCCGAAACGTAGGGGGGTTATTTTTGATTCGTGTTTCTGCCCTATTAAGCTTGTGAGAACTCTGGTAAATTATTACTGTTTATTATTTATTTGTCTTTGTATTGTCATTGTGTAATTTTTTGTAACATATATATTTAATCAATTTTTAGTTCATTAAATAATTGTATTTACCTTTTTGATTCTGGTGTACATTCTCTTTCATATAATATTGATGTTTATATTGGTACTGGAGGGAGTATCGGTGAGGAATAGCACCAAGGTGGATATTGTTATTTGTTGTTATTTAGTCTCTCCATACTTTGTTTTTGAATGACTATAGAATAATAAACAACAGTTTTGCAGTAAATATTTATATTTCTAATTTGTTATTGGGTAATTTGGTAATCTAGCTGTTGGTATCGTATGTGCCATTTAACCACGCTGCTGTGTTGCGAGAGATAGTCCAAAACGAATAGAAGTGGACTAGCTATGTACCCCTTGCATGAAGGTGTATCGGACCTAGCAGGAGTGCTGGGCAGGGACAGGTCTTTCCACTTTCTTATTGAGACATGTTTGAATAACAAAGTAATTAGTGTATACCCTATAACGTACCGGCTTACTAGTTAATGCAAAGAGGCGAAACGATTAAACTTGGTTGGTGACGGGTGAGGCCCTGCTAGATGCCAATCGGCTTGATAGGCATTGGCGCGAGGGTATTTCGTGGCCACCGAACGTTGTGGAGGGGTGTCAGCCTCTCGTGACTTTTAAAGCATAAGATAGAATGGGAGTGACAGGTGGGGCCCTCTCTATGCCACCATGCGAGGCGACTAACTATGAATTGGACCGATGGGCGTACTACCTCCAAGTATGAGGATGGGTGTTGGCCTCGCGGGACCACTAACCTAAGGCGTAGAGGCCTGTGAAATTATTAACGATTGGCCTCCTGGTGCCCTGTCAGCCAGTAACGAAGCTAACTAAAGGGAGAAGGATATGGTGCGTATAAGGACGTGTAAATTGATGTACCTGAGAAAAGTAAGTCAGTCATATGGTTTAACATAAGAAATGGATAGAAGCAGACCTGTAGGGGTTAACAAGATGGTTGTATGAAATGTGGTATGTGACGTAAAATTATAGATATCCTAGTTTACCTACAGGATAAGTTGCGCAGTTAGTTGCAACCATAAGTAGGAGGTTGCAGTAAATAGTAGATACCTATCACCTAAAGATGCGATGATGTAACGTACATGTGTGAATCTTAAAAGCTGGCTCATGGACTCAATTTAAATAGTCTGTAATTTACCTACCTAACTAGCGTAGGGGTTGTCCTAAATCCTTAGAACCCTGTAACCTGTCAATAAACATAGTTTGAGTAATGCCCTTGAAACAATTGTCCTTTAACCTATGACCCATTTTGAAAGAAAAATGGCTATTTTAAATGGAAGTGAAAGCAGTAGTCCTGAATGATGAAACTAATGGTATGATGAAATATGCGAGGGGTGTTATACAAATTTGTAATTTCGTCTAAGCCCCTATGTGGCCAAATGACCAGGGACCATCTTGAGAGAAGAAACTAGGTTCAAGATAAAACGGTAGTCCTGTTTAAGGAACATAAAACGTGGTAATACAGGCAAGAGAGTATACTATATACTTAAGTAGCATTGAAGTAAGCAGTTAGGTAAGCCACCAGCAGGTGATTTGGATAAGGAGCCTACCCTTAGTAAATAATTTTGATTATACACCAAGTCAGAAATTAGATAATGTACTATACTGAACTAGTGATAGTGCCTCATCCCTAGTTAAGTGTCCCGATCCGGACTTCACTGCATATAGTATAGTATTCTGTTTTCAGACTAGTTTCGGATGAATTTGCAAAAACTGTGCAGTTACATTATACCAATTTTTGCACAAAAAACACTATCCGGCCGTAGGGCTTTCGTGAAGACTGTTATACGAAACAGGGGAGCGTTTGTTGAAATTTAAACGAAAGTTTCCCCGAACCATACAACTTTAATGTGAACTCATGCGAACAGTCATTTGTATGAATGGCTGTAACAAAATGAACAAAATTGAAAAAGCTTGCGATCAGATTTAAAACAAATCAATCGGGAGTTGAAACGAACCGGCAGTAACATAAATAGTAAAACTTGCAAACCAACTTAAACAAAATTGTTTGGGAGTTTGAAAAGAAACCAACCGAAACATAAACTATTAAAAGCTTGTGAACGGACTTACACAAATCATTCGACATAAAAAAAAAAGTAAACAAAAGGAAGTATGCGGAATTGTACAAGCAATTGAGATAGACCTAAACCGTGATGACACAGTGGGGCTGCGACTGTGGCGTGACAGCTCAGAATCTTACGATTTTTTTTTAGTTTACGGTTCCGTCATCAGAGCTGCAGCCTGGAGGGCTGAAGAGGGCACGATTCTGTAAGCAGAGTGTCACGGCCGGGGAAGACAGCAGGTACAGGTAAACCACAGTGGAAATACAGGTAAGTTTGCAAGATGGCAACCTGCATATGTCCCGAAAGTAGTCACATGGAAATCGCTAGAACAAGAACGGTGTGGAGCAAGGTAAGGAGTCCCTTTAAGTAGGGAAATCATGCCCCTCCCACAATTACAGGCAAAAGCCAGTGTGTGTGAGGGATGCAATATATATATATATATATATATATATATATATATCCCTCACACACACTGAACCCATCATATACACATGGAACCCCTCAGACACACATTGTACCCCTCACATACAATTCAACCCTTACACACACTATACTCTCTGGCCCCGCCTCCGTCTCACTGGACCACTCTGATTAAAAACAGTCCCGGGCCAAATTTGTTTTCCAGTCCAGCCCAGAGGGTGTGTATTTATATATCACAAGGAACAAGAGAATAAACGGAACAGATAAGGGTGTCAATATCTTATTTGTGCCTTGTGTTATATCTTGTGGTTATATCTCATTACATGACATGTGACAATGTTCCTCCAGAAATTAAATGTTAAATATGCTTATAAATTAAGATAAACATTGTTTTAAATAATTTAAATAGCACTTGGACTGTGCTAATATATGTTTTCCTTACTTTCATTTTAAATATTTTTTAAATAATATTATTAACCCAGAAAAGCCCATTTTAATGGGAATTAGATGATGACCTCAGTGTATTATTTGACCTCATTAGATATTACAGCTAACTTTAAGTAATGCAAAGCCTATTTGTATTTACTTATTAAATCTAGAAGCCAGTGCCTAGTGTTTGGAATTATACATTATTTAACTAAAAAAATTACATGTATGAATATTTATACACTCAGTCACATCATACTCGCACACACCTTAACAATTATCTCTACAACTTACCTAATAAATCACACACAACTATACCTTATTTGCTACTCTCTCATAAGCTTTGCTATCCTTTTCTACACACATCAAATTAGCCACACTGACAGTCACACACAGTGCTAGATTAAGGTCACCTAGAGCCCTAGGCAGGGTGCCAGATTGGGCCCCCTCCTAGTGCCCTGGGCTCTTTTTCTGTTAGTGTTGTGTGCTGACTGAGTGTTTTGTGTGTGTGAGAGTGTGTCTAGTGGCTGAGTGCGGTGTGTGGAGGAGACAGAGCTGTGTAGGGAGAGTGTAGGTGGATCTGTTTAGTGACAAAATTGTGTGTGTAGGAGTGTCTGAGTGTTGCTTGAGTGTTGTGTGTGTAGAGTGAGTGCTGTATATGTGTATATGTATGTGTATGTGCATGCTTATCTTCTCTGGTAATCCAGTGGATCTCTGATGGTGCAGTGGGGGAGCTCAATGGTCTTTAAATATATAAGGTAGAGACTGGGGGGATAAGAGCAAGTTCACCCTTATGAGTCAGCACCCTGACAGGGACTAAAGTGACATATGCAACCACAGGAGTTGCAGAGGATGAGGACTTGGGTGTGGCTGCACCCCACTGACTGCAAATTTTATACAACCGCACATCTGACTGATCTGAAATGGAGATGAGGGGAGGATTACTTATTTCTTATGAGGGGCTGGCCTGGACAGCTCAGATGGCCTAAGATACCACCGGCATCCAGACGGATTCCCCGACTACCTGCCAACTGGTGGAGTGGATGCCCTGACCTACTGAGTCTGTGGGGGTCCTCTGTAGGACCTGCCCCTGGTGCTGCGAGCCCGGTGGACCAGGAGGTTGCGGGCCTTCGGGAGGACCGGTGGCCGAGAGAGGCGCGCAACACCCCCAAGTGTGTGGCCTGTGCCAGGAGAGACAGGGGAGCACATGCTCCACAGAAGCTTGAGAGGTGCTGGGGAGGTGCAGGGGGCAAATGGTTCTCGGACTCTAGGTGTGGGGGTCTTGTGGACGATTTCCGCCTCTGAGTGCCCACAGGGCCATGGAAAGCCCTGCTGGTGGGCTGAGACCTGTCCGGGGAGGACAGATGGAGACCCGGCGCACTGGGGTCATATTGTAGCTGTGTCATGGACGGCCTGAATCTGATAATTACAGAGTCCTAGGCTATGGTCATTTTGATTGTATTTACTCACCATTTTGACTTTTCACTTTAATTGCAATATATATTTTTGTTATAATTTTGCAAGGTTACTACTGATAGATAAGCACTCGACCTTGCAGCAATGACCTAAAACTATGTTTTTTATTATTATTACAGTCTTTTCTTGTCTGCATATTACCATGTTAACTTGTCGCATAGCCATAAACCGGTCAGGCAGTCCATGGTTTAAGCTTACTGCTAACACTTAACGACAGAGTACAGCTCAGTCCGAATGATTCACAGACAGATAGATACCTATACAGTCTTATTGTAGTGCAAAATACAGCTTCATCGACATTTAATGCTTTTTTATATGCTGTCGTTCCATGAACATATAAATTATTGTTAGCGTTACTGTTATGTGTTAGAAAATTGCTGTTATCTAACCAGACTTAAACATTTTTGCGCAGCTGGTAGAATTCACCTGCATAGTTGTAAGGTATTTGATAAAAGGCACATAAATATAACATCCTCTGACATAACGCATGCCGTATTGCCACATACCGCCTTACTGAGAGACAGGAAGCTACATACCGCTCGCACCCACTGTGATCATACAACACGCTTTGTCTAAAACATCTAGCGCATACATCTTGCTTGGGAAGCGCCCGCTTAACGCTCACGGACCTAAATATAACTGCAACTTACTAAGAGGTGTGCATTCCTTATTTGACGTGCATTTAAGCAAGTGCTGCATTCATTAGCCATCTTATACCTAGCTTCCGCATATACTATGCACAACTTTTAATCACCTTTCAGTTTTTCCCTTTTATTTATTTTTTGTTGCTACCAACGCTCTTCTCTTCCATCCGCTTTTACGAATTTGCTTTCACTGCCTCATGCAATGTAAGCATATGTTTCCTAAGCATGAGTCACTGAGAGATATCCCCTGGACTGCAAGGAAGGGGAGGCATGACTGCTGCCCTGCAGTAAGGGGTGGGAATATAAAAGATACAATGTTGCCTATATAGTGGGATATAAGAGGGAGATCAAGGGGGTGGGACTCACCAGTGCAGAAGGAGCAGTCTGGAACAGTTTTCAAAGTTTCAGAGCCCTTTAGCTTCTAGCCTTCTGCTGTTAAAAAAAAAAAAAGAATTTAGTTAGAATTTAGTTACTTTACTCCAGTGTTAACTGCAAGCTAGGCCTTCCCTGCAAGATGGCTGAATTGTCAAGGGAGGCTTTGCTGGGGGTGCTGCAGGCCTACCTGGCGTCCAATGGATCCGGTTCTCTGGCAGAGCTGATGGCCGACCTTCCCCAGGCCCGCATGGCCGTGGAGCAGCCGGTGGCGGAGACCCCTTCTCTGGCCCGCGGGAGGAGGCCGAGCGGGCAGCAGTCGGCGCCGGAGCATGGAGGCGGTGATGGCGGATCCCGGGCTTCCAGGAGGCAGCCGCGGGTGGTGAGAGCTGCGGTGAGGCGGGCCCAAGATGGCGGAGCGCGGGAAGAGCGCTCGCGCAGTCCTCCTTCTCTTCCGGTCTGGCAGGAAGTGATGCATCGACGTCACAAGGGGCGCGTACGTGACGGACGCACGGCGCACAGTGCGGACGTCACAGGCCCCACCGGAGAACCTGGAAGTGCGTGAAAATGCGGCGCCGGAGCCCCAGGGGAGCCGTGGGGGCGCCCAAGATCGGGATCGGAGGGCTGTACAGCCCAGGAGAAGGCTGGGGGCGGATGCCCTGCAGCAAGGAGAGCCCAGAACTCGGGGACTGCCGGACAGGAGTCCAACATGGGACAGCATCCAGAGGAGGCTGCAGGAGGACTCAGAATCCGGATCAGAGGAGGAAGAGTTGGACCATAGGACGGCTCCCAGACCTCGCCAACCTGAGCAGGCTACCGTGGCAGCTCCACTAAGCGGTGAGTTGGCTTGCGCTAGCGCTTGGGGTAGCCTAGCTGGGGGACAGGGTGCGCTAGGGCAGGAGCAGGCTGCGGATAGGGAATTGTTGCGCTTGCTCAGGGCAGTGGTAGATAGGTTTCCAGCTGCGCATAGCCAATCAGGGGACGTGCGCAGGGTGCTGGAGTCGGCTCCAGCTGATAGGGCTCAGGCGGGGGGGGTTCCGTCCCTCTCTACCGGGTTGTGAACTGTCCCCCTTGGGCATGCATGTCCCAGGGGAGACGCGGGATAAGATTATTAAAGGGGAATTTGTGGACTTTTTGTCCCTGGTTTCCCCGGACAGGGATTCTGTGGATCGACCACGTCGTGGCGAGCCACAGGACCCCGAGAAGGGTAAGCAAATCCCACGAACGTTTGGGAATTGGTTACAGGGTTTCGCGGTTTTCGCAAGTATTCTGACCCGTCGGTTCCCGGATAGGGCGCCGCAGCTGTTCGGATACTTGGATCTGATTTGGGGTGCGTATAAGGTGTATGGCGGGCAGAGCTGGTTCCGTTACGACCAGCAGTTCCGGCAGAAGATGGCGGCGTGTCCTGGATTGGACTTCGGCACGCAGGATGGCAGCCTGTGGCTGTTGCTCATGACGCCTAGTCGTCCGGCGTCTTTTCCAGGGGCAGCCGGCGCCGGCGCCGGAGCTTCCTCCGGTGCGCCGGCTGGGCAGAAAAGGGGAGTGTGCTGGCTCTTCAATGAGAGCCACTGCAGGTGGTACTCCTCCTGTAGGTTCAAGCACGAGTGCTCACATTGCGGAGGGGCTCACCCCGCCATGAGATGCTTCAAGAAGGCGAAGCAGTCCATTCCCAAGGCAGGGTCACGAGAGGATGGTTCCAAGGGGGAGGACACCAGTGAGCGTGGCAAGGATGTTGCCATGGCTCGAGGCCTACCCTAAACGCTGCAATGCCGCGGTGTTGGAGGAAGGGTTTTCAGTCGGATTCTGGATCCCCTTTGTCTCCTCGGCGGAGCCACGGTTGGCAGATAATCTTCGGTCGGTCAAGGGTAAGGAGGAAGTTTTGGGTGCCAAGTTGGAAAAAGAATTGTCATTGGGGCGCATGGCGGGGCCGTTTTCTTACCCCCCATTTCCCAACTTGCGGGTATCGCCCTTGGGGCTGGTACCTAAAAAGGAGCCTTGCTCCTTTCGGTTGATTCATCACCTGTCCTACCCGGCTGGGAGGTCGGTGAACGATGATATCGATAAGGAATTCAGCAGGGTGCGTTATGCTTCGTTTGACAGGGCCCTGTCATTGGTTAGGGAAGCGGGGTTGGGGGCTCTCCTGGATAAATCGGACATCGAATCGGCCTTTCGGTTATTGCCGGTTCACCCAGAATGTTATCACCTGCTGGGTTGTCAATTCCAGGGGTCGTTTTTCTACGACATGTGCCTTCCCATGGGTTGTTCGATATCGTGTTCTTATTTTGAAATGTTTTCCTCGTTTTTGGAATGGTCTGTGGTTCAGTATTCGGGTTTGTATTCGGTGATCTCGACGACTTCTTGTTTGTGAGTCCTCGGGAGGGTGACGGATGTTCTCGGTTGTTGGCGGCCTTCCGCGCAGTGTCCGCGTGGTTTGGCGTACCAGTGGCGGAGCAGAAGACGGAGGGGCCAGCCACTAGGCTGTCGTTTTTGGGCATCGAGATTGACACCGTGGACATGGTTTTTCGCTTACCGGACGAAAAGCTAATGGTCCTGCTCAAGCAGATTGACTTGGTAAAATCGGCTCGGAAGGTACAGTTGCGCACGATGCAAGTACTGCTGGGTCACCTAGCCTTTGCTTGCAGAGTCTTGCCCATGGGGCGGGCCTTTTGCCGGCGCTTGTCATTGGCGACGGTTGGTATCAGGGAGGCTCACCATTTTATTCGGGTGTCGGCCAAACTTAGGGCTGACTTGCAGGTATGGAGCGTCTTCCTGGGTAGGTATAACGGCCGATCATGCTGGTTGCGGGAAGCGGTTCCCAATGCCGAACTTGAACTGTATACGGATGCATCGGGATCGGTAGGGTTTGGGGCTTACTTTCAGGGCAAGTGGTGTGCGGCTGCTTGGCCGGCGGCGTGGCGTGAGCTGGAGTTGATGCAGAACCTTACGTTCTTGGAGCTGTTCCCCATAGTGGTGGCGCTAGCACTGTGGGGGGACGAATTGCGGAACCGGGTGGTGGTTTTTCACACGGATAACATGAGTGTGGTCCATGTGATTAACCGATCATCGTCTGCATCTCCTCCAGTGCTGTCTCTCTTGCGTCACCTAGTGCTGCTGAGCTTACAGTTTAATGTGTGGTTGCAGGCTCGGCATGTTCCAGGGGTTTTGAATGTGGTGGCTGACTCTCTTTCTCGGTTTCAGTGGGACCGTTTTCGGGAGTCGGCCCCGGAAGCAGATCAGGAGGGTCTTCGCTGCCCGGCATACTTATGGGACCTGGTTTCGGAGGGCTGATGTCCTTGGTGTCGGCATCGTTGTCGGCGGCTACGTGGAAGGCATACAGGTCGGTATGGGTAGGTTGGCTGTCGTGTGTGGAGGGGTCTGATCGTATGTCATCGGGGTCTGCCCGGTTCTCAGTGACGTTACGCTATATGAGTAGGCTCCTGGAGCAAGGTCAATCATGCGCGTCGGCGGAGAGAGCGCTGTCGGCTCTGTCATTTTGTTTCGGTTTCTAGGCTGGCGGGACATAACGAAGGAGTTTTGCCTGCAGCGGGTTCTGCGCTGTTGGAGGACCCAGAGGCGTCCGGACCGGCGGCGTCCGATTTCAGTGGAGCTGTTGTGGCAGTTGATGGGGGCATTGCCGGGGGTCTGTGTCTCGGTATCAGAGAGTCGGTTGTTCCAGGTTAGTTTTGCGCTGTGTTTCTTCGGGGCATTGCGGGTGGGGGAGCTTGTCGCCCCAATCGCCGTTCGGTTTCTCCTCTCTTGCTGTCAGATGTGCGTTGGACGGATGGGTTTGTGGACCTGCATATCCGCAGATCCAAGACAGATCAAGCTGGTGCTGGTGTGTGGCTCAGGGTGGGGAGCTGTGGTGGTGAGTATTGTCCGGTCCGGCTCTTCCAACAGTATATGGCGAGTCGGCCAGCGGCGGCCTCATTGTTGGTGCATGCGGATGGGTCCCCGCTTACGCGTTTTCAGTTCGCATCAGTGTTGGGTAGAGCTCTGGTGGACTGCGGTCAAGATCCATCCGGGTTCTCGCCCCATTCCTTCAGGATCGGGGCCGCTACTCAGGCTAGCGGTATGGGTTTGGCAGGCTTGGTGGTGCAGCGATTAGGCAGATGGTCTTCTAGGCGGTTTCAGCTGTATGTTCGTCCACAATTGTTATAATTTGTTTCAGGTTGCGTCCCCCATTACGTATGGATCTTGGGGCATTCGTTTATATATTGGGCAGCTCGACGGGCTCAGTCTCGCTCCTATGGACGGAACCTAGGGATCTCCATGGACATAGCAAGGGTTCGCTGGAGGGGTGTTCGGGGTCTGTCCTGGAGTCAAGTCTATCCGGAGTGCGTGGCCCTGAGCAGGTTCGTGTCGGGGGCGGTTACAATTGTGATCCATGCGGGAGGTAATGATTTAGGGAGGGTTAGATCGGTGGATCTGATGCACTCTGTCAAGCACGACTTGGCCCGGTGTTTGGCACTATTCTCAGGTTGTACTCTGATTTGGTCGGAGATTGTTCCCCGTCCTGGCTGGCAGGTCTTGCCGCATGCCAAGGGCCTGGAGCGGAGCAGGCGCAAGCTCAACATGACGATCTCTCGGTTTGTGCGGCGGCTTGGTGGTGTGGCGGTTCGGCATGTGGAGCTGGAGGGGGACAATCGGAATTTGATGAGGGCGGACGGAGTGCACCTGAACCAAATAGGATTGGACATTTTTAATGCGGGTCTGCAGTCGGGTATAGAAAAGGCGCTGGCTGCGGGGGGCGCGATGCCGGGTAAAGAGAGGGAGGGCTGGCATCGCGGTGGCGGAGTTCCTGGCCAGCGCACGTAATGCACGGAAAGGATTTGGGGAGTCGCAGCCTGCTAGGGCTGATGGCCGAAGGCAGGCTGTACGAACTCTGGATAAAGACTTGGAGTATCTGTCTGTTGGGTAGTCACCCCAACAGCTGACAGGTGGAAATGCTGGCTGTGTAAAAGTTTAATAAAGCTGTGGCCGTTGCCCTTACCCAACAATCAGGTGTCATGTCGTTATTGGGGGTAACGGTTTTGGGTATTTGGGGTCAGCAGTCAAGATATCCCCTGGACTGCAAGGAAGGGGAGGCATGACTGCTGCCCTGCAGTAAGGGGTGGGAATATAAAAGATACAATGTTGCCTATATAGTGGGATATAAGAGGGAGATCAAGGGGGTGGGACTCACCAGTGCAGAAGGAGCAGTCTGGAACAGTTTCCCGCCCGCCCTCCCCCAAAAAAATTTCCCATGCTATGTGATGGTTTGGCTTGTGGTGTTGTTTGTTTCTGTTCTTGTTTTGTCACAGCTATGGCGGAGTTCCTGGCCAGCGCACGTAATGCACGGAAAGGATTTGGGGAGTCGCAGCCTGCTAGGGCTGATGGCCGAAGGCAGGCTGTACGAACTCTGGATAAAGACTTGGAGTATCTGTCTGTTGGGTAGTCACCCCAACAGCTGACAGGTGGAAATGCTGGCTGTGTAAAAGTTTAATAAAGCTGTGGTCGTTGCCCTTACCCAAGAATCAGGTGTCATGTCGTTATTGGGGGTAACGGTTTTGGGTATTTGGGGTCAGCAGTCATGCACATTCAATGACTAAGACTTAGCCCAAACAATAATTTTATGCAGGTGCAGACTAGATATACGGATGGTGCGAATAGTCTATTGTTACCAAAAGTGGTATTGATGTGAAATATATACTATTCATGACTGCTGACCCCGGACCAAAACTCCCACCACCCGTTGCCCAATAAATACACAACACCTTTTGTATGGGTAAGGGCAACGGCCACAGCTTTATTAACAGAATTAACATCGATTATCACCAGCGTCCACAACCTGTCAGCTGTTGGGGGATTACCAACAGACAGCTCTATCAAATGACCCACGAGTCCAATGCAGCCTGCCCCCGCCATCAGCTCTCAGCAGGCTGCGACTCCCCAAGCCGCTTGGGCACTTTCTTCCAAACCTCTTCGCTGGCCAGGACTACCGCGAGCTGTGACAAAACAAAGAAACAACAGCACACAACCAACAACAACACCATCATAACAGACTATTTTTTTTTTTTTTTTGGGTGGGTGGGCGGGAAGCTAGCAACACTACACCTCTGCCCAGGAACTGGTGAGTACCCTCCCCTTTTTCCCCATCTTAATGTCCCCCATGTGTAACAATGTATCCCCTTGCGACCCAACCCCTTATCCCTGCCAGCAGTCATGTCCTCCCTTCCTTAAGATTTCCAGGGAGGTACTTGACTGCTGACCCCGGACCAAAACTCCTACCACCCCTTGCCCAATAAATACACAACACCTTTTGTATGGGTAAGGGCAACGGCCACAGCTTTATTAACAGAATTAACATCGATTATCACCAGCGTCCACAACCTGTCAGCTGTTGGGGGATTACCAACAGACAGCTCTATCAAATGACCCACGAGTCCAATGCAGCCTGCCCCCGCCATCAGCTCTCAGCAGGCTGCGACTCCCAAAGCCGCTTGGGCACTTTCTTCCAAACCTCTTCGCTGGCCAGGACTACCGCCACCGCGGTTCCTCCCTACCTACTCCCCTGGGAGGGACCGCGCCCCCCCGCAGCCAGCGCCTCCTCAATACCTGCCTGAAGACCCGCATTCAGGATATCCAATCCTATGAGGGAAAGGTGTACCCCATCCTTCCGCATCAAATCGGAATTGTCCCCTTCCAGCTCCCTGTGCCTAATGACAAAACCGCCAATCCGGCGGACAAATTTTCCGATGGCCACGTTGAGCCTGCGCCTACTACGCTCCACGCCCTTAGCATGCGGCAGCGAACGCCAACGCGGCCTGGACACTATGTCCGACCAGATCAGGGTCAACTCGGGAAAAAGAGCCATACACCGAGCCAGATCGTGTCTAATCGCATGCAGGAGGTCCACAGACCTACTGCGCCCCAGGTCATTTCCCCCTGCATGAATTACTAGGGTCACTGGCCACGCACTCCGAATACAGCTGCTGCCACAACATACCCCTAATACCCCTCCACCTTACCCTGGCTATCTCGTAGGAAAAACCCAAATTCCTCCCGTAGGGATGCTCCTCAGCTCGCCGCGCCGCCCAATAAACGTAGGAATGTCCCAGAATCCAAATGCAGCGGGGCCGAGGACCTACGGAGAAATTGGATTATAATAAATGAGGTCTGACATAGGACCTGTAGCGCCGTGAACCCCATCTACCCAAGCGCTGAATCGCTGTGTCCGAGAAACCCCACAAACTAGCCTGGGTGGCCGCCCCTATCCGAAAAGAATGAGTAGAGTAATGGCGAGGATTCACCCCGCATGCAACCAAGGCAGCACGGAACCTAGCTGAGAACTGATAACGAGTGAGGGGGGACCCATCCCTATGAACCAAAAAGGAGAAACACCACACCGGCCTATTCTGCAAATACTCTGAGAAAAGACGGACCGGACAAAACCTACCTCCCGTGGCACCGATACGCACCCATGAACCCCTACCTACCTGGTCTGTCTTGGAACGCCGTATGAAAACATCTACATAGTCCTCGGACCACCGGATATCCGCCAGAAGCAGCGGCCCCACCGCCCAACGATTGCGTGCCACCAACTCGCCCACCCTAAAAGCTCCAAAAAAACAAAAAACAAATGCAATCCGAAATAATGAGGCTTCGTAGTCTGAAAAACAAACTGCCCCCAGAGCCGCCAGGATCCGTCCCAGCAAGTCGGCTGACACCGGGCGGCGGCGGTCTGGGGCCCTCCTAAGTCTCCAACCCCGAATAACACGCTGTATACCGAACCACCGAGAAACGTCTTGCCAACCCATAGACCGACAAAGAAAGGATAGGGCGCTCAATGCCTTCTCAGCCGCAGAACAGGACTTACCCTGCGCAAACATCGACTCCAACAGTAGCAGAGTCGCCTCCAAGCGCCCGGACTCCGACCCCAGCACCAGGCCCTGCGAAAACGAGGACAGCCACGTCCGCCAGACGGCTTGGTATGCCTTCCAGGAAGAGTCAGCTAAGGAGTCCGACACCAAGCTCCTCAATCCTCCAAATCGATCTCCCATAAGGAAACCGGACATCGGATACCCACTGCCTCCGCGGCTGGCGCCGACTCCCGAAAACGGTCCCACTGAAACCGAGAAAGAGAGTCAGCTACCACGTTGTGAACACCTGGGACATGACAAGCTCTAACCCAAACATTGAACTTTAAGGAAAGAAGTACCAACCGTCGCAGTAGCGCAAGAACTGGAGGGGAACTGGAGGTTGAACGGTTTATCACATGGACAACACTCATGTTGTCCGTGTGAAAAACTACAGTCCTGTTGGCCAGAGCCTCCCCCCAGAGCTCCAAAGAGACAACGATGGGAAACAGCTCCAGAAACGTCAGGTTGCGCATAACATTAAAACCCCGCCATTGTGCTAGCCATGCCTCCGCGCACCACTTACCCTGAAAATATGCCCCAAAACCCACGGAGCTGGATGCGTCCGTGAAGAGGTTCAACTCCAAGTTAGACGCAGCCTCCAGCAACCAGCAGGAGCGTCCATTGTAGCGCTCCAAAAAGGAGCTCCACACCTGGAGGTCCGCGTGCAGACGCCGCGTGACTCGGATAAAATGAAAAGGCTCCCGAACCCCTACCGTGGACAAAGAGAGGCGCCTGCAGAACGCACGTCCCATGGGAAGAACTCGGCACGCGAAGGCCAAGTGCCCCAGAAGCACCTGCATTTGTCGCAACTGCACCTTCCTCGCCCCACGAACCAGGTCGATCAGCCGCAAGAGGACCGACAGCTTCTCGTCCGGCAGCCGGAAAACCATACCGACAGAGTCGATCTCAATCCCCAAAAAAGACAAAACCTGAACCGGGCCCACCGTCTTAGCCTCTGCAACGGGGACCCCGAAATATCCCATAACTGCCCGAAACGTTTGTAAAAGCGCTCACACTCACCCGAACCCAGAGGGCCAACGAAAAGGAAGTCATCCAAGTAATGAGTAGCAGAATCCAAACCCGCCTCCTGTCTCGTTACCCATTCGAGAAAACAAGAAAACATTTCAAAATAAAAACACGAAATAGAACAACCCATGGGCAAACACATGTCGTAGTAAAAAACCCCTTGAAAAAAACAGCCTAGTAGGTGAAAACAGGAGGGGTGAACAGGCAACAGACGGAAAGCTGATGCTATGTCAGATTTCGCCAACAAAGCACCTTGCCCGGCCCGACGAACCAACTCCAAAGCCCTATCAAATGATGCATATCGCACGCGACAGATGTCCTTGCCAATGGCATCATTTACCGACTCACCCGACGGGTAAGACAGGTGCTGGATCAAACGAAAGGAACCTGGGTCCTTTTTGGGAACCAAGCCCAGAGGGGAAATCCGTAAGTTAGGAAAAGGTGGCGCACTAAACGGGCCAGCCATGCGACCCGCCTGCACCTCCACCTGCAATTTTTGTTGTAAAATATCTTCTTTGCACTTAACCGAGCGGAGATTGTCCGCGAACTGAGGCAAGGAAGAAGAAACAAATGGGATCCAGAAACCTACCTGAAAACCGTCAAACAATGTCTGTGCATCGCGACCCCTAGGATACCGGGCGAGCCACGGGAACATCCTTAGGGCGTCCACCGGCGTCCTCTCCCCTAGGTATGTCATCTCGAGAGGGACCCTTTCCAGACACTGGCTTCCCCTTTCGGAAGCAGCGCACAGCTGGGTGCGCTCCCCCGCAGTGTGCACATTCATGGCGGAACCTGCAGGAGCTGTACCAGCGGCAGTGGCTCTCATTAAAGAGCCAACACACACCTTTTCTCTGCCCTGCTGAGGAGCCGGAGGTCCCTCCGGCAGGCCCGGGAAAGGGGGATGGTCTACTGGGAGTCATAAGTAACAGCCAGAGACTGCCATCCTGTACGGCGAAATCCATACCCGGGCACACCGCCATCTTCTGTCGGAATTGCTGGTCATAGCGATACCAGCATTGCCCGCCATATATTTTATAGGCCCCCCAAATTAGATCTAAGTACCCGAACAGGGCCGGAGCCCTATCCAGGAACCGGCGCACTAGGATACTGGCAAATATGTTAAACCCCTGCAACCAATTACCAAAGGTTCTGGGTATCTGCTTACCTTTATCCGCCTCGGGAACCTCCCCACGGCGCGGTCTGTCCACTGAATCCTTGTCGGGAGAGACCAAGGACAGCAGATCCACATACTCACCTCTCCAAATCTTCTCTTGCATGTCCATAGGGACATGCAAACCTAACGGTGCAAGATCACATCCCACCGAACCGGCACGAAAAGCCCCTGCGGCAGGCTGACCCCTAAGGGTTTGGGAACATCCTTGCACCTGACCCTCAGCCTGCCCTGGGAGACCCTGTCCCTGAACCCCTCTATTATCCAGCCCAGTAAGATGTGAAGGGAAAGTGGCCACTAGGGTCCTAAGCAGGCGCAAACACTCACTAGCCTGATCCTGGGCCCCAGTCCCTGGCACGCCAGCGCAATGTAACAACTCACCGGACCGCTGGGGAACTGCTGGCACCGACACCTCCTCTTCATCAGACCCAGAATCCGACCAAGAGCTCCTAGGGACATCTCCAGCTGGACCTGAGCCGTGCTCCAGGTGAACATCACCGAAACCGGCTGCCTCAGGGTGATGGGGGTTGAGTCCGGACGTCTGGGCGCTCCTGTGGTCTCCTCTTCTTCCTGCCGACCGCCCTCTGCGTCCGGCGCCCTGAGAACTCCGTGTTCTGGGCCGGGCGCCGACGTTATGAGTCACTTCCGGGTGCACGACGCCGCCGGTGTGCGTCACTTCCGGGTGCCGTGGTCCGCCGGGGCGCGTCACTTCCGGTTGCGCCCGATGATGACGTCCGGTGGCTTGACGCACGCCGACGCTGCCGCTCACTTCCGGCGTCCTCTCTCTTCCCGCCGTTGGGACCGGAAGAGACGGCGGGCTACGAGATCTTCCCGCCACGCCGCCATCTTGTCCACCAACGATGATGGCCTCCACCGGTCTCCTACCACGTCTCGCCGGGGAAGACCTGGCGGCGGCAAGCAGCACATCCCGCTGGCGACCTCTACGCCTGGACACCGGACTGGGGGACAGGCGCGTAGGAGGCCTGGAACGCCTGGCCCTCCTACCGCCATCCAACGGGAGCAACGAAGATCCTGAAGCTGCAGCAGGAGCCGGGCGGTTATCCACCCCAGCGATCACCTCCTCCAAAGCACCGGATCCATTAGAGTCAAGGTACGCCTGCAATAAGGCTACCACATCTTCCCTTGATACAGCTGAAGCCATTCTCCCGATGCCAGATGAGGGAAAGGTAGGTAAGTAGAAAAAGCAAAGTGAATGAAATTAATAAATGAAAATATATATATATTTTTTTTTTTTAACAGTCCCAGGGGAAGCTAGCAACACTACACCTCTGCCCAGGAACTGGTGAGTACCCTCCCCTTTTTCCCCATCTTAATGTCCCCCATGTGTAACCATGTATCCCCTTGCGACCCAACCCCTTATCCCTGCCAGCAGTCATGTCCTCCCTTCCTTAAGATTTCCAGGGAGGTACTTTATCTTTGTTTGACACATTATGCCTCTTCGTAGGCAACAATGCATTCATCATTCAAACCCGTTTTATGTCTGCTATCACATTGCGTACAAAATAAAAAACAATTTAACACAAAGTGAATTCAAAGTGACTTTCATAATTAAGGCCACAATAGCCTAAGTGGAAAAATTCTCTAAGTCGGCTAAACTTTCAGTTTGGTTCCTCTGGCCTTAAATTCAAACTTCACTTTGAATTCACTTGGACTTTTTACTTTAGTAAATAACCCAGTGTATGTGAACTTTTTTTTTTTGAGAGCATGCAAAACTTGTGATTCCTATGATACTTAAAGGGACACTATAGTCACCGAAACAACTTTAGCTTGATGAAGCAGCTTTTAAATATAGATCATGCTCCTGCAATCACACTGCTCAATCCTCTGCCATTTAGGAGTTAAAATCACTTTTATTTCTGTTTAAGCTGCCCTAGCCAGCTGTGACTGACAGTCTGCAGGAAAACAAAATGGTTATTATTATTTTTTTTAATATCATGGTTAAATGCATGTGTGTGTTCTAATCTTGTTAATGGCATGATAACCTGATAGACAGGCAAAAGAGGCGATTGCACTGTGATGTCTCTCCCACAAATGCTATGTAGTTTAGGAATAGATGCCATGAATCAAAATTATGTAAATTCGAGAGCAAAAACAATATTGTTTTCCCTTAGTTTTGTGTTCTACCCTGAAGCTGGAACTAATAACAGACCCTTTTAAATGGAAATAAACAATTTTGAAATTTAACCTGCTTACTAACAAACCATTTAATAGTATATGTTAAGGGATTTAAAGGTATATGTTTAATATTAATAACAAAATGTTGTACCTTTGCCCTCTGCATCTTGTTTCTAACAATATTTGTGTAAGCCTTTTTTTATCCATAAAATTAAAATGAAAAATAAAAAATGAATGATTTCCTCAGCACATAAAGCAAATTATTATTAAACACAGTAAAGGACAGATTGGTCTTTTCTGACTACAAGAAAAAGGATATGTGAAACACATTTGTTATCTATGTAGATTCAGTTAAAAAGGCGTTAATGGTATAATCTTCATCAGACAGATGGGAAGGGAGGAAACAGGGTAGGTGTTCTGATCACCATCATTGTCCAGACCGGTAAGGAAACGTGCAATCTCTCACACCTGTTCATTCAAGTATTGGAAGTAGATGCTGTGTGAGATCCATGTGTGTTCTGGATACCATAAGGGACACATGCCAGCCTTAAATAAACAGATACACGGAGCTGCCTCAGCAGTAGGATACATTTCTGGCCTTTTGCAAACATGGACTGAATCCAGGTACATTTGCACTAATGGCCTATGACTCATAAGTTACATGGGGAGGTACAGCAGAGGGTAGAGGATGTGATCACTTCATGTGCGAGGGACACACAGTAGATATCATAACATTCCATACATCATCATTAGGCAATATACAATAAATAACAATAGGATCTGACAAAGGGACCTGAAAATTACTATTTCTTAAAGCTGAATAATCTGTATAGTACTTTTTGTGTATCAATGTTTTTTTTAATTGAGAATAAATTGACTGATATTATGCAAATATTTTCTCATTATTTTTCTGTTTTTCCAAGATACAATAATAGCTAGTAAATAATGCACAGCACAGCTCCAGGCCCAGTCCCATGGAATAGGCCCACTGATTTTTAAAAAAATATATATTTTTTATTTTTATTTTTTTACTCACTACTCTTAGGGTTGCCAGGTATTTCTCATGTATTTCTTATGGTTGCCAGGTATTTCTCAGAAGTATTTCTCAGGTATTTGAGGCTGCCTAGCCGGTGCGGGTATTGCAGTAATAAACAGAGTATAAACAGAGATTATTCTGCAATACCAGCTCTGGCCAGTAGGGGTCGCTCTTTGTATGGAGAGAGGCAGGGATAAGAAGTTACAGCATCTGCCTCCCTGCCTCTCTCTACTCATTGATCCACAGGGGAGCAGCTCTGCACAGAGAGGCCAGACAGCAGCTCCGAGCCTGCGAGACATGGGGATGTTGAGAGACTTGGGGACGCTGAGACAGTGGGACACTCGGAGACATAGGGACACTGGGGAACAGTGGCCCCATGTCTCCCAGTGGCCCCTAGTCTCTCAGTGTCCTCATGTCTCTCCAGCCAGTGTCCCTAGTGTCTCAGTGTCCCCATGTCTCCCAATGTCCCTGGTGTCTCTCAGTGTCCCCATGTCTCCCAGTGTCCTTGGTGTCTATGTCCCTAGTCTCCCAGAGTCCCCTAGTCTCTCAGTGTTCCAATGTATCTCAGTGTCCCCATGTCTCTCCCAGTGTCTCAGTATCCCCATGTCTCACAGTGTCCCAATGTCTCTAAGTGTCCCCTAGTGTCCTAATGACATCGGGACACTGGGAGACATGGGGATACTGGGGGACACAGGGATAGATGAAGACACTGGGCAACTTTGAGACCTGGGAGACATGGGGCACACCCAGTGTCCCCATGTCTCCCAGCGAGTGTCCCTAGTATTTTAGTATCCCCATGTCTCCCAGTGTCCCTGGTGTCTCTCAATGTCCGTAGTGTGCCAGTGTCCCAGTGTCTCAATGTCCCAATGCCTCCCAGTGTCCCCATGTCTCCTAGTGTCCCCTAGTATAAAATAAAAAATCTCAGGCACTCACTGTGATAGATTTAAGCAGGTTTATTGGACACTGCAACGTTTTGACCTGTATCAAGTCTCCAGTGTCCCCTATGTATCACAGTGTCCCCTATGTATCAGAGTGTCTCAGTGCCCCATCTCTCCCAGTCTCCCTGGTTTAGCTCAGTGTTCTTAGTGTCTCAGTGTCTCCTAGTCTCTCAGAATTCCCTAGTCTCCCAGTGTCCCCATGTCTCACAGTGCCCCCAAGTGTCTCAGTGTCCCCTAGTATAAAATAAAACAATCTCAGGCACTCACTGTGATAGATTTGAGCAGGTTTATTGAACACCGCAACGTTTTGTACCCAGGTCTTTATCAAGTCTCCAGCATCCCCTATATATCACAGTGTCTCCTATGTATCACATTGTATCAGTGCACCATGTCTCCCAGTGTCCCCTCATGTCTCAAAGTCACCCAGTGTCCCCATGTCTCCCAGTGTCCCCAAGAGTCTCAGTGTTTCCAGGTCTCCCAGTGTACCCTAGTATCTCAGTGTCCCCAGGTCTCCCAGTGTCTCTCAATATCTCCTAGTGTCCTAGTGACATGGGGATACTGGGATACATGGGGACACAGACACTAAGGGACTGGGAGACATGGGGACACAGAAATGCCCCATTTTTGTGTATGTTCGTCCCTTTCGGCACTTCTGGTTATGTGATTTGTGTCAGTGGCCCACCCTTTTACCCCATCCATAGACTTCCTGAGTTACTGGACACTGCTGTTAGGGGTATGGGTTTACTTGAAAGCATGAGATTAGCATAGGGTATGTGTTTTCTCATAGCTGCATCCTATGAGTTTCCCTCCTGCACCATCTCCATCAGATACATGATGCTTAGGAGGTAGGACTGTTTTAGTGTCTTTGGTCAATAAGATTTTGTAATTAGGCCCATGATAATTGTCAGCACCAGGCCCACTAGGCTCTTAATCTGGCCCTGAATGTGACCAGTGTGTAATAAAGTTAAAAAGAAGAGGGAAAAAAAGAAAATAATAAAAACAAGAACAAGAAGAAGTCAAACAATAAAAAAGTTTTATTCAGCTGAATAAAGTCACTTTGTCCCCAGTCTTGTAATTTATTTAATGCATAGTAAAGTGTGTAAAGAGAGGTTACTTCTTTCGTTCCAGATCAACAAGATTACAAAAGGGAAGGGTCATTGGCCACCTAATGTTTTAGTGGAACATCCAGTATTATATTTTACAGCTGATTTAATTTAATTTTGGTAAGCTAAATCAATGTTGGTGCTAAAATTTTAAGATTTGGTAAGTTTCTTAAAGTATGAAGCCAATTTATTTAAAACAATTAATTTAATTGTTGTGAATAGGGCTTGTTGGAGATGCAGATTGTCTCCAGATATAGAGAGTTGTCTTACGTAAATCTCACTGATATAGGGTTAATATGATATCAAAAATGTCATGCTGTTTTATAGTTACTAAATATGTTTATTTTTTTATGTAATTATTCCTACATTTACTACGTAAGGGGTCTGTGTAATTTACTTGAATCATCATTAAAGCAGCATTTTAAAACCAACCTTTACCATGATATGGCATCATTAACCCCTTAAGGACCAAACTTCTGGAATAAAAGGGAATAATGACATGTCAGACATGTCATGTGTCCTTAAGGGGTTAAAGGACCACTATAGTGCCAGGAAAACATACTCGTTTTCCTGGCACTATAGTGCCCTGAGGGTGCCCTCACCCTCAGGGTCCCCCTCTCGCCCGGCTCTGGAAGGGGGAATGGGGTAAAAACTTACCTTTTTCCAGCACTGGGCGGAGAGCTCTCCTTCTCCGATCCTCCTCCGTTACGCCCCGCCGGCTGAATGCGCACGCGCGGCAAGAGCTGCGCGCGCATTCAGCCGGTCTCATAGGAAAGCATTTACAATGCTTTCCTATGGACGCTGGCGTGCTCTCACTGTGATTTTCACAGTGAGAAGCACGCAAGCGCCTCTAGTGGCTGTCAATGAGACAGCCACTAGAGGATTAGGGGGAAGGCTTAACCCATTCATAATTATAGCAGTTTCTCTGAAACTGCTATAATTATGAAAAAATGGGTTAACCCTAGAAGGACCTGGCACCCAGACCACTTCATTAAGCTGAAGTGGTCTGGGTGCCTAGAGTGGTCCTTTAACTTCTTTAGCCACAATCCCATGCATCCAAATATTACTTCTATTTTTCTCAAGGGAAAATTTCAGCCTGTTCTTGTATCGTCAACCATTGCATGATGAAAATATTATTAGTCTTTATTTGCAGTTAATGTATATATTATTTGGACTGCTAAAAGTGAAGTTCCATATTTAAACTTTGGTTCATATAGTTCAGTGATACGAAGAGGTTCTCACACCGAAGAGCTGGGGGAGGGGGGGGGGGGGGGAATGTAAATATATGGGCACTATCAGGGTTATTCAGTAAAGTCTGAATGGCCTAAACCGAATGGGGCAAAACCATCCAGTTATATATGGGACCATTTGTACTACAAAATCTGGACATTGCTGATGGAATTCATCAATGTCAAAATGTTATCATTAAGTCCCCGAATTGGCCTGAATTTGGTTTGATTTCAGCTGCGCCGATCTCTGCCGGACAGCTGAAATCCAGTGTTTAGTGAATAACCCTGTAATAAAGGTGTGAATCCACATTTGTAGTCTACATATTTAAATGCCATTGTAAGCAGGTATGACAGCTATGACGTTGAGAGAGCGATTAAACAAACTGAAAATCTACAAGAACCTGTCCTTGAACATTTTGCAACGTGTAATCACAATATCTCACAATTGAGATTTCAAATAATAGACAGCGTGCCCTCTCTCTGACATGGGAGAGATAGTCACTAAAGAAATGTTACTAAAGAAAAGAGGTACATATTGGATTTGCAAACACATTTAGGCTGGGAGAAATGAGATTTCATCTAAGGCAAATAAAAGTTTTTTTTTTACAGTAAGAGCAATAAGGATATGGAATTCTCTACCTGAAGAGGTGGTTTTATCAGAGTCCATACAGATGTTTAAACAGCAATTGGATAATATACTTGCATACATAGCATAGAGGGATATAATTTCTAATTAGTGGGGTAATAGCTGCTTGATCCAAGGAGACATTTGACTGCTATTTTGGGGTCAAGAAGGAATTTTTTCCTAGTTTGTTGCAAAATTGGAAGCGCTTCAGACTAGGTTTTTTGCCTTCTTTTGGATCAACAGCAAAAACATATGTGAGGTAGGCTGAACTTGATGGACGCAAGTCTCTTTTCAGCTATGTAACTATGTAACTATGTAACTCTCTGACCACGTGAATTAAAGAGAGATTTTCCAATTAATATCTATATTTGATAGTTAGCACTAATGTGAGTGCAGCATATACAGTATGATTCCTATTCATTTCTACTTTTTCCAATTTTCAAGCTGAAGAGTATTTGTAGTATCAAAGTACTGTCTGATGCGTCCATCCATTGTGGGGGCTTCACACTAGCAAAGTATTGGTCTGATTAGTCTATAAGTGCATGGTGCATTTGACATATTGTTTTATTGTATATATGCATGTATTTGTCTCTTGCTTGTGCTTTTCTCTCTTCCAGCAATAAAAATTATGGTTTTATACAAGGCGGTTATCTGAACTTCTTAGAGGATAGTACTAGAGTTATTGGAATGCTCTATTAAGACTTTTTGTAGATGGTGGTCATTAAGATAGTTGTTGTTAGGTTTAAAATTGGTATGCAATTATTGTTTGCATACAATATATGTATTATGTCATTTGCTTAATTGGTGACATATTGCATGACCATCTGTGTCCATATTTTAATCTAATTCTATTCATTTGATTGGTGCTGTCTGTATACATGATTAAGGCTTCATAGACAAAACGTAGCACACCAGTGGTGTACTTTCACAACAGACATTAATTCTTTGAAGGCAGATCGTATTGCCCAACTTACTTATTTTTTGTTGTTTATTGGGATACTCTGCAGGAGCCTTACTTTGGAGCACTGTGAGCCTGAAAGGGGCTGACTTTGGGCACCCATCAAATGTACCGTGCATTTGTCGTCCTTGATTGTCAAAGTTAAGTATCAAACAAAGCATAGAGTGATGCAGGTTCAGTAAAAAAATCTATGTTTTCTTAATACCTGTAACAGGTATGCGAAGGCTCTCTGGGATTTTATGAGTGATGTCAAGGGTTAATCATGAACTAGTAAAACCACAAAGACTATTTTTTTTCACATAAAATTGCAGGAATATAAAAAGAAGCAAAAATAAATAAATAAAGAAGCAAAAAAAATGCATGTAATGTTCAGAACATGTACTGACCACAACAGTCACAACGGCCCTGGACAGCACTGGTTTAGACTGCAAACCCACAGTGTATTGATTTCTTTGGGGGGCCATCACTCAGGGATAGTAGCTGAGAGGTAGTCACTTTTCCTTGCATTAAAGGAACACTAAAGCATCAGGAATACCAACCTGTATTCCTCACGCTTTAGTGTCCCTGTCCTTAGTTCTATAGGTTCTGCCCAATGTGTATCATACAAAAATTATATAAAACCGTCCTTTTATTCACCTATTTCCAGTGCCGCCACTCCCTCGACACAAATATCTCTCCGCCTCTTGCGACTATATGGAGAAGGTATGGCCTTCTTCATTCTCATCCAATCCAATGCTCTTTATAAAGGATACCTGATGCGCATGCACGGCTTGTGCCATGTGTGCATCCATGCTTCCATGTAGTAAACCATTGAATTATGCTTATATGACTGAGTTTTATTTGGGTAGTGATGCAAAGCCCATCTTGTGGCTGTCTGCATAACAGCCACTGGAGGTGTGTTTAGCCCTTCAAAGTAAACATTGCCGTTTCTGCAAAATGGAAACATTTTACCTTGGAGGGTTAAATTTGTCAGGAGTCAGGACCACTGCACCTAGGCCGCTTCATTGAGATAAAGTGGTCTTCGTGACTTTAGTGGTTCTTTAATGCCTAGGCAGAACAATGCATTGCTTACATTAATGTAATTCACAGTAAAATTGTTGCACTGTAATAGAATTGATACTAGTCAAAACATGAAATTGTAAATCGTTATTTTATTACCTTTTCTTATAGTTCCCTTTCGTTATTTTTGTATATTGTCATATGCATTTGCATTGAATGGTAAATATTTTTATTATGCAAATAATCTTTCTAAAAGACTGTAAAGAGAAATTAATGATGTTTGGCATCATTCTGTTGTAAGTATGTTTCATGTCTTGCTATTTACATACATTTGCATTGTTGCCAGGCAGAGTGTGAGCTCATCACAAGCATTAGGAGAAGTTGTCAGTTTTGCATGTTTGGTTTTGACAACCTGCAGTCAGTTAACAAGAGCTACATCAGTTGCCATGTAATTTTATAAGACGTGTAACAAAACATTATCAAGCAATACATAATTAGAGATTTGGCTTTCAAGATGAAAGCAGCAAAGTAAAACTCACCTGAGACTTTTAAATGACTTTGGCAGGTCAGCTTATACGCTAATGACCATTGCAATGATACTACATTTTGATTTTCATTTTTATTGGCTGACTGTCATAGTCGATGATGCAGCCAAAGAGTAGTTGGCGTTTGAGAAGATTTTACGAGCTCCCACAATTTTCACTGTCTTCTTCTGAAATAAACTCATCATTAATACATTATTGTCATGGAGGACCCACCAACTGTTGTACTCAGATACAGTTGAAGAGCATTGTGGGAGTTGCGGTTCGGCAAATACCAGGAGCAGCTGGAGAGCTCTGCTCTAACACTATACTGAAAAACTAATCCTGCACATCAAGTAGGATAGAATAATATATTTTTACAACTGTAACAGGTTTACTTAGCACGTTACATGTTTCCTTATATTAAGAGAGGTAGCATCATTGGACCATAGATGTTTTTCAGACATTACTACATATGTATACATTATTGTTGATGGCTTATACAGTTTTGACCATTTAATTCACTGTAATATTGTTAGGGAAATTCTACAGGGGTTATTGCCTTTGATCAGCAAGACAAAACTAAATGGACTTGAAAAAAAGGTTATTCACTAACCTCCAACTTATTGAAAACTGTAACCCAGAATGTCAAAATTTAGGCAAAAATGATCCAATACAGCCAAAATCATAGTTTGACTACAATTCAGATTTTAATTCATTACAATTTGGAGTTTCATTACTAAGCGTGATCGGTAAGTGAGCTGTAAATTGCTAATGCTTCTTAATTGCTATTTTTTTAAGGTACTAGAACAAATCATGAGCGTAGCTTAGCAGCAAATAACCTGATCAAGATCCACATTGTGCATTAAGCCAGTAACCTGTTGTCCTTTGCAGTCTAACATTACATTGTAGGTGGAGCAGCATTCAACCAAGGAATGCCAACGTGACTGCTTCCTGTAACACAAGTATTTATAGAAATCTGAGTGAATGAGACTTTTGCCATGGTCCCCACCACAATACTCGTCTCAACATGTACACCAGAAACACCAGAAATTCCTTTACTTCACTTTTTCTTTGTAGTAGCCAAGAACGTTTTATTCACCTCTCTGCATGTAATAGGATTGTTTCAGTTAAAGTCTATCTGTAAAACATTGTTCACAGATGTTCACAGAACACACATTTCCTGTTCTTTGCGATCTGGAAAAATATGATGTTGAATATTGACAGTGATTCATGATTAGTGTGACTATATATTGGCCACGGGGACAATGACACCTTATATATGTCATCCAATACCTGGTAGTGAATGTGCAGAGCCGGATTACTTGTTAGGCAGCCATGACCTGCTTGGCCCCTGTCTAGGCCTGGAGCTCCTATTTTGAGTGGGCCCTTCACCAGATGAATGGGAGATCAAAGGATCTCCCTGCATGTCCCTGTGCTCACTTCATTGAGGGAGTGTGGGTACCAATTTTAGGTAGAGACGCTTTAAGAGCGCATTCACACTATCCCCTGTGTTGGCATCCACATCTGCTGGCCGGCTGTTTGTTATGCAGCCTTTGCCAGTACAGGCGATCAGCACGCACCCCACGTGGGAGCTCCCTCTGTGGTGAGAATCCCCGCCGGCCTATGGGGAAAGCGGGGCCGTGCCCCGGGTCAGGGGACGCTCCACATTGGGAGGCTTCATTTGTGTGGCGTCTCCTGCTCGGGCATCTCGATGGAGCGCTTCCCCGTGTCGCCACACTGCGTGTATTGGCTGCAGGCGTTCAAGTTCTTGGCCTCGTGTAGGCTGGCGGCGGCCGCCTCTGCTCACCCGGTATGCGATAAGCTTTGTGCGGGTATCGGATTAAAGCTGGAGTCATTCTCCATTCAGTGATATTAAAAGATCCGGCGTTTATGTGGTCAGGATCATCTTTTTGTGCCTGTTTCATGGGCTCAGAGCTGGAGCCTTAGCAGATGGCTTCCAGTCAGCCTGGCAGCCCGGCCCCACCCCTTGAATTCACTTTGTATAGTGCAAATGGTTACTGATAAAGTGCAATTTCATATAAAGTGCAAATGTGCACAAGTGTACAAGTGCACTGCCAAGTAGAATGGAATACCTCTAAACGCCAAAGTACAAAATACAAACTAAGTGTCTCTGGTGCAATAAATATAATTATATGTAAACACCATGAATTGTAAGTGAAAAATAACAGGCGTATAATTTACCTTGCAAAATGTCATAAATATATGCAGCAAAACTCTCATGGGGAAAACAAATATAAGAGATAAATTAGTGTAGTATTATAATACTTAAAAGAATATAAAAGCATACATAGATGCATTTTTTGCATTATTGATAGCTGTGATCTCCATTTTTAAATGTAAGTTCCCAAGGGCTCCAAGCCTCTCAATAGTCCCCAGTGCACTCCTCGACTGGTCTACTAGGTTCCTACTGAGTAGAGACTACTCAGTATAATTCCTATACCTGACACTTCTAGACACTCGATGGAGCTACCTCCATATGGAAGTGTCAGTTTCCCAGCCTACACCAGTGATGGCTGCAGAGATATTGTCTGTGTGTATGGAGGATCCCGCGACAGGAGCAGAAGATGGCGGCACAAGCAAGGGACAGGTTCAGGTAAGTAAATTTCACCTTGCCCTGCCCTTTGGACCACCGGATTCCCAGCGGTGATGTCACTGTCATTGAAGTCTCCAGACATTGAGAGTAGCACTTTAAAAGATAGCCGAGTGTAATGTTTAAATTAGATTTCATCTGGAAAACCACCCACTAAGTGGTGTCCTTCATGATGTAATGCATTTTGCTCAATCAGGAACTTCCTCAGATTTACACCTTTCCTCTTCCCTATCTTTGTATAGAATGGGCCGACAGTAACTCTTGCCATTCCTTATTTATTATTACTTCTGCTGGGGCATGCTAATTGTTTACAGTACTTAATCAGTCAATTTCAAAGTCTATATGAGTTTTTTTTTGACTAACAACAAAATATATCAAATCTGAAGTCTTGTATAGAATAGGAAACACATAATATGGACTGGTCTCAGTAATATAGACTGCAGTAACGGAAGGCCCTTCATGAGGACAAACAAGGAAGCTAAGGTAAAGAGTAAAATTTACAGTTCTAGTGATGTTAATTTAAAGTGATTTGAATACTGAAAGATTATTTACTAAAGTGGTTCAAAGTGAATTCAAAATGAATTTAACAGTTTTGACCAAGATAGCTGAACTGGGATCATAGTGGACTTGGTCAATTTTTCTTTGAAATATAAAAGGAGTAAACTAAATGAACTTGTAATTACAATGAGTTATTGACAAGTAAAAATAAGTGGTATGTAAATCATGTAAAAACCATCAAGGCAGGAAATTACAAATTATCCTTTTTTCATTAACGAGTTCCCATATCACAGATATGCGTATCCAGGAAGGGGACCCCACCAAAAAAACACCAGTGAGTTACTGTATTTAGCCTGTTGTTACATTGTTACATTTAGAACCTCCAAGTTATATTCCTGGCATGGAAAGTGTTTTTATTTTATATTATTTCCTAAGAACTGACACCTGCCAGTAACTATGTCATAATCTGGCCAAAACAGAAACATTGAGAATTTATCGAAATGATATGGTAAGGAATTGCTAGGAATCTCCCAGTGAAAAGGAAACTGTATACCAAAAAGTAGAATTACTGACATTTACCTATTATTATTATTATTGCCATTTATATAGCGCCAACGGATTCCGTAGCGCTTTACAATATTTTGAGAGGGGGGGGTGTAACAATAAATAGGACAATTACAAGAAAACTTACAGGAACAATAGGTTGAAGAGGACCCTGCTCAAACGAGCTTATAGACTATTGGAGGTGGGGTATTTGAAACATTAGGACAATAAATATCAAGTAGGAGTGAAGCAGAGCTGGAGGAGAGAGCAAAGCACTGTCCCATAGGAGAGAGCAGGAGACAGGTATGTAAGGTAGAGATTACTCTGGGAGGCCATAAGCTTTCCTGAAGAGATGGGTTTTAAGGCCCTTCTTAAATGATTGAAGACTAGGGGAGAGTCTGATGGCAGTAGGCAAGCTATTCCATAGGAGAGGAGCCGCCCGCGAGAGGTCCTGCAAGCGCGAGTTGGCCGTACGGGTGCGAGCAGCGGTCAGGAGGTGGTCACGGGCAGAGCGGAGGGTACGTGGAGGGGCATATTTATGGATCAGTGAAGAGATATAAGCGGGGCTAGAACTGTTCAGTGCTTTAAATGTATGGGTTAGCACTTTGAATTGACTCCTATAGCATACAGGGAGCCAATGTAAGGACCGGCAGAGGGGTGAGGTGTGAGAGGACCGACTAGAGAGGAAAATCAGTCTAGCTGCAGCATTCATTACAGACTGTAGCGGGGCAATACGGCTTTTGGGGAGACCAATCAGGAGAGGGTTACAGTAATCCATGCGGGAAATTACTAGAGCATGGACAAGCTCCTTGGTAGCATCTTGCGTAAGAAAGGGGCGAATGCGGGCTATGTTTTTTAGTTGGAACCTACAGGACTTGGCAACAAACTGGATGTGAGACTCAAAGGTGAGACCAGAGTCAAGTATGACGCCAAGACAGCGCGCTTGCAGGGATGGACTTATGTGGATATCACTGACTTGAAGGGAGAGCGAGAGAGGAGGATCAGTATTAGGAGGAGGAAAGACAAGGAGTTCAGTTTTAGAGAGGTTAAGTTTCAGAAAGCGTGAAGACATCCAGTCAGAGATGGAAGAAAGGCAAGCAGTGACACGCTGCAGGACAGCAGGGGAGAGGTCCGGGGAGGAGAGGTATATCTGAGTGTCATCAGCGTACAGGTGGTAGTGGAATCCAAAAGAGGCAATCAGTTTACCAAGAGAGGCGGTATAAAGAGAAAATAGAAGGGGACCAAGGACAGACCCTTGGGGAACTCCAACCGAGACAGGACGAGTGGAGGAGGTATCCTTGGAAAAGGAGACACTGAATGAGCGTTGGGAGAGATAGGAGGAAAACCAAGAGAGGACCGAGTCACAGAGACCGAGCGATTGAAGAGTTTGAAGGAGGAGAGCATGATCAACGGTGTCAAAGGCAGCAGAGAGGTCAAGGAGAATTAATATGGAGTAATGACCTTTGGATTTAGCGGAGATTAGGTCATTAGTCACTTTGATAAGAGCAGTCTCAGTAGAGTGGAGAGGGCGGAAGCCAGACTGAAGAGGGTCAAGGAGAGAGTTGCAATTAAGGAAGCGGGACACACGGGTAAAGACAATCCTTTCCAAAAGCTTTGATGAGAAAGGGAGCAGGGATATGGGACGATAGTTAGAAGGGGAGGATGGGTCAAGAGATGGTTTTTTCAGGATAGGTATTACAGTGGCATGTTTAAGGTCAGCAGGAACAGTGCCAGAAGAGAGAGAGCAGTTAAAGATGTGTGTTAGGGTAGGCACAAGACAAGGGGAGAGAGATCTGATGAGGTGAGATGGGACAGGATCGAGCGGGCAAGTGGTGGGGCGAGAGGAATGGAGAAGCGCAGCCACCTCTTGTTCAGTAGCTGGGTAGAAAGTCTGGAGGGTAGGGAAAGCAAGATTTACATGTGGTTGAGAAAGAGAACGGCAAGGAGGGGAGAATTGTTTCCTTAGCTGTTCAATCTTGTCGGTAAAGTAGCATGCAAAGCTATCAGCTGTAAGGTTAGTTTGGGGGGTGGCCACAGCAGGGCGGAGAAGGGAATTAAAGGTGTCAAAGAGGCGTCTGGGATTGCGGGAGCATGAACTAATGAGAGAGGAAAAGTATGACTGTTTGGCGAGGGCGAGGGCTGCGCTGTATGAAAGCAACATGAATCTATAATGGAGAAAGTCTGCCTGGGTGCGGGACTTCCTCCAGGAGCGTTCAGCACAACGGGAGCAACTCTGCAGATAGCGTGTTGATTTATTATGCCAAGGTTGGGGTCGTGTCCTCCTCGAGGTGCATGTTTTGAGCGGGGCTGCAGCGTTCAAGGCAGATGTGAGGGTAGTGTTATATGTGGAGATGGCCAGTGAGGGACAGGAGAGGGAAGGGATGGATAGCAGTTGTGAATCAATGTCAGCTGACAGCTGCTTGAGGTCAATAGAGTTAAGGTTCCTCCTGAGCTGAGGGGGGTTAGGCTGAGATTGTTGGGTGAGGGGGTAATTGAGAGCAAATGATAAGAGGTGGTGATCAGAGAGAGGAAATGGGGTGTTGCAGATATTAGATATTGTACATGAAGAAGAGAAAATAAGGTCGAGGGTATTGCCAGCTACATGAGTGGGAGAATTAGCCCACTGCAAAAGTCCAAGGGAGGAAGTGATTGAAAGTAGTTTAGAGGCTGCTGGGGTCAAAGGTGGGTTAACGGGAATATTGAAGTCTCCAAGAATTAGGGATGGGATGTTGGAAGAGAGGAAGTAGGGTAGCCAGGCAGCAAAGTGGTCAAGGAAGAGGAGAGGGGAACCAGGGGGACGATAGATTACGGCAATGTTAGCAGAGAAGGGTTTGAAAAGGCGAATTGAATGAATTTCAAATGATGGGAAAGAGAGGGAAGGGGGGGTAGACAGGGTTTTAAAGGTGCAGTGGGGTGAGAGAAGAAAACCTACACCGCCACCTTTAATCTCTGCTTGTCTTGGGTTGTGGGTAAAGTGAAGACCACCAAAAGACAGTGAGGCAGGTGTAGCAGTATCAGAGGGAGAGAGCCATGTTTCTGTTAGTGCAAGTATGTTTAGGGAGTGTGAGATAAATAGGTCATGGATGGAAGTAGATTTAAAGGTGCTGCACACAGAGCGTGCATTCCAGAGGGCAGCTTTAAAAGAGGAATTATAGTGAGAATTACATGGAATGGGTATTAGGTTGTTGTGGTTTCTGGTGTTTGTACCAGGTGGCTGAGAAGAGGAGGGACCAGGGTTTGGAGAGACATCACCTGCTGCTAGGAGTAGTAGGATGGAAAGGAAGAGAAGGTGGGAGTAAGATTTAAATGTTGGGGATGAGAGCTTGTATTTAGGGTATTTAGGAGGGGTTTGTGGAGAAAGGCTGGATAGATATGAATAAAGTGCGTGTGATGAATACTGAGATGAGGGGAGCAGAGAGGGAGCAATGAAGATGGTGTTAGCAGGAACAGGTAAGTAAAATGATATAGAGATTTTAATGATGAGGGAAGTGAGAGAGAAAGTGAAAAATAGAAGTGAGAACATTAGTAGGAGAGTAGGTGCTGTATTTTTAAGAGCTGTGGTTAGGAGGGTTAAGGGTTAAAGAGGTATTGAGTGAGTATAGCTTTTTTTGGGTGTGGAGGGCTTGGTGGACAGAGGCTAACATAATTGGTTCAGAGGAATGGTAGGTAATTTGAACTATCTATAAATGTAGTGATAACCATGGGGAGGGTGGGGTGTGGGGTAGGGTGGGTGGGAAGCGATCATCCAGAAATGCTACCTCTGCTTATGGCAAGTCCTGCAGGGTTGTGTGCTGGGAGTCCTGGGTGTAGCTGATTCAATATTGTATGGGGCCCAGGCTATAAAGGAGAGAATCTGGGGTTAGATAAAGCAGATTGTGGGTGGAGAATCATTGGGGTGTTAAAAACAAAAATCAAGGAAAAAACAGATGAAAGGGAATTTAAATTTAAGGATATGAGGGAATGGCAGAGATAAGATAGGTAAAAGTCATAAATAGGGAACATCATAAATTAATGAGGCATAGAGTGCAATATGAACCAGCTATGTCTCATAAACGTTCCCAGAATCACTTATGTTTATGTAATCACTTTGTTTTGGCAGGTTATCTCAAATGGCTTCCACTATCCATATTTTTTATTGATGGTTTCTATTAGAGCAGATTTTCTTAGATCAGTGATAGGCAATCTTTGGAACTACAGATGTTATGGACTACATCTCCCCTAATGCTTTGCCAGCATTATGGCTGTAAATGTATCATGGGAGAGGTAGTCCACAACATCTGGAGTTCTGAAAGTAGCCTACCCCCGCTGTAGATCATTTCAGTACATATCATAATAAAAGATACAAATTGTGTATAATATTCCTAACAGCTAATTGACGTTATCCATTTAATATGTTATATCATGATTATAATATAGTACACCATAGAGTACTAGACTCCTCAACTCTTTATCTTGTCTTCTTATTAGTTATTGCTAATGTGACCTGGCCTGCTACTCTATAACCAACAGATACATATGTCATGCATTATATCATTACCATCTGATATAAACTAGTCGATGTGAGCTCATAATGTTATTTTGTCATTGTCACTTACTATTACTTGTCATAAATATGCCAATTTAGTGTGCATTTTACAGTTCAGTTTTTAGTTCGCTACAATTTTTAGTGAGTTAACATCTTAGTATAAAAATACACACATTTCAGCAAGCACTCACATTTGAAGGAGCAAACCATTGCTCAATCTAGTTGGTACAGTGCCTTGCAAAAGTATTCACCCCCCTTGACTTTTTACCAATTTTGTTACATTAAAGCCTTAAATTCATTGTTTTATTAATCTGAATTTTATGTGATGGATCAGAACACAATAGTCTAAGTTGGTAAAGTGAAATGAGAAAAATATATACATAAAACTATTTTTTAGAAATAGAAAACAGAAAATTGGCATGTGCGTATGTATTCACCCCCTTTGTTATGAAGCCCATAAAAAGCTCTGGTGCAACCAATTACCTTCAGAAGTCACATAATTAGTGAAATGATGTCCACCTTTGTGCAATCTAAGTGTCACGTGATCTGTAATTACATATACACACTTTTTTTGAAAGGCCCCAGAGGCTGCAACACCTAAGCAAGAGGCACCACTAACCAAACACTGCCATGAAGACCAAGGAACTCTCCAAACAAGTAAGGGACAATGTTGTTGAGAAGTACAAAAGAAGAGAAAACTAAGAAGATAAAAATCAAATGAATCAAATATGATAAGGAGTTAAAACAAAACTTAATCAATAGGCAATCAAATGTTTACATTAAAAAGGTAGAAGTACTCAAAAGGTTACACTTTGGTTGATTATGTAATTTGTACTTATTCACTCTGTATAAAGCAAGGTCAACAGGAAAAAGAGATATCGAAAGAGGTATGACAACCACATTATGCATACATTTCAAAGAAATATATATTTTTCAGCTGGATTTAATTCCTTATTTTGGAGAAACACTTAAAAAGGAAATGTCACTTCCAGCAAAGTGACCGTTTTTAGTTCCCACTTCCCAGTAAATGCTATTTCAGCATCTACTGGGCTAAATAATTATGTAGATTTAAGTTGTTTTTTTTTTACTTGGGTCCGCTCCAGTTTGTTACAGTGTCTCCACCATCCCATGATGATTGTGGAATGCACGTGTGTGCTTGGGCATCAAAAGGAGAAATTCCATACGTATGCATGTAACATGTGTACAGCATTGCGTAAGTTAAGTAATTTACAAAAATTGGATACCCCAATGAAAAATTTTTTTACGGTCATTAAAGACACCCTTAAAATAGCAGTAAAGTGTTTTCTGAATTTATTGTACCGTAGTTGGTTTGTCAGTAATCTGTTACATATAAATATATTTTCCTAAAATATTGAACTTCGTGAACTATTTTTCAAGAGTATGCATTCAGTGCAATCCTTTAGGAAATTAGATGTTTATTTCAGACTCAGCATATAGTGTGGAAAAGTACATTCATTTTATGCTTTTCAAGAATCTAAACCTTCACAGTAATTTACCACTAGAAGCATTGTAATGGGTTACTGATTTCCCTAATGCACATCATTAAGCACCAATGGAATTCAAGTGGCTGTAGAGAGACGTGGTATTTTTATATTGTGCAATACATAAACTATTAACTCTGTGGAAATGGGGGCTTGCAGTCTGTAGGTTCTATTTTATATAACGTTGAAATAATTTTATGGGGGATGTTTATTGCTTTGATGTTGACCCTTATTTGCAATAAATTAATCTTGGATCTCTATTTTTCTGTAATTATGTTTTTATTTCTTTGAACTTGAAATGTGTGATTGATGCAAATGGTCAATAAATGTCATTACATATTGATCAAATTGTAGAAAGAGAAAAGAGGGACTCCAGGGACAGAAAGATCTGACACTGAGGTCAAGTTGGACTAGGTGGGTAACATGGGCATAACCCAATATAGGCAATATTGAAATTAGAAAGAAACAACAATTTGAGAAATGGTCCCAGATAATACATAGACTGGGGATACCAGCTCTCAAAAGATTACCCACATAAGAAATATAAAGACCAACTCAATTGGGAAAAAAACTCGACTTTTTGTCTTTATTAACATTAATGGATATAAACAAACTTAAAGTAAAAAAGACTTAACTTAAAGTGAGTAAAATATGAATGTGAAAAGGTGATAATAAAAAAGGGAAAACTAACTAATATAGATCCCTTTAAGTGCATACAAATGTGATCTTACAACTAATCATCAGAGGCTTGCATGTAAACAGTATCAAACCACTTCTCACAGTTACAATATTATTCTCCAAGTCAAAAGCGATAAAGTAGACAATTAAATAATGTCTCAGTGATCTGTGGGAGTCAGGGGAGAAATAGAATAGAACAGGAATTGTAACTGACCAACTATAAGAAAGTCAAACATTTTTCAATAAAAGTATTAGAGAGGGTAAGCGTTAGGGGATAGGGTAGAACCATTATAATAGAATCGAGGGCACCTGGGTCAAAATTACATATTAGAGGGTAAGATTTAAAAAGAAAAGAGGGTAAACACCTATATTGAATATATTTACCCCCACCTTATTAATCCAAAAATCTAACAAATAAGGTACTAAAAAAATAATAAATAAATAAACTGTCCCTCTGATGTTCTTCAGATTATGCAAGGAAGTAACAACAGATTTCATTATTATGATCTCCACATAGGGAAAGGGTCAGCAATAGCATACTAAATAAGATCCCTATTGCGATACCAGACAAGATTATGCACAAAGCCCTGAATAGATTGGTGCTGTAAAGCCAAAGACCTCCTCTATGTATACTGAAAACTGTCTGTTGATATCTTTACCTATCACGCTTTATCAATAGCATTATATAAGGAAATACAATATGAACGAAATAGATAGACATCCACTTGCCTCCTAACTCCCCCTATATCTATCTTGCTGCTTCGAGGCAGCCCCATGGGGGTAGACTAATTCCTGTGTATCTATTTCAAGAGTGTGGACAGCTACATAGGTAACCCTATTAAAACAACGCACAGCGGTGGTGTCCTACGTGCCGTGCGTTTCGGCGCTACAATGTGCCTTTTTCAAGAGCAGCCGGTCGGACTGAGCTCCTTGGGTATTTACACACTAAAGCTCCACCCCTATACTGATGTCACACAGCCAATCAATTGCCGAGACGTCATAGGGGGCGTAAATAGCTGTTACAAATCCAACATGCAGGCACTCCCCCATGATCCAATACACGGCGTGCCTGCCAGCTCAAATTAACCCTTGAATGTAGGGGATAATGTACATGTAGATTGGCGTAGTAGCTCATAGATGCAAGAGGACTAATTGAAAGAATATATAAAAAAGACATGATGTTCGTTAGAAATCTCTGGAATAACCAGTACCACTAATCTCTTACCAATTTCAAATTTCTAATGGACTGTGAATAGATATATAGAATAAAATATTCAACAATTTATTTAAAGTATCCAGAGATTTAACATAAAAATACCATTATTCATGAGTTGACAGTTTTCAGAGTACAATTATGATTATTGAAATCTAAAGATATAAATCAACCGGGGCATATTTGTCCGATAAAGGGGGAGAAGGAGAATCCTTTATTAAGTCCATTTGGACTTAAGGTTTTTAATCTATATATCCAGAAGCATTCTCGTTGCCTTAAAAATGTGTCATAATCACCTCACCTTTGGTTTCTTTTAACCAGCTACTGACCACAGAAACTTAGGCCCCTAGAGTCTCCTGCATGGCATTCCCTAAGGTGTCTTGAGATGGGATTTCTTGGGGACCTAATATGTTAATTTATTGATTGTTTAAAAGGGGGAAAGGTTTTTCCAACATATTTCAAGTAGCATTGTCAGGTTAGTAGATATACCATGCCTGCCGTGTTGCAGTTAAAGAAAGATGTGATCTTAAATTAATTATTTTCTTCTTTGTCTGTTACACTTTTGGAGTCCCTTTTTATAAATTTACATGCAACACACCTTCCACATCCAAACGTGCCAACCAAGGGGCTCTTGAGCCATGTTGTTAAAGGTGTCTGTTTCAGTTGGAGGTTTGTAACTAGAAAGTCACAAAAGGTTTCTACCCTGGCGTGCTGTGATACTTACATTAGGAGCAAGCACCTCCTTTAGGTGTCTGTCACTTGTAACTATTGCCCAGAATCATTGTAGTGATTTTTTCACACTCTCCCATAATGCATCATAGGTGGCTATCATTCTGATGATCTTCCTGGGTTTATTCGATACATGTATGGATTCAGTATCATTTAACAGAACCTTCCGGTCGGCCTCCAAAGTTGTACAAATATACAAACAGTATAGTTCAAGAATATATACCAATGAGGGCACCACAATCACAAAACATGCGTATATTTACCATACATATTTCATGATGATCATATAAAGAAAAGGATAAAAAACATACATAGTGAAGTATTTAATGGCATATAATACCAAATGAAAATAAAAATACACACTCACAAAGAAGATGGCGCAAAGAGACATATCTAATTGTGCAAAAACACTTGTCAACCCCTCCTGGGTTAAGTCCCCTTTAAATGCAGGTCCAATATCGATGCCTTCTAAAGGTGAGTACTCTTCTTCCAAATTTGTATGTAGGAAGATCAACCAGGCAAAGATAAGTATAGAGTCCTTGGTTTCCTGCCAAAATATACTTACAGAAACGGAGCCTAGGGCTTAAGCAGAAGGCACCAATCTGGCATCCTGCTAAATGCACTGGGCATTCTAAACCCAGCTCTGTTCCTGAGGGAATGGCTAGGAATTCAATTTGGGCTTGTTTAAAAACCCCACAACAATAGGGGCACAGGGAGCTGGGAAAGTGAAGAGAATTTCCATCACAATAATAATTTATTTTCTAGAATTACAAAGTTAATCCCTAAACTTGCAGTGGTTTTCTGTACTTGTTTTCACTATATAAAAATTGCATTATTTTCCCTTTCCTCCTTCAGTACCATACATTTTTTTTTCAAAACTTTAAATAAATAATTTAATTCTGAAACAAATTAATTGAATTCGGTGATGCTAATTTAAAATAGTTTTAATCATAATATTGCTTGATTATCTACTAGAGTCCCTTCTCCATCCATATATTTCTTGACAAAGAAAATCAGTCAAACTCACAACCAACAGACTTCGCTGTTTACATGACAAGTCTGTCTCCATAAATGTCTCAAGCAGGAGCTTTAATAAGGTAATATAAGTAATCATTGAAAAGTTTCCCTTTTCACAGTTGGCTAACCAAACATCAATATCAAGTCCTTATATTAAAAAAAAGCATTGTCACTTTTGTAACAACCAGTGTCTGTGTTTATACATCTGCTGGCCTAAAGTAGGATTAGTCTTAAATTAATTAACCAGGCAGTTAATTAACTGGGCCTTTTTCCAATTTGATATAAATGGAGTATTAAAATGTAAATATTAAAACTGAAAAAAAGATTTTCTCACCAAGTTGCATTTAATTGTATTTTTAACTTTCTTTAATACTCCATTCACATATACGTGCTAATTGCATCCTACATGAAAACTTTGAGTGATTGTAAGTTGGTGGGATGCGTACAGTCAGGGGAGGGCTGGCAGCCTTAGGCCTGGGGGGCAAAACCAGTCAAGTGGCCCATTGCACCACCAAATCAGTTCACCATCCATGCCCACCTTTTCCTGGTTTTATAACGGATATTGATGTTATGCTAATCAGTAGCTCTTTGCCATACCCGCTCCTTCACGGCTCCAGGCACTGCTTGTTGTGAGTGTGAGCCACTGTAAATTAGGGGCAGAGGGCACTTGCACTGCAGTAAAGATGGGGCTGGACAGGAGGAGAGTGCAGTGCAATCAGTGCACTTCCCTCCTGTGGGTCACCAGTAGACTGGTGCACCTGCCCAGGATCAGTGCCAGTGCAGGGATTTTTGCCGCCCTAGACAAAATAAAAATTTGCTGCCCCCCCATGTGACATCACAATGCCCCACCCATATGAACTAACGCCAGTGCTGCACACAGTGTGTGTTTACATTAAAAAGCCTACAGGGACCAGCTATAGACACCAGAACCACTTCATTAAGCTATAGTGTCCCTTTAATGTGAGGTACATTATAGATTAGTGTCACTAATAATATACTAGATTGCCTACTTACAAGCAGATGAGGATGATGATGGGCTGCAGTTTGGCTCCACTGGTCTGGTGTAGAACAGGATCTCTGGAGGCTGTTTGCAGCTGTGGTCACAAAATTCAATGTTCTGGGAGAATTGGAAGCAGCTCCATTTTTTGGGGCCCCTTACACAGCTCAAGGTCTGGGCCCCAGGGCCTGACGGTGAGTATGCCCATAAGGCCCACTCATAAGTTCCACCCACCCATGAGTTCGCTCACAGGGAGTGGAGTGTGTAGGGGATGTGTTATGTGTTATTGTAGAGGATCTAATATGTGTGCTTATGGTATGTAGTGTATAGGGTTACCAGTTTGTGCAGGTGATGTAGTGTGTTTGTGTGTAGTGGAAGCAGTGTGTATTTGTGTATAAGGGATGTATTATGTGTTTCTGGTTGTGTGTAAGGGATGCATTGTGTGAATCTGTGTTTGTATGCATAAGGGTTGCAAGGTGTGTGTCTGTATGTGTGTGCATTGAGTGTAAGAGATGCATTGTGTTTCTGTGTGTATGTAAGAAAAGAAGTGTGTGTGTTTGCATGTGTGTGTACGGGTTTGCATTGTCTGTTTCTGTGTATGTGTGCCAAGGATGCATTGTCTTTGTGTGTAAGGGTTGCATTGTGTGTGTGTGTGTAATGGATGCATTGTGTGTTTCTCTGTGTGTAAGGGAAGCATGTTGTGTTTCTGTGTATGTATAGGGATGCATTGTGTGTGTGTGTGCGCGCGTAGTGTGAAAGAGCTCCCTGTCTTGGCCCCTGTCCTATAGAGCTGCCCCTTCTGTCCCACGTAGGCTCTCCCCTGCACCTTAGTGGATTCTCCTCTCCCCCACCCTCCTCTAGCGGTCTCTTCTCACACTCCCCCCCCCTCCACCCTCCCTGTGTTCTTCTCACTCCTCCCTCTATGTGTTCTCCTCACACCCCCTGTGTTCGTCTTACCCCCCCTCCTCCCTGTGTTCTTCATACTTCCCCCCTTGGTCGTCTTACTCCCCCACCTGCTCTTCTTACCCCCCTTCTTCTTATTGCTCCCCCTTCTTC
>OW240914.1:283874050-283886469 GCA_933207985.1 Pelobates cultripes
CAGTCCGGTCGGTAACAGGAAACAGAAACTCCGCGCGGAAAAGGAGTTTCTGTTTCCTGTAACCGGCCGGACTGACAGGAAGTGCACACTGAGTGTGCACCCTCCTATCACTCCGGCCGGCTGGCCGGCCACCGCTGACCGGAGTGCAGCTCGGCCACGCTACAGGGGAGGGGAGGGGAGGGGAGGGGAGAAGCTGCAGCCGCCTGAGGCTCTTAACAGAGCGCTCAGGCGGCTGCAGTATTTAAAGGGCCGGCCCGCTGCGGCCGGCCTTACAGGAATTTAGGGCGGCCTGGGGGCAATTGCCTCCCTGCCCCCCGGCCCAGCCCGCCCCTGCGTACAGTGTTTTAAATCAAAAACAAAAACAACCTTTTTTGTGTGTGTGCACGAATGTGTGGATTTTCACCTCCAGTTACTATAAGGGCCCCTGTGTTTTCAGTCACATAACATTTTTGAATGAATTATGGTTTGACAGCCATTAATTAATAATGTTTATAATTACATTGTTCCTCTGAACAATTCATTCTCTGATCTGCAGTTCTTATAAATAATTACTAAGTAATTGCAATTTGATTCTCAACCAGTCCATGCCAATTTGTGCCAGCAGTTTAATCCCAATTGTTGGCTCTGGTGATGTTTATAGTGAAGCATACGTCAAGAGAGGCATACCAGAAAATCAGTGCCAACTCGGAGTTAACCATTTTTTTCTAGTGGTGCGAACAATGACCTATAATGATGGGATTTTGTTGACCCTAAAAGACATGCTAAAAACAGTTGCTTGAAATTCACGTTCTATAAGTAGACTATGTCTACCTGCATAATTGCACACCTGTCTAGGAGCACACACAGAAATCCTTAGTACATTTTACGTATTAATTTAGCAATAACTACAGCTTGGAACTTTAAAACATAGCTGGATTAAGGTGTGTGAGTTCTAGACACTGAGAGGCATGGAATGACGTGATCAGGCGCTGCATTTTTATCGGAACTCCAAGGGCATTCAAAAGACTTTTGATGGAATTGTTTCTACTATGCACAGTACAAGATGACTGTTTCCTATACATATTTTGTTTTATTTGTAAATGGTCACTTATCTACTAAATGTCAGATTTTTTTTCCCCGATGTTACGGTTAACTTGGGATGACCTTCTATTATATAACTGCAGGTAAACCTGTTCACGCAGATCTGGTTTAATTTGTAAAACATGCTAGTTAATTGTAATTTGAATTCAAAGTCAAAGAATGTCATTGAAAAAAACCCACAACCTCAGTATGGACTGTGCTGTAGCTGTTCCTTTACATATGAATTTATAGAGGAAGGTAATGAGTTGCAGGACATGCTCTTGCAAGAATATATATATAGTTTAATCACTAATAGTCTTTTATGCTGGCTTTGGTCTGGTTGACACTAACTGTAAAACTGAGGTAAAATGTCCTGCTGAAGGTTTTGCTCACAGAAACATGTGTTGTAGTGTAGGGATGGTCCAAACTCCCATGTCCAGAGGAGAATTAAATGTCTAAAATAAAATATCCACTAACAAGTATATTATTATCAATGCTTTCAAAGAAATGCTAGATGTTATATTTAAAAGCAGATCATAATGATATCATAATTGAGGGCATATTTATAGAAAATGTTATCATACCAGATGTCCAAATGTTCCTATTGCACATTAGCCAGGTTTGGAAACATTTATTTTACCTCTGCAATCTGAAACAATAGAATGATTTATAGTATATTGGATAAATTACGTCAGATGGTGTGTAATGGCATGTAGAATCATATTTGGCATTTGAGACTGAATCTGTAAAATTAATTAAATACAATATGGTGAATGGTGTGAAATGGTATATGGAATGCATGATGCATTAGGGACTAATATTTGGCAAAAGGGTCAAATATTTATTTATAAAATATTATATCAGGAAGAATACATTGGGATTTCTCTTGTTTTCAAGTATGTTCAGTATGGCATAAGGTGTCAAATGGGGTAAAATGTTGACGATCGGATTCAGTTACATATGAAATAAAATCACGCATGTGGACTATTTCAGTCTTTCTGTCCCCGTTTGAGACTGCCTGTCTCTGTACGTGAGGGGAGGGGGAGGGGGAGGTGGGGAGAAGAGTGTGTAACAGTGTGTAACTGTTCTTGTTCCTGTCAGTCTGTATTGGGCAGGGTGTCTATTGGGTGGGGTGCCAGTCTGTACTGGGCACTGTGTATTGGGTTGTGTGTGTCTGGCGGTATGTATTGTGCTGTGTGTGTATATGTCGGTGTGCTTGTGTTTGGAATATGTATATTCTATGCACATACATGTGTCTAAGCCCCACATGAAGCCTCCCCATGAATACTACAAATAGCCCACAAACAGAGGCAGTTTTACAGACAGCCCTCCACAAACAATGGATTGTCCACATCCACACACAAACTCATATATTGTTACATCATGCCTTGTTCTGCGGATCAGTCTGGTGATGGCTTCTGATATCCAGTACTCTTTTTACATTTCTTGTTTAGTTTTTCTTGTTTTTTTCTGGTTTTCTATTCTATGTCTGGTTTTCTTTATGCTGGGTTTTTCTGGGTTCATTCCTGTAATCCGTCCCTGGAATTCCCAGTGTCCAGGTTTCCTTTAAATGTTTGTTTTATGTTGCCACACCCGTTTGTTTTCCATCATTCCTTTTGTTTCAGTGTTCCTGCAGGCAGCTGCTCAAGCCTTCTGCCCTTTCTTGCAGGTAAGTGCTATATATGTGTTTCTTATGGTTCTTTTACATTAGGCAGAGTAGGACCAGCCAGATATGGGGTACATTGGCATTGTTGGCAGGCTTATGCAATGTATGATCATATAATGTAACTAAATCCGCCATGATTTTCATATATAGTACTTAGTTATTTCTCCTCTTGTTTTGCCATTCATAGTTTGTCTTGTTTTAGTTTGTATTCCCAGTCCATGTACAGTCCTGTCCAGTCCTGCCCATGTTATGTCAATGTTTCCCTTATGTATTGTGGACATGTTCTGGGTTTAGCTTCCTATCCTTCTCTGGTTCTGGGTTCTACTATTTGTCTTGTTTTCGTGTTTGGTGACTAGCCTTGCCTTGTTTCTGTACTGGATACATGTCTGCTGCAGAGCCCCCTCCAGTTCCTGGGAGGTCTGCATATCAAGCTCCTAGTTCCTGGGAGGTCTGCATATCAAGCTCCTAGTTCCTGGGATCCGCTGTAGCTGCATCAGGGTTCTGGTAAGTGGCCACGCAAACGCTGGTGCTCAACGCCAGAAGACGTGTGGTTACCATTCACCAGGCCCTGATAGTCCAACTTCTCATCAGGCACTCAGGGGTCCTGGTTTCCATACCGTCACCCGTGACATATATGCAGCCCTACACTCAACATCACACACAATCCAACATGTACACACAAAAACAACACATACAGCCCACACACAAGCAACGCCTCATAAACAGCCTAAATACATAAAACTCACAATACCACAAACTGCTCATGCACATAAACAATAACACACAGACCACACACACACACACACACACATACATACATACAACTCTTCAAACCAGCCATAGTACCCATACATAATACAGTCAGAATATGGCAACACACGATAATTGCAAAACACATAGGAACGGTAATCTAAGGGATTTCAAAGTCTTGTTTGGGCACAGTGTTGCTAAAGTGTTTGCCTACCCCTATATTATAGCTTCACTGTTTTATATCTGTTGTTTGAGTGTTTTATTATATCTTTTTTGCTATCTATTTATCTATTGGCTGTTACACTACTTTGTTGAACACGAAAAAAGCCAGCATAGCATGAATTTGGCAACTCTTCAGTTTGTATCTTTGACTAACAAGGTTATGTAAATTGGCATCTATATCTGCATCTTTCTGGTGTAGTAATGACTTCTTATATCAGTTTTCCATTATTGGCTTTGAAATATTCTATCTGAAAACATAAATTGGGGAAAGAATGTCACATAAAGATGCATTAACTATTACAAACTGACAAATTGTCGGATAATTTTATCATAAGAATATCTGAATTAATTGGGGACAATGAGTCTCTTTGTGGAGGATTTTGCAACCTATTTTCTGCTTCAGGCGTAGTTTGATACTGTGACTTAATCAAGGTCACAGCGTAAGAAATCTTCAAATTAAAAATAGTTACGGTCACCTCGAAGGCAGTAGCAAGATCCCTGAAATATAACTGCTCTGTATGTGCTGCCTATTCTCGACTAACATTATCCTTCCCTTCTATACATACTACACAGATATATCTAACAAACTCAAATACTAGAAATTGCATAAAACCAATATCAATCATGAGAGGTATCTGGTGGCATTACAATGATAAAATTTAATAACTAAGCTCATGAAATGAAAATGTCTCAATCAGAATAATAATAATAACATATTTTATTGCTGCATCATTTTATTCTCAAGCATATAATCTATAACACCAGTTTGCAAGAAAAGGTTTTGAAAAGAAATTAACTATTGTATACAAACTTTAACTTATTAACATTTCCGTCATATCAATACCAACATGATCAGTAGTAGGACAAAGAGCCAATGTACAGGAGGATAAATTGAACTTAATTTATGGACTATCGCAGGCCTGGGGAAATGTAAGACCTTAACATATTACTAACATATTACTATTCCGTTCTGGGCTGCCATTTTGGGTGGGATCAGTCTGATATGCAAATGGTATAAGTTCTTTTTGTTATGGCACAATCGAGCAAAAAAAGTTTTGAGACCTGGTCGGGGATTTACCAAAGGGCAAGCTTCTTAGTTTCTCTAAGATTTTGCCTGTTCTCAGAGTTCTCATATTCTCTGTTTTTGTAACATATTACCATGTTAATCATGTTAATTTTCCATCCTAAAGTTGCGCAATTTCTATCTAATTTTTAGACGTTCTGCATCTAATACAAAAATCTGTTATGTTTCTGTCTGTACCTAATTAGCATTTACTCCATTTCCCCCCCTTTTGTTAACATTGTTCTGAATGTTTGTGTGCATACATCCGAATGTGAGCATGTGTGTGTACATTAATGTGAGCGTGTATACTATGTAACCTAGATATGTCCTTGGAACCGTCTGGTGTTTTAAAAAAAATAATAGCCCTCACCCTTTGTCCATGGGTGGGCGCAGGGGAAGACACCATGTCCTTCGAATCTTTATTCGTTTAAAGGATAGGCATATTATGAGGGCACAGGGGGTAGACAGACCTACATTCTTTTTTACAACCCCCACCTGAGGCCCACACGTGTGGCCACAGGTGGGGGACTTGTACTAATTCCTCCCTTTACTAGTGACTGGGGAGCAAGTTCTTTTATAACAGCAAACAACCACTATCTTGTCACTGTTTAGCAGACATGCATTTAATGGGGGCATGTGAGAGGTTTTAACCCCCCCCCCCCACCCCCAGTTCTCAGGGACATATTAACCCTTGTGGCTTATTTGCAGCTATTTTGATAATTTGTCAATAGCTTATTGCTGTCACTATTTTCAAGGCCATTTAGTGAGGATTATGTTCTTGATAAGTGGCATTGAATCGTTGAACTAGAACTTTTCAACTCATATCGAGTTATTTGCTAAAGTGAGAATTCAAAGTGAATTTCAAATTTAAGGCCAGAGTAGCCAATTGAACGCACAGACATTTTTCCATGTGAACTATTTTGAACTAAAATTTGAAATTCACTTTGAATTCTCACTTTAGTGCAAGTATATCTTATATATTTTTGAAAATTGATTAGGTTTGGCTCCTTTAATGGCAGAAATTAAACCGATTCAAACTAATAAAAGTATATCCATTAGTTTGTAATTGATAACACTAGTCTACAATTTTTAAAATAAATCTTTACAAACATGTTGTTCTAGGCAATTGTATGAATTTTTACATTTCTCATCTTTGTTTTTCAACCAGTTAATTAACATTTTATTGAATATATTTTCTGTCCGTAAGTTTACTTTTTAGGAATAAATTATGGTTTCTGTTTTCAAGGAAGGGTTGGCATAATTAGAATTCAAATAAATTGGTTTACACATACAGGCTCTAATCCTGGACAGTTAAAGGTATTGTGATGGTGACGTTTCCTGAAGTGAGCTAGGATAACAGGCATCAAATGTCAGCTACATTATGTGAAAATAAGGATTTAGACTGACATAAATGCAGCAGGCAGGTAATGAAATAACAAACGTAGAAAATAATGGTCAACCCGATTGCATTGGACCCAATTAGGAGAAGCAATAAACAGTGTCTGAAGAATTTGGGATTAGGGCTGTTTCAAAAAAGACTATTCAAATTCCCCATATGAAATTCTTATGGGGCCCATATTAATGCATCTAAGGAATTAAAAAAAGTCTAAATTTCAAATGTCAAGGTGTAATGGGCACATTGAGATGTGCCTGCTATACAATTACTATGATACATGATTTGAAATTAATGAAGCTCAGATCAACTTATTAAAATGTTGCTTTATATTCACATTTAATAGTATCAATGTTGTACATAGATCTTCTGTAATTTATTAAGTAGAAAATTAATTAGATCCAGTGAAACATATATGTCATGGTTTATTGGGATACTACACTTTATTCTTGTATGAAATCTACAGCAAAAAATGTATTTATCTCACAGAATTGCTGAGAACCTTGTGGGTTCAAGAGGGGAGATTGATGGACGCACTGTGGTCAGAAAATAGAATTGTTGACGTGGGGCAGTCACCATGGAAACCATTGAAATCAAAGAAAACATTCTGTTGGGAATTCCTTCATTTTTACTACATTGCAATATAATGATAATCTAATGATATAGAGAGAGATTTATCAAGACAAAACAGGTGCTATTTTGGGTGCAAAGAGCTATATGTTGAGAGATATTGTGTAGGTTTCTACAATGGTTGCTCATTATATAGCACATTAATTCAGAATCACACTTGTTTTGCCTTGAAATATCTCCCCTAAGATTTCTTAAATTTCCCTATGTAAGTTAGAGGATTTCATTATTATTTAGTCACAACCATATGCCACTCATGTTTGTACATTTGCATCATGTATTGGCATTGTGTGTGTGAATACTCTATAGTTGCCAAAACGAATTGGCAACCATATACAGGAACTGCTTGCTGTCTCAAACCACAACACATCGAGTTATTAGTATTTTGTAAATTAAAGTCAATCGAAAACATATAATTTTTACATAAATCAAAAGTCACGGTTGTGTAACAGAACATGCATTATCAACCTAAATGATATATCTCTGCATTGAGCTACCATGTCACTTAGATTTCATTAAATATCGTCAACTAACCTCCACCAGGTATGCAGCTAAGCATGAAATCGGTTAAAGCACCAAAACATTTTAAAAATAACTTTTTACATTTTTGTTGAAACAAACATTACAGCTCACTTTAAATTGTGGAAAAAGCGGCATACAATCCATGTGTCTACTGCCTGCTTACAGGTCAACTAGAGGCGAGTGATGAAAGGAAAAACATACAAACTGTGTGTGTGATTTTTTTTTTGTTTTTGTAATATTTATTTTTTATTCACATTCCAATTATAATACCCACATAGTATATGGATATCAGTGAAATGCAAAGGATACAGAATGCATAAGTACCATTTTTCCAGTCAACACATACCAGAATGTGGAATTCTATATTTTATATAGGTGGAAGATACACAGAGCTGATATGCTTAAAGTAGCACTGTCATTCCGAACTTACCTTTCCCCAATCGCTTTCGCTTCTCTTCCTCTCTCAGAATCTGTTCTTCATTTCTTCCTTTCTGATGTAGTTTTCATTAAAACATAAGACAAAGTAGGTACTACTTTGTCTTGTGTATTCTTCCTAAGCCTGACATTCTCTGACATAGGAGGAGCTTAAATCAGCTCCATTTCTGCATCAGAGAACATTTTGCCTCAATACTCATCCTCCTGCTTGAACTTGTGTTGCTTCATTCTCCATTCTCAAACGTTCTGTCATTTAGACCAGGGCGCTGGTGAATTTACCAAATTTCAGCCTAACACAATGTCAAAAGTTTGTCCTTTCAGTTTAGGATGAAATTCAGGAATAATTTTCCGTTAGGAGGTGTGGTTTCGGCTAAAAGTCCATTTTTTTAACTTGTTAGTCTCTACTCGCTGCATGGCAAGTAGGGGCAGGAGGAACTTTTTACGCCTTCTTATACTAATACTGAGGTCCCTTTGGTGCCCATAGAGTAAGGGGAGTAATGGAGAGTAAAGGAAGCTCCCCACCACATCTATTTTTACATATTACAAGGATGGAACTGTGAGCCAGTAACTCTCGCCTTGTAATAAGATAACAAAAGAACAATAGTGAATTCCCAAGTGCTGAAATGTCACAGTGCTAGCTAGTGTAGGCAGATGACGTGTTGCACAGGGCCGTCATCTGCCCACACTAATATGGCAGTGCCTAGGATCTAGATCTGGGCAGGAAATATAAAGGTAAAAAAGGTGAAATGGGGGATCTAGAGGCATTTGGTGGTAACTAGTGAGACTATAAAATGTAGTGGAGTCAGGGGGGGGGTTAAAGACCCCAGATGCAGCCATGACAGTGCCGCTTTAAACAAATGCATGCTTTTAAATAGAAATACTATCACTAGAATAGACTGAATGAGCAAAAAAATGGTTTGTCTGAATTTCAAACCAAAATTTGTCCATTGAGCGGTTTTTGGTTTGTCAAAATATTATCCAATAATTTAGTTTTTGTTTTGTTTTTTGTTTGGACAAATCAAATTGTACATTCTCAAACGTTCTTAATGTTTTATCTTCAGCTTTATATTCAGCTTTTTGCTAGATAACTCCTAAGTTGCTACCTTGTGGGGTTGCCACATTTAAAGGTACACTATAGTATTAGGAATCCAAACACATATTCCTAACACAATATAACTGTACTACCTATTTAGATATATGACCCACCTCAGAATGGACTTAAAAGGTATTTTACTTACCTTTTCTCCTTCACAGTGTTGGTCTTGCCACGGTTCCATGGCTGAGATAATCAACCTTATTGTGTTGCTCCAATCAGAATCTCTTTAAAGAGGTGCATTGAATTGGTACCCTTATGTTGGATTGTCATAATTAGAGGTGCCATTTTAGAGAGTTGTTTAGTATGACATTTAACTAACCAGGCATATTCAGGAACAAATGACGTTAAAATGGTCACAAATGAAATTAAAGTAATTCACTTTCACTATCATATATCGTCCATTCAGAATCAATGAATGACTGAAACACATGAAAGAATTGCATCCATCTTGCGATTTTGTACTTGTTTGATTTAATCATTTGAGCAGTTGTTTGTTGTTCAGACATGCTGCCAAACTGGCCAAATTTCTTCTGAAAGACGGGTTGGTAGAATATGAATGTACAAGTCCAAAAATCCCCTTTTACCTTCCATGCCATACTACGTACTATATGAACAAATAAATCTGTCATTTAATAATTTGCTTTGAAAGTGAAATTTTACATTGATAATTGTGTTGCGGGATCCAAAACCTACTTAAAGGGAGGGAGAGTGGGACAAAACAGGTAAGTGAGGATTAATTAAGATGGCCCTTGATTTAAAATGGCTGCTATATGTAATCATAATCTAAATCCCCACACCCACTTTCTATAGCCAAACCCCCCATATCAACACCTCCTAGCCCTGTCAAGGCCCATTCCACCTAGCTGCGCTGCTCCATGGGCTACATTCTACTTTGCATAAATGTCTCCAGCAGGCTAATCCTTAGATATAGCGTAAAAATACTTAACAAGGTGCCATAAAACCAGAAAGAGTTGCCTTAAATATTATCAATTAAAGGGACATTCCAGGCCCCAATATACCTTCAATATGTTTGCTAGTTTTTTTAGGTTTTTGCCTCATTAATATGCTGTATTTTTTTTTTGCAGGCTCAAATCTTTATTGTTCTAGAACACAAAAAAGTGCTTCATCAAGAGCCTGCCTCTTTAGCCACTTTTTTCTCACTCCAGAATAAGACTTCCTTGTCAAATGTATGCACACAGCTTAGCCACTGACCGTACTGAATGATCTGAATTACAAAGCATTCTAGGAGAAGACACCAAGGGAGATATATAATAAAGAAATCACAACATGGTTATAGTTTCTTTGACTGCCTGCAGCCAGGTTGTGAATTAAATGCAGTTCACTCAGTACTGCTGGAGCTGAGACAGTGTGCATACATTTGAAAAGGAAGTATTTCTGTCATGACGAGGCGTGGGTAGGGAGGCAGGCTGGCTTGTGGTGCAACATTCTGCAAAACATTTTTTTTTTGTGTGCAACAACTATAAAGATTTAAGCATATTAATGAGGCCAAAATCAATCAAATGCATTAAAGTTGTATGGGCCCCCAAGGTGTCCCTTTAATAGCAAAGTTGTGATTAAGCAACCACATATAAATACATTGTACATTGTACACAGAATTCATGCATTCTTTTTTTATGTTTGTCTGAAGACTAAAGGGCCACTAAAGGCAATGAAAAGGTCTGTGAGAAATGGTCCTGTTATAACTCTACAACGTTTCCATTACACATCTTTAGTGGCCGTTTTCCTGATAGCCACTAGAGGCGCTTCCCCTGTGAGAACCCAGTCAGACTGGGCTCTCATTCAAATGCTGCTTCTAGAGAGCATTTTATTGGAGCAGCACTGCGCTTTGTCAAGCATGCACAGTATCCTGCCACTGCATCCCATAAGTAAACAAAACTAATATTCTAGACCCTTACGGTGGGGGGAGAGGGAGGCAGGCACTAAAATAGAAACTATAGCGTTAGAAATATATGATTGTAGTTCACAACGCTATAGTCTTCTTTTAAGGTTACTCTGTAGACAGCAGGGCTCGAGTCCTGCAGGAACGCATGGGAACAGCGTTCCTGCACTTTTTCCACAGCAGGTACACCATTCCCATTAGTAGTACTGCAGGACCTGCCCTTTGGGACTCTCCTACCCTGGTGGCAGGTGGCTACAGAATGCCAGGGGGTTCTTTAATAATAATCCCCAGGGTTCCTCCCCCGTTGCCAGCAGTGGACTATTCAGCAAGGTGTGCGCGCATTGGCGTGGAAATGGACTCCAGGTGAAACCTAGTTTGGAGGGTCCTGCGACCTTCGGCTGCTGATTGGCTGCCACTGGGATCTTAGCGCACTAATTGGTCAGTTCCGGCCACTGGTTGGAGCTGGTCCCAGAGCAAGCTTGATAGAGCCACAGCGGTGATGCTCTGATAGAGGAGATAGCAAGAGACAGCCGGGGAGCACAAGAAGAGCTGTGCGGCTGCCAGGGCCGGCCTTTGGGGAGTGCGAGCTGTGCAGCGAGGGCGCCATGGCAACAGCTCGCAGACCGGCCCGAGTTAAGTGTCTGAAGTGCAGAACAAATCAAGTGCTTAGTGCGGCTGTGCACTTGACTTGTGAATGGATAGGGGCGCGGGGACGCAACGTCGACATGCTTCGCCTTTTCAGGGAGCCGTGGAAGGATCCACTCAGTGTGTGAGGACGACGGCCGGTGCTCTTCAGTCTGCGACTCGGTGGCTTGGGAAACTAACAGCTGGATCCAGGGAGAAGCAGCCTTTAATGTGAGTGCTTGTTCTTTTTACTTTTTTTTAACTAAATAGATTGTGTTTTATTGAAGAGGGGCAGGGAACTGGTTAAGGGGGGGCTGAGGACTGGTGAATGGAGGCTGGGGCTTTGATGAAGCGGGGCAGGGGACTGGTGAAGGGGGCAAGGGGACTGGTGAAGGGGTCGAGGACTGTGAGTGCTTGTTCTTTTTGCTTTTCTTTCTTTTTTTTATTTTACTAAATAGATTGTGTTTTATTGAAAAGAAGCAGGGGACTGGTGAAGGAGATTGGCGAGGGGGACAGGGGACTGGTGAAGGGGGGCTGGGCACTGGTGAAGGGGGCAGGGGATTGGTCAAGGTGGCAGGGGACTGCTAAAGGATACAGGGGACTGGTGAAGGGGGCAGGGGATTGGTAAAGGGGGTTGTGAATTTGATGAAGGGGATTGGTAAAGGGGACAGGTGAAGGGGGGCTGGGAACAGGTGAACGGGGGCTGGGGACTCGTGAAGGGGGGCAAGAGATTTTGTTTTTACAACTGTCCTATATTTATTCTTTTATTGCATAGTTAAAGGGACACTGTAGTCACCTGAACAACTTTAGCTTAATAAAGCAGTTTTGGTGTATAGAACATGCCCCTGCAGCCTCACTGCTCAATCCTCTGCCATTTATGAGTTAAATCCCTTTGTTTATAAACCCTAGTCACACCTCCCCTGCATGTGACTTGCACGGCCTTCCATAAACACTTCCTGTAAAGAGAGCCCTATTTAGGCTTTCTTTATTGCAAGTTCTGTTTAATTAAAGGACCACTCTAGGCACCCAGACCACTTCAGCTTAATGAAGTGGTCTGGGTGC
>OW240914.1:283898068-284076235 GCA_933207985.1 Pelobates cultripes
GGTGATGCTGAGGGTGTGGGGGGTAGTGAGGCTGAGGGTGTGGGGGGTAGTGAGGCTGAGGGTGGTGTGGGGGTGGTGATGCTGAGGGTGGTGTGGGGGGTAGTGAGGCTGGGGGTGGTGAGGCTGGGGTGGTGTGGGGGTAGTGAGGCTGGGGGTGGTGAGGCTGGGGGAGGTGTGGAGGGTAGTGAGGCTGAGGGTGGTGATGCTGAGGGTGGTGTGGGGGGTAGTGAGGCTGAGGGTGTGTGGGCTAGTGAGGCTGAGGGTGAGGCTGAGGGTGGTGTGGGGGGTAGTGAGGCTGGTGGTGGTGAGGGTGGTGTGGGGGTAGTGAGGCTGAGGGTGTGGGGGGTAGTGAGGTCAGAGAGATCAGATGAGTCCTTCAGGACTCTAGTGGACACTGAATACACTAGCCTAGCTATCAATTTCCCTATCAAATCAGCAGCAGCTACACTGTCCCTCCTCTCACTAAGAATGCAGCTTCACAATGAATGTAAAATGGATGCTGTCCAGGAGGTGGGAGGGTCTGGGAGGGAATGTCTGCTGCTGATTGGCTGGAATGTGTCTGCTGACTGTGAGGTACAGGGTCAAAGTTTACTCAATGATGACAAATAGGGGGCGGACCGAACAGCGCATATGTTCGCCATCCGTGGCGAACGCAAACAAGCGATGTTTGCCGGGAACTATTCGCCAGCGAACCGTTTGGGACATCACTAGTCATTGCTATCTAAGTACGTTGTTCATTAACCACTTTTGATAGGTGATGGACCCTATATTATATATGTATTGTACTACACAAGCACCAAACAAGCACAGACACAAATATTTATCCTATATTAAAAACACACCTTAGGCATAACGTTTTGTGTTAGACCGAAGTCAGCTATTATGGATCATCAATCCATTGGTGGTTTAGAGAACATCACATATGAATATAAAGTAACAAAAAAACAAATAAAAGAATAATATTTAGCATTAAAACTCAAAGTCATGTTTTAAAACATTGAGGTTGATGATTTTTGAAATGTTAACTACATTAACTAAATTAAAGATGCACACTAAGCATTATAACCACTGCAGCCTATTATGCATTAGGACTTATAAATAGGACTGTCATTGACCCATTTTCAGTGTGTTTGAATCTTTTGTAGCAGAATGTGCACACTAATATATATGAAATTTCTGCTTTTTTTTTTTTTTTTTTAAAGAAGGTCTTTATTAATAGAACATATTGGTACAAGAAAGCAAATGAAAAACAATGAAAGGCTATACCAAGACAATAAACTATAAAGGAAACATATTAGAACACTGTGACGAGAGCAATCTTGCCACATTGCATTGGAGAAGCCTGGTTGCTCGCCTGTTGCCTTTGGATTATGGCCCCATGTTAAAAGGCTTGATTTTCCCCTGCAAAGACAAGAAAGCCGGGTCATTTGGTGCTTGCCCTGTTTGAGCAGTGATACCCCAGATAGCTATGCCATGGAGCCCATTTGTATAATGAAAGACTATGGGAAAGACTTTGGCTCCATGGCAATTGAACTGTATGTGTGTGCTCTGAGCGCCATTCAGTAATAATGTGCGCTCAGACCTAAGCTATCTGGGCATATGTTGCATGTCTGTATTTTATGTCATAAATGTAACCTTTTATTGTATTTTACTGTCTTTTTGCTGCCATGTGTTCAATGGAGTTTTGCCTCTGTCTTTGGAGATAATTGGATTACTTCTAATTATCTCCAGGATAGAAGACTCTGTGGAACTGGTTTTGGGCAGAAAAGCCATGCTTCCTGTGGTCACAAAGGACTACGATCCATCTTTTGAACCATTGGACCAATTTGTATGATTTTGATGTATGTTTGTATTTGGAGTATGCTGATTCTGAAAATGTAAGTTATGTGATGCATACTTTTCAAGTTATGAATAATGTCAAAAAATTGTATTTCTCTGCTTGTGCTAAATTACATTACCCATTGTGTAAGGTAATTGAATCACATGCAGAGGGGAGGAATTTGTGTGGGAGTGTCTGAGTGTATTGTATGTGTTTATTGGTTGTGTTCCAAAACCCTGTGGGTGGTACTAATGTGTAAGAATGTGTACATAAGCACAATAAACCCACAGCTCTGTCTGTTCACTGCTTGACCCTCAACACGGAGCTTTGTCTCATTCTTGGGGGGATTTATTGTATGCTGTTCCAGTTCGACTGCTAGGAGTGTAAACCTATTTGTATGGTTTTTCCTATTCGGCTGTTTACAGCATTTGTGTGGTTTCCTGTTCGGCGGATTAGTGTTCTGCAGTAGCTGTGCCTGCATCTCTGGAAGGGGACGATCGCCTAAATGGTTTTAACCCCTTGTGTGCTGAAATGGTCCGTTACAAACACTTAGTAAATATGAGTGTAAAACACACAGTTTTAGCAATTAGCTAAGAGATTTATAAGATCAAAGTAGCCAGGGTCATCATGATTAACACATTAATAAGCTCACAGTAGCCATGAGCATACAGTCAGGACATTATGCAAAAAGATGTTTACTCAATACATGTGAGTTTAATGGTAAGGCCGTTATAAACCCAAGCTGTGTTGAAGTGAGTGTCTTTTTAAAATTATATTATACTTTAAGAGAACACGCTGCATCTCATGGCCACTAGAGCTTATTGTGGGATTATGGTTCTTGGAGTCTTCAGATACAGTCTCTCCATTTTTTTTCAAACCATCTTCCTATGATTGCAGAAAAGATGGGGATTTCCTGGTCCTCAAGATTCAGACCACCAGCGGTCAAAATGTAACTTCTGCATTATCCATAAAAAATCTGTACAATAATTATATGCTGCAGTGGTTATGGTGCTTAGTGTGCAACTTTACTTTAATGTAGTTAGCATTTCAAAAGCATCAACTTCAATGTTTTACAATAAAATAAAATCAATGTTTACTTGACATCCCAAATTAAACATTCATGCATTTTACTATGCATTTTATTTTTTTATTTGGAATGTATCTAACAGCTTGCAAAATCATCAGATCTCTAGTCTTCTGCCTTGGCAAGCCCTTCCCTTTCTAACCCTGCAGAGACTTTCCGTGGCTGTCCAATCACAGACTTCCAAATGCAGCTTCATGAGAAGTCTTTTCAAGGCAGTTGCTCTGAGCAATTACCTACTTATTGAGTTTGGCTCCACTGAGCTAAACAAACCAGGAAGTAACGAACCTGTTTTAGGTTTAAAAATGCAGGGGGTGAAACATGGTTAATGGCTCTAAGTGTCAGTTCTATTGAAACCTGCACTTTTTGTAAAATAAAAAAAATAGGACATATTTTTCTCACATAAAGTATTTCAGCAAGGTAAAGTGCTTTAGGGGTCCAGGTTTCCCTTTAATGTAAATTTACCTTAAGTAACAACATCTCTATGAATGTATTTAAAAAAAAAAAATGTATGAAACAAAAGACATGAACAAAATCAGTCTATATCACTACAGCAAAGTTCATGCAATTCCATTCACTTATAAACATATATCAGTAATAGTGATGTCCCGAACGATTCGCCGAACGGTTCGCGAATGGTTCGCCACGGTTCGCTACGAACGGTTCACCGTGGACTCCAGTCAGCAGACACATTCCAGCCAATCAGCAGCAGACCCTCCCTCCCAGACCCTCCCACCTCCTGGACAGCACCCATTTTGAAGCTGCATTCTTAGTGAGCTGTCCAGGAGGTGGGAAGGTCTGGGAGGGAGGGTCTGCTGCTGATTGGCTGGAATGTGTCTGCTGACTGGAGTCCGTGGCGAACCGTTCGCGGCGAACCGTTCAGGACATCACTAATCAGTAATAATTCCCTTTTGTTTAAACAAATAATATTAAAAGCAATGTATCTATTGTTGACACAGACAGGTTGCTTTTTACATAACCCTTCCATTGCAAAATAACCTTATGCACATTTAACCAACCTCTAAAAGTAATTAAAACAGCACCTTCCAAAAATAGCTGTTGACACAAAGAATTGACTGTTAAAGCAATCACAGAGGAAGTTTTCGTGATTTCTCCTGAGTGTGCACAAGTAACAATGGTGGGATAAAAAGTCAACGTTTAGCCAAATGAGCATTTCATATTCGAGTTAGCAACATTCATATGAAAAGTGCTGAATTTTATTTAGTCATTTTTTGGGATATTGGCTAGGAAATACTTGCAACCCATTATATTTTTATATCACAATAAAACTCATGGAATCTAGTAACACAGTCATGCAAGGACTCTGGACACATGTCATTATTAAAATATAATATATATTTATATATAAAGTTTTAGGACACACTTAATTTTTTTTTCTTATTTAATTTTTTTAAATTTAATATATATTTTTTTTTATATAACAATTACTGAGTGCCTCGACCCCTCGAGGCACTCAGTAAAGGTAAGAGCATCTGAAGCCTGCAGATGGCTTCAGATGCTCTTCCCTACACTGCCGGGCGCCACATGCAGCAACCCGGAAGTGAACGCTCCGGGAGAGGGGGAGCCATCACTCAGGTCCCCGGCAGTGTAGGAGGGTATTACACGATGCCTTGATATCGAGGCATTGTGTAATACCATAAGAGCGCCTGGAAGCGATCACAATTGCTTCCAGCACTCAAATTTACAGTGGACGTATTAGGTATGTCCGGGGCCCTGCCTACACAACCAATCACAGGAATAAAAATTTAAAATATCAATAAAATTAAGCTTATACTTATTGGTAACTCCAACAAATGCAATACATACATACAATACATATACACAGACTGCTGAATACACACACACATACACATATACACACAAACAGACAGACTGCTGAATACACACAGACAGAATGCTGAATACATACACATAGACTGCTAATTACAAGCAGACATGCTTGTGAATACACACACACTACTAAATACATGCACACACAGACTGCTGAATACACACAGACACACTGCTGAATACACACAGACACACTGCTGAATACACACTGAATAGATACACACAGAGACTGCTGAACACACACAGACTGCTAAATACATACACAACATTCTGAATGCATACACATAGAGTGCAGAATACACACATAGACTGCGTGTGTGTAGGGGTGCAGTGTGTGAGTGGTGCATAGTGTCTATATTGTTGGAGGTAAGATGTGAGCCAATCTGTATGTATTTTAACTTAAAACATTTTTTTTTATGTCCCACCACCCTTAATACTTTTGGTCAGGGAGGGGGGACACTACAATCATATGTGGTCTGGTGGTGGTGGTGAACATAAGCATGCAGCTCCTCTGGCTGCAAGCTGACTTTACTTCTTGTACAAGGTGAGCACTGTGTTGGAATGTCGCCATGGTAAAGCTTAGTAACGCTCCAAACTACCTGCTAGTGGGTGTAACACACAATTTCCTGGGACCTCCCTTCCTCCCTCTGCTGCAGCAAAGTGCCCGGAGGCTGGTGACGGATATCTTTGATCTCCAATAAAAAATTTAATAACAGTAATAATCTCCCCACTAGCCCGAAAAGGCAGATAACAAGGCTGGCTTTGCATGGGCCAACAGAAGAGATGAAAGGATCTGCCCTGTTGGCCTCAGCCCCTATGCTCGTGGGTCCCCCGGGCAACTGCCCAGGATGTGCAGGTGTAAAGATGGCTGTGAAGTACAACCTGAGATGATTATGAAAGTGCTGCATTGATCTGTCCACAACACTGCTATGCTTTTACTGCTGTCCAAGCATAGATGTGTCAATTACGAGACAGAATAAGAGAACAGACTGAAATTATCAAACAATTCTATAACCTGCATACAAAGTGCTCAGTCTGTTATTGATTGAAGGATATCTTTTTAAATATCCTTTTTAGATGACAAAAAGTGAACAGAATCCGTTAAGACATGACCTAAATCAGTCCCAAACACTGTTGAAAGTCTCAACATTATTTATAAAAAGTAATAATTCTATAAAGTTCAACGGGCCGATTAGAAAACAGACAAGTAGCAGGGACTAAAAAACAAAACCCAGAATTTCTAGGTCAAATAATGATTCAGATATCAAGCGTCAGGTCTATTTATAGCAGGAAATAGTGCCGGTAACAAAAGCCCATGTTTTGCAAACACTTCTACGGCCAGTGCACTCAGAGATCAATAGATATATTTAATTGTTCAGAGATAAATAGATATATTTCATTGCACTAGAGAACCAGAGTTTATACTTGGCTGAAAGATAGTCGGGCCAGATATGTATTTCAACTAGTTCCACAACTACGTACATAAGTCCCTTATCTTCATAACATGTATTTTCTGAGACAGCCACTACCTTTCGAGTAGAACTGTGCTAATAAGCATAATCATGTCAAGAAGACTTTCTGTATCAACTCCTTGTAGACTACAACACATCAATAACTTGAATATACAAGTAGTTGGTTTTGTATTATAAGGCAAAATAAAAGTAAAATAATCATCTGTTCTATATATTTCACTGAGCTGCTGAATAGAATATTGCTTCAGTCAGCCTATTTCTGCTTCGTACACGCAAGGGACTGCACAGTTTACTGTTAAAGGCTTTAGGGAACACATCAAGATATCTTAATTCTGGGTATTTAATTTGAGCTGAAAGATTACTTACAAATATCTGCGTGCAACATATCTGAGAATGAATGCGGGTTTACTACGTCATGTATATCTTATATACCATATGTAAACTTGTTTATAAAGAATTGCAGAACACTGTATAACTTCTTCATATTCTCCCAACATTTCAACAACAGATAAATAATTAAAAAAAAACAATTTTTGTATTTTTATTCCTGCTGCAGCTTGGCAGTTGACATAACTATGTATCCTATGTTCACAGTAAATAGATTATACGCATTGCTTCTCATACCATTATGATACCTTTGTTTTTTTTGTTGGCAGTGCCCAGCACAGCGGTGGTTATTCAGGCAGTCTTATTACATCTCTAAGAGCTTTTTTCTTCTGCAGTTCCTGAATGGTGCAGCTGCCAATTGGAATGCATGGAAATATGCATTTGTCCTATTGACACAATTGCTTACAGCAAGAATACACCTGATGGAAATATTTAAATCAATTTCATATCAATTGCAATTTGCTCATCTTATAATTAAACGTTTTTTTGTTTTTTTTTACCAGCCCTGTTATGTAATCCAATGTCCCATTTAAAGTGACACTCTAGTCACCAGAACAACTACAGCTTATTGTATTTGTTCTGGTGAGTTTAATCATTTTTTTCAGGCTTTTTGCAGTAAACACAAAATGCAGTGTTTAAATTACAGCCTAGGGATACCTCCACAGGCCACTCATCAGATGGCTGCTAGAGGTGCTTCCTGGGGCAGTGCTGCACAGTGTCCTCTGCATGGAGACACTGAACTTTCCTTTAATATTATTATGATATTATTATGATATAGATGGATTGCTTAAATTGCATTGTGCTGGCTCTGCCCCTGATCTTCCCCCTTGACAGTTTCAGCCAATCCAATGCTTTCCTACGTGAAAGCATTGTGATTGGCTTTGATCAACACTTCTGATTATGTCAGCCAAGCAGGCAGATCAGGAGCAGAGCCAGCAGCAGCAGACTGGAATAAAGGTAATATTTTACTATATTTATGGTGGAAATGAGGGGTGGTGCAGGTTGGGCTAGAAAGTGTTTTTAACACTATAGGGCCAGGAATACATGTTTGTGTTCCTCCCCCTATAGTGTTTCTTAAAGTTTAGGGAATTATTGTGTATAATATTTGTAGTGACCCCTAGGGTCAAACCCAAAGGGATAAGTATACACCATTGAACAAGAATCGTGCTCCATTACCCTGGCTGTCCCATTCAATATAAATATAATAGACAGACATCTCTTGTTTTATTAGAGGGAAAGAAACGTCAGGATTTGCAGTGATCACTGCAGCTTCCCATCCACTAATTTCTTTACCCCTGTGCCGTGTCGATGGGGGATTACTGATAATTAAATAGGGAGATCTAAAGGGCCCCCTGTGTCCAATGAGAGGGCTTGCTCAATGTCCTCCCCTTCATCTCTACCATGAACACTGAATAAAAATTCCAAGTTATTATTATCCAATCACCTACTTATCCATGAGAAGGGTGCATTAGGAACCCTACAACACCATGTGGGGGTGCATGTGTCCTTGTCGTAGTGATTGCCTAATTTAAGTTAATACTTCATGGTAATACGGACATGAAAATAAGATGAATGTTGTGACAGCTGCAACAACTAAAGATGAAATAAATTGCAATATAATGATAACCAACATACAAAATACCAGACCAACATACACAAAGAGCACAATGAAAAAATGCAGGTTTTATGTGTTTTATACACTCACTATGTTTTAATCATTATCTTGTGACCTTGGTATTGTTTTCATATTTAACTGCAACATTTATATCTATACCATTTCTACATATTCATATTGCATTTATACAGATTCCATTTAATAGCTATCTGTATTTCTTTCAATATGTCAGAACATAAAATTCAAATTGGAGCAAATCTGGATTCTTTCATATACAGTATGACCGATCGTGTTCCCAGTTCATGGTTCGCCAAGTGCTCACTACACTCCGGTTTGATGCATTACATCCTTTTGTTTGTAGCACTGCACACATGTGGTTTGCAGTATTTGTAGTATTCTGAACAAGTTTCACCTATGTTACACACTCCCTATTTACACTTTCTCTTCTTTAATATTATCTACATGAAAGATCAATGTACGTAAAAGAAGATTTCAGACCACAATACAAGACATTTTTACAATGTTCTTAGCATGTGTAGTCCAACTGGCTGAAATAAAAAATAAATAAAAAAAATATATATTCCACCAATTGAAATGCCTCCATTGATCCAGTGTTATGGAGTCTGAGATACAATAGCTGTAACTGACTGGATGTTGGTGTAAACTAGGCAGAGCTACGTGAGCTACGTTATTTGATATACTACCTGCAGAGGTAGTTTTCTGGTACAGACTCTTTTCTTGTCCGTGTTAAGAAAACTTACTGAAAATGCCAATTTCTCTTGTAAGCCAAGCGTTGTTCACAGTAATAAATTGCTTTGTATAGTGATTACAGATTAACATTCAGAAACGTCAAAGCCTCAGTCACTATTCAGTCAGCTGTAATCTTTATTGATGGGCACAGGTCCTTCCATTATCCAGTCTAGACTCTGTCCTAGGATGTGGAACAAGCTTTTCACAGGCCAGGATGAGTTTAATTCATTCCTTTTTTTTCTCTGTTCTGATTGGAAGGCATTACAGGTGTGACCCCTATCCTGTTTTCTGAGAGTGATCTACTCCGGGGATTCACCACTAGTGAGTGACTGTAACATAAACATCTTTGTTGAAGATGTGCTTCTCAAATCCATTAAACCTCTTTGACAAATTTAGTTTGTCTTATGAACCATATTTAATCAATATCTGGATATAAAGAATGTGAGGATTTGGGTATTTATCTTCCACAGGTTTAATTAGAATCAGTGAGATCTACTTACTCTTTCACCGGTAATAAGACTTAAATATTTATAATCGTATATCATTTTATAGCATAATTTATGTTATCACATGTTGCCTCCTAACCTTTCAACACTTTCCTTTCCTTACCTTTCTCCCTATCCCTCATCTCCTCTGTTATTTTCCCTTTTGCAGTTCATTTTACAGTTTTATGAAAAATGCTGTTAGAAATGTATGCTCTAGCCAACCTCTGTACTTCACTGCTTAAAGAAAGAGCACAATTATTTTAAAGGGACTCTATAGGCACTGTAAATTATGTATCTTATTCAGGCGGTTATAGTGTATGGAATCCCCTGGTGATGTCCTTTAGGTCAACATTAAATTAAATTGTTTGTAATGTTTTAATGTTAAACAAGAGCACCCAATATCCCATCCTCTCAAAGCAGCAATTCACAGTTGTGATTGGCTGAGAGTGACAGCTCACCGCTTTCAACCTAACACAGTGCCCACTGATTGTTTAAATGTGTATGGAAAAAAGACAGTGTGCAATCGCAGCCTTAGCCATATTTCCAGTAAGGGGCAAAGCTAGGAGTGGCTAGGAAACCATATTTAGAATTAAACTGCTCACAAATGGTTTCAAACTGAATGGAGGGACAGTACCAGGGAACTCCAGGCACTATAACCAATTCAATGAAATAAGATGGTTATAGTGTCTACATTGTCCTTTTAAGAATAGCATCACCAATTGTCTGAGATTAACCATTGCAGCCTATAGATAGGTTTAACAATTGCACAGAGAAAGCTGTAAAATATATTCTGCAACATTAATTAGAGTGGTAGATGTTAGGACACAGTATCAGTTTTACTCTTTATACTTGGCCTGACTTGTACACTGTGTGACCATCGTCCAACAGATATTTATCTTCCCTTTTCAGCTGAGCTCTTCATGTAAATGTCCTGATGAACGTATCACCCACTTATCTCATTTATATACTGTAATTAAATCCATTGCTTCATAAAACACTACAAATGTTTATATTCTGAATAATATAAATTAGGTTGTTAAGGGAAAAGTTTTATGACGAATGAAAAATAGTTGAAGAATCAAAACATAAAGGAAAATGTTTAACCTACTAGTTAATGGCTGTTAAAGGACCACTATAGTGCCAGGAAAACATACTAGTTTTCCTGGCACTATAGTGCCCTGAGGGTGCCCCCACCCTCAGGGACCCCCTCCCGCCCAGCTCTGGGAGAGGAAAGGGTTTAAACTTACCTTTTTCCAGTGCCGGGCGGGGAGCTATCCTCCTCCTCGCCGCCTCCGATCCTCCCATTCGGCTGAATGCGCACGCGTGGCAAGAGCTGTGCGTGCATTCAGCCGGTCACATAGGAAAGCATTCATAATGCTTTCCTATGGACGCTGGCGTGCTCTCACTGTGAAAATCACAGTGAGAAGCACGCAAGCGCCTCTAGTGGCTGTCAATGAGATAGCAACTAGAGGATTTGGAGGATGGATTAACCCATTTATAAACATAGCAGTTTCTCTGAAACTGCTATGTTTTAAAAAAATGGGTTAACCCTAGCTGGACCTGGCACCCAGACCACTTCATTATGCTGAAGTGGTCTGGGTGCCTAGAGTGGTCCTTTAAGTAGAACAAAAGAAAAGGGAAGGGCTGCGCCACAGGTAAAAACTAATAGTACAACTTATTTGGCACAAAAACAGAAATAGGTCTGCTTTTATGCCAAGTAAGTTGTACTATTAGTGTTTACCTGTGGCGCAGCCCTTCCCTTTTCTTTTGTTCTTCTTGTTCTCTCTAAAGAGTTTTGAGGGATTCCCTATGCTGGGGCAGCTGCCAACCCAATAATCCTGTGTTAAGTAGCGTTGACCTTCTGTTTTGTATTTTGAATGGCCATTAAGTACTTTATTGATAAATTACATATCCTGTACTTTGGCCATTAACAATTATCCTGATCCATGCGTGTCAAAGACAGGGGCAAGACTTACTAGTAAGGGAGCTTCAGGCACATTTGGGGCTTCTATAACTCCTGGTCAGTGGTGTTTTTTGATTGGTGCTGCCCAACACATTACAGATCTCGGGCACCACAAAAAGTTTAATGTACCGCCGTTTCCTGGCAAGGCCACTACTCTTCCTGTTAACTAACACACATTGTGACTGACAGATACACACTGACATACACACTCACGGACCAGCACACACTCTCAGATACACTGACACACACACACACACTCACTGATTTGACATAATCTGCCAGACACATACAATCATTTAAACACACACTGACAAACGCATACAAGCACTGACAGACACACATAAGCACTGACAGATGTGCATACTCACTGACAGACATGCACAATCACTCAGACACACACATTCACTGGACATACACAATCACAGACATTCACTGACAGACCTACACACACATTCACTGACAGACACTCACCCACAGACACACTGACAGACATACACACACATTCACTGACAGACAGACAAACTCACTCAAAGACAAACACACACTCACACAGTGAGACACATACACATTCACTGACAGACACACGCACATTCACTCACACACATACACTCACTCATATTCACTGACACACACACATTCACTGACAAACACACACACACACTTTCCCCCAACACTCCCAATTATTATTATTTTTTTAAATTTAAACCCAGTCTCCCTACTTTTGGAATAGCTGGTGGGATTTTTACCTGGAGTCTAGTGGGGCTGCTAGGAGGAAGGCGTGTTGATGTGCAGGAAAGCAAGCGGGCAGCTGCGCTAAACTCTCACAGCGAGGGAGCTGTGATCTCCCTGCTCAGCTTGTACGCCACAAAGTGATGCCGGGAGCCGGAGTGAAGTTTATATTCCAGCTAATGGCATTACTGTGGGTCGCGCGAAGGTGCTGAGCAGGAAGAGCTCAGGGGAATGTACTCCCTCGCAGCCCGCCAAACATATGGCTGCCTGCCGCAGCTTTTGGGCCCCCATAAAATGAGGGTAAAAAGGCATTAGTCTGGGCATTTGTTGTTTTTTTTTTCCCCTGGAAAGTGCCCCCCAAGAAAAAATCTACTTGTCCAAAGGATAAAGTGGTAGCCTAATCTACTTGAGAAAAAAAAAAAACGCCTCAAAACTCTGTGATTCAGTGTATAATATGCAGTTAATAATATGAGTCACAGCATTAGCTTACCCTCAGCATTGGCATTAAAGCGGGACACTGGTGGGTGGAGTAAAACGAATAGAAGAAAGGAGGCAGGCTTAAACAAACAATTGGCATGTTAGACTGCCTGCCAATCAAACAGTCCAATCCTCTAAGGGCAGACCATGCAGAGAGCACTGTTTCGGTGCATGGAGCCTTGAGTGTAGCGAGAACACGTCTAATGATGCACTCACACTATACTTTATGGGGACAGAACCTTGATTGAGACTATCCTGCCAAAATCAGTAGGGAGGCCTGCATTAGACTGTGTAGTTTGCACTAGTTTAAGATGCAACAATTGCATCTATAGATATAATAATGTTAATAAAGCAAAAAAATGTAAAACAAATAAATATTGTAAATATTATAAGATTGAACAAACTTAAACAAATATACAGGGTGGGCCAAAATTCATAGTAGTGTTTGAGGGATCAATAACTTGTTAAATTAATTTTAATGATATTACACACAATGAATGCTTAAAGTATGCAGATTTGTTTGACTAGATACGGAAGCTGATATGCTTCAAATGAGCTCCATTTGCAGCAATAGCAGGGCTCTTTCAATTGCATTGTTCATAACATTACTTAATGTTTGAGGCTTTAAAATTTGAATGTCTCCATAGATGTTCTCCTTGAGCTGCTAAAGAGTTTGTTCCCATAATCCACTGCTTCAGATATCCCAACAGGAAGTAATCGAGAGCTGAAAGGTCGGGCAAACGTGGTGGCCAATAATCTGGGAATTTCTTGAAATTATCCACTCACTGAACAGTGAGTCCTTTTGAAAATATAATATCTTTACCTGTTGTTCCTTCATGAAGTTACCCATGACGAATCTCCAAAGACACAGTTATAATGTGTACAGGCAAAAAGAATGTAACTGCTAACAAATAAGTTGTTTACCTTTGAAATACTACTCTGAATTTTGGCCCACCATGTACTTTCTATATGTAGCTCCATTAAAATATGAAAAGGCAAAATGTGAATATCTTAATATAGCATATCAATGACACATATTTTAAGTTTTTTCAAAAACACAGCTGAACTGAAATCAGTGTCAAAGGCAGAGTTAGTAGGAGTTATCTAGAATAAATTAATTCAAGATTTTCTTCAGCTTGTTTTCTTTACCCAAAATTGTATTATTATTTTATCATAGGTCACTTTGCAATAAATGAAACAGTTTTTTTTCTAATTCACAAATTGGTTAAATGAACTCTCCAACCACCATAATCACTACAATGCACTGTAATGTTTATGGTACCAGGAATGCTCTGGCAACCCCCTATTGCAGGCAGTCAACTAATTTTAGAATGATTAGAGTTATTAATTCCACTAGGTAACAGAGAGCTGGATGTCTGCTTAGGAGCTTTAATTTAATCTCCTGAGCTAAAACCAGTAGTGCAGAGCTAGCTCGCTGGTAAGATTAGAGTTGAGTGAACCCGGACTGTAAAGTTCGGGTTCGTACCTAACATTAAGTTTTTTGGACCCCGGACCCAAATACGGACATATCACTGTATGTTCGGGTTGGAGTTCGGTGTTTGGCAGGGCAGCCAATCAACAAGCGTTTGACTAATTTGCCCTTAGAAGCCATCACAGCCATGCCTACTAGTGGCATGGCTGTGATTGGCTTGTGCAGCTTGTGACCTAGCCTCTATATAAGCTGGTTACTTAGTATTATTAAATTTTGCCCCTACTCGCTATACCGCGAGTAGGGGCATGTCTATTAAACAGTGAGCAGCCTTAAAAAAAAAAAAAAAATCCCCCCTCACGTCGCGGGTGGGTTCTTTTAAACTCAAGGGAGGACCTATTGCCCCCTCCAGCCCCCACCCCTGAGCAGCAGGTGGGGGTCCTAATTACCAATAAGGGGGGACCTATTGTCCTCCCCCTGACCCCCACCCCTGCGCGGCGGGTGGGGGCCCTAAATACTAATAAGGGGGAGGAACCTAATGTCCTCCCACCTGGCCCCCACATTTGAGCGGTGGGTGGGGGCCATAAATAAAAAATTTGGGGGGACCTACTGTCCTCCCCCCGGCCCCACCACTGCGCGGTGGGTGGGGGCCCTAAATAAAAATGTAACCCCCCCCAGGTGACTTGGGGGTCCCCAAACCCCTAGTCACCCCTCTCCCCCCCAAAAAATAACCCCTACCTACCCCCCTCATCCTAAAAATAATGAGGGGGGACCCTTATCTAAATACCTGTAGGAAAAAAAAATAGATTTACCATTTGATGTCTTCTTTCTTCTAAACTCTTCTTTTTTCAGCCTCAAAAAAGGCCAAATAAAAATCCATAATAACCGACGCACTTTAAAAAAATAAATAAAAAATGAGCGAAACAAATAAAAATAAAAATTATTTTCACCCATGGAGGGCTCCGCGCAGACTGAGCTCTGCAGGGCTGGTGAAAGCTTATAAAGCCTTGCCCCGTCCTGCAATTAGGCTCAGAGCACTCTGATTGGTGGGTTTAAGTCAACCAATCAGAGTGCTCTGACAGGTAAATGAAGAGACTGACATTTAAGTCTCTACATTTACCTGTCACAGCACTCTGATTGGCTGGCTTGAAATCCACCAACACATGGCACTCTGATTGGATGGATTTCAAGCTAACCAATCAAAGTGCTCTGTGTCATTTTACACAGCGTGGGAAAGTTCTTTGGAATTTTCCCACGCTGTGTAAAATGACACAGAGCACTTTGATTGGTGGATTAAGAGTGTTATGAGTCAAATTACACAGCGTGAGAAAATTCCAAAGAACTTTCCCACGCTGTGTAAAATGACACAGAGTACTCTGATTGGTGGATTTCAAGCCAACCAATCAGAGTGCTGTGACAGGTAAATGTAGAGACTTACATGTCAGTCTCTTCATTTACCTGTCAGAGGTCTCTGATTAGATGGCTTAAACTCACCAATCAGAGTGCTCTGAGACTAATTGCAGGGCGGGGCAAGGCTTATTTAGGGCCCCCACCTGCCGTTTAGGGATGGGGGCCGGTGGGAAGGACAGTAGGTCCCCCCTTATTGTTATTTAGGGCCCCCCCCAATTTTTATCTATGGCCCCCACCCACCGCTCAGGGGTGAGGGCCAGGGGAGGACATTAGGTCTCCCCCATTTTTATTTATGGCCCCCACCCACCGCTCAGGGGTGGAGGTTAGGGGGGAGAACAATAGGCCCCCCCACATTCTTATTTATGGCCCCCACCCACCGCTCAGGGGTGGGGGCCATGGGGAGAGGACAGTAGGTCCCCCCCATATTGTTATTTAGGGCCCCCATCCGCCGCTCAGGGTTTGGGGCCAGGGGGGAGGACAGTAGGTCCCCCTCCACATTCTTATTTATGGCCCCCACCCACCGCTCAGGGGTGGGGGCAATAGGTTTTTTTTTTGTTTTTTTTTACAGTGATCAGCCACTGGCTGCTCACTGTTTACTAGACACGCCCCTACTCGCGGTATAGCGAGTAGGGGCTGAATTTACTAATACTAAGTAATCTTTAGTTAATATTAGTAAATTTAGCTGAAAGACCAATTTAGGTCTTTCAGCCTTTTGGTAGATAGCTCCCTAATACCGTGGGAATTAGGGAGTTATCTACTAAGCAGCTGCTTATTTTATGTATTTTATGTTATTTTAAGTGATTTCCCTATCCACATTTGTTTGCAGGGCACTTGTCCTACTCTTACCCCCATTTTACTTCATTTTGCAGCCCTCTAGCTCTTTCCAGGACTTTTTTAGAGGCATTTTTGAGCTCAAAAGTTCAGGTCCCCATTGACTTCAATGGGGTTCGGGGTCAAATTCGGGGTCAAGTTCGAGCCCGAACCCGGACTTTTTTTCAAAGTTCGGCCGAGCCCCCCGGACCCGAACATCCAGGTGTCCGCTCAACTCTAGCTGAGATCATCTGCTGTATGACCTCAGCCAAAAAGCTAAGCCCTAGTACCATTACTACAACAATGTACGATAGTAGTTATGATGCTTGGAGTATTCCTTTAACACAATTATCTTTTTTATCAGTCATAGCAATTTTAATCTCCAAATCTGACCCTTACATTTAGCGAAGTCCCAATTTGCTATTTGTGGTCACAATTCACGGATTTCTCAATAATTTTGCAACAATCTTTATTGGAACTCTGTGATAAGTGTTTTAATGTGAATACCTCAGCAATAAACACACCCTGAGATTGACAGCACTATTAATATGTGATATTGAAACTTAATACAACAGTTGAATATCTGCTACTAACAAACCCAAAACAGATATAGTTTTAATTTTCATTTCCTGTGGCAAGCAGATCGAGCTGTTAAGTCTGCCATCCACTCCCCAAACTTCTCTATTTTGTATTATGTTTGGGCACGAGCCAGATATAAAGATTATGGAACAAACTTTATAATGCTTCTTTTTAATCCTGTCCCTAAGTTTGTCTCTGATACACAGTAATCAAGCCAAACGATGGATTTTGTTTCCCATAAGACCTTTTAATACAAACACAATTGCTACCAACTAGTGTGGATCAGCAGTGGTTAATATAAATATAGTTTTGTTTCAGTAACAATAAAGTCATAATTAATTAGGATGTGTATCTCAGTTCTTTCCATGCTGCAAGATAAACACATGGTCAAAAGAACCTCCGAAGAAGCAACATCAAAAGAGTTCCATCTACCCCGTTGCCAGCAGGCGGACACATGGACCGGGAAACTCCCGGTGATATACCACGGACGAGACGGGGCTCCCCAATCACACTACACGACCAGCAGCCTCCACAGACTTGACCCCAAATAGGCTCGTATCCACCGCAACACTATACCCTTGTTCTCCCTTTGTCATGAATAAATATTAACCGGCGAGATGCCCTTTAGGCACCTATGTTTCACAAATGATGTCAACACTGTTACCATTATTGTCACATGACTGTTTATATATGTCAAATATTGTTATGCATAACATTGCCTGCCACTCAAGCAAAAATAAAGAATGGAAAAAAAAAAAAGTTCCATCTAAACAAACCAAACCTTAAAGATCCCATCTAAAAATACAATATCCCAATCATATAAAGGTGGAAAGGCTGTATATACCTGCAAATTCTAGTGAATAGGTAGAATATTCCATATTCTAATAGGGTCTGTAATAGCCAGATTATGAGCATAGCATAAAATAACATTGGTGTTTAATGGGTTAATCAATCTTGCAGAAAATTCCACCACATTATTATCTATATCTAGCAGCATCAGGCGTTATATAGAATATAGATAGGGTAATATAAGATATTATATAAGATACGTATATCAAGCTACACAATGTGATCTGAACCCAGGGATGTATCTGCAAAGTAGGAGGGTGACAAATGCTTCTATAGTTTTAAAAATGGGTGTCTATAATTTTTCCCTGGATACCACATATGGACACTAGAAATGTATTTAAAATGCATACCAGACGGGGTTAAAGTAATGAAAGGGATCCTCTGAGCAGCGTTACCAATGCAGCCCGCTATAGCGGTTATGATGTCAGGAGTAACCTGGCACTCTTTCCCAGAAAGGGACAAAGAATTTTGCGATACATTTTCTCCCACCTTGGTCCTGCTAGGAGCAGAGTCTCCTGTAATGGCGGCAAAACCAATCCTCCAGTTCAATCATTGTCTCAGATCGCAAGCTGAGCACTCTCAGCCAATGAATGAGCCTCAAGGACAAATAAATGCTCGGGCTTGTAATTGCGGCTGAAGGTGGAGTTATACCTCAAGCAAGAGCATTAAATGTCATTCTGAAACGGATCCTTGCACCATAACCACTTCAAAACAACAGAAGGTCATGGTACTTGGAATAACTCTTTAAGAATGGTATTAGTTTCGTTTAAACTAATATGACTTTGCAATGTCACATTATCACCCCTATTTTGAAACTTACATCATCGCCTGTTCTAGTGCATCATTGTTCTCTACAAATGAGACAAAAGTTCTGTCCAATGCTGGACATGTATAGAGCAAAGGTTATATTGGTTGGATTGTTTTCTTCTTGTCCTTTTCTTAGGCAACACGATGTCTCTGCAATGCAAAGCTTATTAGTAATGACCTCCCCAACTTTTATACTTTCAAAGCCCTTTTTTGGACCGTGGGTTATTTGTTTTTTTGTTGTACTAAGATTAATATGCAATAGATTTTTCAGAATACCTCCACATATTGTGATAACAAAAATGATCAAAATTGCAGTGACAGAGAGTCAGAGAGAGTGAGATAGAAATAGAGAGAGAGAGAAAGAATGAAGGCAGGTCCCAAGATCTAAAGCATGTATTTTAAAATGAGTATTTAATTTAGGTAACCTCTTGTGTAGTATTCATGGCAGTAACCGTATCAAAAGGCACTAGCTGTGTAGCCTTTCTCAATTGTTCTATTTGACAGCAAACAGTAATGTTTCTTTTAAATGTTTGTTTGTTGCTTAAGGTTGTCAGACAGAGGAGGCGTGGAGGAAATCAGAAATATCAAATTGTTCTGCCAGAGTTAACTAAAGAAGAACCACATCCGTTACCATCCTCGTTACCCAACACAGCTGGCATGAAGAGTTTGAAGAAGTTCGAAACCCATAAAACATTTTGTCTGAACAATTTGAAATACACGGATATGGTTAGTTAGTTCAGAGTGAATTCAAAGTGACTTTAAAATCTAAGATGAAAATAGCCAAAATGGAAAAATACTTTGTCGGCTATGCTTTCAGTTCAGCTACTCTGGTGTTAAATTTGAAATTCACATGGTATTCACTTTGAATTGACTCTTTAGTAAATAAACCTGTAAAATGTTCTGGCATGTGATAACTGTTCGGAAAATCAGAGCAATATTTGCCACTTGAGTGTTGCACAACCTGAAAGTTCCTCAAACAAGCATACACAAAACAAATCTATGTGCTATAAGCAAAATGATCAGTAGGAATAATTCACTGGTTTCCATGACAACTGTTAAAACTTTTTAAACTTGTTCCAGAACAGTTTTTTATACGTCGAGTTTGGATCCTAAACAGTAAACGTTGCTAGCAAGTTTGCATTATTGGACTGAAAATGGTTTCCAAAGCATTATGTATGTTCCTAAACCACAATTTGTTCTAGTTTCTGTCTTGTATATCACATTAGTCGGTTAAAAAAATAATAGAGGTCCAGGCGCTCCTTGGTTCAAGACAGGTACTTTATTAAGAACCACAACAGCAACCTTTTGACCAGAAAAGGTCTTTGGGGTCGAAACGTTGCTATTATTTTATTAATTTTTGGAAATCTGGTGTTTGATTCCGGTTCAGCAAGCACCCTTGCTCAGATTTATGGGAGTGAGTGCAGTTCCACACACACTACTAACTGTTAGTTAAAGGCACACTATAGTCTTTAGAACCACTATAGCTTAATATATATATTCAGAGAAAAATCAGTGTTTACTTTGCTGTTTAGGGCCAACCATAGTGGGTTTCACTAGGACAGTTTCCAGAGGGACTTCCTGGGTTAGTTATGCAACCTTTGACTTTAGACACACTGAACGCTCCCCACAGAGATGTATTGAGTCCCTGTATCTCTGTTATGCCATGCATGCACAATAGCCTCTAAAAACGATGGATTGGCTGAGATAATCAAGACTAATGATCTCAGCCATAGAGGCAGTGCTGGCTGCGGAGAAAATAGCGCTGTGTTGGAGAAAAGGTAAGTAAACTACCTTTTTACTCCATTTTGTGGGTGGCAGACACCTAAATAAGTAGCCGGTTGTCCGGCACTATAGGGTTGGAAATACATGTTTGTACACTAAGTGCTATAGTGTTACTTTAAGATCAGGAATAAAAAAAGGATTTCTAAAAAAATTATCTGAGTGCAGACATTTTTAGAACCACTGCTTTGATTAATTACTATTTACAGCAATTAAATTGACAGCACAGACAAAAATAAAAAAAATAACCCACAATGGCATTGTTAGTTGAGGTTGGTATTTTTTTTTTAATTATGGTTTCTTGGCGGCAGTAAAAATCATATGTAAAGACGCTTCTTAACAGCTTTAAAGCAGACTTCAAATGACAAATTATTATGGAACTCCTTTATACATAATTTATGCTAGTGAGGTGACAAATGCATTAAATTAATATTGTGTTTGCACCATGTCAGAGCATTGATGTGAAGGTTGCACATATGGAGAGCGTGTGCTCTCTTGAAAGGATTAATGGACATATTCTGATCTGTTATACAAAGTGCCAAAGTCTTTAGTCTGACAAGAGAATTAAAAAATAATAAAATTGCAAAAATGTTTCCACTTGGTTAATTTTAATTTATTATTTTTTAAAGGAGACTTGTCACTTCACTGGAATGCACACCACTGAATAAAACATTAAATATCACCTATAACTTGTGCTAGCCTTTTTTGGCAAGGTGCTCCATTTCCTTTTAAATTTATATAAAAGATTTTGAAAATGACATCTCAATCTAGTTTAGACAAGGGAAAGACAGTGCAATCCTTGTAAATGCAAATAACAAGTCTAAATAGAATTGTTGTTTAATTCCTCCTCTTCTCTGTATTTATTTTTCTATGCTAACTGCCAAATGCAAAGAATATGTTTATAACAATGAATAATAAGGAACCAAGATTGAGGCACCCAGTTATAGGAGCGTGGACTTCGTGTATTTTACATTTTCACACCTCACTAATACGTTTTCGTTAAAATAGAGATGAGTAAATATCATTTTAAAAATCCTGGGAAGTAACGGTTTTCCTTTAAGCTCAGTCATCGTGACCCAAAATGTGCGATCCCATTATATTTGTATTTACAAATCATAATTTAATTAAAAAACCTTAAAGGGACACTATAGTAACCAGAACAACTAAAGCTTCATGTAGTTGTTCTGGTGAGTAGAATCATTGCCTTTAGGCATTTTCATGCAAACACTGCAAAGGCAGTGTTTACATTGCCCCTAAGGACACCTCCAAGTGACCACTCCTCCGATGGCCACTAAAGGGGCTTCCTGGCTCAAGGCTGCACAGTAAGCAGCCCTGCCGTTCAGTGTCCCCACGCTCTGCATGGAGACGCTGAACTTTCCTCATAGAGATGCATTAATTCAATGCATCTCTATGAAGAGATTCTGATTGTCAAAAACGGCATTTGGCCCCACCCCCATGCCCATTTTAGCCAATCCAATGCTTTCACTATGGGAAAGAATTGGATTGGCTAAAAATTGGCCATTTAATGATGTCACAAAGGGGCAGAGCCAGCGCCGACAGATCCGTGTGGCTCTGGAGATAAGGTGAGTTTTAACCCCTTAACGACGAGTGACGGACGAGGTCCGTCACTCAGGGGATTGCCATAACGATGAGTGACGGACCTCGTCCGTCACCCGTTAAAATTAACCCCGGATCGCCGCTATCACGGCGATTGTGGGGTTAATGGTGCTCCGGTCTGCCTCTGTATTAGAAGCAGACCGGGAGCACCCGATCAGGCTGCACCAGCACATGTGCTCGCTCTGACAGGCTGTCAGAGCAAGCACATGTGCTCAGTATACTCACCTTCTGCCTCCCTGCACTTCCTGGTTCTGTGTGAAGTGCAGGGAGCCGGAACAGTGCTGATCCTGCCCCTGTTAAAAAAAATAAAAATAAAGTTTATTTAAAATCCCACCCACCTTTACTCATTTTAATTAAAAATTAACCCCATCCCTGCCAATTGATCACTGACTACAGTGATCAATTGGCAGGGATTACATTATTTCTTTTTTTTTTTAACCCTCTACCCTATTTGATAGACAGAGTGACAGGCAGACAGATAAACAGACAGAAAAATGATGTGTTTACCAAGGCATGACTGATGATTTGTTGCTATCAAACCATAAATCATTGTGGTATAGCTTATATTGAATGTGACATAAATCTGACAGTGAAACAAACAAGATGGGGATCCCACTAGCTCTAGTTGCCACATAGAACACTCCTGCTGCCTGGTAATGTTATAAAGAGCAATAACACTTACCCAAATTTGCAATGGGTGTACCTGGACACGGCCCCCAACATCGCCCTTGTAGCTGTCAGCTTAAAAAGCATTGAAAATGTAAATGAGAACATACTGAGTTAGGTAAACTAGAAAAATGGTCAGAATTGTGTCAACTGACATTTAATGTGGATAAGTGCAAGATAATGCATCTTGGACGTAAAAACCCAAGGGCAGAGTACAGAATATTTGATAGAGTCCTAACCTCAACATATGAGGAAAGGGATTTAGGGGTGATTATTTCTGATGACTTAAAGGTAGGCAGGCAATGTAATGGAGCAGCAGGAAATGCTAGTAGAATGCTTGGTTGTATAGGGAGAGGTATTAGCAGTAGAAAGAGGGAAGTGCTCATGCCATTGTACAGAACACTGGTGAGACCTCACTTGGAGTATTGTACACAGTACTGGAGACCGTATCTTCAGAAGGATATTGATACCTTAGAGAGGGTTCAGAGAAGGGCTACTAAACTGGTTCATGGATTGCGGGATAAAACTTACCAGGAAAGGTTAAAGGATCTTAACATGTATAGCTTGGAGGAAAGACGAGACAGGGGGGATATGATAGAAACATTTAAATATATAAAGGGAATCAACACAGTAAAGGAGGAGACTATATTTAAAAGAAGAAAAACTACCACAACAAGAGGACATAGTCTTAAATTAGAGGGACAAAGGTTTAAAAATAATATCAGGAAGTATTACTTTACTGAGAGGGTAGTGGATGCATGGAATAGCCTTCCAGCTGAAGTGGTAGAGGTTAACACAGTAAAGGAGTTTAAGCATGCGTGGGATAGGCATAAGGGTATCCTAACTATAAGATAAGACTAGGGACTAATGAAAGTACTTAGAAAATTGGGCAGACTAGATGGGCCGAATGGTTCTTATCTGCCGTCACATTCTATGTTTCTATGTTTCTATGTTTCTACTGGATTAATGTATGATAGTAATATAAAGTCTCTGATGGGGAAACATTACAAGGTGCATGAAGTTAATTCTCGCAATTTTAATTTTCAAACCATTGAAAGGGTGACTAATTAATTGAGAGGTGGTGAGAGGTTTAGGGCTGGATTTTCCTTTATGCAGAGTAGGTGCCTGACGATTAGGGGGTGCCTGTTTTCAGCAACTATAACATGCTTCTTTGAGCTTAAATATGCTGTTGGGAAGGAATAAGGACCAGGAGCTTTTGCCAGCGTCCTCTATAATCCAGTGATCCTTAAAGGGACACTGTAGGCACCCAGACCATCTCGTTGACAGGTGACATGTGTAATGTCCCTTAATTTTAGCCACCGTTTCAAATATTGCAGTTTCAGAGACCAGACAGCAACTAGAGGTGCTTACATGCATTACAAGAGGAAGTTCTGCATCTTCTAAATCCCCATAGAAAAGTGATGGTTCAGTGCTTACCTAATGCGCGCGTGGTGCTCGCTGCACACACGCTTTAGGTTTCACCCGTCGGAGGAGCAAGACCCTGTGCAGAGGGACCTGGACACTGGAATCAGGTAAGTGTAAAAAGGGTGTTTACAACAAGAGGGCACTAAAGAGTGCAAACAGAAGGTAATCTAAATCTTGAACAAAAAAATGAGAGGATAACCCAAGCCAAAAACAAAAACCAAATAAAAGACCTTTACCAGACTAAGTGTCTGGGTGGTAAAAGGAATAAAGCTAAAAAAAAATCTTAAATCTTTATTGAGGCAACAAAATGCTTAATAGAAAAACTCAATAAACACAAGTCTCAAATGCACTCCTATAGTGCAAAAAAGTGTAGGTGTACTAATGAAATAAACACACGTAAACCTCTGTCCTGAATGCTCAATCCCTATCAAGAAAATAAAGCGTATCCCCATTACATAAAACAGCTACGGTAACTATATCTTCATATTTATAAATAACCAATAATCAGCTGCCAAAAATGAATATCCCGGGGTATTTTAACTAAATGTTTGTATCCTGGGGACTGTTAAAAATTCCAGATAAGAAGCTCTAAAGGTGAGCAGACATTCCAAATTGCTTAAAGAGCAGATGTAGTCAATGAACAGAATGTATTTGAAGTCCCTTAATTCAACACACACACCATCAAGCTCTCAAGTACAGTAAGTCAAAGAGGGGGACCAATAAAGGAGGGCTACATTCTGAAATCGTAAACAAAGAATAAGTAAAAGCCTTTAGGATTGTGAAATGTTTGCATTCCTAACACTAAACTGTTCCTTTAAGTGTCCCTTCAAGTCCATTTTGTGCGCTCGGGTGAAACCTGTTAAATGTGATGGATTTTTAAAAATGATGTGATTACCTTATAAAGAGGCTTGCAACAGCCAGTTCTTCACCTTCTACATTGTGCGCCGGGATTTTCCATTTTTATGTTTTATATGCTTGTGTTAGTGTCACAGTACAGAATTTAATCACTGTTCATTATCATCTGTTTGTTTTTTGTTTTTGTTATACTGAACAAATAATGTTGCTGTTTTTCAAATGCTTGTCATAAAATCATCTGCATGACAATTAGTAATCAAGAGGGAAGGTCATGTGTTTAAACACACATTAGATCATTATCTGTGCTCAATGAGGAGTACAAATGGGCTAGCTACATGATAATATGTAATCATAATAAGGAAGTGTCACATCTCAGCATGGGCAACCATTACTTAACATGATTTACTGCTGACATTGGTTGCACGGCCCGGTGCTAATCAAGAATATATTGATTTTTTGCTATTTTGCTTTTGCTGGAAGGTACATGCTGTCTTGTAGAATATATCATTCACCGTGACCATCATAGCGCTAAAAATATTGACCCTTGCTTTTTTATCTGGGCCAGAATAAAAAGGAGCAAGTCATTCTGATTCTGTTTAATGAACTTCAGAGAATCGCAGGACTGTACAAAGCAAGTCTCGAGTTCAAAGGCTGTGCAATTAAACAAGTACATCTCCATAAACTATTTGATACAGGGACTGGGCACACATGGCTTTTACATGTTGTAGGAAAATATATGAAAACACCACCCTGATGGTACGAAGAATTTAATACTAATATTGAGTCCTCTGGGTTAACTTTGTGATTCATTAAATGACTTCCCACTTGCAGCATAAAAGTGTTACATATTACAAGACAATATTTTTGTGTCATCATACATCATGAAGAATTGATTAGCATCTTGGAAAATATGGTGGGCATGTACAGTCCTAGGTACCCTTAATGTGAACCACTTTTCCCTGAAAAAATAGTAGAAGATGCAATAGGGTTTTAGAAACATAAGTTAACTTTTAATTTTAATTATAATCTGCCTTCAGGAACCGGCCAGCAGTAAAGTTTTACTCTTCTGAACAATAAAACATTGCAACTCTCTGTTGTAGCACTGTTATGCAAATACATAAATATATGAAATATGTGTTTGATGGTTCAGGATCCAATATTACCAGAAGGGACTTGAGATAGGTCCCCAATTAATCCTACTATGTATGTGGAAATGAGGGATGAGAAAAAATGTTCTGGAGTCTCCATCAACCACATTGGGTACTCTCAATGGGGTCCGCATTGAGCTACCCTTGCATACTTTAATCTGCTTAATGGACAGTGAAGGATTGGAAAATCATTGATAAAATGGTGATCCCTACAGACCCATACTAATGCAAGAGAACATCAAAGGTGGCTTTCATTGTCAATTTATATGCAGCACTTGTTTATCATTGTTTGTTCTAAAGATGGGAAATGTGTATTTGTCAAGAGACTTGGCATGCCCGGGCCATATGCTTTATGGGGGAGGGGGCTCTTGTAGGCATAAGACATTGCCTCTATATAAGGAAATGGAGCTTAATTGTGCCTAAATTACCTTCACCAAAAAAAAAAAAATACTCTGTGAAACTCAATTTTGGGATGCCAGTCCCTATTTCTGGGTCCTGTCAGATCATATTGGTTTTGTGTCTCAGTGTCCCGCGTTTGGGGACACCAAAGAAAATGTCCTTATAAAGTGTAGCGGGAGTGCCCCATAAGAAGCGCATGTCCTTTGCTATGGGCACTAGGACTGTAGCATCACTCTCTGCTTGATCCACTATAAGTGAGATGGCCAGCATGAATGGCAGTCAGCCTGCCATGCATTCACCTTTTGGGCTATGCCAGTGGCTTGGTTCACATTACATTCTCGATTTAGTGTTACCTAAATGCCAGCTACCTAAATGTCAGTAATTTCATTTCAGTAAGTTTAGTAAATTTATTTTAAAAAGTTAACTATCTGATGAGTTAACTTTTAATTGTTAAATTGCATTTCTTTATTTTTATGCTGTATGAGCGAGTACTCTAGGAAAAAAAATAGAGTGCTCATGAGATGGATTGCATATATTTTCAAACTCACAAAAAGATAATTTACTGTCTACTTTATTTTAATGTAATTGTGTTATTTTATGAAAAAGTGGTAAGACTGCAGGGAGAGCCTCTTTGCCCCAAACAGACACCCATTCAGTCATATACACTGCCAACAAAACAGCTATGATGCATTGAGGCATGGACTCAACAAGACAGCTGAATAAATCCTGTGGTATCTGCCACCGAGACATTAGCAGCAGATCATTTAAGTTCAGCAAGTTGTCAGGTGGGACCTATATTGATCAGATTTTGTTGTCCCAGCACATCCCACTAATGCTCAATCGAAATGAGATCTGGGATTTTTGGAACTCAACGTTACATCTTGAACTCTCTGTCATGTTCCTAAAACCACTCCTGAACAATTTTTGCAGTGTGACAAAGTGTATTATCCAGCTGAAAGAAGTCAGTTATATCAGGGAACACCATTGCCATGAAGGAATATATGTGATCTGCAATAATCTCTAAGTAGGTGGTACTTGTCAAAATAATATCCACATGAATGCCAGGACCAAAGGTTTCCCAAAGCTTAACACTGCTTCCATCTCTTCCCCAGGCAAACAACGTACATGCACCTGGCCATCCACCCAGGGACATTTTAGCCACGAGGCAAACAAGGCATTTGCCTTGGGCGGCATTTTCCAGGGGGCGGCAAAAAAAGCTGCCACCAAATGCCCAGGGCAAATGTCTTGTTAGCCTTGGGGCTAACTGACATGCTGGGCGGGCTGATGGGCTGTCTGCTGGGCGGTGCGGCTGGCGAGGGAGCACTTCCTCTGAGCTGTCTGCTCAGCTCCCTCACGTGCCACAGAGTGAGGCTGGGAGCCGGAATATGACGTCATATTCCGGCTCCCGGCATCACTCTGCGGCGCGCGAGGGAGCTGAGCAAGAGTGCTCAGAGGAAAGTGCTCCCTTGCCAGCCGCCCGCCAGCACCCCCCGACCGCCCAGCAGCCACTGGACCCCCAGGGAGAAAGAGCACCCCCCCAGCATTCCCAAAGGTGGGGAGGCTTGGTGGGTTAAATAAAAAAAAAAATATGTGTTAATGTGAGTGAGTGTGTGTGAATGTCTGTTAGTGTGTGTGTATGTGTGTTAGTGTGTGTCTGTTAGTGTGTGTGTGTTAGTGTGTGTCTGTTAGTGTTTGTGTTAGTGAGTGTGTGTGTGTGTGTGTCTGTTAGTGTGTGTCTGTGAGTGTGTGTGTGTTAGTGAGTGTCTATTAGTGTGTGTGTGTGTCTGTGTTAGTGTGTGTGTTAGTGTGTGTGTTAGTATGTGTGTGTCTGTTAGTGTGTGTGTGTCTGTTAGTGTGTGTGTGTGTCTGTTAGTGAGTGTGAGTGTGTCTGTTAGTGTGTGTGTGTGTCTGTTAGTGAGTGTGAGTGTGTCTGTTAGTGAGTGAGTGTGTGTCTGTTAGTGAGTGAGCGTGTGTCTGTTAGTAAGTGAGCGTGTGTCTGTTAGTGAGTGTGAGTGTTTCTGTTAGTGTGTGTCTGTTAGTGTGTGTTTGTGTGTGTGTGTGTGTCTGACTGTGTGTGTCTGTGAGTCTGTGTTTTTCTGACTGTGTGTGTGTCTGTTAGTGTGAGTGTGTTTGCCTGTGAGTTTATGTGTGTGTGTGTGTCTGCTAGTAAGTGAGTGAGTGTGTGTCTGTTAGTGTGTGTCTGTGTGTGTCTGTTAGTGTGTGTCTGTTAGTGAGTGTGAGGGTGTTTCTGTTACCTGGTGTATGCATATCTGTTAGTGAATGTGTGTGTGTGTATTTAGAAGGCAGGGCGGGGGGAAGGGTTGGGTGGGAGTGGGGCGCCTGGGCAGCACAAAACCAGGATACAGCACTGCATCCACATGATCTAACAAAAAAGTGATTCACTAGACCAGACAACCATTACTCCATGGTCCAGTTCTGACATTCACTTCCCCTGGTGATTTTGGTGGTGGAGAAGGGTCATTATGGGCACACTGCCTGGTCTGCAGCTATGCGGCCTCATCAGAAGCAAACTGCAATGCATTGTGTATTCTGACACCTTTCTACCATGGCCAGCATTAAGGTTTACAGCAATTCAAGCTACAGTAGTTCTTCTATGTGATCAGACCAGATGTTCTAGTTTTCACTACCCACAAACTTTGAGCGGCCATGACCCTGATGTTAGTTTAACGGGTGTCCTTCCTTGCACCACTTTTGGTAGGTACTAACCACTGCTTGCTGAGAACACCCCACAAGACTTGCCATTTTGGAGATGCTCTCGTCCAGTCATCTAGCCATCACTATTTGGCCTTTGTCAAAGTCACTCAGATCATTTATCTTTCCCATTTTTCTTGCTTCCAACACATGAAATCCAAGAACTGACAGTTCACTTGCTGCCTTGACAGGTGCCATTGTAATGATATCATCAATGTTATTCACTTCACCTGTCAGTGGTTTTAATGATGTAGCTGATCAGTGTATGTACTGTATATTTGTGGAAGGAGTTGCATTGTGGAAACTGACCTTGAGACAACAAGGAGGGTACATCCTGCACTACCTGCAACTACTACATCAATGTGTTAAATGTTAGGAACCCCTTTTTGTTTCTGCTCAAATTATTCCCTAAACTTTCCTAACGCTGTTTTGGGTTTTATTTTATATTTGTCTGTACCTATACGACGTTTCCTATACACTTTACAGAGATTTACATTCTGTGTAATTACATCAAAGTCATCCCTTCATGTTTTTCCTTCACTACCCCTTCCCTTTGTAAGTTTAACAACCTTAAGAAACATTTAATAAAGATGGTGCCTAATTGCCTATCTGCTATGATAATACTGTAGGGAGGAGGCCTGGCTGTCTCCAAAAATGTTTTCATTTATTACATTTCCTATTTATGTGGGAAAAGAGGGTTTGGCTACTGATAGCACAGTTTGGCAGTTGCTACCAGTTGTTTATCTTTGCGTAAATGTTTTCATTATAAAGAGCTGTTGGCATCTTTAAAGGAAAATAGTTTTGTATGTGTGCCATCTTCGTTTTTTTTTTGTTGTCTTTCTGTCTGTCTGTGAAGCTATTTCATAATGCAACTGTTTGCACTGTCACACAGGCAAGCAAAAAAATAAATTTAATCATTGGTTGCAAGACAAAAAGTAGTGCTAGCTTTAGATCTACTTACATACTATCGCCTATTTTACGCCATTCTATATTTTTCATTATCACTCGTCAAATACCCCCAATAGTGAATGTTTAGAATGTCTGCAACCATTTGATCTGGTAATAATTTCAGGATAACCAAAACATTGACTTATAGACCTCTAACTTATATTAGGAAGTCACACTGTGGGATTTATACTTAACTGTACTAAGCTGCATTTAATTGCAATTGCAATTTAATTCTACAGTTAAAGAAACACAGTTACTCTAAAATGTTATCCAATATCCCCAACTGAAATCTTAGCTTAATTTATATAAATTCCAAGATAACAGGGAACCTGGCAAGGTTTATATAAACTAAGTAGAATTAATTTAATGTAGTTAATCACACTGTTTTAGATTGATTTAATTGCACATTGCCATTTTTGGCAGGAGTGTTTGTCTTTGCGATTTTTTTGAAATTCTTTATTTATGGTCAAGTTTAAGTAGCAGCTGAACAGCAGTAAACAATACACATGTTCAGCACTTGTCACTTGATAATGTTTTGTAATAGCACTGAGATCCTGTTTTTAAAACTTGCAACCATGCACTTACTCTAGAACAGGGGTAGGCAACCTTTGGCACTCCAGATGTTATAAATTACATCTCTCATAATGCTTTTACAGTCATAATGCTGACAAAGCATCAAGGGTACTCCATAACATCTGAAGTACTAACAGTTGCCTACCGCTGTTCTAGAAGAGTGCTTGTTCAAGGTCTAAATCATGATTGTTTATTTCTGTTTTCAAATTTAACATCAAAATAGTTTAACTGGAAAAAGCCAGTAATGCTTTCAGTTTGGATACTTTGGCCTGGAATTTGAAATTCACTTTGAATCCTCACTTTAGTAAATAACCCTGTCAGTGACCTTAAAGGCAATTGCTAACATTTTCTCTCAATAGGTCCCCACTGATACTCTGTCATTAGCTGCACAGCTACCCCTTCCTCTTAGTGCATTGCAGAGAGGAACAGAATCTGAGAAGCAAGAACCTGAGAAGGCGGGCGGAGGGACATGTGTGAGTGTGAGGTTGATGTAGTATAGTTAGTAGGGGTTGGTGGGTGGGGCAAGGGGCAGTGCAAGGATTTTTTTGGTACACAGGCAAAGAAGATTTTGATGCCACCTTCCCCCCCCCCCCAAAGCATCTTCACCTGTGTGCCTTTTAACCCTTTAGTGTATCTTATCCCCTATTTTCCCCATTGTGTGTCTTACACCTCCCTTGTGTATCTCTTACACTTTGTGTGTCTCCTTCTCTCCTAGCCCCTTTGTGTTTTTTACTCTTACCAGCTCCTTTGTGTGTTTCTTTTTCACCACCAGCCCGTCTATCTCCCCAAGCCCCTATGTGTCTCTTTCACCCCCAGTCCCTTTGTATATCCACCCCCTTTGTATTTCCACCCCCAGGCCCATCTGTGTGTCTTTCTCCCCCCTCATGTCACTCTGTGTATCTTTCTCCCCACTCAGGCCCCTCTGTGTGACACTCTCCCCTCCATGTCCATTAGTGGTTCTCTCCCCTCCCCTCCCCTCACCTCCCTGTCCTGTCCCTTAATGTTCCTCTCCCCTCCATATCCCTTAGTGTTCCTCTCCCCTCCCTTCCCTGTCTCTTAGTGCCCCCTCATTCACCTTAACGTTTCTCTTACCCCCCTCTTAGTGTTCCTCTCCGTTCTCTTTTAGTGGTTCCCCCACCTACCCCAGTGTTCCTTTTCCCTTCCCTCCCCTGTACCTTAGTGCCCCCCTTAATGTCCACTCTTCCCCCCCCCTAGTGTTCCTCTCTCCTCCCTCTTTTTTAGTGTTCTTTCCCCCTCTTCCCTGTCCTGTAGTGTTCCCCATCCCTCTCATGTTTTGCCACTTTTCAGAAATCTGAAGCACTTCGGCACTTTTAAAATTCAGCAGTTCGGCAGTTCGGTCCGGCACTTCCGAAATTCGTGACTTCGGCAATTCGCACATATGTTGTCTATATGCAAGAAGCATCTGGTAATGCCACGTAAAGCATTTAGACTCCTGATCCACCTCTCCTGTGGGACTACATTTCCTGTGTCTCTTTCCCATTGTGTCACCAGGGCCATGGAGGTCCGGGACCTAGGGGCAATCAGGGCCTTATAGCAGCTGAAGAGGAGTTTGGGATTCAGCTGTATTGACCAACACAAGGCCAGCAAATGTTGTGTGTCTCTCTCAACATGGGTAGTGTCGTCCATCTTGTAATCTACATATTCTAGTACACTTTTAAGTTGCAAATATAAAAATGTAAATTTTGATGGCAATTGGAATGTTTCCTGCAGGGATAGGAATTGGGTTAATGCTCCCCCTGATATTAGTTGTGATCAGGGCCGGCCTTAGGCCATTAGGCGCCCTATGCTAAAAGTCTTCACGGCGCCCCCCCATTCCCTCTGACCAAGTTGCTTATATACAGTCACACACACAGGCACAGGCAGACAGTCACACAAACAGTTACAAGCAGACAGCCAGACACGCTCAGTTACAGGCAGACATTCACACACACAGACACAGTTACAGGCAGACAGTCACACATGCTCAGTTACAGGCAGACAGACACAAAGGCAAACACACAGTTAAAGGCAGACAGTCACACACAGTTACAGGCACACAATCACAAACAGTTACAGGCATACAGTCACACACACAGTCACAAGCAGACAGTCACACATACTCCATTACAAGCACTGATACACACTCGGTTACAGGCATGCAGACAATCACGCACGCTGATAGGCACAGACACACTCAGTTAAAGGCAGATAGTCACGCACAAAGGCACAGGCACACACACAGGCAGGCAGTCAAACACCCAGACTGTCACACACACACACACACACACAGGCAGGCAGTCACACACAGGCAGGCAGTCATACACACAGGCAAGTGGTCAAACAGACAGCCACACACACAGGCAGGCAGTTAGACAGATAGTCACACACACAGGAAGGCTGACAGTCACACATACACACACATACAGGCAGTCACACAGGCAGGCAGTCACACAGACAGACTGTCACACACACACAGGCAGGCAGTCACACAGACAGACAGTCACACACACACACATGCAGGCAGACAGCCACACACATACACACAGGCAGGCAGTCACACACACACACAGGCAGGCAGACAGTCACACACACACACACACACACAGGCAAACAGTCCAAATAGCCAGGCAGTCACACACACACACACACACACACACAGGCAAACAGTCACAAATAGCCAGGCAGTCACACACACAGACTTACCTCTTTCCATTATGGCTGGAAGGGGGAGTGGATGCAGTTCCTGTGCAGGAGTTTACATGGGGCTTCAGGTATTGGCTCCACCTCCGCATCATGATAAGCCCCACCCCATCACTTGTTAATCCCTGCTGATGCAATTTTTAGCAAATTTTATAGACCCGGGTGGAGAATAATGAAATCCTCTACCCAGGTACCTGTTTTAGCTCCCCTGTCAGCTGGCCATGTGCGAGCTGTGTCAGCTGTCAGGGCGCCCCCTGCTCCATGGCGCCCTGTGTGGCGGCACAGCTCGCACACCCCTAGGGCCGGCCCTGGTTGTGATAAACTCTTAATTGCCTGATTCTCCCAGTGGTGTATAGACAGTCATGGGGGGATAGCTCTCAGAGCATCTAATGGCGCTGCCGATTAAATTTGGAAGGTGAGTACCTCGTGTTGTGAAATGCATTCCAGGCGGCGATTGTCGCCTGTGTGGTCGTATATGGGAGGGGGGGGACTTCTGTCTCAGGGGTGGAGGTGTCCACATAAGCGATAGCAATGAATCTCTTGACATTTGCTGCCACTCCATATCTACCCATCTTAACAGTCCACAGGATGTGTGGTGGTTAATGGCCCATACCTGAGGGACACCCCTGCCACCCTCTAGGAAAGGCCTCTGCAACACTCCTCTCGCTACTCTAGCCCTTCCTTTATACCAGATAAAATCTGTGAAAATCTTTTGTGCCTTATTGCAGTAGCTCTTCGGTACCTGGACAGGAAGCATCCAGAAGACATAATCTTAAGGGCATTTATGCGACCCGGTTTTGCCATTTATGCCCGGTTTTGGTAAAGTGACTATATGGACTAGAAGCATCTCTTTCGGGAGGGATCCCCTTTGAAAGCTGTTGTTAAATAAATTGATTTTGGAAAGTTTCCGTCAGGGCCTGGGCTTTTGGCTATGGGTAGGGCTTTGATATGTTTCCTCGAGTGTGATAGGTTTTGTGAGGTCCTGTATGTCCGAGTCCTGCAACCTGGGCAGGTGAGTCAAATCTAAGTAGGTATTTATCCGTTGTTGCATTGGGACATGTGTGGAAGGGTCATCTTTTAGGTTATACAGCAAGCTATAGTATTTGGCGAATTCTCTGACAATTTTTGTCTGGGTTTATAATTTTGTCACCTTGTGTCATATGTATAAACATACTCATATGTATAAACATACTCTTCCCAGACAACGCCCATATTTTCAATTGAGAGGCTCGGAGATTCCAGCCCTGTTGCCACATTCAAAGTAGCGCTGTTTAAATCTGCGTTGAAGAAAATTGGTTTTGGCTCGTTCTAATTCTGGCGTTGTCTTTTAGCTCTAGTGCTTGTTGAGGTGAAGGGGCTGATTTATTTAAGTAGGATAGTTCTGCCAACCTTTTAGTAAGGTCTAAGTATGCTTTAAGTCTCTGTGCTTTAGCATAGCTAGCATGCTTAAATAATATCCCTCTTATGTAAGCCTTGTATGCTAACTATAGTGAGTCTGGCTTAGTGTTTCTCAACTTATTAGTGACAAAGTAGAGTTGAGCAAACCGGAACTGAAAAGTTTGGGTTCATACTGAACACTACGTTTTTTGGACCCTGGACCCGAACACTGACATATCACTGTATGTTCGGGTTGGAGTTCGGTGTTCGGCGATTTAATGACGCGTTTTGAAAGGCTGCAGGGCAGCCAATCAACAAGCATTTGACTCGTGTGCCCTTAGAAGCCATCACAGCCATGCCTACTAATGGCATGGCTGTGATTGGCCAGTGCAGCTTGTGACCCAGCTAGTAGGGGCATGTCTATTAAACAGTGAGCAGCCTGCGGCTGCTCACTGTTAAAAAATTTAAAAAATTCCCCCCTTCTGAGCCCCCACCCGTGACACACGAGTGGGGGATTTTAAACTAAAGGTGGGACCTATTTCCCCCCTGGCCCCCACCCCTGAGCAGTGGGTGGGGGCCCTAAATAACAATAAGGGGGGGACCTACTGTCCTCCCCCTGTCCCCCACCCCTGAGTGGTGGGTGGGTGCCCTAAATAACAATAGGGGGGACCTATTGTCATCTCCCCGGCCCCCACCCCTGAGCAGTTTACTAGACACGCCCCTAGCGAGTAGGGGCTGAATTTACTAATACTAAGTAATCTTTACTTAGTATTAGTAAATGTGGCTGAAAGACCAATTTAGGTGACCAATTTAGTTCTTTCAGCCTTTTGGTAGGTAGCTCCCTAATACCGTGGGAATTAGGGAGTTATCTACTAAGCGGCTGCTTATTTTATGTTATTTTCAAGTGATTTCCGTACCCACATTTTTTTTGCAGGGTACTTGTCCTACTCTTACCCCCATTTTACTTCCTTTTTCAGCCCTCTAGCCCTTTCCATGAGTTTTTTAGAGCCATTTTTGTGCCCAAAAGTTCGAGTCCCCATTGACTTCAATGGGGTTCGGGGTCAAGTTGAGGCCCAAACCCAGACTTTTTTCAAAGTTCGTCAGAACCCGCTGGACCCGAACAGCCAGGTGTCCGGTCAACTCTATGACAAAGTACAAGTTTAGGTCTTTACGGATGTCTGTCAGTTTTGGGGATGTTGCAAAATATGCAAAGTTACAGTGAGGGCAATATCTGTATTGATCAATTGTTTAACTTTAAGGACCTTAAGGACCAAATTTCTGGAATAAAAGGGAATCATGACATGTCACACATGCCATGTGTCCTTAAGGGGTTAACTTGAATAGTTAAATCAGTGGTTCCCAAACATTTTAGGTTCAGCTTGAATCAAACAGCTTGAACCCACGCAATCAACAAATTACGTGCACTATTCATACACCAAGAGCCTCTGTCTTTATTGGGAAACTGTTCTCCCAGTTGCATCGTGACCGGTGCATGGTCTGACCACGAGATAAGGCCCACCCCAGTCTCCTGTACCTTCATCACCATCGAGCTATGTATAAGAAATTGGTCTATCTGGGAGTATGAATTGTGAGCAAGAGAATGGAATGTATAGTCCCTCTCCAAAGGGTGTCACCCTCCATGGATCTATGTATCTGTGAGTCTAAAGGATTTGATTCAGTTTTCGTGTTGTGGAGCGCCTATGGAGCGTTGTGGTATGAGCCACCACCCCCAAGGATGTAACATCCATCTGATCGTCTAGGATAAAATTAGAGTCACCTCCCGTGATCACCTACCCCAGTCTCCATTTATGTATTTTTTTAAATACGTTTTCTAGGAAGGCTGACTGGTCAGTATGTGGACCATATATATTAACTAGCGTGTACTGTGCTTTATTAATATTGCATTGTATTATCAGGTACCTTCCATTCTTATTGGCGTGTTTTGTCACCAAGGTAATTTTGCTTATAAGGATTGAGACTACCCTTTTCTTTTTTGAATAACAAGCATGGAAGTCTACTGGGAACTGTGGGGAGTTGAATTTAGGACAGTACATCCATTTAAAATGGGTTTCCTGGTAAAATGTTATATGAGCATTCACCTTTATTGCCTCCTGTAGAGCTAGGTGTCTTTTATGTGGGAAATTAAATCCCTTAGTATTTAGTGAGATAACGTTAATCACCATTACGTGGAGAAATCAAATAAGCTGTGACTAGGAGTCCAAAGATTCCTGGTACGCATATTGTAATATGCACTATCAACAGTCCCAAACTCAGTGGTCCCATCAACTTAGTCGCATCTTCGAACATTGTACACCAGCATTGAGGTAAAAGTAAAAGGGTTGAAAAGAAAAATACAGTGAAAGAAACATGAACTATATACAGGTTTCCCCAAACTCCAGACATCCTCCTCAGAGGTGTCTGAGGAAGAACAAGGGAGAACAAGGGAGAGGAAAAAAAATGACAGGGCGAGTCAATGGCTCTGTAGTGAGCCTGCTGGAGGTGTGAAATGTGAGATAAGAGAAAAGGAAGTGAAAGCAAAGGTCCTACCAACAACGGCCTCCGTTGTTTATGAATTAATTAATTTTGTTATTTTTATTTTTTCATTTCATTTTTGGCTTTTTTTCCCCTTTTTAAATTTTTTTATTTTTTTATAGTGTTCGTTCCTCTGTGTTAGGAGGTTATCTAATATGAAAAACAGCTCAGTTAGCAGAGATATCTTACAGGTGACTTGCAAGTATAGAGAAGTGAGAGGAAAGAAGAGTAAGTAGATAGAATGTAGAGAGTTGATACCACACCCAATCTGCAGCCAGCTTGCAGCCTGATAGAATGCGCAGGGATGTTGTCCAAGAGCTCTGAATCGGTGGCTCACTTGGCTGCCACAACTTTCTTCCATTCCCCTGTAATGATGGTTGAGGCCGACTCCAGGCCCTTGACGGGAGAAGCATCTGCTTGTAGCGGAATGTTCCATTGCGATATTACCCTCACTGTCACTTTGCATATTTTGCAACATCCCCAAAAATGACAGATCTGATGTGAGTCAGGTGGCCATAGGGTGCAGTGGAGGTGAGTTTTACGTTCCTTAGGCTGTCCCCGTCAGCCATCAACATCTTAATGCTGCAGGTAGTTTTCAGCTCTTGGCACGTCAGCTGCCAGAAGCCATGTCAGTGTTGTTATATCACGCATGCACGAGAAGGTACTGGGATTGGAGAAAAGTTGATATTGGAGCTCTGTCTTTGTCAACTTTTGTCAACCTCAGATTTTACCATAAGGAAAAATAGTAACTATGCAGTAATGATTATACTGAAATAATGATTTCATGAAGAATATATCTTTATAAAATACTGAAAAGTGAGAGATCTGGATTTGAAATGGAGACCATTTTATTAGACAATAAAAGAGAAAGAAATAAACGGCAACATTTAGTCTTATTTTATCCAGCTCAAATAAACAGGATGTGCTTAAAAAGTTTATCAAGTTCTTGGTGTAATCACAATGAAAAAGATAAGGGATGTTCCTACTGATTACTTCAGTTATAGAATTTTTTTACCCTACAGTTGCTTATTAGTGAGGACAGTATGCACTATTTTAACACAATAATCATAAATTGAAAACACAGATTAATGGTACCTAACAGTTATTAGTTATTAGTTTGTATCCTGGAGAATCCTTTTCTTAAAAAAAAAAACAAATAAAAAAACAAGCTCTTTCCTAAAAAGGAAAATGTATTTTTATGGCTCGATTGCTAATTCTGAACTGCAATCTGAAGACTGAGTAATGCTATCTCAGGTAGATTATTGCATTCGGTTTAGTTTAAAAGACCCACTCACAGACACATTACCATTTTCAACAAGCTTTACATCATCCACCACCACCACCTCTTCTTGTGTTTTTTCCAAGTGGGGTTCTTTGGTCCTTACTAACCCCAGTGTGGATTAAACCTCCTCATTTCAACCATTAATATTCTCTTGCAAACTTGTTCACATATGACTCTTTTTTTATCCTATATTTTAAAGGGACACTATGGTCACCAAAACAACTTTAGCTTAATGAAGCAGTTTTGGTGTATAGATCATGCCCTTTCAGTGTCACTGCTCAATTCTCTGCCTTTTAGGAGTTAAATTAAACCATTTTCTTTCCATGCAGGCTGTGCCAGTCACAGCCAGGGGAGGTGTGGCTAGGGCTGCATGAACAAAAACTGAGTGATTTAACTCCTAAATGGCAGTGAATTTAGCAGTAAAACTTCAGAGGCATGATTTCTACATCAAAACTGCATCATTAAGCTAAAGTTGTTTTGGTGACTATGTCCCTTTAATCTCTTTCTCAATGACATCAGACCTCATTTTACCAGTCTGTTTCGGTCCAACTCACCAGACCTTGTTACTTCTTGCCAATAGTAATCTACTCCGATTTTTCCTAATTCTTAAGGTACACGTTAATTGCTGTGTAATGACCAATGAAGGAAGAAGTTCCTAAATAAGGGAGCTATATAAAAATATGCAACAGTAAAATTATTGTAATTAAACGATTCTAATCTCAACATGACACACTAATGCGAGATTTACAGAAATAAATGAAAACAAGAAATTTGATATTTTATGCTTAAACTAATATTGATATTTTATGCTTAAACTATCTATGGCAATTTTGTGAACATTATGTAATGTCCTCTGTTACAAAACAAAGTTGAATAAAATTGGCAATGAATGAACCTCTTGAATAGCTGAAACTGGTAATTCAAATGAATGTTAACAAGAGATTAGGGTTGTCATAGTAATATGACTGCATTTATCTGTTTTTCTTTGGTTGGCCTCATTCTTTGCTAGGACTGTGTCTTAAAAACTGTAAATTAATTTACATCAGTATACACCCTAGGTATCTCTTAAAAATCCATTTGTTAGCAGAACGATAACAGAGTATCTTTGCCAGACTCGGTAAAAGGATCTTTGTGGACAATAAAACAAAATGGAGACTCAAAAAGTCAAACATCTGCCAACTGACAACTTTCTTAAAAAAACATATAAGTGCCTTGAACTATTTTGTATTGCATATTTAGAAAGTTTAGGCTTTTTCTGTAAACTGTAGTTATGAAGAGTTTTTATGTAATATATGTATTTTGGCAATAAAGCAGTCAGGGTTGTGGTACAGTTATTAACATTTTATAATAAGATCAGCTGAAATGGTTGACATTCTGGAGGGAAAGAAAATAAAATTCATAAAATATATATTTTAACAAAACTGTTTTGGTGGGATTTTGTATTTAATAGGCCTCATAAACAATTTTTTATTTGTGGTTCCCATATAGTGATTGTCTTGTCCCCCAGTCACAGGATACTTGTAACGGCTAGGTCAATATAAAGGAATTCAAGAATGTGTGGCATGTGTATATGAATAGCAACAAAAACAGAGAATATGAGAGCTCTGAAATCGGACAAAAGCTTAGAGGTACTCAGTAGCTTGTCCTATGATAAATCTCCACTCAGGTTTTAAAATAGTGTTTGCTCACTTATGCCACTACAGAGAGAACCAGTTCCAAGGCATATCAGACTGATCCCAGAACTGAAATGCAGGCAACTTCTCTCTGTATGTAGAATGACAGCACATGGTGGTTATAAGTAGAACAAGGGCACTAGGCCTAACCTGGAGGCTGTCATGTTATATGGGAGAGAGTTAGTTAACACAGGGGCCTTCCGGGGTTTGGCTTAGATTTTCTGCATGCCTGTACCAAGGTATGATACCTCTCCGGCCCAAGACCTTGTTGAGGGTTAACCACTTCTGTCCACAGACTTGTGGGCTCTCAGAGTTACTGGGAATAACAGATGTGATCACATTTCTTCTGTTGTTTAATGCTAGCAGTGGACTGCATTGCAGGGGTGAGCCCCAGATGACCCTCAACCGAGAAGAGCCAGTAATGCACGGGACAGGCAATGGAGCATAATCTTCTACCGGGATACATGAGCAGATCAGTCCAGTGGGGACCGGGATAATCCACGCCAGTCTGGGGGAAGAGAGGGGTAGGAGAGTCACGGATTTGTGTTGCTAAACTAAGAGTGAGGAAATTGGCCGCCTTTTCCCAGCTCTGATGTTGAAAGGACACAGCTTGCTGTCGTAGCTCCCATTAGCTATATGTCTCATGTCTGGTATCAATAGGTTTGTTGGAGTGCCTCTGTAGAATAGAGCACCTCAGATTGAAGATCCCAGCTCTGAAACTAAGGGTATTGCAGGGTAAACAGCGCAGGGCATGTCTTGTCTGCTTGCAGGTCAGACTCTTCCCCCACTGAAGGTGCTTTTGGTGGTGGTCATCATGGGCACTTTGACAGGCATCAGGCTACTCTGCCCCATACACAGCAAACTGTAATGACACTTTTCTATCATGGAACATTAAGTTACATTTGAGAAACAGTGATCTATGTTATCAGTCCAGACGGGCTAGCCTTCGCTTGCTACGCACATCAATTAGCCTTGGGTATCCATGACCCTGATTCTGGTTTATCAGTTATTCTTTCTTCACCACTTTTGGTAGGTACTAACCACTGCATACCAGGAACACCCCACAAGACTTTCTGTTTTAGAGATGCTCTGACCCAGCTGTCTAGCCATCACTATTTGGCCCTTGTCAAAGTCACTCAGATCTTTTCGCTTGCCCATCTTTTCCTGCTACCAACACATGAAATTCACTATTTAAGCGTTTGTTTCATGTTTTGATAAAGGTCCCGTGGAAGGACCAAAAGGTTTTTCGAAATACATTCAAGACGTCGGAAAATAATTCCAGTGAGTGTTTTTAATCTGTGTAACTATATATATATGTGTGCTTATCTTTTTTTGCCTCTAATGTTCTATTTTTTGGCTTCCTTGATCTGTGAATAAAATTATTTGATCTGTGAACCAAGTGATGGGAAAATATGCCTATCAGTATACTGACATATTGTCCATTGTCCATTTTGTTTGTTTCATGATTCACCTATGTAGCTTTTAGAAGTTACAGAACTGGGGAAAACTTTTGAAATGGACAAATTGCAATTCATTTGAAACCAAATGCACAAGTCTAATATGAAGCAATCACCATGTATACTAGTAGGATGTTTCTATTGGTTGATTGCCTTTTACAACTTGCATATACACTTATCATCTTTTCAACCAGTCACACTTTTACACATCTCCTGGAGTGTAATCAGTATAAAATGATGAATGTACTGTGAAATCATACAGTCTTTGTAATCCTGGTAAAGTTATTTCTCAGTGAAATGTTAAACCTAAAGGAAAGATGAGAATTCAATGGTGGAGTAAACTGACTATTCAAAATTATTTATAATTTTTTTCTTTTGGGTTTTACATTTCTTGGAAGAATAGCTATCTTGGGATAAAAATAATTATGCTATTTTACGGTATATCAATCATTTCTCAAAGATTACATTATGGCTATATTTATGTTTTAAACTGAATACATATAAAGTTTCCTTCTCACCTTTTTTCTAACTATATCTTTATTTTAAATAAATCTGAATATGTGCGTTATGAAACACATTAAGCAGTTGGACGAAGTTTAGCACAAACACACCTTTTTTTTTCCTTTTTGTTTAGCATACACAGATACACATACAGTAATTGCTATGTCGAATTACAGATAAGAAAGAGGAAGTAATTGTATTATGTGCTATGGTGTAGAAAAAGCCCAGTATATCAGATATGTAATGGCTGTACTGTCTGTTCAGGTCTGTATGGGGAAGTTATGCCAGATATATGCATTGTGTTTGTACAAATGCAGAAGTAATTGGACAGTAAGTTCCAAAAAAACTATAATGGAAGGAAGAGTCTCTGCAAAGGACACCAATCCAATAAAGTCCCACATACAGTACGTACCTCTGGATGTATGTGAACTTTTTCTTGTTTGTTGTACGTTGGTTTCATTGCTGTGTTTTTACACTACTATTTTGATCTTTATCATGTTTCTGTCCATCAGGTCTATATCAGTCCACCACCAATTAAAAGGAGACCTATGTACTATGGGTGACATGAGTAACATAGGTTGCCTACAAATAACATATAAAATGACTTAGGTTTATTTAGGAATTGTCTCACTGTTTAGGTTTAAACACACTGAAATTGCATATGACTTCTAAGGGCAGAGTAAACTATATATTTAAAGAAAGGCAATTTTATTAAATGATTTAGCAATCAGTTCCAGCAGAAACATTTTTTTTTTTGCTTAACAAAATTATCAATGACTGTGTTATGTTTCTTTCCTTTTATTTTTTTGTATGAATAACTGATTAGAATGATGATTTATTTACAAAGAAAGACAAAAATACAACAATACAGCAATACTGAACATTTTTTGTTAGATTGGAAATATAGACATAATCTAAAAAAAAAAAGTGATAATTGTATTAAAAAAAAAAACCCAAATGACTGCCAATACAGCTTAATTTGAAAAATGATACTCTTCTTTTTTTCACCTGAACTTTGTAAACATGCAACATCAAAGGTGTGTGAGTACGCATAACTAAAATTTAACAAATAACAAATTATTTTATATTTAAATTGAATTATTCTGAAATTATAGAATCAATGCTACTTAATGTAAATGAATTCCATAAATCCTAGGTGTCCATTTAATATGTGGTCATCTCCAGAGAGATCCAATGGTCAGTTTAAGCAAAAGGAAAAGCGATCTATAACACAGACAACACTTGTTGACCTATTAATGTTTTCCACATCTCGTTGAGGATTCATAGTATTAGAACATTGGCATAGAAGGACATATTTTGTCACGATACCGGTGGATAGAAGAATTTTGCAAGAAGAATTAAAAAACATAAGGTGGAATGATCTACTCTACATTTTCTTTATTATTATTATTATTATTATTATTATTATGTTATTATTTATATCGTGCCATTAAATTCCGCAGCGCTTTACATTATGTGGACGAACAAACATAGTTGTAACCAGATAAGTTAGACACACAGGAACAGAGGGGTTGAGGGCCGTGCTCAATGAGCTTACATGCTAGAGGGAGTGGGGTAAAGTGACACAAAATGTAAGGATAGTATTAGACTAGTGACAGTGTCAAGAGAGGAATCAGTCGGGAGCTATTAACAGTTTAATTGATACGCTTTTATGAAGAAGTGGGTTTTTAATGATTTTTGAATGGAGTGGAGACTTCATCAAAAATATTTTAATATCTATTAAATGCATTACTCATTAAAATTAAAATGTTATTAAATTGCAAGTCACAATAATCATGGCAACAAATGTATCTGGGAGTGTATGGTGATAACAGGTGACCATCTTTGACCTTGACCTGATTTTGACAGTCATTGTGTCCCAAGTTTAATAATGGTAATTTTCCTTTACTAAATTCTGAGGTAGCAAGAAAAAATATTTGAATGCATGGGGTCTTTATCCCATGAGTCATTGTTTTATTACATTTTAATTTGAATTCACTAAATAGCAATGAATTTAATTGTTGATTTGGGAATATTGTCCCACTCCGCTACAGTCTCGGTTTATCATATTCTAGACTTATTTTAGAGTGACGTTTAAAAAAATCTATCCATGCAATCTATTTTTAGTTCACTACAGTTCACTGTTTCGTGAATAACCCTTTGTGAATCTCAATTTGTGTTAGGCATGGAAGTGTTAACACATTTTTTTTTATAGTTTATCAATTACATGATAGTCTTGAATACTTAACACCTCTTTTAATATGTTTAACATTCTAGCTCAGAGCTGCTGTCAGACATATTTTTACAAAAGAAATCTGAATAACAATTGAATAATCATACTTCATTTTCAGTTTACATGACGGGTTCTTTTGTATGGCACAAGCGAAAATTCTGGGGATTATATTACAACAGTAATATTTAGAAATTAATCTGAAGGAGAGACTATCAAAATGATTAAAACCTGCCATTGCCCAGCTTGTACGCATTATTGTACCTTAGACAGGTTCCAAGTGGCTGGTGGTTCATGGTACACTGGTTTTATCACGATTTATTGTGGCAATTTACCTTCCATTAAAGAAAGAAATTGCAGATTTATTGTTCTTCGGCCATTCATTTTGTGTTTAAATCCTCATCCTCTACCACCGTCCTTGTTGAAAAAGTGAAAATTAATATCGTAGAACAGTTTTGCTTACGTATGGCATATTCTTGCTATAACTTTCGAGTAGTACGTGAAGGACAAGAATACAAATCCTTACTTCAAGACTATATAGTTGTTGTTTTTAATACCTCGATCATCATTATTCAACTATTTACCAGAATTATTGGATTACATTAATGCATAACAATCAATTTATCTTGGAAAAGCACGAGTTGGATTATTTCCACAATAAAAATGTCTAAAAGCAGAAATAAGCATTATATCATGTAAGATATTAACAGGAAATTAGAAATCTGTCAGCTGCTGACTTCTGCATTTCGCAACTATTTTCAGTCAGTCAGCAGAACTCTTTTGTCAGAGGAAACAGAATGTGGAGGATCAGGACTATATTTATAAATCATTATTTCTTGGTCAGGTTGAACTAAAGATTGAGCTCAAGTCAAACTCAATACTGTGTTTTCTGGAATTGGTAAACAACAATGCTGAATTATATATTTAGTATTAATTATATTTATTTTTTTAACCCCTTAAGGACACAACTTCTAGAATAAAATGGAATCATGATGAAATATTTCTGTCATGAGTCCGTAAGGGGGTAAAGAATGCTGAAGATGATGATTGTCAGCATATTTTTCTTGGGAGAATTTTATCACTTTGCCAAACTTTGCCAGTGATAGAAAACCGGCTACTCTCCAGCGATTAATGAGCTATAATACTAATAATCCAGGTGGGTCATCAAAAACACGAAGGCTCTATGGTACTTACCTAGTTATGAATTTCCTACAATGCAGGTAATGTAATGTACTTATTGATAGCAAGTTAGGTTTTACAACTGTTGTACTAACACAGATTGCCCCAAGATCTCCAATAACAACTATCACAGGGCTATTTACTAAGTAAATTAAAGGTGAATTTCCAAGTTAAGGCCAGAATAGTCAAATTGGAAGCATTGCTGAATTTTTTCCGTTCGGCTCCTGAATTCAATTTGAATTCTTACTTTAGTAAATAGCCCAGTTAGTAGAACGGGATCTACTTATTTATCGCAAAGCATATGTAGATTGAGGAAACATTATGAAGAGTCTTGTAGGTCACCACTACAACTTTAAAATGAACCCTAATGTTAAGACTGACAGAGAGGTGAGAAGTAAGAGGAGCCTGAGGTCAAGAATATATGTCTGGTAGCAGCATGCATTATGTTATTTAAGATGTCCCTTTGAAACAGCCTGCCCTCCCCCATCAGTCTCTCCCCATGTCTTCAATTGTTTAAAACGTCCCTCAAACACATTTGTTTAGAAATACCCCTGCGACCGCGGTATGTACGCCAGTGAAAATCACAGTGAGAAGACGCTGGTCGTCCATAGGAAAGCATTGAGTAAAGCTCGGTTTGAATGTGCATTCGGAGCTGAGAGGCGGATCAGGGCAGAGAGATCCCCAGCGCCAAGGGAGTGTGGCGCTAGAGAAATTTAAGTGCTGAAGGGGTTTTAACCACACATACACACTCTCTTTATTCATATAAGCAAAGGATATAAGTAAAAAGAGTTACAACTTTTGTTATTTTCGGCTAACAGACTACTATATGTGGGGCACTCATTTTCATTGTAGTAAAGGTTATATTTTCTGTATATATATATATATATATATATATATATATATATATATATATTTAACCTGACAGGCTTGCTATAAGAATATGTTAATATGGATGCACTTTAGGTTTTTTATTCACATGCCACTCACATCAATATGCATTATAAATAGATATATATCCTTTTGGCAGAGCGATCGCTTCGTATACCCGGCCTTCATATGCATGATTAAAGGACCACTATAGTGCCAGGAAAACATACTCGTTTTCCTGGCACTATAGTGCCCTGAGGGTGCCCCCAAACTCGGGGTCACCCTCCCGCCCGGCTCTGGAAGGGGGAAAGGGGTAAAAACTTACCTTTTTCCAGCGCTGGGCAGAGAGCTCTCCTCCTCTTCTCCTCCCATGCGGCTGAATGCACACGCGCGGCAAGAGCTGCGCGCGCATTCAGCCGGTCACATAGGAAAGCATTCATAATCCTTTCCTATGGACGCTGGCGTGCTCTCACTGTGAAAATCACAGTGAGAAGCACGCAAGCGCCTCTATTGGCTGTCAATGAGACAGCCACTAGAGGAAATAGGGGAAGGCTTAACCCATTCATAAACATAGCAGTTTCTCTGAAACTGCTATGTTTATGAAAAAATGTGTTAACCCTAGCTGGACCTGGCACTCAGACCACCTCATTAAGCTGAAGTGGTCTGGGTGCCTAGAGTGGTCCTTTAAATCACGTGATCTTTGGGATGCACAATGACGTCACGCTCAAAGACAGAAAGTGGGCACACTATTACGTTATCCTCCTCCTTTTACTTTTAACATCACTCACACGTGTGAGATGGATATAAATATAGAGGCAGATTGAGATCCCCTTGAGCAAGGCATCAAGACAAAACTTTGGGTCTGTGAGTTCCACTCTCTTTGTCAGTGAACTTAAGGTAACACTGGTGGGTTTACATAGAGTTTACTTTGTTTGCACCTGTATCTATATGGTAAAACTTGAAAAATATTATTATTATTACTGTTGAATTTTAGAAAGAAAAATATTCCATGGTAAAGCATCTTCATTCATCCAAGTCTTCTACATAAATATCTTCTACTTTTATACTTGAAGACTCACAAATGAAAATGCATAACTTTGTTGGGTTGTCTTAAGGCATGAAAACAATTGCCTTCTGCCTTTAGTAGGTAGGCTTGTCTCAGGATTATCCTAAGATTACTTTAATTACTTGGTGTCAGTCAGACTATGCATTGTTACTTTTAACGCATGGGCTGTACAGTGCACACTGTCAGTTATCACTCTGTGCATAATGGTTTGAAACGTATTATGTGAACTATGTGTGTTTCCCAGAAAAATACCATCTACTTAAACTATTCACAATATGTGTATATACTCCTATATTACTATATCTTTCAATGTTGTGCACATACATTAAATTAATATTTCCAGGGTCACCGGGGACATGCAGTAACAAACACGAATATGACAAAGAGAGCAAAGAATTGTTGGTTTCTGTTGATGCTGAAAAGACTCCAATTTGGCATTGGTTAAACCATTTTTCTCTGAATAAGCTTGATAAAAAGTCATTAAACACTGATAAAAAAAAAAGGTCTTTACCTATTCCTCAATATTGTAATGCTTTGCAATAAGAAAGAAATCTAATTGATTAGGGCATTGTAAAAATAATGTGCTTATCTTTGTATATATATTAAATTTAATGAGAAACCAGAGAGAAAGTTGAGCAAGCTACATCCAATACAATATAGCCATGACATTAGAAACAATAAGTGAATTATTGCTGTTTAAAAAAAATTGCTTTTCCAAGCAAACTTTGTGAATGAGCCACCATGAGAATTAGGTTAAACTATTGCCGAGTTTTACCAGAGATGGACAGTTTGACCACCAGATTGTGTCCAGAAATGTACTATATCTAAGGAGGCACACTTGATCGGGATGTAAGTATTTTCCCTGAATTGAGTTTACGATATGAATGTTTGCTATTCAGTTTAACCCCTTAAGGACACAAGTTCTGGAATAAAAGGGAATCATGACGGAATATTTCCGTCATGTGTCCTTAAGTGGTTAAAAATGTACTAGTTCCAAAGGATACTAAAAAGTAAAAATAAATGTTTTATAATGTAATTTTTGGTTCCAGGCAAGTAGAGAGTTGATAATTGTCCCTTTTTCTTACTGATCACTGGCTCTGCAATGTGGATGTCCAGGTCTCGATACCCTGAAGTAGGGGATGGAGAATCACAAATTCAAATATCCACAATAATTATTGTTGATGACCCCTCCTGAGAAGCATTTCCAATACTGGACCAAGGATTAAGATCCCCAAAAGGGTAAAATTCTCTGAATAAATGTTGTTTTTTCAGACCACAATTGTAGAGGAATGTGGGATAAAATGTTGAAAAGTGACACCATTGCACATATTTTTCATGACATTTGCAGGCTGATTTCTGTAAATTAAGAATCTTTGTAAATATCATGTAAGGTAAGACTTTGCTTCTTAAAGCAAACAGTCAAAACCATCCAATAATCTTAATGCTCATTGTCATAACTTTTTGTTCATTAGTAAGGTCATTGTTTTAATTCACATTATTTCTAGTTGTTTAAAAAAGTCCTACATGTTATTATGCTATGATGGAAAGTCAGGATTTAATTGAAGACACAAAGACTGGTATTATGAACATCTCTATTTTTTCTCCCAATAGCAGCAAAGAGAAAAAATTACAACTATCCAATAAATGTGATCCATCAATAGAGTATCTTCCTGTGAGAATTTAGTCTACATGAATTGCAGGAAGACTTCACTGCTTATTAGAAATAAGTTTAATACATTTTGTGAAATAATATTGAGTTGAAATATGGCAAGTAATTTGTCATGTTGTTTGTTTGCAAATGATGTGAAGTATGTGTCTAAGTTTACCATTGTAACAATCAATAAAGATGAGATCTGTGTTTGCCTTCCAAACTGTCAGGATGAACCTGTGGCCCAACATGCAGAATTAAGTAAAACACGTAACAGGAATACAGAAAGGAACAAAAACAGAAAGAACAAAGCTAAGGGGTCAGGGATACCAGAAATACAGGAAGTCAAGTCAAGTCAAGTCAAGATCAAAAACCAATAATCAGAATCAGTAACCAACAGGATGGAAACCACGACAGGGCACTGAACAACTGCAGGTTTGGGTTTAAATAACCCAGTAATCCTGCTATTGGCTGATTTGGGTCCCATGACCCCAGAACGTGCATGCATGAGAAAACATGATGCCGCACGCACGATCACGTCACTAGTGACATCATTGTGGGTGGCGTTATTAATTAATTAATGCATCGGCCGGCGTCCATCCCAACGCTGGAACGGCCGCCGATCCACAAACTGCATGAAGTGAGAGGCTCTGGGGGTGAGTAACCTCTCCCTCCTTACGTGCGACCACGCCTATCAGGCGCGGCCACACTGTCGCCAATCAGACACCGTGACACAAACACAAATTATAAAAGAAGATCCCTCAGGTGATGAATGCCTTCCATCTTGATATTTGAAAAATGTTAAAAGAAACAAGGTATTAATGACTGGGTACATCTATACTCCTTTTTTTTCCACGCTATACAGTGCAGCCAAGTGGGTGCTGTGGATTGGAGAGGCAGCTGATCTCCCAGCCTGGAGGTGCCTGCGTCCCAGCAGTGATCGGTCTCCATTGGGGAGGTTCCCTGCATCATCGCTACCTACCAAAGATGACTGCCAGCCATGTGTGTATTTTGCAGCAATTGCCTACAATTTTAGCTGAAACTGTACCACAGAGCAAACATTAAGGCTTCCAACTCTACTACCGTACCAAATTCAAATTTGATCTCATAAGGCAGGACTACAAGGAATGATGGGAGTGAGCACAGGACTTATGTTTCTGTATTTGTATTCACTTTTTGTATCACACAGCTTTTTTATAATGCTGCCACCCATCCCATGTATTCCCTATTAAGGGTTAATAAATATATAAGGGTGTATATAAAAAGTACCCTTCTCTGTCTCAGTGTGGAGATATCTTTGCCAGAAGCTCAAGGGTCTGCCTTGACGTTGGCAGGTGGGCATTCCCTCCAATGGCCATTGGAGTAACTAAATTACCTCCATTTGTTTAAATATACATAGGGATTAAGTAGAGAGCGCAGGTAACTTGTTTTTCTTTGGTTTTTACTATATATATTGGGGCTGATGTGTATTGCAGTCATTGCTGCCACCCAGGAATGATGGGAGTGAGTGCAGGACTTATCTTTCTGTATTTGTATTCATAAGGCAGGACTACCTGGTCCCAGAGTCATGCAGGGAATTTCCGCTGGACACCGTCCATACCTGTGTAGCATCACCACTTTGTGGTGGGGAGTCAAGTGAGATTTTAGCGACTGCAATTTTAGAGTGAGGAAAGACCTGCTAGTTGACAGAGGCTGTGGGCTGCTCCTGGAGCCTCTGCATTGCCCTATAGTGATCCACTTTGGGGAGCTGGTAAAATATTGCAAAACTGCTTTCCCACAGTGTGGTATAGATTGAGGAAGCACAGGGTGGGCCTGCCTATTGTATTGTTATGGAACACATGTTGGTTTGTCCTCTTTATATTTTATCTTATGTGCTTCCCCTGTGATATCTTATACTATGTCATGTTGTCTATGCACAAGTCATTTTGCTTAACTCTTTGCAATTTATTAATAATTAATACTGCTGTGCATTAAGTCAATCAACTACCTCTCTTCTAATTATAAAATGTGGTATTTTTGATTGTGAGTGAGCTATTCCAATCAGCTATTTGTATACTGTCATATTTGCATAACTGGCTATGCATCTTCTCATACTACTTAATAAAGACAGATTGACAAACCAAAAATTTTTTTGTCTCTCAATAGGAGATTTTTTTTGTTTTTTTGTTGTAAAGAACCTACAAGGTCAAAAACTATATTTTGTCATGATTTAAGGTAAATTTTAAGTAATGTTTAAGCAATTCGAAAATATTTTCTCAGGTATGAAATAATTTTTGGATCCATTTCTGGTGTTCCACATACTTTGTTAGGAACTGATGGTCTTGGGTATTTTACTAAAAGTTTGTTTCTGCTTGGATGCCTCTCTCTATATCAAGGTATTTTGCAACATGATCCAGAGGAAATCATTTAGTCAACTGTGACTGTCGCAGATCCTCTGGACCAAACAGTGGTTCTCCCTTATCATCTGTAATATTTATGGACTATTTCTATCTATAATTAGTATTTTTCTTTCTACTACAACACCCTTAGTATTATTTTCAAAATAATCTGAAACATGATAAGCGTCATCTCTAGCTCCTCGTCTCAATGGGATCTGACTTCCACTACTTTCTAACATTGTGGGTTTTGCCCTTCTACTTCTTTGTCACTTCTGCCTGAGAAAATTACATCATTACTACGTAATTGTTCCATGTTCTCTTTGAAAGGATCGAGCTTATCTTTCTTAAAGGCTCCGAAGGCATTAATAATGGTTAGAATAGTTTGATTTATTCAAATCTCTCTTCCCTATAATGTGTTTGCTAAATGAAGGATCTGCATTGTTATTAGACTCCACAGACAAAACTCATACATATCATGAGTCATAAAGTCCTTGTTTTTTTTATCCACTGGTGAGGACGTTCATGCAAAACTATTAGTGATAAATAGTTAAATAAAATATTAGTCATAATTCCCATTATACATAAAGGCATCAGTAAATGATTCTAATCAATAGGCAAATTAAAATATAATTCACCTGTTTCCTCAGTAGGATTAGGGGCCTTAACATCAATATTCTTCTCATTTGCAGTATATTTAGAAGGATTCCCACTACCAGATGGCAATGCTTTATTCTTAATATTCAGGACATTAGACAGTATCATTATCCTAGTTAGTTAAGAACCTGAACAATTATGACCAATATTTGGAGCCTAAACAATGTTAAATGATTTATTTATTTTGCAGACAGCTGGAGAAAGATGTCTAAATCAAAAAATATAGATACGACAGTTAAAGTTGGGAATGAAAAGATCAACGTGAGATTAACATTTATGCCTAAATCGCCATATTGAAGAAGTGATCAAACCCACTAAATAAATGGTCCAAGATTTAAAAGACAAAAAGTCTATTAAAATATTGAATTTCCAATCTTAGCACACAAGAGGTAAAATCAAGAGGGATTTCTCTTTTTTAAAGCAGAGACATCCTAAATGTTTAATGTAATACTCACAACACTGTGAAACACATACTGCTGAGCACATAAAGTTGTTTGCCAGTCACCAATGAAAACATTCTCAGAAACCACCCCTACCCAGCAACAAAATGTATAAGTGGGTGGGGAAAAAACCCAAATCCAAGGGAGAGAATGAAATCAATATGGTGGTCAAGACAACCACCATACTGAACCTTGCCACACCTAAGGTTACTACCACTGCCTAAGTGAAATAAAGGAAAATAATAGAAACATGACCCAACTAATAAATTAATTGGATGCTCAGTAGCAGCAGGGCCGGCCTTAGGGGTGTACGACACAGCTCACACATGGCCGGGTGACAGGTGTGCATCGGGGAGCTAGATCAGGTACCCAAAGGGGTGGGGGAGTTCCTGCTTCCTCAACAACTAGACTACTGCTGCACTGCCTCTGTATGTGACTGTTTGCCTGTGTGTGTGTGTATGTGTGTATGTGTGTATGACTGTCTGCCTGTGTGTGTGTGTGTGTGTGACTGCCTGTGTGTGTGACTAACGTCTTGGGTGTTTGTGACTGTCTGTCTGTGTGTGACTGTCTCCCTGTGTGTCACTGTCTGCCTGTGTGTGTGTGACTGTTTGCCTGTGTGTGTGTGTGTGTGTGTTTGTGTCTGACTTTCTGCCTGTGTGTGTATGTGTGTGACTGTGACTGTTTGCCTGTGTGTGACTGTAACTTTGCCTATGTGTGTGACTGCCACTGTGTGTGTGTTTGACTGTCTGCATGTGACTGTGTGTGTGTCACTTTCTGCCTGTTACTGAGCATGTGTGACTACCTGCCTGTAACTGTGTGTGTGTGACTGTCTGCCTGGAACTGTACGTGAGTGTCTGCCTGTAACTGTGTGTGTGTGACTGTATGTCTGTAACTGTGTTTTTGGCTGTCTGTGTGTGTGTGTGTGTGTGTGCGACTTTCTGCCTGTGTATGACTGTATCTTTGCCTGTGTGACTGCAACTTTGCCTATGTGTGTAATTGTAACTGTGTATGACTGTCTGCCTGTAACTGTGTGTGTCTGTGTGACTGTCTGCCTGTAACTAAGTGTATATGACTTTCTGCTTGTGACTGAGCGTGTGTGACTGCCTGTGACTGAGCGTGTGTGACTGTCTGCCTTTGTGTGTGAGTATCTGCCTGTAAGTGAGCATGTATGACTTTATGCCTGTAACTATGTGTGAATGTCTGCCTGTAACTGTGTGTGTATATCTGCCTGTAAATGTGTGTGTGTCTGCCTGTAACTGAGTGTGTGTGTGACTGTCTGCCTGTATCTGTGTTTGTGTGTGTGTGTGTGTGACTGTCTGCCTGTAACTGAGCGTGTGTGTAACTGCCTGTAACTGAGCATGTTATTGCTCCTCTCTCTGTTTTCAAGGTCTTCTAAGTAACAATGTTGTTGCTGGAGACGTTTGGTTAATTTTGCGACCTGCGCTTGTACGGCAGTGAGTTGGGAGTATACATGGATACATGGTCTTTATTTCCTCCAGGGATACTACCACTTGCCAAGATGGCAGAGGTCAGCACTGAGTTCAAAGAATATTGTCTGGAAGGATGACTCCAGTCTGTCCAGCATTTGAGTCATGTCTTCTTTAGAAGGTAAGTGCTGTATTATTTGACATGCACACAGAGCAATCCGATGGTGGGGAACTGCTCGGGCATACATTCTCTCCATATGCAGATGGCGCCATGTCGGGGTCTGCCTCACCAGAAGAGTGCGATGCATTGTTGTGAAAAATATTTAGTTAGCACTGAAATCTGCAGTCCCGCAGTGTGCTGTGGAGTTCCACGGTGCTCTATGTCTTTTTTTTCTTATTGCACATTGTAGGCATTAGGGCTTCTAAATACCTTTTATTATTGCTTGCCAAGGTGGAGAGCAGCACTAATGCGTAGCTAACAAGGTTTTTTTTAAAACTATTTGCCCTTTGGATGCAAGCAAATAGTTGCCATTTTTAAGTATGTCTATTGGCTGTTTCAGACTTCTGAATTTTGGATAAATTGTTGATTACCGAAACTTCATAAAAATCTTAATTTGTCCTAAATCAAATTCAGAAGTCTGGTAAAAAGGGAAAAGCAATACTCGTCTGTTTAAAGGAGCAGCAAATACATAGAATGCTGAAATGCTGGAATGTTGGCTATGTTATAGCTGGAGAGATTCCATCCCATGATGCCTGTAAAATAATGAGGGAGACTTGACACTGCCATTAGAATTCCAATTCAATAATGGAGGGTGGACAAATCACTGTCCCTCTATCATTCGCCATGGCCAGCAGGTGGGGGATCTATTCAAAATTAGGGGAAAATCATAGTGTCTCCACAAAATGATAATACGCAACAAATACATAATACAAGTGAAATAAGCTTTAACATTGTCTGGAATAAATGAGTTTTTTTTTTTATTTATTTTATTTTAAATAGAATATTTTTATCATAAACATTTGTCTGTTTCTTAAGAAAGTTATACAATCAGGGGTTGACATTTTTGCATGTAAAATCAAAACGCCAGCCGGTCTGCATAGATGGTTAAATATGAATTTGTTTACTCCATATCCTTAGAAGTCCCATTAGAAGAGAAGAACAATGGCTGGTGTATATTTCAATAAGTCTTCAAAAGGAGTAAGTGGATAAAAGCCAAGATTGGGGTTTGTGCTTTTCCAGTGGGGATTGCTCTCATTACCCCCCAGGCTGGGAAAAGCTCTTTCTCTCTTTTATTTTGCTAACATTTTTTGGAATAAAATAATATGATTAAAAATTAGTTTGACAAATTAATAGAGGGTTATATGACTTTTGTTGTGCTATTGTAGAGATGAAATATATACATACTGGGTCATTTTCACTTCTGATAAATGTATGTAGTTGCAATAGTGATTAGATATGGTTTTGATATTGATATGGTAATATAAATCAATAGTAATTGTGAATATGTTAAACGTAATAATAATAATCAATAGGATTGCGAGCTAAAAGAGAATCATGGTACTGGAAACTGATTATTATTATTATTGTGATAATAACCACAATTTACTTCTATGTATATTGTGAACTAAGATATCTACTTTTTCTCTATATGAAGATGAAACCATGAGTCTTTACATCGGCTTTTATCTGTTCAAGCACTCGTAAGTCACAATGTCTAGAATGCTAGATTGTAAGTTCAACTCATTGCTGACTTCATGTCAAGTTCAGCAAACTGGCTAACTTACGCAAGGTAAATGAATTTGATAAACAAGGAATACACATCCATTGGTTGAAACAAATAGAACACAGTTTATTTTAAAAGAAGTAAAAAAAATGAAACAATATATTGTTAGAGAGACCTCATAAAGGGTCGTAAGCAAGAACGATCAACTGGCACTTGCAGTTAGCAGATATCTGTGTGGATGGTCCTACTTACAATATGTGGACATATTTACAAAAACATAATATTCAGGGATATCATTTTATTTGTGGGGTAATGGTTTCTTGATCCAAGGATAAATCTGACTGCCATCTTGGGGTCAAGAAGGACTTCTTTCCTAGTTTGTTATGAAATTGGAAGTGCTTCAAACTGTTTTTTTTGCCTTCTTTTGAATCAACAGCAAAAACAGATGTAAGAAAGGCTGAACTTAATGGATGCATGTCTCTTTTCAGCTACGTAATAATGTAACTAATATGTTTTTCAGAGATGGGACAGTTGACGTCATGAGGTTGGACATCAGATATTCCTGCCCAGCCGGAGGGAACAATCTGTGAACAGTTGAATCATGCAAACTACTTTCCTGTAAGTCCACTGACAACAAAGTCTAATCTCTATCACCAAACAGCCACTTGTAAGCACCTCCACGTCACACATACTGTACATCATCATAGTCTGGTTAGTCCAGATCTAAAGTCTCCCAGGAAATATGACCAAGGGTAAATCCAAGCCTATGAGCTTGTATTAGCACAATCACTCTCAATGCTGGGCTAGCAATTGCCCTACACAGTTCCTGCCTTCTGACTCACTCCTGATATAATTTGCCAACATACCAACTTACCTCCAGTTACTTTTAATATACCAGTCCAGGAACTTGTAGATATGTACATGCTGGACAGGCACAAACTGTATATATTTTTACCCCCACCTCTTGTAACCTTTTCCCTCCAGGTTTTTGTGAAAGGACCAGTGTTGCCAATATATCTTTAGCCCTATTTTTATATGAGAGAATGACGCTATCAGTAAGCTGATAGCAAGAACATGCAGGATTGGCTGACTGGTGCCAGCTACTTCCTAGTTCTGGCAGTGCTCAATGCAAGAAGCTGAGAAACCTGGGGATTTTCTGTAAATACATTAGCTTTAATAGCATGTGTTTGTTTGACTTATTAATTAATTCCATATTTTGTATTGCATTTATAAAAAAAAAAAAAAAATCTCCATTCTGCATTACTCCTTTTTATGTTGCTGAAAAAAATTAAATAAAAAGCCTTTCTGAAATTGCCCATACAATTTATTGGCAGAACAAATACATGAAAATAATATATTTACATAGTAGATGAATTGGAGAAGCATTCTTTCTATATTTGTCCATTTTACAGGATGTAAGTTGTTTTGTTTAAACATTGGCTGCTAGCTTCGAGTACGGATTTCCCACCCTAATAACGGCAATTACATGGAAATATATTGTGTTATCAGTTCTAAAGCACAGAAGCCTTTCTTACTGCAGCCAAATTGCTGATGTCAGATGTATAAACAATTTCTTCTTACGACAGCAGTTCCTAAACTGCTTCATGAGCTCCTATTTCTTAACTGTTTCATTTAGGATGATACAGTATCCGGAGCATGCTACCTGGAATTATCAGAGCCAAGGAGGATTATCACTGAGGCAATAATTCATTAAAAAGGGAGAAAGCAGAAATGTGTTCATTTGTGTACATCTATTTTTTTTTAACTTATCATTTTGCTTATATTTATAGTAATTCCTGCAATCAGACTTTTACTCCAGACCTCTATGAAATATGCATTAAACCTTGGAGAGTAAGTTGTGTAAGAAACACATTGTCCTTCAGTCTAGCACTTTAATTCTTGAAAATAATACAAATGCTTAAAGGTACATAATAGTCCTGAAATGTGCTTCAGCTTTCTGAAGTGCTGTAGGGGTTAACTGCAGGTTCCTGCAGACATATTTTTTATAAACATGTCCTCCTCATCATCAAAATCAAACTATCAGAAGCCATGGTACTACTGCTGATGGTAGATTGAGAAACAGGAACCATTACCCTCAATTTCATTTTGGGATTAGTTCGTAACAATGATGATTTTTTTTTTTTTTTTTAATGTTTTTATTATTACAATAAATTAGGTATGTGAATCATTTTATTTTGTGTAAACTAACAGAACTTTATAGAGCAAAAAGATGTTTGTGCAGTATATAGGTTGGTGCCCCTGGATACAGATACAGATACAGCTGCAAGACTAGTCTCACACTAAAAATCAATGACTCAGGCTGGAAGAAACATTTTTGCTTTGTTAATAAACACCACATTCCCACAAAAAAGGATTTTCTTTCTTCAAACAGTTAACAAGTTTTTTTATTTTTTTTATTTAATAACTGTATATTGGTACGATAACAAAATGTTAATCTCCTATCTTCCACACAAGTTGTTTGCCACTAGAATTAGCTAATAGCTAGACACAGCTGCAAGCTAAGTCTAGTTTCACACTAAAATCAATGACGAAAATTAAGAACTTTTTTTCTTTGTTACTGAACATCAGCCTCTGCAAACCAAGGATTTTTTTTTATCCAAACAAAGAACAAGAACAAACTTGTAATAAATGTATACTGGTATAATAGTTTCACACTAGGAACAATGACAAAATGTCAGCCTTATTTCACCCATTCAAGGTTGATTTCAGTGTCCCTGGCAGTAATAATAGCTGGATACAGCAGCAAGCTAAGCCTACTCTCATACTAGAACCAATGACCCAGGCTATATCCAAGTCCCACACAGGCACAACAATGGTAAAATACACTGTATCACTGCTGGTCTGTCTCCTTCAGTAGCTGCAGTCTTGGTGTCCACAATCAAACATCTTATTTTTGCTAACTATTGATTGAGCAAGAGATTCAGCCCACATGATTGAGTAGACCTCTTACCCATTATTGGAAACAATGCTGCTTATTTGGCCCCAAGAACAGTGTTTTGTCTATTCCACCCAAACCCCCCAGCCCCCATTTTTGCTGGTGCCAGGAACAGCACTCTGAATCAAGAATAGAACCGAACATGTTTAGGCAGGCATGAGTAGGTTCCCTCGAGATCAGACACCCCCTCAAAAAAGAAAATACCATGTATATTTTCCCCCAGGAATGGCATTGCGAATTGAGAACCAAGTGATCATGTTTGGGCTTGCCCGTGTCTGCTCTTATGAGATTCTCCAATGTGGAGGCTCTGAAACTGAAATAGGTTCGAATTTGACCAAGTTCCAGTTCAGCCGAAAAAGAATCTCCAAGTCTTATTTTAAATTTCATGCAGTTCCTACTCACAGAAATATGATTAAAAAAAATGTGGTCTTACTGAAAAATTAAATAAGCCTCAAGCATTCAGTGATACTTTTTTTTTTTAAGTAAAGTGAAAATTTAAGAAAACTAGATTCAGCTAGAACCACATTCCCATCACTGCCCCCCTCAGTGCTGCCTCCTTCTTTCAATTGGTCCTTATCCTCAGAGTAAGTTGTTTTTACAAATTTAATTTGGTGTGTTATATTGTAATGGCTCAACTTTCTTCAATATATATGTGTGTGTGTGCCCCCCCGCAAGTTATGGAAACTCAGCCATACCATGCTATATAGCGTGTGTGTAAATCCATCATATGTCGCAGTTATTCTAATTTTATAAAGATTATGGAACACTTCACCTCCGATAATTATCATAGTCAACTTTTTCATGCTTAACGATGGCGTAGGGTAGCATTGCGTATTTAACCAGGAGATTTGGCGGGTTTTTTAAAATGTATTTCTTATATTTATTGGTAAAAGGTGGGTGTTTTTAACCATTTCTAATTTGTCTTAATGAGTGGTAGTAAATAAGAAACCTCTAAAAAAATCATCAAAATTGTTTTTTTCTGGTGTTATAAACTAAAGTGGGAAATCAAAATGAATTCAAAAAGAATTTCAAATTCAAGGTAAAACCAGCCAAACTGGCTTCACCCTGGAGCATTTTTTATAAAACAAATAAAACTGTACAAAAAGAAAAAACGCAACCAACTGCTAATAATTTATGCAGCATTCTCAGAGTCATAAATCTCTCTACAAAAAATAAAAATAATAATTCTTACTTTGTTCACAAGTTTAATGAAAACCGGCAGTTTTTAGCCAAGAAAGACATAATTAATTAATTCATAAAACAGAAGTATTGCAAACATTTGAACAATTTGGAAGTGCTACACTATAAAACACCAACAACAAAAGAAACATAACCATCAACAACCACAAAGCAAATACATAGATGGTTTAATTTTGTTTCCAGGCATTTTTGTTTTAAAACTGTTCATTATAAAATATATTCATACTGTACATGGATATTCTGTCGTGAATTTAATAAAATGTTAATTTTCCATACAGTATTGGAGCATTACATTGCATTGTGATGTTTATTCCAAGTATATATTTTTGCATAGAAACATAGAATGTGACGGGAGATAAGAACCATTCGGCCCATCTAGTCTGCCCAATTTTCTAAAATTCATATAGTCATGAACCTTTACACTAGATAAATAGATAGATGTGTTGATGAACATATACTTAGTCTCTTGAAAAACATTGCTTTAGAGTGAATTTATTATCCTGAAAGTTCACTTTGAGTAGACATTGATTGAATCTTTATATACTGTGCAGGAAAAATTGCCAACCGAGGTATAGTTAAACAATATTTCCTGGCTAATCATGGCAGCATTTAACATATGGGTTTAGCTCCTCCCTCCAACCCTCAGGACAGGAAACACAATCAATTAAACAATTAAGCCTACCTTCCCCTAGTATATTAGGTACCCCAGTATCCCCCACACCTCAGTCTTTTTCCTGTCCTCCTAGCCCTAGGACAGTTTAAATATTTTTTTTTTCTTTCTCAGTTTCTACTGAATGTTTTTTTTTTTTGCTCACCTGACCATGTTTTATATGGTCTTGTCCCTTTGGAGGTCAGCCTCCCTCCTCAGGAAGCCCAGGCACATGTAGCCCAATCTCCATGGAGTTGGGAACTCCTGGGAGCCTGGGTGTGCTGCAGACCTCGATCAGACGATCAGCATAAGGGTAAGACGCTCGCGCATGCGCAATGCGTCCGACCGGACACAGAGTGAAGTTTGCCCCTTTCCAAAATGGCGGTTTAGCGATCTCGCGACCGAAGTGCGCATGCGCGATCATTTAAAGGTACAGAGCGGGAAATTTGAAATGGCGGTATTTAGCCTAAAAACTGCTCGTTTCCGTTCCCTTTAAAGATACAGTGCTCTAGTAGACTGTTCTTAAAGCTCTGCAGGTAAGAGAATTAATTATATTACTTATATCTTGATATCTTCATAATATTGGGCTGGGAATACATTTTTTATTATTTTAACATTCTTAGCCCTACAGTCAGTATGGATCCTTCATCCCCTTCTGCAAGATCAACGAGATCTGCTATAGGTCATAGGTGAGCAATATTTTTTTTGGTTTCTTCACGTTACTAAAAAGAGTGCACAGAGGGTACAGTCTTATGACTTCTGTATCTTACAGCCCTCGTGACCGGTCCTGTCCCAGATCCCCATCGAGGAGAAGGGAGAAACCGGCAGCCTGCCCGGGATGTGGAGCAAGGCCTTTGGATAACTGCAGGCTCTGCAGAAAATGCTTAACCATGGTCGCAGGAGAATCTGATCGCCAGAGGTCACCACAAGCCTCTACCTCCTCTGCCAAGGATATTGCTTATTGGATTAAGCAGGCAGTGGTTGAGGGAATTGCTGAATCCCACAAGATCAAGAGATCAAGAGGGGAAAACTTCGGCATGGATTTAGATCAGTCTGACGATGAATACAGACAGACTTCATCTTACCTGGATTTGGAGCCAATCTCGTCCAGTGAGGAGGAGTATATGGAACAACCTTGCTCCTTGGACTCCAAAGCTATGGAGCATTTGATTATGGCTGTTAGAAGAACATTGGATTTGCCGGAAGAAACCAGAGAATGTTCAGCTTCTGACAGACACTTTGGAGATTTACATAAGAAAAGACCTTCCTTTCCAGTCCACAGCTCTATTAAAGACCTGATAAGGAACGAGTGGCAAATTCCAAGTAAGAGGATTACTAGTCAGGGTCGGCTTTCAAAGCTATATCCGATTAAAGAGGAGGATTCCAGATTGTGGACTACGGTCCCCAAAGTTGATGCTCCTATCATTAAGGTTGCTAAAAGATCCACGCTACCAATTGATAGCAATGCTTAAGGAGCCCATGGATAAAAGGATTGATGCTGATTTATCTAAAGCTTTCATGACAGCGGGTTTAGGTTGCCATCCAGCTGTGTCCATTTCGGCTTTGTCCAGAGCCATGCGTTCCTGGTTGCTTGACTTGGAGGATGACATAGATAAAGGTGTCAGTAGACGTCAGATGACGGAATCCTTAAGAGATATCAAACTCGCCAGTGACTGGCTTTTGGAATCCTCCGCTGACCTCATTAGAATTCTTTCTAAGGTTATGGCACATTCAGTCACCGCTAGAAGGGCGCTTTGGCTAAGATCCTGGGGGGCAGACCTTTCATCCAAGAATAATTTATGTTCACTTCCCTTTATGGGAGAAGTGCTTTTTGGGAAACCTCTGGACGAAGCTATTAAAAAAGCGGCAGAGGTTAAACAGGTCATGCTGCCACAAGATAGGCGCTCAAAGAGACCTCGCCTGGACCGTAGACCTTTTAGGGATCAAGGCTACTTTAGGGAAAGTAAGACTTACAGGCCGGGCAGAGAATTCTCAAGGAATTCCAATTGGAAGAGTGGCCTGAATGGAAAATCCTCTAGGGGCAAGACGCAGACCTCTTCCTTTCGCCCCAACAAGCAATTCTGAAGGTGGCTTACTCCAGGTTCCTCGAGTGGGAGCATGTCTTTCATTTTTTCAGAGGGCCTGGGAAATCATTCCAGATGCTTGGGTAAGATCCATTGTCACCGGAGGTTATCATCTGGAATTCGACTAATATCCACCTCCACCAAGGTTTATTCGCACAAGGCTTCCAGCCAACATCCAAAAACGAGAGGTTTTGACTCTTTATGTCAACAATCTTCTTATGGAAGAGGCCATCATACCTGTACCCATGAAAGAAAGATTCCAGGGATATTATTCCCCCCTGTTCTTGGTCAAGAAGCCAGAGGGAAAATGGAGGCCTATTTTAGATCTCCACCAGCTCAACCTTTATCTGAGAGTCAGAAAATTTCGGATGGAATCCATTCGCTCCATCATTCCGGTTGTTCATCACCAAGATTGGATGATATCAGTAGACCTCAGGGATGCATATTTTCATGTCCCTATCACGCTCACCCATCAAAGGTTTCTCATGTTTTGTGTCCGGAGGGAACACTTTCAATTTCAGGCCCTTCCTTTTGGTATAAGTACGGCCCCAAGGACCTTCTCGAAGGTTCTGGTCACCATCATTGCTTTGCTCAGAAAAGAAGGTGTAGCGGTGTTTCACTACCTGGACGACATCCTGGTAGTGGCCCCGGACCTAGCATCAATATTCCAACAAAGGCAAGTAGTCCTCGACACTCTATCTCATTTCGGTTGGCTCATCAATTACGAGAAGAGTCACTTGCATCCTTCAAGAGAACTGATATTCCTGGGAGCAAATTTCAATACAGACACGGCAATTGTATCCCTCTCACACGACAGAAAGATCAGACTTCGAGATCGGAAAAGGGACTTCAGACTAAGGACTTCAGCCTCGGCAAGAGAGTTTATGAGACTTCTGGGGACTCTTTCCTCTACGATAGAGCTTGTCAGGTGGGCTCAGTGGAACCTTCGTCCTCTTCAACAATTTTTTCTAAAAAATTTCAGGACCGACTCGAGGGAGTGGGAGACGCTGATTCACATTCCTTTGGTTCTGAAGCAGAAGCTCCTTTGGTGGATGTCGTGGGAAAATCTCTCCAGAGGGTTCCCCTTGCAGGAAATAGATTGGGTGGTCATTACGACAGATGCCAGTCTGACAGGTTGGGGGGCACATTTAGGCAATCAATTTTTTCAAGCAAAATGGCCTCCAAGAACTCAATGCTTGCCTTCCAACATCAGGGAACTAAGAGCAACCTTTCTGGCGCTTCTTCATTTTCAGCATCTCATCAGGCATTGCTGGGTCAAGTTGAGAGTGGACAACAAAGCGGCTGCTGCCTACATAAACCATCAAGGCGGAACAAGGAGTGTAGCCCTGATGAGAGAGATAGTTCCCATTATGACCTGGGCTCAGAATCATGTGGAAGGCCTGTGTGCCATCTATCTCCCAGGGAAGGAGAATGTAATAGCGGATTTCCTCAGCAGACATCGGATAGAGGCTTCAGAATGGCAACTTTCCAGGAGGATCTTCGCTCGGTTGGTCCAGAAGTGGGGTCTTCCCCAAGTAGACCTCATGGCGACCTTTCGGAATGCGCAGGTTCCATGCTTTGTGTCGAGGAGATACCATCCAAAGGCGGTTGCTCAGGATGCTCTATCCATCAATTGGGTATTCGATCTGGCTTACGTTTTCCCTCCAATTCCCCTCATCCACGCTGTTCTGAGAAAGATCTCCAAGGAACATTGCAAGGTGATAGCTGTTCTTCCATTCTGGCCTTGTCGCCCTTGGTTTCCCCTGTTACAGAGGTTATCAGTGGACCTTCCTTGGGAACTTCCAGTCTCAGAAGACCTGCTGATTCAGGGTCCAGTGTTTCATCCGGAGCCTCACAAATTCAGACTCCATGCATGGCTATTGAGAGGAAGTCTCTAGTTGAACATGGCCTTTCGGACCAGGTTATCTCTACCCTGTTACGTTCCAGGAATCCTTCTACTTCTTCTACTTACCATAAGGTATGGGAAACCTTTGCTCGATGGTGTAATTCCACGGTTCAAGAATTAGGTTCCCCTTCCGTGTCTCAGGTTTTGGGTTTCCTGCAAGCAGGCCTGGAGAGGGGCCTTCAACTTAACACGCTTAAAGTGCACTGCTCTGCTCTTTCAGCTCTTTCCGGTGTTCGTTGGGCATTGAATCCTATTGTAATTCGTTTCTTCAAAGCAGTCATTAGGATCAGACCTCCTATCAAGGTATTCTCTGCTCCTTGGAATTTGCCTCTGGTTCTGCAGGCCTTGACGGAACATCCCTTTGAACCTATTGATGAGGTCTCTATGCAAGTTCTTTCGCTCAAGACCCTGTTGTTACTGGCCTTGGTATCTGCTAGGAGAATGTCAGATATTAAAGCACTGTCGTCTGAAGAACCGTTCACTACCTTCTTCGATGATAGAGTTGTGCTACGGCCTAGACCTGAGTTCCTTCCTAAGGTTGTTACATCCTTTCATCTGAATCAAGAGATTGTCCTGCCAGGGTATTTTCAGGAGCCATCGTCTCCTGAGGAAGAAAGATGTCATACGCTAGACCTAAGGAGGTGTCTTTCCACATATATTTCACGCTCAGCTGATTGGCGAAAGTCTACCCAATTGTTTGTGATATCTTGGGGTTCTCGTAAAGGTGAAGCTGCCTCTGTCGCAACCCTTCGTTCTTGGACGGTTCAGGCTATTTCTAAAGCTTACAGAGCTAAACAGGTTCCAGTTCCCAAGGACATCAGGGCACATTCCACAAGGTCCATTGCTACTTCATGGGCTGCAGAGTCAGGAGTTCCTGCAGAGAGCATCTGTAAAGCTGCCAATTGGTCATCTTTAAAAACCTTTGTATACCACTACAGAGTGGATATCTCATCCTGTTCTGATTCAGAGTTTGGCCTATCGGTCCTGAACTCTTATAAGCCTTAAGTGGATATTAAACAGTTTTTGTAGCATGACTTAACCTCCCTGAGTGGTTATTGCTTTGGTAATCCCATATGTTAAATGCTGCCATGATTAGCCAGGAATAGAGAAAATTTATTGATACTTACCGTAATTTTCTTTTCCTGGCTATTATTCATGGCAGCATTTGGTCTCCCACCCTCTCTTGGTTTATTTGTCTTGTTACTGGACTGAGGTGTGGGGGATACTGGGGTACCTAATATACTAGGGGAAGGTAGGCTTAATTGTTTAATTGATTGTGTTTCCTGTCCTGAGGGTTGGAGGGAGGAGCTAAACCCATATGTTAAATGCTGCCATGAATAATAGCCAGGAAAAGAAAATTACGGTAAGTATCAATAAATTTTCTCTAATGTTTCCCCAAGGCACATTTCCATTGGCATTGAATAAAGTGGATCTTGAATTTAAAGCTGCCCCATACGTCCCTCTTTTTTTTTTAAATTATTTTTTTTCTGCCTTCCACAACACATTTGCAACAAGATTTTAATGGAAGACACTCATATTTAAATTAAATAATTTTTCCCTGCTGGTACTCGATCTGTCGTTCTTTTAAAAAATGGTGAATACCATATGTATAAAGTGTAAATAAAAAATGTGAAACGGAGGGGAAATACAACGGGCAAAAGTGATTATAATTATGTCAATTGGTAAAATATCTCTGTTTCACTCACATTATTTGAAATAATGAATCACCATATAAGATATTACAAATTAAATATATTGTGCTGTTCATTATTCTGTGTGTTTCCCTCTTTTATAAGAGCACGAATATGCAAAATTAACAACTAATGCCAATATCAATATCCAGACAAATCTCCTAAATACATATAATCTCAGATATTAGCTTGTAATTTTATTGTGTGACCCACTTAGGTTCAATTTTAAAGGACCACTGAAGTAACTATTCCAACAGCATGGTACCCTGCTGATATCCATATATATCAAAACCTCAACTGTAAATATGAGTTACAATATAAATAAAATAAAGCACAAAAAAACATGAAAACAAACACACATACAAAACTATGTATATACAGACTTTTCTTTAATTTTAGTGTTTGCAAATTTAAATGTGATAGTTAAGAAGATATTTCTCTATGCAGGTACGCTGGAGTCTGAAATCCATAATGCTTATAAACTGCTTTCAAATGCTATAGTTCTGTAATAAGACATAAAAAGAGAAAAATACATTAGAGTTATACCAAGAACAACAATGATAAATTCAGAAAATTAAGAGTCAGTCAAGGACCTGTTTATCCATATATATTAATTTGTCCATATCCAAAGGATTAAGACGGAAATCCAGATTAAGGTCTGTGAGCCACAGACATTTCAGTTACCATTTCTCATTTCCTTGCCCTTGAAGGTGATTTATGCTTAATAATACCTCTTGCAGTTTTTGTATTATTTCTTACTGTAGTGTAGATCCTACCGACACTTGAATATGTAAATCACGAATGTAGGTCATAAATAGCCATGCAGAGGGTATTTCTTTCTTATGGAGAAATTAGTGAAAAAGTCACATCGAATGAGGTCATTTCCATAGCTGCATCCTATTCAAGGAAACGTACCCCTTTGGGTTGGCCAAAAATAATTAAGGTTCCTCCAGCAATCTGTATTTAGCATTCACCCCAGACCTTTCGGGGATCTGCCTTGCAATGCAATCACTGAGGCACTGAAATTTCACAGTCTCTGGATGTGTATTTCTTAAAATGTGTCAATGTTTCTTTAGAATGTAATTGACACTTTTTATGTGTGTACCATATTTTGATATAAAGACTATCTGGTTTATGTTTTGAAGGTCTATTTTGTTCCGACCAGGGTATAGTTTAGTTTCCTTCCCAGTGATGTACTGCAGTTTATAATTCAGTAAATTCTGTGGATAATCAGTCAAAAAAGAATTTATGTGACATTTCTTCTAGGTGACAGCAACTAACAATGATCGTCTAAGTTATAAAAAACACTGGTTGGTACAATATGCATTATACATCTTGGATTTATGCTCTCAAATCTCAGGAATGGGATCTTTATGTGTATCAACCAGACAGATATTTGTTTCATTCTGAAATGCATTTCATCTGAATGTGGGACAATCAGATCATTCTGAGCCGAAATTTAGACAGATCACCAACCAAACCAAACACGCAATGGCCGATCATGTTCATTTTGATTTGTTAATCTGAATTTTGCCTGTGGCACCAAAAAAAGAGAAATGATAGATGGGAAAAAAAAATGATGATTGATGGCTGGTGAAGTTCACTAAATGTTGATTGTATTCACAGATCAAATGAACAGTGAACAAGAGAGGGAAAAAAGTAGCAGTCAAAAAAAAATATCTATATTTACATAGTATATATATTTAATAAATATAACTGCTTCTTACTGCTCCTCTTTTTCCATTTATTGGTTACTTTTTGTTACTTAATCTGTAAACCAATTTTGTGAAAATGCTTCTTTTTTTTCAAATTTTTATTTTAATTTAATTAAAATACCAACAAATATAAAACTTATAGATCAGTTATCTTCTCATATTTATCAAAAACATTATATAACCCTTTGGCCATACAACAAACAAACAGGAGAACAGTATCCTGTTCTTTTCCTTCTTACTATACATAAGTACGTTCTGACTACACTACACAAACATTTTCAATAAACATACAGAATTACAAACTAAAGTGGAAAATTTATTCATACTTACCGTAATTTTCTTTTCCTGGCTATTATTCTTGGCAACATATACACATGGGTTAGCTCCTCCCCTACAGCCGATAGGACAGGAAAACCACCAAGGTTTTAAAAGGAGGCTCCATCCCTAAGGTCCTCAGTCAGTTTACAAGCTCTACAGTACATAAATAGAGACATTAATGGGTGGGAAGTATATGCTGCCATGAATAATAGCCAGGAAAAGAAAATTACGGTAAGTATGAATAAATTTTCCACTTTCCTGGCTAATCATGGCAGCATATACACATGGGGAATAACCAAGCTTACAAAGGGAGGGACAGAATAGCCAATCAAATTATCAGAATAATTCAACATAGATAGAAGAATGAACAGAGTTAAGTACTTGAGTACCAAATTGTGCATCATAGACTGTTTTAACGAACAGTATGAAATGCCAGACAAACGTGTCTAAAAGAGGTTCAAATGATAGCTTACAAAAAGTGTCAGCAGAAGCCATTGCCATGGCAACCCATGATGCTGCAACAGCATGAGAGGAGAGTGCCCTGATACCCTCTAGCACAAGGTAGAGAACGGACGTGACATCCAAATTGTGCCTCATAATTGCATCAATGTTCAATATGTAATACATGACAAACTAGTTCAAATGCCAACTTTACAAAGTTTCAGCAGAGACCATTGCCATGGAAGCCCACGAGATGCTGTAACAGCACTCGTGGAGAATGCCCCAAATCCTTTGCTACAGGTAGAGAACGGCATTGAAAGGCTCTCACTTTAGGCACGATCACTGGTGCTACATGCAAGACAACCATATCCTGTTGAAATTCAGTGAATGGGGGTACACAGGATCAAGCCTGGAGTTCACCCATTTCCCTTGCTGGGGTACCAGCCACCAGCACTTTCTGTGCTACCACCATGGAAGCTCCTTCTAGAGGTTCGAATAATGGTTCAGTCAGGGCCCGTGAGACCAGTGGTACGTCACATATTGGCTTCACCACACTCAGTGGAGGCATGATTTCAATCAATGCCTATATGAAGCAAAGTGCAGCAAGTGCACACATTCACCCTGCTGAGGTACCAGTCACCAGCAACAGCAACGTCTGGACTAACATCATGGAAGCTCCTGCTAGAAGTTCAGTCAGAGTCTGTGAGACCAGTGGTACGTCACATATTTGTTTCAACACCCTCAGCGGAGGCTTGAGTTCAATTGTTGCTTACATGAAGCAAAGCACCAGGGGCATCAACGCTCAATCGGTACCCTTCAGTACAGGTAGAGAATGACATAGATAAGCATTCACCATAGGCAGGATCTTCAGGTGCCAAATGCAAGACGACCATATCCGTTGAAAAGTAGTGAAAGGGGGTTCACAGGATCAAGCCTGGAGTTCACCCATTTTTCTTGCTGGGGTACCAGCCACCAGCACTTTCTATGCTACCACCATGGAAGCTCCTACTAGAGGTTCGAATAATGGTTCAGTCAGGGCCCGTGTGACCATTGGTACCTCACATATTGGCTTCACCACACTCAGTGGAGGCATGATTTCAATCAATGCCTATATGAAGCAAAGTGCAGCTAAGTGTTCCTCTAGAGTGTTATAACACAGAACCTTTCAAGGCCTGAACGAGGAGTAATTCCAACAGACAAAAGCATGTCAAGATTAGTAAAGCCTGTATAGGATTGTAAGAGGATCTCAATGACCGTCTAAGGGATGCCTATACTAATATGGACTCCCGCATCAACACCAGAACTTGAGGATCCTGGTGTGTCATGGGTCCTTGTAATATGTCTGGACGTACAGGAATTTCCCTTGGAGGTTCCAGAATAATCTTATTCATCATAAAAATTAGAGTCGACACGGTCTTCCACTGTCACCTTTTGCACTGCCTTTTTAAGAAGGTCGAAAACAGGAAAATATGTACATCAGACTAAAATTCTAAATTTGAGCCAGTGTATCCTGAACCTGAGCATTCTGGTCCTAGCATGTAAAAAATACTTCTGGACCTGGTAGTTCCAAGAAATGGCCATCAGATCTATGTAGGGTATCAGACAATCTGCGTCAACCACGAGGATACGTCAGGACATGGTTGCCAATCCGCCTTGTCCACAGTTATTCGGCTCCAGCAAACAGCCATGGTATTCTGAGCCACTGGTTGTTCTTCTGTGCCTTGATCATTATGGGCTGGAATTCCATCAATACGTATCTGTGAGACCCATCTTGGTAGATATAGGATACAGTTGCATTGATATTTGAGCAAATTTGGACCCACTCGTTCTTCAGCAAGCCTCTGAAGTGAAGAAGAGCCTAGAAAATGACTCTTAATTCCATACAAATGAAAGGAAATATTGTGCAACATGGTCCAAACACTGTGCAACCAATCTTATAAAAACTGGAATTTGAGCTAATAATTGACCAATGAGGTTCTGTTCACTGGAAACTCAGATCTAATCCCTCTTTCAGCTGCCAGGGTAAGGTGCAACTCCACTGATGGGGACATAGTAAGTGGCTGGCTCCAATAATCTTTCTCTTGTTAGACCAAGATAGGAAGGATCTGTAAGGAATCCAGAGATGCCATTGGGCCCATCTGACAAGTCTGCTGATGGAAGCCAGGATTCCTAGTAGTTGCATCTATTTTCTTGCTGTTACCAGGCAGAAATGAAGAAACTGGGAGAGAAAACCTTTACAATCTGTGGAACTGTTCCCGAGACAGGGAAAAGCATAGCCTAGAATTTTCCACTCATGGATGTCATCCACTGAGCTGGTCTGAAACTGCTTTTCTTGATATTCATCAAGCAGCCAAACTTTAGGAGTTATGAAAGAACTATATACCTATGTGTGCCTGCCTTCTGAGGGTCTAAGGCTATCAGCAGTAGATCCTCCAGATAATGGAACCAGGTGGAGTTCTAGACTCTCAATAACATTATAAGCACATAGAAAGATTCTTGGGGCCGCATTGAGGCCAAATGGTAGGGCACTAACATGGAAGTTCTCTTCTGAGCTAATGCCGAAGATCTCTGCAGATTGGACTGAAAGTAAGCATCCTTGAGATATATAGAGGTAAGGAAATTATCCTTCCAGATTGCTTGAGATATGGATCTGATTGACTCCATTCCAAAGACTAACATTCAGCCTCTTGTTGGCCCCTCTTAGGTCCAGTGTAGGCTTTCATGTGCTTTTCCTTTTAGCACCAGAAGAGAGGCAAAACTTGTCCCTGGAACTGCTCTTGTTCTGGGACCTAAAAAAGAAATCACCTCTTCGTCCAGAAGGCTTCTTCCTTCAGTGCTTTACCTTTGGATTCATTGGTCTTAATACTGTTGGTATGGAGACTCCTGTGCCCGTTAAGAAAAAACTCCAGTCTATAACAATCTGGACCATGGATACCACTCAAGCCTCCAGAGTATGATGAGCCCAGGTATGTGTGATCAGAAAAATGAGGCTCCTAGTACTGGAGGAGATATTTTCATTGCTGAAGAGCAAAACAACTGCGTTCTAGCTCCATTAGAACCTTGAAAGGCAGGTTTTCCAACTGCCATGAGTTACCTCTGGAGTATTCCCTTCAGGGCCAGTAGCTCCCTGTATCTCAGAAATACTGATCACTGGAGGTTCTCCAGTCAGACTATGAGGAGCTGGGATCCTTGGAACTTCCATCTTAAGGTACCAATATCTTGCAGCCCTCATTCGCCTTTTCAATGGAATTATCCAAAGTTTTCCTAAACAGCACCACCCCTTCAAATAGAATGGTGTAGAGGGCAGACTTGGAGGATGAGTCATCATCCCAGAAACAGAACCATAATGCTTTCTTAGCTGCTATAGATAAAGCCATTTGATCCAAAGGATATCCTAGTTACATCTAGGGAAGTTTCTGTGAAGAAGTCAGTTGTAACCTAAAGACTTCAGACTGCCTCTTCAATCTTGGCTTTTAATATCTCGCTCCATAGTAGCCTTTAGATCTTTAATCACATATTTCATGTTTGTAAAAACAGCAGCGGAAATCACAGCTGGCTGGCCTCCTGCAATGGTAGGCGTAAAATGTTGGACAGGTCTGCGTCCACCTATGATCCATAAGTGTGCAACTTAGGTGGTGTAGTTCTGGGGTTGGAAATAACTTCCTCCACAGGTTAAAGCCTGGCCTCTTTTCTTACCCCTAAGGCCTCTGGAACTTACTTTGTAAGCCCTGCCCGCATGTCATGTGGCTGCACAGTGATAGGTCACGCTGAAGCGACAACCTTCTGGAGGAAGTCAGTACATAACCGATTCCATCCACTGTTTTCTCCTCATAACCAGATCCTGGTGAAGAATCAGACACCTGACAAATAATGACTAAATATTACCTGTGGTAAAGTATTAAGCAAAAAATGTGCACTGTTAAATTCTATAAGAAACCAGCGAAACCGCTTTAAAACAGGCTAAAGACAGCACTTATCCATGTCTGGAGACCCTGCAAATACTTACCAAATAAGTGTGGTATGTTTACTGTAATTTTCCCTTTATTTTAGGCACTTTCTGGCAATTGCCCTTATCCAAGATGGCTGCCACAACTTGTATTCCCACAATGCAAGTCATCTGTATTAGGCCCAATAAGGCACAAACTGCACACATGTGGGCCTATTCCGAGTGTGTTTGCTGTTTAGAGACCAGGGAGAGGACTCTGTCTGAAGCCTACATGGCCCCTAAACACCCAGGGAACCGGGAATAAATCACTGGGACCGAGGGGGAAGCAAAATAGATAACAAAAGTGCCTGCAAGGAAGTTTAAAAGGCAACCATGTGCAAACAGTCAAAGTTTAAAGGCACCACAGTCTAAAGGCCTCAAGGTATAAAAGGTAACAGTTTTCAAATCTAACAGTTTCCAAAATGTAACAGTATTTAAAATATATCAGTCTTCAAATGCACTGCAGTTTTCCAATGCACTGCAGTTTTCCAAATGTACTGTGGTTTCCAAAGACTTGCGGTATTACATGCAACAGTATTAAATGCAAATTTAAATGAAACAGTTTTAAATGCCACACAGCTTAAATGCCACACGGCTTAAATGCTTCCTAGCAAAAGCACAACCGCATAATGTACCACAATCTTAAAAATAAGGTACAGCTGTACAATGCACTCGTTTAACCCCTTAAAGATACACATGACATGTGTGACATGTCATGATTCCCTTTTATTCCAGAAGTTTGGTCCTTAAGGGGTTAAAGATATCAAAGCTTAAATGCATCACAGCATAAAAGCACAACTGCATAATGTACTGCAGTAAAACAGCAAATAAAGTAATGAAAATAAAACATACATGTCCGTAAGTAAAGGGAGCAAATTGCTCATGTCCTAAGGGCTGTAGGACAGGAAAAAGACTGAGGACCTTAGGGATGGAGCCTCCTTTTAAAACCTTGGTGGTTTTCCTGTCCTATCGGCTGTAGGGGAGGAGCTAACCCATGTGTATATGCTGCCATGATTAGCCAGGAAAACATTTATACATGTCGTCATGACTCTCCCCTAGCTCTTATAACATAGTGATTGTCTCGAGGATCGTTAAACTCACATATTTTTGTATACCATACACAGAGATTATTTTGTTTTTCAATGTCTCCTCCTTGCGCTCTTATAAGTGAGGATTCCATTTTTAATTGAAATTGGACTTGGTTTTTCAGTAATTCTACATTAAACGGGGCAGAGATCTTCCAATTTCTTGCAATTATTTTAACCGCGATTGTAAAATGAGTATATAAAATCTTATCCCAACTCTTCATTATTCCCAACTGTAAATGTAATAAGGCATTGGGAAAATGCTTCTTTTAGTGTACTACTATATATATATATATATATATATATATATATATATATACACACACACACATATATACATACACACACACACACACACAGTCAGGTCCATTAATATTGGGACATCGACACAATTCTAATCTTTTTGGCTCTATACACCAACACAATGGGTTTGAAATGAAACAAACAATATGTGCTTTAACTGCAGACTTTGAGCTTTAATTTGAGGGTATTTACATCCAAATCAGGTGAACGGTGTAGGAATTACAACAGTTTGTATATGTGCCTCACACCTTTTAAGGGACCAAAAGTAATGGGACAGATTAACAGTCATAAATCAAACTTTCACTTTTTAATATATGGTTGAAAATTCTTTGCAGTCAATTACAGCTTTTGCAGTATGCTTCGGGTCATTATCCATCTGCACTGTAAAGCACCGTCCAATGAGTTCTGAAGCATTTGCCTGAATATGAGCAGATAATATTGCCCGAATCACTTCAGAATTCATCCTGCTGATTTTGTCAGCAGTCACATCATCAATAAATACCAGTTCCATTGGCAGCCATACATGCCCACGCCATGACACTACCACCACCATACTTCACTGGTATGCTTTGGCTCATGAGTAGTTCCTTTCCTTCTCCATACTCTTCCCATCACTCTGGTACAAGTTGATCTTGGTCTCATCTGTCCATAGGATGTTGTTCCAGAACTGTGAAGGCTTTTTTAGATGTTGTTTGGCAAACTCTAATCTGGCCTTCCTGTTTTTGAGGCTCACCAATGGTTTACATTTTGTGGTGAACCCTGTGTATTCACTCTGGTGAAGTCTTCTCTTGATTGTTGACTTTGACACACATACACCTACCTCCTGGAGAGTGTTCTTGATCTGGCCAACTGTTGTGAAGGGTGTTTTCTTCACCAGGGAAAGAATTCTTCGGTCATCCACCACAGATGTTTTCTGTGGTCTTCCGGGTCTTTTGGTGTTGCTGAGCTCACCGGTGCGTTCTTTCTTTTTAAGGATGTTCCAAACAGTTGATTTGGCCACACCTAATGTTTTTGTGATCTCTCTGATGGGTTTTGTTTTGTTTTTTCAGCCTAAATGGCTTGCTTCACTGATAGTGACAGCTCTTTGGATCTCATATTGAGAGTTGACAGCAACAGATTCCAAATGCAAATAGCACACTTGAAATGAACTCTGGACCTTTTATCTGCTCCTTGTAAATGGGATAATGAGGGAATAACACACACCTGGCCATGGAACAGCTGAGCAGCCAATTGTCCCATTACTTTTGGTCCCTTGAAAAGTGGGAGGCACATATACAAACTGTTGTAATTCCTACACCGTTCACCTGATTTGGATGTAAATACCCTCAAATTAAAGCTGGAAGTCTGCAGTTAAAGCACATCTTGTTTGTTTCATTTCAAACCCATTGTGTTGGGTTATGGAGCCAAAAAGATTAGAATTGTGTCGATGTCCAATATTTATGGACCTGACTGTATAGAGAGAGAGAGCGCGCGCGCGCGAGAGAGAGAGACTATATTTTTATATTATGTCTATGTTTTGCTGTGTACTGTTGGGAGTATTTTTCCATGATTTGGCTCAGATCAAGTATTATCATAATATCCCTTTTATGTATATATTTTGCAGTACATTAGTTGGCCCATTTTAGTGCCCTTTAAGTTAGTCCAAATCTATTTTACACCACATGGATGACTACCTGAACTATTTTTCTTTCCAATGAAACTCATTTTCACACTGTGCACAAGTCTATTAGTTACTACGAATCCTTTGAACAGTCATTATTGCCCCAATTGACCTTCCAGTCTACCATCCTGTCTGCAGGCCAGCTTTAGTTCAGGTGTTTGGCTGAATACCTTCTACCCAAAGACTGATGGAGTGAAGGACTGTGAGCTGTGCATTAACTATTCTTGATGATTCTAACTTCATCCTCAGATAAGACACAAACTTATTCAATCAGGAAAAGAACACTGATTTGTATGCCAACTACTGCTGACAAATAGAGATGTAAGTTTCAAGATATAAGTGCACTGAATCAACTCCCTTTAGTACACCTAGCGTGAAAAGCTAAAGATAATGCTATTTGTGTCTTCATTATCTACTTTTCTCATGTTAGGCAGGGTTTCTTCATTCTGTCAAGCAGTGCCAAGAACACTTTTTTCAACACTTTGAGAAATAGGCTTTGTTGATAAAATATGTCAGCTTATATGATTGACTATACATAAATGCATATGACAGATGGAATTGGAGTTCATTGAGCATTATCCCCCACTGTGCATCACCTATGGTACTCAAGAAAAATGTTGATATTTGAGAATTCTTGGCTGGATGACAAGGTTGCAGCTTATGCGAATGATATGCTGTTCTTTGTTGAGACTGAGAAACTCCTGCATATTCGGTAAATTGTACAAAAGTTAAACAAATTGTACTTTTCTTTAAAAGTCTGCAACAACACAGCTTCACTGTAACAGACTTCCAATCACAGTCCCATCATTCCGATACTTTTCTACACAATTTTAACAATTAATGAATTAGTAAAAAGGGTCACATTTCTTATGTTAAGTCTCAGTGATCACAATTTTGCCACAGAGGCGTTATTGGCATTTTAACACGCAAACCTAGAGAATGCAACACCTGAAATTACTTCTAAAAGGACAGAATATTTTTTTCATATCGTATAACAAAAACCCCAAGATAAGTCGAAGTCTTTGTGCATGAGTCAAACAAACACTGCAATCACATCACATGATGATTCCTTATTAATACATTATATCATATAAAGGGGAAAAAAAAGCACTTTAAATAAAATATAAATTGCCCATTGCAAGAGTCATTTCTGGTTATGAATTCATATAGTGCTTTGGAGTTATGGACGACCTGCTGCACTGCATAAATTTGGATAAATTCCAATTCGGCAAAAAAAAATAAAAATACATGAGTCTAATATTATGAACTGTAGAAAGTTAATGAGACACAATCTGTGATGTAATAATTTTTTTTTACAAATTATGTTTTTCTTTACATTTTCTTTACCTAGTGGTATTGGCCTAGCAAGCTCAACATCTCAAGGTTAACGATTAAATCATGGTTAATGAGCAATTTTAACCATATTATATTTTAGCAATTTTTGATGTATGACGATAAAAAAAAAAGATAAAAAATAAAAGAGTCCTGAAATTTAAATTGTGATACTTTCATAACTGATGTGCCATACTTCACAAAAAAGTCAGAAACTTCAGTTACCAATGCCAGATGGTAATTTAATCATTTTCCTGTTTAGAAAAATAAGTTTAAAAAAAATCATAAAATGTGTTTTTATTTAAAAAAAAAAAAATCAAGAGCTTAAAGTAATCCTCCAAGCATAAGAACTATGTGACAAAAGTAACTTCGCCACCAGCTTTTGGAGGAGCCCGTTTGCCAGCCTCCTACCATGTGACTATGGCCCCTGTGTTAAACCCTATTTGAAAATATTAATTGTGCCTCTTGGACTTATAACAGGCTCTCTTCGGGCAATTGGGACTATATGGATCGTTTACTGAACAGGCGTACGAACCGGAGACCACCCTGGAGCTTGTTAAGCTTAATTGATACATGGTTGCAATTTCCACCTCTTTGGTCTAAGTGTTTGTCTGGGTGGCCGCAATTCCTATAGAGGACCATGAGGTGGCAGCCATCTTGTTCGCATGGACGAAAACCACTAATAGACTTCAGGGGGACTTAGCCGCAAATGCCCTGGAACTATTTTTGCATTAAAACTTCACGTTTCCCGGTCGGTCCTCAAGCGGCACTTAACCGCGATTCTATGGAACTATTTTCTACTATGGGACCATGCCTGCGGTCGGTAAAAACTATGACTTCCATAAAATTTCTGAGCCCCTAAACTGATCTGGGTGATTTTTGGATATGTTGGTCACCCAGATCAGGACTAATAGGGGATGTAACATTTGTGGGGTTTTATGTATTTTTAGGGTACTTTTGGGGTGTTTTTTTAAAAGTATGTTTTTTTCTGTGCTTGGAGATAATTGGATTAGAATAAGTACAGTTACAGGGAGGGATTGTATGTTTGTTATGGGAGTGTCAGGCATTTAATCACTGTTTTTATTGGTCTGTGTCTTTGTGTTTGAGTCCCCAACAAGGTCCATGTTGGCGTACCCCTTGCATGGGGATTGTCATAAAAGGCCAAGTGTGCCTCCCATTAAAGAGAGATTTGTTTACCCCTTCATGAAGTCTTGGCTCATGTTTGGGGGATTGGAGAACTACATTCACTTGGGGGATTGCTATATCACAATACTCCCCTGAGTATTATCACTAGCTCTTATAAGAGCTGTTCCTGCTACGCTCTCTGGACTAGGAGAGGTCTACCCACTGGAAGCTGGATCCTAGTCTTGGGTCCAGGGTGGGTGGAGGACGGCGAGACCCTAACCAAGCTGTGGCAGTTCGTGAGGTCTACGGTGGTTATGGTGTTCCAGTACTATGCTTATGGTGTTCACAAGTACTAGGAAGCAGCGATTGATGGAGGTACCCGGTCGGGGTGCCAGGCGGTCCGTCACAAACTACATCCTGCATATAGATATTAGAATACTGGAAGCAAGCATTCCTAAATTGCAATCGGTCTCTTTATAAATGCCCATATGCAGGATATCTGATATTAGTACTTAAGTATTTAACACACATTCTGTGTTAAAAATGCTTATTTCTGCTTCTATGCTACCACTGCAGACTCACTCTAAAGTATTGAATGCTGAAGGATACCATATAATCTCTAAAACCATTTATCCTTTTAATATTTCTGTAGAGGCTGTGAAAGTCTTTCTTGTGAATTGTGAATTGGCATCATTTTAATTTAAGTCACAATTTGTCTCTCTTGTAATGATGTGCGTGCTATGGAATTATCTTATTTTTAAACAAACTTAAGACTCAGTTACGAACAACGTTAGTATCATTCCATGGTCAAGATTCTAAAACCACAATTAGATTCCCTGTTTGCTATACATTCCATGTTAAATCACTTGCAAACTGTTCTAAAAATATTAACGCATGCTGCAGAAGATCTTGTAAGCTGTGTTCTGCAAATAATTAAGATACCAAGCAAAGCGAAGTAGCTTATTACTTTTACAACATGGCCACACACATTATTTATTGTGAAAAGTTACAAAATTTAACAAACATTTACTAGAGTTTCTTACTGTGTTTTACACTGTCAGCGAACAATGTTAGAGCTATAAAATTATATCATATACAGATGTTAGACCAGCAAATATTTAATATTTCAAAGTGATATGGCATTGGCAGAAAAAAAGACTGCTAAAGACAATCTGATGGAGATTTTAGGAATTCACTGGAATGGTGACTATTTTTAAAATGACAAAACCTCTGACAGCCAACATGATGAAATTTTTCTTAACATACGTAAGAGAGTGTTAGAAGTTTCTCCTGTAGGGAGATTCCTCTTTACATTCAACCTCTAATGGAGGAGTGGAGTTAATAAGGCTTCTGTTCTCCATGAAGATTATTAGCAAACAAATAAAGGCTTACTCCAACCTCCGTGAACATAACTTCTGACCCAGACAATTTTCCTGTTGCCCCAATAATGACAAGACACCTGGGTATTGGATAAGGGCAATGGCCACAGCTGTATTTAAATCAATAAAATGTGCTAGCATTACTTCCACCTTTCAGCTGTTGGGGTGATTGCCAAACAGACAGATAATCCATATTCAGCCTACAGAGTCCTAGACAGCCTACCTTTCGCCATCAGCACTAGCAGGCTGTGACTCCCCAAGCTGACTCTGCACTTCCATCAGCTGCGCTGGCCAGGAAAACCACATGCTGTGACAAAAAGAAGAATGGAAACACCAGAACCCACAACAACCACCAAAATCAATGGAGGGAGGGTGGGAAAGCTTTCTAAACTTTAGGCTCCTTCTTACAAGTTGTGAGTACCCTCCCACCTAAGCCCCTTTTATTTTGTCCCCTTTCTGCAACATTGTATCCTAATCTAACCCTACCCTACTAAAGGTCCAGGGGAATCCTTTCGTGCTTTTAGAAGTGGTCATAGAGGAATAAATCTATATGTTTAGTGTTTAAGTTTAAAACACTGCATATACAGAGATATGTGCTCTTTTGTGCCGGGGTCTAGTTACAACCCCAGCACATATGACTTTGCAGCCCAGAACTCTGTATATTAAATATTAATATATTATTATTATTATTGTTGTTTTTAAATTGATCTACATACCTTAGGAGTAGTGATAAATTAAACAGACTTTATATATTTGTCTGTTGTTCACTTTGTCCTCCCAATTCATAGAGCCTTTTATTGATAGTCTAAGACCAGAAAGTAGTGATGTACATGGGCAAATATTTCGGTTCAGTTCTGCACTTCTGAAATTCGGGACTTGGGCAATTCAGCACTTCGGTTCGGCACTTTTGAAATTCTGGACTTCTGCAATTCGGTACTTCAGCTTTTTGGTTCGGTTCGGCAATTCCCCAACTCTAACCTCTACCCCTAACCACTTACACATCTAGGAGTAGGGTTAGATTCCTGTCATTATTCCCATAATTTTCCCTCCCTCTCTTGTTTAGCCACTTTTCAGAAATCCAAAGCACTTCAGCGATATAGATAGATAGAGATTATATATATATATATATATATATATATATCTATCTATCTAGGTGCAAATTCGCATTGAAATAAATTTCCTTGACAAAAAAACACCCGTAAGGGTCGAAACGTCGATTTTTTTGTTGTTGAATGTAATGATACTTTTATTAAGTATATCACAAGAAAAGATCTTTCAGTGCTCTCTTTTTGTCTAGGAGATAGATATATAGATATATATACATATACACACACACATATATATATATATATATATACACACACACACACAAAGAACATTTAGCTGATAGGATTCTGAGACTATTTTTCCAACTTCAGATTGAATCCAACTGCCCTATACTTCAGGTTACACTGTCAAAAACTATACCTATTGACAAGTTTGCTTTGAAATGGCATATTGAAACTGGATTAGTTCCACAAGACTTACAAGAAAGCAATCATTGTTTTATTTATCATAGGAAGTAGATCAAACCTCCCAGCAAGGTAAAACTATTAAATACTAACATTGGGGCTTAATAAGCCTTAATCCCTTCCATGTACAAATCCTCTCGATTTGTAAAGAACAAAAGAGTGTGTTGGCAGCATTCACTCTCAGTTCAGGGTTCAGAAAAAATGATTGCAGTTAATGATGTAATGGCTGGTAAGACAACTTTTACAGTAGTTCATGTAGCTACATATTCCAATTTGCATTTCAGTTAACTGATAAATCACAAACATAGAGGATTTGGAGGATTTCTCCAATTGTATTAAACTTTGAAATGCATTGTAAATTTACATTGAATATTCACTAGTTCACATTTCAGTTAAGAGGCCTGTCCATTCTTTTTGGATTCACATTTTATTTACTCTGTCTCCCGGTCAAAGGACCTCTCAGGACATCATAACAGCTTAATCTCTGTAAAGTTGTAATGGTGCCTGGAGGTACTGGGCACCATCTTACCTTAACAAGCTAAGATTCTAACAAACAGTTTCACGCCATGTGTCCTGGTCCCCCTCATTACTCCTCTGGCCCTTGATTTCCATTGATAGATTAAGAGCGTTAGGTGATGCACACAGACGATCACTGTTCTCCCACCCGTTTGTCTATTTATTGACTGCATATAACTATTTGAGCTGAGTCAGCAAACACTGTCAGGGTATTCTAACTGTGTGGTTCTCCAAGGCAGAATGTCAGAAGCCAGAAATATCTAAGTTGAAGAACAAAGCCAGTTCAGTTTTCAGAGTCAGGTATAATGTAATGTTTTGTAGAAAGTCTGCTTTCTCTCAGCAATCCTTTTAACCCTTAATGATCAATTCTGTACCAGACAAAGTTACATAGAGTTACATAGTCTGAAAATAGACTTGTGTCCAACAAGTGCAGCTCTACTCACATCAGTTTCTGCTGTTAATGCTAAAGAAAGCAAATCCCCCAAAACTAGTCTGAAGAACTTTCCAATTTTGCAACAAACTTGGAAAAAAAATCCTTTTTGACCCCAGAATGGCAGTCGTAATTCTCATTGATGCAAGAATCTGCAACCCCAAATATTAAATATTACATCCAAGAATATTAATTTTTACAATAATCCATTCAGTTGCTGTTTAAAAATATGTACAGACTATGATAAAACCCCCTCTTCAAGCTGATGATTTCACAGTTGTTCTTACTGTAAAAATCCCTTTCTTTTGCCTAAGACTAAATCTCCTTTCTTTCAGTCTAAATGCGTGACCTTGTGCCTTATGTATAGTCCTATTAATGAATAGATTCCCAGATAATGGTTTGTAATGGCCCTGGATATACTTGTGTAAACTTATCAGACCCCCTCTGAGGAATGTATACACTAAAAAGATTTAAATTAGTTAGCTTTTCTTCATAACTAAAATCTTCCATTCTCTTTATTAGGTTTGTTGCACACAAATGCACTTTTTAAAGATTCTTTGAGAAATTTTTCATAATTATAAAAGGAATGTAATAAACTTAGACAAATACGTTGATGCAAAAGCATTGCTGAAAAAAAATAAGGAATACAATGAATAAATTAAAGACATTGAATGCATCGAAATTAATAGAAAACAAATTATACAGAAGTAGGGTCTAAACAGAACCACAGTGTACAAGTGGAGTTCTCAAAATTATGTACAGGTTGATGCTTTTAAGTTGTTATAATGACTTGTATAGTAAAATCACGACAAGAGAACTGGTGGTGGTTGCCTACTGAGCTTTGTGTATTTCCCAGCAAACAGGGTGCGATTATGGAAACATAATATCATCAGGGCATATCAGGAGTGTAAATAATGTCTAACTGTAATGTGGCTTCTGTACATTGTGTCTGAGTACTTAAAATGGTTAAAGTAGATGAAAGAACCTGATGAGGAAGTAAGAAGAGAGAATTATGGGGCTAAGACGGAGAGATAATAAATAAAAAATATCCAACATGTTTTTTTGGTTAGTTTTCAGAAGCAGGGAGACTACCTGTCAGTTCAGGCAGTCCCCCTGCAGGAAGATGCATGGACGGCTATCAAAAACCTATACTGATTTCTGAAAATAACATTATTGTTCCCAATGAATCTTTAAATAATTTCTCAGCCACAGGCCTGTAATCTCCAGTCATAGATTTTGAGCTATTGTTTAATATAGGAACCAAATCTGCCTTTCTACAATCATCTGGTATGATTCCTGAAAAAATTATATTTGCTTATTTCTACACTTAGCTCCCTAACTACTCATAGGTGAGTACAATTGGGCCCTGGGTCTTTGTTAACATTAAACAATCATAATTTTCCTGTAATTTTTTTTAGTAATGGTTTGCACATATCTTAATAGAAAAACAATTATTTAAAATTTCTGCCTTTTCCTGATCTTCATTTACTAAACACACCCATCTCTGATATCAGTAAGATTTAATTCTTTTTTTTTTTTTTTTTACTCAGAAACCTTTTGGAGGTTGATCTTGCTCTCATTGGCTATCGCTTTTTCATATTATAGTTTAGACAATCTAATCATTTTAGAACAGTTGCTCTTCCCTAAATATCAATATTAGATGGTTTGTAGCATATTCCAATCAATTGATTTCGACTCTTTGTGTCAGGCAGATATATAACCATAGAGCTTTCAAATTTTCCTCTTTTCCTTGTCAAATACCACTATGTATGTGCAATAATGTGTCTATTCCTAGTCTTAATACACCATTATAAACAACCCATTAATAATGCATAGCTATGTTGGAGATTTGTCTGGTATATTTTAAACCAAAATTGATTGATCCCAAAGTTTAATTTGCACCTTTAAATTTGCTGCATTGTATTCCCCTTGCTACCATGAATCATCCACTTGGACCAGACAGGATTTGTCCCAGGAAAGGAAGTCTGGGACAATACCATATGGGTGCTGTAACTCATCGAGATACCGAAGCAGAGGGTACATCCAGTTCTCTTCCTGTATCTGACGGATGCTAAAAAAGCGTTCAACAATATTGACTGGGGTCTTATGTAAGACATGCTGCATACCATAGGGGCTTGTCTTAAGTTTCTCTCTTGGATATCAGCATTATAAGCTAGCCCAACCGCAAGACTACAAAAAAAAACCATTTGCTGCATTATGCCTCTTCTTTCTTTAAAACAAAATCACCCTTTTGGTTTCTTAGTAAGTGTGACATTTCCTGGCCCTTCTTTTCACTGTTGCAATTCATACTTCACACTTTAAACCAACAATTAATTTTAGCTTTCATAATCTATGTGTAATGAGTCAGACATGATATATATATATATATATATATATAAAGCTGAAAGTAACAATTTTATCATCAAAACTATACGTATGAATAATACAGAACTGTGAGACATTAACCCAGTAAGGACTGTTAAACTCTTTTTCAGCAACCGTCAGATACAGTAAGAGAACTGGATGTCTCCTCCACCTCCCTATCGTGATATCCATTAACTGGTATCGGCATTTCCTCACATACAACGTCATGGGAGGAATGTCCAAAGTGCATGCGCTTGTATGGCGTTATAGAACGAGAATCCTTTAATCCAGTTTCACCCGTTTGCTCCAGCCGCGTTATGTTTTTTAAGAAAGAAAGGTATGCTACATTTTTCATTTACTCTCCATGTGGATTAAGGCAATTTTTTGTCTAGCTTCCTAATTTCCACTATAGAACCAAATGCCCAAAAACAAATGAATCTGTCCACATTGTGGAAGACTGTGGAACCAGCACATAGATTTGCTACGGAGGAAAATGTGTTTTATACCTACCTCTGCTTCAGTCGTCAATCCAGTATATGCTTCAATAGCATTCTTTAGATTAAGGTATCTATGCCACTATAGTGAATGTGGCACAGAACAGAAAAAATAAAAATCTAGACATTGTAATGCTTTTAAATACAAATAATCATATAGTACACAATACATTTATATAGTTTCTACATTTTTAAAAATGAGAATATGAGTGCTTTGCAGTTTTTGGGGGGTTTTTATGTCTGAATTTGCAAAAGAAAAATAATACAAATAAAAGGTTGATTGTATAATCAGTAACGCTGTAAGAGGCAGTAATGGTTTGCAATATGTGAATGTGTTGCCATGACAACTGTAACAAGGAAATGTAAAATATGCGTAAGCAGATATAATGAGGGACTTTATTGCTTTAATACAGAGACACAATGAGTGTCTCTGGAAGCTTCAAAACAACTCTAGTTTAATCAAGCAGTTTTGGTGTGTTGATCATGCCCCTGCAGGGTCACTGCTCAATTCTCTGCCATTTAGGAATTAAATACATTTTGTTTCTATCCATGCAGCCCTAGTAATGCCTTCCATGGCTGTGACTTATACAGCCTGCATGGAATAATAGTTTCCACTTTCAATCAGATGTTAACTTGCTTTAGAATTTTTTATCTCTTGCTCTGTAAATTGAAATTTAACCACACTGGAAGCTGCTGTAGGGTCTAGTAGGCTAGTTATAGAACAGGAGATATACATTTTAAATTAGACTGTGCAATAAAAAAATAAAATGTTTAAATGCTATATCTCTCTGTAGATGGAGTGTTCAGGAAGGCTGTGCAAGTCAATACAGGGAGGTTTGACCAGGGCTGCATCTACAAAGTTATTTGAGTCCAAAATGGCAGAGAACTAAGCAGTGAGACTACATGGGTATGATCTATACACCAAAACGGATTCCTTAAGCTTAAGTTGTTGTGGTGCCTATAGTGTCCCTTCAACATAAGATAGCACACTAAGAATGCTATATTGTAGCTGGGGAGGAATTTCATATTGTATATGAAGTAAAATTAACATTAGTATATTATTTGTTTATTATTTAATATTATTTTATTTTTCTATAATTCAATTAATTTTACAGTGACTTTTTAGAAAGTGTGATTATTTTAAAGGTATTCAGTGGAGTAACAATGCAGCAATCTAGAAATGCAGAAATCTAGATACTTGCTAGCAATTCTGGTAGCATACTGTGGAGATGAAATTATATTATATTATATATCATTTATGATGAAGTTCTATTTGTCATGACAGATACCAGTTAATCAATGCAGTTTTAGATCAGTCTCAGAACTAAGAGTTACTGTAGAATACCTAATACACCATACACCAGCAATGCAATAAAGTAGTTTACCTATCATGTACTACATCTCAATTATAAGTTCAACTGCAAAATCAAATTACATAAGATGATTATCAATTAGTATGCATCAACTATAAAAGCTTGATGAGGCAATTAACAGGTTCCCAAAAAAGGCACAGACATAGTGCAAAAACTACTAGTGCATCAGTCACAAAAAATACCTGCAATATGATTTAATGCTAAAGGAAAATATTCCTAAAAATAATAACTAGACTAGGAGATTCATTTTGGTCCGAACTGCAATAAGGCTAGATTGCCGTTTTTTTTTGTTCTAAATAGTACATTTGCTGCCTGCGGTGCACTTCATATCTGAGAGTCAAATAGAACCATCAAATACTGTGGTTACTTTGCTCTTTTAAAAATTCACATTTTATTTTGGTGCTAAAAAGTAAATTTGGGGCATGCATTTCATTTCTGTCACGGGTGGCGGTCCGGAAACCGGGACCCCTGAGTGCCTGATGAGAAGTTGGGAGTCTCAGCGTGGTAATGGACTATCAGGGCCTGGTGCAGGGTAACCACACATCCTCTGGTGTTGAGCACCAACGTTTGCGCGGCCACATACTAGAACCCTGATGCAGCTACAGCGGATCCCAGGAACTAGGAGCTTGATATTGCAGACCTCCCAGGAACTGGATAGGGGGGCTCTGCAGCAGACATGTATCAAGTACAGAAACAAGGCAAGACTAGTCACCAAACATGAAAACAAGACAGAACTAGTAGAATCCAGAACCAGAGAAGGATAGGAAGCTAAACCCAGAACATGTACACAATACATAAAGGAACATTAACTAAACAGGGGCAGGACAGGACTGTACATGAACTGGGAATACAAGACAAAATAAAACAAGACAAGAGATACAAGGTAAAACAAGGAGAAATAACTAAGCACTATATATGAAAATCATGGGGATTTAGTCACATTATATGATCATACATTGCATAAACCTGCCAACAACGCCCATGTACCCCACATCTGGCAGGTCCTACACTGCCTAATGTATGCTAAAACAACCAAAGAAGACATATATAGCACTTACCTGCAAGAAAGGGCAGAAGCCTTGAGCAGCTGCCTGCAGGAACACTGAAACAAAAGGAATGATGGAAAACAAACATTTAAAAGGAAACCTGGAGACTGGGAAACCCAGGGATGGATTACAGGAATGAACCCAGAAATCCCAGCAATAAAGAAAACCAGACATAGAATAGAAAACCAGAAAAACTAAACAAGAATTGTAAAAAGAGTACTGGATACCAGAAGCCAAGGCCAGACATCTCCACAGAACAGAGCAGGATGTGACAATATCTGAGAGTCAATTAGAACCGTCAAATACTGTGCTTACATCGCAGTTTGACCAATTCACATTTTTTTTGTGCTAATAAGTAAATTTGGGGTGTGCACTTCATATCTGAGAGTCAAATAGAACCGTCAAATACTGTGCTTACATCGCAGTTTGAAAAATTCACATTTTTTTGGTGCTAAAAAGTACATTTGGGGCGTGCACTTCATATCTGAGAGTCAAATAGAACCGTCAAATACTGTGGTTACATCGCACTTTGAAAAATTAATTTTTTTTTGTGCTAAAAAGTACATTTGTCGTGTGCACTTCATATCTGAGAGTCAAATAGAACCGTCAAATACTGTGGTTACATCGCACTTTGAAAAATTTACATTTCTTTGCTGCTAAAAAGTAAATTTGTGGCATGCACTTCATATCTGAGAGTCAAATAGAACCATCAAATAAGGGACGTGGCCCTGGTCGTGGTGCTGCTGGTGTTGGTGGAGCTTCTGTTGCAGGGAGAGGATGTGGTCGATCTGTGCCAGCTACACGCACAAGTGAAACACCTTCCTCAGATGCGAGTAGGCGAGAGAATGCCGCTCTACGAATGTTGAGGCCAGAACAAGTACAGGCGATAGTAGATTGGATGGCTGACAGGGCCTCCAGTTCCTTCACATTGTCTCCCATCCGGTCCCCTGCTGAAAGCTCAGAGTTGGCACCTGCAGCCCATGGCCATCTGTCTTTCACCTCAGCCCCTTGCAAACCAGCCAAGCAGTCTGAGTCACAAGTCATGCAGCAGTCTCTAATGCTTTTTGATGACTCTTCTGGCAGGGTTTCCGTGGGCCATCAACTTAGCCCTGCCCCAGAAGTGGAAGAGATTGAGTTCACTGATGCACAACCACTTATGTGTCAGGATGTGGACATGTGAGGACCACCGCAGCACGTCTCTGATGATGACGAAACACAGGTGCCAACTGCTGTGGCTTTCTGCAGTGTGCAGACTGGCAAGGAGGGCAGGGTTGAGGAGTGGGTGGAAGATGACCCCACATGGAATCAAGGCCATGCGAGTGACGTGTCCAGTTTGGAGGAAGAGGCGGTGGTCACACAGAGGTACCAGCACAGCATAAGAGGCAGCAGGGTGCAAAAGCAGAGCGGCCGTCCCCTAGACAGTACGCCTGCTACTGCCCACTGCACCCAGGGACCGAGCACACCAAAGCCAGCTCCAAGGAGTTCCCTGGCATGGCAGTTCTTCAGACAATGTGCTGATGACAAGACACGAGTGGTTTGCACGCTGTGCAATCAGAGACTGAAGCGAGGCATAAACGTTCTAAACCTGAGTACAACCTGCATGACCAGGTATCTACATGCAAAGCTCAAGCTGCAGTGGAGTAAGCACCTCAAAAACCAAGAAAGGTCTCAGGCTCCTCCTGCTTCCTCTTCTGCTGCTGTCTTGGCCTCCACCTCCACCTCTGGAGTGACAGTGGCACCTGCCACCTAGCAAACAGAGGATGTGACAGCAACACCACCATGTCCGCCACCGTCCCCAAGAATCTCCACACTGTCCCATGGAAGTGTTCAGCTGTCCATCTCCCAAACACCGGAGAGATAAAGGAAGTACCCTCCTACCCACTCGTGATCCCATGCCAGCATTTTAAAATTCCTGGCCTTTGAAATGCTGTCATTCAGTCTGGTGGAGACCTGATGGTGGTGGCTGTCCCACAATACGTGGTTCCCAGCCGCCACTACATTTCCAGGCGAGCCATCCCTTCTCTGCAAAACCAGTTGGCGGACAAAATCAGGTGTGCACTGCGCAACGTCATCTGTGGCAAGGTCCACATAACCACTGATACGTGGACCAGTAAGCACGGGCAGGGACGCTATATCTCCCTAACTGCACACTGGGCAAATGTAGTGGTGGCTGGGCCTGAGGCGGATAGCAGTTTGGCGCATGTCCTTTCGCCACCAAGGATTGCAGGGCATTTCTCTTTGCCCCCTGTTGCCTTCTCCTCCTAGTCCGCTTCCTCCTCCTCTACCACTTCCTCATCCAGTCGACGTAACACCTTCACCACCAACTTCAGCACAGCCAGGGGGAAACGACAGCAGGCTGTTTTAAAACTCATATGTTTGGGGGAAAAACCCCACATCCCTCCTTCTGTTACTCCCCCCTCCTTCTGTTACTCCCCTCCACCTTCTGTTACTCCCCCCTCCTCCTTCTGTTACTCCCCCCTCCTCCTGTTACTCCCCCATTCTCCTACTGTTACTCACCCTCCTTCTGCTCCCCCTCCTCCTTCTGTTACTCCCCACCTCCTCCTGTTACTTCCTCCTTCCCTTCTGTTACCCTCCTTCCTTCTGTTACTCCCCTCCTTCCTTCTGTTACTCCTCCCCCTTATGTTACTCCCCCCTCCTCCTTCTGTTACCCCCCCTTCTGTTACTCCCCCTCCTTCTGTTACTCCCCCCCCTCACCTCCCCTTTCCTGTAGCGTGGCCGAGCTCTTCTCCGGTCCGTGGTGCCCGGCCAGAGTGATAGGAAGGTGCACACTCAGTGTGCACTTCCTGTCACTCCGGCCCGGTACCGGAAACAGAAACTCCGCGCGAAACAGGAGTTTCTGTTTCCTGTACCCGGCCGGACTGACAGGAAATTTACACTGAGTGTGGACCTTCCTATCACTCCGGCCAGGCACCGCGGACCGGAGAGGAGCTCGGCCATGCTACAGGGGAGGGGAGGGTATGGGAGAAGCAGCGCTGCAGCCACCTGAGGCTCTTTACAGAGCGCTTAGGTGGCTGCAGCATTAGAAACAGCCCTGCAGCAGCTAGTTTTAAAAGGATTTGGGGCAGCCTGGGGGCAATTGCCTCCCTGGCCCAGCCCGCCCCTGCCAGTGCCGCTGATGCCGTTCTCATCCTTACTATCCTGCTTCTATGTCTCCTTAAAAAAACGATTTGGGCGATGATGGAAGAGGATTTGGCACAGGAGGAAGAGGAGGAGGAAGAGGGGTCATTTCCATGGTTATCAGGCCAGTCATTCACAAGTGGCTCGGAGGGTGGGTTCCTGCACCAGCATAGGCCAGGTACACAATTGTCCAGCCAGAGCACGGGTCTGGAGGATGAGGAGGAGGAAGAACCGTGTTCACAGCAGGGTGGCACCCAACGCAGCACGTGGGCATCACTGGAGCGTGGCTGGGGGGATACGGAGGACACAGACGATACACCTCCCACAGAGGACAGCTTGTCCTTGCCTCTGGGCAGCCTGGCACACATGAGCGACTACATGCTGCAGTGCCTGCGCGACGACTGCCGAGTTGCCCACATTCTAACTTGTGCTGATTACTGGGTGGCCACCCTGCTTGATCCCCGTTACAAGGACCACCTGCCGTCCTTAATTCCCTCACTGGAATGTGATCGGAAGATGCGCGCCTAAAAGAGCACGCTGGTAGACGCGCTGCTGAGGGCATTCCCAACTGACACCGGGGGCTCAGTGGAAGCACAAAGCAAAGTCAGAGGAGGAGGAAGAGGTCGCCAACGCACGCCACAACAACTAGCACCACCAGCTGATATGGAATGTCTTAGCAGGAGGCAGCATTTCAGCAACATGGTGGAACAGTACGTGTGCACACACCGACACGTACTGACTGATGGGTCTGCCCTATTCAACTTCTGGGTCTCCAAATTGGGCACATGGCCTGAGCTTGCCCTTTATGCCTTGGAGGTGCTGGCCTGCCCTGCAGCCAGTGTATTGTCTGAATGTGTGTTTAGCACAGCAGGGGGCGTTATCACAGACAAGCGCAGCCGCCTGTCTACAGCCAACATGGACAAGCTCACGTTTAGTAAAATGAACCAGGCATGGATCCCACCAGACTTGTCTGTACCTTGTGCAGAATAGACATTTATACCGGCCTCACCCAGCCATTGTTATACTCAAGTGCACTTATTCTTTGTTTTCTTTTTTTATATGACCCAATATTTTGGGGGCTACCCCAATAAAAAATAAAAAATAAAAAAAACAGTGTTGGCTACCTCCCCCGCCTCAACCGCTGCTTCCACCTACACCGCCACGGTCACCGCCTCCTCAACCTCTTCCTCCTAGTTCAAGATTATTATTTTTAATTTTTATGTATTTTATGTAATTTTAAGTTATTTCCCTATCCACATTTGTTTGTAGGGCACTTGTCCTACTCTTACCCCCATTTTACTTCCTTTTTCAGCCCTCTAGCCCTTTCCAGGACTTTTTTTAGAGCCATGTTAGTGCCCAAAAGTTTGGGTCCCCATTGACTTCAATGGGGTCCGGGTTCAGGGTCAAGTTCGGATCAAGTTCGAGGCTGAACTCAAACTTTTTGCCGATGTTTGGCCGATCCAGGCGAACCTGAACATCCAGGTGTCCGCTCAACTCTACTCACTAGATCTGCAAAACAAATAACAGGAAAATGCTCATATCAGTTTACTGAAATATATATACATAATAATATATTATGTACATATTTTGCACTACACTAATTGTGCCATTTGCATGCATTTTTGATTATTCTGATTTGGTTCCCAAACTAGGTATTCAGTGTCCAAATTCTTCTAAAGCTGAAATGATATTCGACTTAAATTCGGGTGTCCGAAAATAGAAAAAATGGTTTAGCAAAGTCAAAACTAAATCCATGATCTTTACAAATCTGTAATTTAGAAAAAGACTGTAGAAACTATTTGGATCCAAGAACAAAAACTAGATCATTGAGCCTTGAACCATGACTCTTTTTTTCAGGAACAATTTCTAGACCTCCATCTGAAGCAAACCATGGACCTTAACCTTCTCTCTGGAAAAAGAATAATGTATATAATGTTTTCTGATTTTATCTTTTAGGGGTTTAGTTACAGTATATAATTTTTATATATATTTATCTTGAGAAAGGGCCTGAATGGGCCAAAATGTTGGTCGAACACTTATGTTTTTGGGACACCTTTTGTTTTTGGGAAGACCTTTGAGTGCACCCTTTTATTAGTCTTTATATTTTCAATGCAGGTTTAGCACCTAGGCAGTATCCAAGTATTTTATATATATATATATATATATATATATATATATATATATATATATATATATATATATATATATATATAAAATCAGGTAATGTGGCTGCACTCACGGATGAGAGAGAGAGAGAGAGAGAGAGAGAGAGAGAGAGAGAGAGATCATAAAATGAACCAACAAAGTTATGGTGGAGAAAAAAGTTATTGAAAATCCCTACCATCTGAAGTCAGTGGATAGTCAGTACATTGTTAAACACAAAGCAGTTGTTTACAGCAGACATAAACTTCAAGGAATCCATGTTTAGGATGGAATAGTAAGGCAAAAAGGTGATACTTTGTTTAACTAATTTGCATATGCCCACCCAGAAAACTTTGCAGTAGTAACATCACTGCAATTTTTAGAGTCTTATGGCTTGACTGGTGTGTGCAGACCAGTGTTTAACAATATAAATTAGGGGAATGGTGTACCTTCTAGTGTCTGTAAGATCGTCTCACTCTGGCTGGTCAGAACTCCAGTTACATGAACTTTAACAAAAACTGATTCCCCGCTAGATCCCTTTTTCTCTTTGTCTAGATGGGATTTAGTTACATCTTCACTAAAAAAAATAACAAAGAAGGCTGAGATGCTTCGTTGGGGTTACTGTATCTTTCCTGCAGAGGGAACATGCAAATATCTCACTTCTTAACATCCCTGCTGCATGGGATCCATTTGATTTTAAAAATGTCCTTTGTAACATATGAGCCAAAACATTATTGAGACTATTATTGAGACTTTATAGGAGACATATAAAATGGCAAACTATTTCAAATTCCACCCATTTTTAGAGTTCAAATGTCTTCTTTTTTGGCTTATATAAATGAACATCTCACAGGACAAGGAAATTAAATAATACTTTTAAAAGGGGGTTAATAAAGGACACTGTAGGGAAGCTATCCACTTAAGGATCAGATCTATAACTAAATCAAAGGTGAAGCTGTAACATCAATATGCCAGTGATCCTTTTGGAAAAATCAGCCCTGATAAAAAAATTTACCAGCCCAATAATGCACTGTTCCAGCACATTGCCCAGATATGGAGATCTTAAAATAGAAAAATAAAAACTACTACTCTAATGTGAAAGAAAGCACTCATAGGGCTTCAAAATAAACAAACAGCAAATTTGTTTAAAGCAGATGTGCATATGCATATAATCAATGTTTTGGTCCAACTACCTTGACATAATAAGTTTGGTAATGGGACTGAAATGGTGAATGTATGCTGTTGCTCAGCTGTAAAAAATGACTGTAGTGGTTCTGGTGACTCTAGTTTGTGTGGCGGTATACTCTCCTGAAGATGGGTTAATTCCGCCTGTGGTCGCCCCTTCTAGTTGTGATCAGCCCCAGCGTGATTATAGCTGCTGAGTAGTGATTATAGTTACTGCAGAAGGGTGACCACGGTATCACCCAAACAGTAGTAGAGACTGAGTGAAGGGTGAAGTAGATCTTTTTATTCCCAGCCAAATGGCTCACATTTATACAGAATCTGGTACAGTAGACACTCGCCAAACACGCCCGTAAACACACCCACAAAATGTCCACAAAATACAATGTCATCGTGACTCAGCAAAAACAGTTTAATGATGAAAAACCATAAAAACACATATTTCCCACATAGAAAATCCCACAGTCTATACATCTCCAGATAGCCTGGATTTGAGCACCCAACATATCCGAAAAGCACTCAGATCCCATGAACAGAGCCGAAACGCCACCATGTGGAAGTTCTGACCGGCCTCACACATTGTCCTATGCCCAAAACAGGTGCAGGGTGTTTTGTGCTTTTGGCCAGTCAACCTCGGGAGTTCCATGTGAAAGAAATATCTAACACACACTCTGGCTTCTTGGAAGTGTTTGTTGGTATAAACCATACGAACAAACCTACCGAATGGCGCTCTCCTGACCTATGTGGGGAAGGAGCAGGTGTTCGTCCAAGTTCTGCGATGTTCGAGAGTTTCAGTGACCGATTTTAGTTCCACGCGATCGACACCCAAACACCACTACCTGCATTCTCGCGAACACGATTGGGTTGGTTCGGTTCCCGAACAGTCCAAGGAAATCCCATGAACCCAGTCTTTCAATTGCCTTTTAGCATCGCCCATAGTCCTGAGGCAGGAGGCTAGCAAGCAGGCTCCTCCAGGAGCTCGTGGCGAGGGCAAGTTCACCACAGTGTGCCTTTACTAAGATGTCTTTCTCTCACCTGTTAATCAACGCTTAAGCATAGACTCCTGTGTTAAAGAACTGAGTTACGGGGAGAACAGGAGGCACAGACAAAAATGCATTCCCCCCACCACAAAAACAATTAATCTTCACTTGTTTCTCTTAACCTCCCTTTTAAACGTTTGGCCCCCTTTTGTCTTTCTTATTCCCTCTTTTGATTGTCTTACCTGCTTTAGTGTATCTTAACTTCCATTTCTCCAACTTCTCTCTTGTGTGTCTCTTACAACCCAACTTTCTGTATTTTTTATTTTTACATCCCAGATTCTTTTGTATGTCTCTTTTACCCCTTCCCCAGTCCTATGTTTGTCTCTTCCCCAGTCCCTTTTGTGTGTCTTTCTTTCCCAAGCCCCTTTCATATGTTTCTTAGCACTAGCCCCTTTATCTTTTTCTCTTTCTCTTTCTTCCCTTCCCCAGCCCTTCTGTGTGTCTCTTATTTTCCTCCCTCAGCCCCTCTATGTATCTATTTTACCCCTTTCCCAGCCGCTCTGTGTGTCTCTTTCTTCCATAACACCTTTGTGTGTCTCCTAACCCTCTGTGTGTTTCTTTCGCCCCTTAATTCCTTTGTGTGTCTTTTTCTCTCTTCAGTCCCTTTATGTGTCTCATTCCCCCAGCCCCTCCATGTGTCCCATTTCCCCCTTTGCCCCTTCATGTGTCTCATTCACACCCCAGTTCCTCTGTGTCTCATTCACACCCCCATGACCTCTATGTGTCTCATTTCCTCCCCAACCCCTCCATGTATCTCATACTTTACTAGTCCCCAAATGTTTTATTGCCCCAGCCCCTCCATATGTCTCATTCCCCGAGGCCCTCCATGTCTCTCATGCACACCTCCCATCCAATCCCTGTGTTTTATTTCCTCCCAGCATCTTCATTGTCCTTCCAAGTGTCTCATTTAACCCCTGGCCCTTCCATGTGTCTCATTCCCCACAGCCCCTCCAAGTATCGCATTCTCCACAGTCCCTCCAAGTGTCTCATTTCATCCCTAGCCTCTCCATGTGTCTCATTTTCCCCTCTGCCTTCCTATACCTTTTTGTAGCATGCATGGCCTGAGCTGTGGATTATAGTGGAGGAGCTTCTGTTTCTTCTACTCAGTCTGATAGGAAGCAGTTTGGTGCACACTGAGAGCACTTTCTGTCAGGCTGGGTAGGAGAACAGAAACTCCTTTACCATGATCCGTTGCTTGGCCATGCTACAAGCTGGAAGCACTTCTCCACCCTGCAATTGTGTCCTGCACCCTAGGTGGCTGCACACCGGCCCGCAGGTATACTAGACCACTGGTAATTTTTCCAGTATCTTGGTGGGCCAGTCCAGCCCTGTTGACATCTCATTAAAGTCTTCAGGACCTACAACATGCCAGGATTGTCACAATTATAAGCAAATTACTTAACCCAGGCAATTAGGCCATAAAGGTGTTAAATTGGACCAAGCCTTTCTTTAGATTATTTTATGGAATAAGGCCTAACAAATGTGACAGATGCCTCTTCTTAAATGCTAAGCTTGGTTGAAATGCGACCCACATGCAAACCATTCCCCAAAGGGATTCCTGGATGTTAGCACAGATACCGAACTAGGAAGGAATTACCCTGCTTAAGTCAAGTCCGTCCTCCAATATGCTGAATAACTGCATCCTTTCAGGAAATCATCAGAACTTATAGACTTTTTGATGAGCAAGATGAGTGTTAATGTACACTTTATGTCAATATACATTTTAAGTAGGGAACTGCTGACAGATCTCTTTTATTATTAATCTCAAAAGAGCAATACATTTCAAGCTATCACTCTAAAGAGTTTAAAAATAAATGACCTGGAAAGGATGTTAAAAGAGAAAAAGGAAAGGTGCTCTTGGTTTGACAAATGTGCTTACAATTCATTTAAGGGAAATGGAATGACATTTAAGTTTCAGCTGTTTAAAATAGCATTTTTCGATAAACACAATAAATAAGAAAATGACTCTGAAGGCTATATGCCTGAAAGTGATCATGCATGCCAATAGGGAAATAAAAAGAGAGACGAGAAAAATATATTTAACCCCTGAATTGAGGAATGCGTGAAATATACTCTTTAAGGTCTAGCATTGAGGTGTCATGGGTAGAAATACGCACCATTTATTTTATACACACTGTATTTCATAGTTAACATAAAATAAAGAAGTTACAGTTTAGCATATCAAATGTCATTCAGGGGCAATAAAACATATTAAAAACAAAGTATATATATAAACAATGATCTTTCCATTAATGAGTCTCTCCATTTCACTTTTAGAGAGCAAAATAGTGATCATTTTAGATATATTGAAATTGCAGAACCAATAATATTTCTTAGGTAGCATGCAGTAGTTAAGATTAAAATCTGTAATAAATGTTCAAATACTTTGATCACGGGTGTTTTTGAACATAAATTTAAAAATATTTGTATCCCTATCCGTCACCACACTGAGCAAAATACGATTGCATGTGGCTGTACAGGGGGTAGAGCATGCATACAAATGATGATGGGGTCTATTCATTAAGAGGTGAGCTGCTATGAGCATAAGTAGAGAAGGAAATAAAATGATGGCTCTTCATGATAAAATGTCAGAATTCATATAGTACTGGTATCAAACGAATTAACTTATAATGTACCCAATATGAATTCCAATTATTAATTAATTGACATTACAATTCTGATAGTTGCTGTTTTGTGCTTCTTACAGTTGTAGTTTTTTGGGGGGTTTTCAGAAAACTGTATACAGATGCTCCTCACTTTATGACCTACTTGCTGAACGACCACTCTGCGTTACAATGCTCAAATTCGGTAGATAATTTGTGGAAAAGATGCGAGGTACAGCTTTATAGCTGTGAAGCTGTACCTGCCTCTTTGCCGCGAAAGAAAATCCGTGAATGAGCCTTGAAGAACAGTACAGCTAATAAATGTACTCTACTGGGATCAGGGACGTATTAGCCGCGAGGCAAACAAGGCATTTGCCTTGGGCGGAATTTTTCAGGGGGCGGCAAAAAACGCCGCCCCCCAAATGCCCAGGGCAAATGCCTAGTTAGCCTTGTGGCTAACTGACATCCCGGGCGGGCGGGCGGCGCTGGCAGGCGGGCGGCTGGCGAGGGAGCTCTTCCTATGAGCTGTCTGCTCAGCTCCCTCGCGCGCCGCACAGTGAGGCTGGGAGCCGGAAGATGACGTCATCTTCCGGCTCCCAGCCTCACTCTGCAGCCGGCGCGCGAGGGAGCTGAGCAGACAGCTCATAGGAAGAGCTCCCTCGCCAGCCGCCCGCCTGCCAGCCACTGGACCACCAGGGAGAGAGAGACCTCCCCCCCCCCAGCACTCCCAAAGGTAAGGAGGTTGGGGGGGGGGGATTTAAATTAAAAAAAAAAGTTAATCTGTGTGTGTCTCTGACTGTGTGTGACTGACTGTGTTTGTGTATGTGTGTGTGTGTGTTTGTGTCTGACTGTGTCTGTGTCTGACTGTGTGTGTGTGTGTGTATGACTGTGTGTGTGTGTTTGTGTCTGTGTGTGTGTTTGTGTCTGTGTGTGTGTTTGTGTCTGACTGTGTGTGTGTTTGTGTCTGTGCGTGTGTTTGTGAGTGTCTGACTGAGTGTGTGTGTGTGTGTGTGTGTCTGACTGAGTGTGTGTGTGTGTGTCTGACTGTGTATGTGTGTGTGTGTATGTGTCTGACTGTGTGTTTGTGTGTGTTTGTGCCTGACTGTGTGTGTATGTGTGTGTGTTTGTGCCTGACTGTGTCTGTGAATGTGTGTGTGTGTATGACTGTGTGTGTGTGTTTGTGTCTGACTGTGTGTGTGTGTCTGACTGTGTGTGTGTGAGTGTGTGTGTGTGTGTGTCTGACTGTGTGTGTGTGTGTATGACTGTGTGTGTTTGTGTGTGTGTATGTGTATTTAGAAGGTGGAGCGGGGGGGAGGGGGGTGCCTGAGTTTTGTCCTGCCTAGGGCAGCACAAAACCAGGATACACCACTGACTGGGATCCCTCTGAACATGGCGAAATGTGTTGAGTTAAATTTTGCTGTGTTCACATTCGTCAGTTTCTCATTCGAGGTACAGCTTTGTGCTGTAAAGTTGTAGCTTGCAACTCTTTGGTTCTTATTGTATGTATTAGCGATGATGTGTACTATGGCCCAGGTGTAGTGGGAGCTTGAGCGCAGGACTTATTCTTGTGTATTAATACACATAACCTGTTTTACCCTTAATCAAGTCTAGACTAATGTTTTGGGAAACTTCTAGTATAAAACCAGAAAAAATTGATAACCCGCGCCTTAAAACTTATAGATCCTTGGGTGGAATCACACACAAAAAGGGATATACGTACATATATTAACAGGATCTTGTAAGTTGATGAATGTCTCAAAAAGACAAAAAAAAAAGAGAACAGACAATATTAGTGAAATATGTTTTTTTTGTTTTTTTTTTTAAATATGGGGTAGTGTTTTGTAACAAAAGCACACTCACACTTTCGAGAGCTACTTAGAGCTCGGTTGTTATTAGCGTGGATGGTATAATTCCCATCTAAGGATGTATGTTCAACAGTTGTGATTGTGTTTCCTCAGTAAAGTGCAGTATGTGGAGACATAAAAAAGAGAACAGACAATATTAGTGAAATATGTTTTTTTTTTAACTATGAGGTAGTGTTTTTGTAACAAAAGCACACTCACACTTTCGAGAGCTACTTAGAGCTCTGCTGTTATTAGCGTGGACGAAATAATTCCCGTCTAAGGATGTATGTTCAGCAGTAGTGATTGTGCTTCCTCAGTAAAGTGCAGTATGTGGAGACATAAACTGTAACATCCAATAGTAATAGTAATATGTACGGCACAAAGCTCACATACACAGTAGTGGTTGGTATTTTACTCACATTTTTTAGAGCATGAACCTGCTCTAGTATGGTGGAGCATTGGTGGTATGGTCCCCACCTAGGATATGCAGGACCAAAGCATAATAGAAATCAGGAAGCCAAAAAGGTACAAAGTAAATTCCAAATAAATTAAAAGTCATGGAAATTTACTGGGATAAACTTTATTCCAAAAATAATAAACAAACATAAAGAATCTAGCAAAATATTTTTTAGATTCTATTCAAATATAAAAAAAGTTGAAAAAAATGAGACTGAAATCAAAAGAATAAAGATCAACAAATACAACAGAGAAAATATGATTATGCCCACAATCAAGTATGATCATATAATGCAAATAAAACACACAATAGAAAATACCAAACAAAATCGAAAAGTGATCTAATAACCAATAAAAATAATCACAGAAATACACATGGTGCAGCAAACACATCTTCACACACGTTTAATCGCAAATGTCTGCCTAGTCAGAATTTTCAATATGTAAAAGATCGATTTACAAGAGCGGAATGTCCTTCATGATACACAAACCAAAAACATTATTCACCCAAGAGGTACTCACCATGTAGACACTATTCACCAAGCAATAAGTACACAACAAGGTCTTCCAAATATTTGGAAGAAAAAGCAGAGAGAAATAATTGAAAAACTTCATATGAGAGACAAAGAAAAGATATATTCACAAATGACAAAACACATTCCATTACACACAAAACAAATAGATCAAATAGATCACATGATGTTGAAAATCCAAGACTGACAGAAAAGGCTAGCTGCCATTCAAAATAAGATAATTCACCCCTTATAGTAACACCACTTTGATAAATAATACAAATTCCCCATATGGGGATAAACCTTAACAGGTATTTCTCTTGCCCACTTTGCTCTTTTAGCATGATAAAGCTTTGTTTTTTATCTTCCAATTTTGTTATGATGTTTGAGCCCTAAAGGCTATCATCAGTAATACTTTGTCTATGAGATTTAGGTGAACCGCTTCATCAGACGATGTCCACCGGAACTGGCACACCAGAAGTGACGCACCTAAACTGATGAAAACCGGAAGTGATCAGTGAAGACCGGGAAAGTCAACTATGTACAGCTGGAACAACCAGACAATGTCCACGGACCACCAATGAGAAGAAAAATTGCCCATATTAAAGGGGGGGAGGGATAATACTGCTATTTTTTCTGATTTGATTTTACTTGCTGCCATCATTACACTCTTGTGGCTTTGAATACCAGGAGGTCCCTGAGGAAGTCCTTATAGGACGAAACATGTAGGACCCGGTATAGCATCACTTTTTATTGCGATTTTATATAATTCTATAATAAAGCAGAATTTTTATTTTCATCCATCCTGAGTCCAGTTCCATCATCACTGGAGAAAGAGGAGTGGATTTGACCCTGCATTTAAATTGGGGGAGGCACCCTTGGGCGAGTTATTTTCATCCATCCTGTGTGTTTTACTCATTACAGCGCACTTACATATTTGTATACAGTGTTACACTATTATTTGTTCTTTATGTTGTAGGTTCTAAATAGTAATGGAAAAACTAATCAGGAAAATACAGGAATTTTTAACTTATCAACAAAAATTTTAAGTGAAACAGAGTTAAATGTCCTAATAAAAGGACTAAAATTTGCCTCCACTAGAACTTTCAATCCATTTTTAACTTTCAATCTACTGATAGTGATTGACTATAATAATACAAATAAAAAGATAAAAAGAATTTTAAAACAACTTTGGCACATTTTAAAAGAAGACAATATTTTAAATAACCCTAAAGTTATTTTTAGAGGAGCACCAAACCCGAAAAAGAAACTAACAAAAAACTATACACTGACTAACTGTATAGCACAAAAAGTTATTTAATAACAGTAAAGGCGTCAATAGATGTAACTACTGTGTAGCTTGTAAAAAGACACAGGAAATGGATACATTTATTTCAAGCTTCAAGCCAAACAATACAAAAAAGTATACAAAATAAAGAATGTTATAACTTGTAATACTAATAATACAATATACCTACTAGAATGCCCGTGTGGCCTCCAGTATATCGGTAGAACCACCAGACGACTCAAAATCAGAATAGGAGAACATTTCCGCAATATACAGAAAGGTTATAAGAACCATTTGGTCTCCTCACATTTTGGTATGCACCATAATAATGACCCAGGTAAACTTATATTTATAAGAATAGCAACCATAAAAAAATAATTGGAGAGGTGGTGAGGTAGTAAGAATGTTAGATAAAACAGAAATGGAATGGGTCTATTATCTTAACACTATACACCAACCATGTCAAACTCAAAGGCTAGCACGGGCTAAATAAACAAGGTTTACGTTTATGTGGGCCGCAAAAAAAAGTTTTTTTTTAAAAGTACAGGATATAAAAATATCTACTAAACCCTAGTCCCCCCTCTATACTAATTCCCAGTTCCCCCCTCTATACTAAATCCCAGTCATCGTTCCCTCTACTGAATCCCAGCACACCCCTCTACTAAATCCCGGCCCTTGTTTAAAAAAATAATTATATACAAGCCAACAAGCAGACTCCACTCACATTGTTGCTGCCAGTATGCGACTCCACAGTCCAGCCTCTGGTATACCCCCAATGGTGCCATCTAAAACCATGTGCCAAAGCGGATCCTCTCGCTACTCCTTGAAACCCTGTGAAGGTGGAGCACGCTGACGTCATGTTGTAATGTCACATGGCGTTGCGTGCCTCCAGGCACCTCCAGGTACTCCTGTGCAGCTGCGGCCATCGCAACACTGGCCAACACACACTCACTGACAGACACACACTGACAGACACACACACTCACTGACTGACAGACACACACTGACTGACAGACACACACACACACTCACTGACAGACACACACTCACTCACTCATTGACAAACACACACTGATTGACAGACACACACACACACACTCACTCTCTGACAGACACACACTCACTGACTAACATTTTCTGAATTTCGGAAGTGCTAAAGTGCTTTGGATTTCTGAAAAGTGGCAAAACAGGAGAGGGAGGGAGAATTATGGGAATTATGACAGGAATCTAACCCTAACCCTACCCCTAACCCTATCCCTACCACTAACCACTAATCTTACCCCTAACCCTACCCCTAACCCTATACCTACCACTAACCTACCCCTAACCCTACACCTAACCCTAATTCTACCCCTAACCCTAACCCTTGATGTGTAAGTGGTTTTGGTGGTTAGGGTAAGGGGGTAAGGAGGTGAGGGTTAAAATGCTAAAATGTAGACTACTTTCAAACAACTGTTTTGCAAAATCCTGATGTATAATACTTAGAAATGTCTTGATTTTGGAGTCCAACTTAAGACTCACATTATTATGTATTATTACATTGTAGCTGGAGTCAATAGACGTAGAAATCGCTTTATTTTTGTTGTACTTAAGCGCATTTGTCAGTGCAACATATTGTATAATTAAACTGCTCATATTATCAGCGTTAACATTAACAGCTCAATGTTAGCTGCCATAAGAGAATTTAGACCAGTATACAAATTGTGTTTATTAAAACATCACCTCTGGTACACTGCCAAGCTTCAATGCCATTGGTTGCAACCAGTATTCTAATTTCATTTCCATTAATGGAGATGCAGACTCTTCTAATATTATATTATAGACCAGCAGTGCGTTGTGATTTTAGACAAGCAAATAATGCTGCGCATTGTATCTTTCTGATTGTATACAGAGTTCTTTTTCAGACAGTCATATCCAAACACAGGATCTTCCTATTTTATGTGCACACTCAGGAAGTGTCCTGTGCATTGCTATAAAATGTATCTTAAAGGAAATACTGTAACATTCAAGGAATTTTCTAATGTATTTAAAATGTTTATTCTTGGTATTTTCATGCATGAAAGGTTTTATCCCACGGTAACAGAAGTTCCCAAGTATTTTGTTTATGAGAATGATCAAACCATTAAATAAATCAAAATTCTGTGTGGCACCTCATTATAAACAGACAGGGATTGCAATTATGTATTTTTTTTCCGTTTTTTGCCAATCAGAGACAGACATCAACAGCTTTTCCTTTAATTATTTAATTATCAGATGGACAGTTTTCCTGCGGCCACATTAAGAAACATATAAACCATGACTGCTGGGACCACAGTACAGGAAATGGCAAGCAGGACAGGGACAGCTTACCGGCTCCATGGATGAAGATTCCCATTCTTCAGATCTTACTGATAGGTGTTGTTAAGACCACAAAACGGGCATTTATAAACAGGAAGGATTGCAATTATTCTTTGAGAATACCATGTAGTATAATTTGGCTGGTGCTTTGCCCAAATTCATCGTCCAAGTACAAGTTATGTCAACCTGCAAGTTATTGTAAGTACAGTATTTATCATATAATTAGTGTTTATTAAGATGAAATATCATTTTCCTTTCTCAGGCATGTTCTCTACTGCACTGTTACAAAACTAACTAATGAACTAATGAAAACAATAAAATTAATACAAAATATAATTTAAAAAAATACATTCTAAAAAAAAAACTTAAAATAAAAACAAAAAAATTACATTTTCCCACTCTATCTATGCTATTGAATTGCTTGGGGAAATTCCCCATGCTATATAATATCAGTAAGCCAACCATTCAGAGAACTCTTACAGATGATTCTCACTTCTATAAAGACTTCTCTAGAGAGAGCTCTGACTGTTTGGCTAGTAAGCACCTGTCAGAGCGCTCTTATTGATATTACATGACATGGAAATTTTTTTACATTTATGTAAAAGCTGACATTGTGTGAGAAAACCTCTATAGAGTGGTAAAGTCTTTGGAGTGTGTGCTGAGCCTTCACTATGCAAAGATTGATTATTTGTGTTGTGTCACTAATTATTTTTATTGCATCACGTTTTTCATTTATTTTTCGTTTATTTTTTTGTGAATCAGTTTTTTTGTTTTTTTTATTCTTATTTTTTTGTTTTTAAAGTAAATTGCAGTTTAGTCCAAAACACATTTCCAAGTCTATTTCGTTTGCATTTCCCTTGGTGGAGACAGCGCGTTGGGAATAATACACTTTGCCTATACTGACCCAAGGCTCAAGCTACGGATGACAGGATGTTCAGTCTATTTAAAATTGGCTAACTTTCGACATGTCAGCTATTTGAAATAATATACTTTATCTATATACAATACTTAGTGAATATAACCCTACACACGAGCTATATAACATAGTGTAACAAGTGTTAGTGTTATATCCTGTATGTTTCTGCCGTTGGCCTTATTTCCTGTGTTTCTCCATTTGATCATAACTGCATAGTAATGTGTAATTTAGAAGTGCATAATTCTAACTGCATATTTTAAGTGTGTAGTTATAGTGAAACTTAGCTTTGAGCAACGCCCAAACATGAAGATACACCTACAAGCTTGCTATAGGTTAAGATAAGATAGATAATTTTGTTAGGATTGGATAAATGCTTGTAAGATCACCCCTGTTTCCTGCTGAACATAACCTGTTACACAGTCCATTAAATGTTAGAAGACACTTTGAACCTTGCATTGTCTTGTTTCGTTCATTGGGGCTCCTCACCAACTGGTTTGGAGACGAGGAGAAATACAGAGAGTTGTAAATTGATACAAAAGGCCATGGCAAGGGGAAATTCCTGACAGAGAAAATTCCTCACGATCAAATGGGGGCTTGTCCGGACCCGAAAAATAATAGTTTCTATTTAAGATTGCATTTGTAATCTATCACACACATAGGAACCTACATTTGGTCTAACTGTGTTTCTTCTGATTTCTGATTTATTTATTTACTGACAGAGAAAATATCTCACTATCACAGCACATGTAATGTCTATCAGGCAAATATTCAAATACAGCTAGGTCAGTATATAGCTATGCTTTTCAATGGGCAATAAAGTAGTTATTTATTAACTAAAAAATATATAGATACCAGTATATCTTGTACATTGAATAAATAACTTTATAAAACAAGCCTGCAAAATCATATCCAATAAATATTTTATCTTAGAAACAAAGCATTCAAAATATGTTTCCTTGTTTAACCCCTTAAGGACCAAACTTCTGGAATAAAAGGGAATCATGACATGTCACACATGTCATGTGTCCTAAAGGGGTTAAATAACTCTGTAATGAAAATCATTATTAGTGAGCAATTACTAGTGGACCATTTTGAATGTCAATGTGAAGGTTAGATTTAATGGGCTTTTGGATTGGGGGTCTATCCAAATGAGGGGAACTTTCCATCTAAAGATGTACCCCATTATAAATGACACGGAAAGGTTGCTGTGCTGTGCTGTTATGTGTGTTGCTGTAAATTGATGCTTTCTATTTTAAATGATCATTTTCACCAGAGAAACTGTTAAAGTGGTTTGTTTTTAAACATCACTTAATGAATAATGAATTGATTTCTTCTCGCCGAGCCAGCATAAGCAGCAATTACCACTTGAATATATAATTACCAGACTAAAGGTATTCTGCTGAGACATCCACCATCACTTTTAAACAATTAGAGATGGTTATTGTTTAAAAAAGGCTGCTAAGAGCATGTAACACTTAAAGACAATAAAGTCACCCAGGCCATTCTATCTCAATGAAGTGGTCTTGGTGTAGTGGCCCTGTGCTTTTAACTCTGCAATGTTAAACATTGCAGTTTTCCTAAGAGTGCAATGCTTATATTGCAGTGTTGAATCCACTAGAGGTGCCTCCTCAGCACTGATGGAGTAATAATCAGTCACGTGATGTGGATGCCCATAGGAAAGCAGTGAATTCAATGCTTTCCTAGCAGAAAGCTGTGCATGCGCATCAGGTCCCGAATGCTCCTCAATGGTGTTGACGCAAGTGAGGGGATGAGCCGAGTCGAGAGAGATTTGGTGTTAAAAAAGGGTAAGTAAAACTTTTATGTTTTTCAATTTTATTTAGCACGTGTGAGGACACCTGTAAATGCCAAGGAACATGGGCACTGTAACGTTAACAATACTCACTTGTACAACTCGGTATTCCACAGTGTAGGCAAAATGTGTGGCGTGTGCTTGATAAGGTAGAATTCTTGAGATACCCACAAACAGTACAGAATAGATAGGAATCCTTTAGTAAGAAACTATAAAAAATGGAGAATAGTTTAAAACATAGACTTATTACGATAAACAAAGGCACAGGCAGATTTTAAAGATTGTTATGATAAATCTACAAATGCATATGTAGTCTGTTGACATGTTATTTAAATCTGTAGTGATGCATCCCCAGCACTTATAGCTTAAGGGTGTTTTAGAATTTTATGCGGAACTGGGCAATGCACAAACTGTTAAATACTGAGTGTGACTGACAGCCTCTTTGTTCAAAAATGCTTTTATTTCTGTATCTTTGGCTATAATTTTTGTATTTCACTTAAACTATTTTTCCATTATTAAATCTGGAAATAATTGCAGATTCTTCTTATTTTTAATTCTAATCCCCGCCTTTTATGTTTTTAAATTTTTTTTTGTTTTGTTTTTCAAGCTACTCGCTATATAAAATAAGTTGAATAAAAAGAGAAAAATCAGGTGTCTGATATGACTTAATATGCAGAGCTTTATTTGCTAACATCTTTGATATTTAGCTAGATGGTATTATTATTTATTTTTAGTAAACCCCCCAAAAACGAATCCCATACAATTCTAGCTTTTTGGGGGATGGAGGGTCTGATTCTGCATTTAGCATTTATTTATTTTACTGCGGTTTGCTATTTATTGTACTCTGTGTACTCACATAAAGGTATATTTCCTGAACTGAATGTTATGGAAAACTGACAAGAGAATAGCAAAAAGGCCGACCTGTCTTTTTTGTTTTCTTTCAATTTTCCTTACCTTATGCTCTTTGTATCTTTATGATTATTCTCCACTTATTGCCACTTTATTTAGCATCCTTATTTATTCCTTATTTATTGGCTGGGTCACAATATCTGGGCACCGCCATTTTGTACTCCTCTGTCCACAGGCAATGTAAGGGGGAGCGTTAAGGGCTGAAGCACAGAACGTGATGCTGTTCAGCCCCCGATCTCTACAGATGAGGCTATGTTTTCATTGAGATCATGGAGAGCATCATCAGCATTTTTATGGTTAGAGAGGGACTTAATGTAAAAACTTGGAAATATGTCACTGTAAGTGTATGGGCCATCAAATTTCCTTTTGGATTAAGCCCCAGATGTTTCTAGAATCTAGGAATGCCCCTGTCTCTGTCTATGATGTCGGCAGTTTGTCCTTCTGTTATTCTTTTCATTGGTGGAAAGTGGGTTAATTGGCTTAGCATTTCAACTAGAACTCTTTGATTAAAGGGTTACTCCAACCACCATGACCACCTCTGCCATGATGGCCATGATGGTAGCATAGGCGTGCGCACGGGTTGTGCCGGGTGTGCCTGGGCACACCCTAATCCCCGCGGCCCGCGATATGGATTGAGACTGGTAGGGGAGATCTCAGGATCTCCCCTTTTGGCTCATGCAGAGCTGGCGCTATCCGAGCGCCGGCTCTTCTCTAAGCCTCCATGGGCCGGTGGGGAGATCAAAGATCTACCTCACCGGCCCACATGCATGGAGGGAGGCAGAAGAGGACCAGGGGAACTCTTGCCAGCAGCTCCGCCGGGTTCCTCTCACGAGATCTGAGCGTTGCCGCGGTTACCACGGCAACGCTCAGATCTCATGAGAGTGAACTCTAGCCCACTCTCCACTGGACCACCAGGGAAGGCAGCAGCAACAAGGATCCCCCCTCCCTACATAAGGTAAAAAGGGAGGGGAGATATGTATTAACTAATCTGCCCCCACCTCCACCCCCACAAATCACCCAAACATACAGCACACACATACAGCACCCACACACATACAGCACACATCACCCACACACATACAGCACACAAACATCACCCACACACATACAGCACCCATACACATACAGCACCCATACACATACAGCATCCACACACATACAGCACCCTCACACACACAGCACCATCACACAAACAGTACACTAACAGCACCATCACAAACAAATAGCACCCTCACACAGCACACTAACAGCACCCTCAAAAACACACACACAGCACCCTCACACACAGCACACTAACAGTACCCTCACAAACACACAGCACCCATACACGTACAGCACCCTCACACACAGGCCAGGAAGAGGGTAATCCCATGATCTAAACAAAAGTGTCAAAAAGTTAGCGCGCCTGACGGTGACGACAATACACCCAAATATGTTTCACTCTGGGAAGCAGACCTGCAGCAAACACTGGCAAGCGAGGAATGGCAGGACATATGAGAGGCCACCACAAAGGCCTCCATATGTGTAACACACCAAGAACAATGCTACAAAACTCTTATGAGGTGGTACTCCACACCAGTTAAACAATTTAGAATTGGAATGACTACCACAGACACTTGCTGGAAGGGGTGTAGGAAAAAGGGAACATACCTCCATATGTGGTGGACATGTCCAAAGGCAGAGAGGTTTTGGTCTATGACCACAAAGTTCCTGACTAAAGTAATGCAAAGCCAAATAACTAAAAAAAACCTGGACCTTAGTTTTAGCAAATCCCATAGATGGACTGACCAACTGTGAGCAAAATCTGGTTAACAAAACCAACCTAGCAGCTAGGAGAGCAATGGCACAAACATGTAGACATTCTATTGATAGACAGGGTTATCCAAAAATTAAAGAGACACATTTAATGGACAAACTCACTGCCCAAGTGTGAGATTTGTACCCTGCCTTCACTAAAATTTGGCAACCATTGGAGGACTGGAGATGCGTTGGGCTGGAAGGATTTCACCCCCACGGCTGGAGATGAGATCCCTTCCTACAACCTCTTTTTTTTTTCTCCTCCATATTCCCCATCCGTACCTACTCTTTAAATGTATAAATGTATCCCTTCCATTTTGAAATGTTTACTTTTACAAAAATAATTTAGGAGACGTACATTTATTAATGGTCTGATTCCGGAACATCTAAAGGAACTCAGATTATGACTTCTTTTAGAGATAACCTTCTTAAAAGTTTTCTTATATGCCTTACTGAAAGGAAAAAATAAGTACATTTACTGATGAAATAATGAAAATATTAAAATGGAATGAACTAACAAGTAAAACAGTGAATGGGAAGCAAAGCTGTAAAAAAAAAATGGGAAAAACAATGAAAAAATTGCTGTGAGTAAAAACTGATGAATATAAGTGCAAGAGAGAACTGGAACAGCTGTTGAGAGGACTTTCTGACAGGATTGTAGACATTACTAACTGAGGGGGATGAACAAATCCTGATAGAGTTTTCGACGGCATTTTCGCAGTACAAATTCAGATGAAGTGAATACTCGTGAGACGTGAATTTGTATAAGCCAGGAAAGGAGAGAATAATGGTGCCCGAATGTTCACCCCTAAACCAAAAATCACATTGACAAAAAATTGGGGACCAAAAATCACGAATGAAAAAGCGCAAACTTGGGGAGTGTAAAATCTGCTCCCGGCGACAAAAAAATATATATGAAACACAGGGAGAAACTATGTGCAAAATATAATATGTACAATGTAATGCGAGAAAAGGGTAATAGAAGTGTAAATGAAAATAGATTAAGGTTATAGGCAAATAATCAATATATATCTAATTGAAATATATTTAGAGAGTAAAAAAAAACAGTCACTGTATTGAATACTTATCTGTAGCATGAAGCAACAAAGAAAGAGGACTTCGATTAACTGCCTGGGACTTGTATTACCTATGCTGCATGCTGATTGGTTACCTGTATTCTATGTTTGGTTGTACCTGTAAATTTTCCTAGTGCATTTAAACTTCTTAATTTACTCTTTCATTGTTGTTGCTTGGAGTAGTAAAGAGAATAAACCATAATAGGAGCCTCCTGTCTGCAATAAAATCAGGTCACACTTGACATTATTTAAAAATGCTCTTTATTAATTTATTCATATTTGGCTCTGATGGTAATCCGCGGTGTATTTTATCCTAGAACTAATATAACAAAAAACATACCTGATTATTGTAACTTAGAGGCTAACACTGGATGACACAAGCAGACACAAATATACAGAAATAGCATGCAAATCAAGAAAATATTCCTTTTTTATTTGGCCTTTTGCCCTCGTTTAGACAATAAACAACTCATAAAAGCGACAGCTTCTCTTCCCGTGGAAGGGAAAGCGTTCTTCCTTTTAGATAGTCAAATATAAGAAGCTGATATACAGGAGTGGCCCAATAGCCTGCAACCTCTTCTCATTGTGAATACATTTTGTTGTATTAAAAATCCCACACTCTCATGTCCTTTACTATATCGCAATGGCCTTGTTACAGGCAAAGGATGTACTATAACAGTTATCTTTAACAACCCCTCCTCCCAGTACATTTTGAGGTCAAAAATAGAATTGCAGTTGTTCTCTATTACCAAGAACAAGAAACCACATAAAGCACACCCGTTAGAGCATATCACATTTATTAATTTTGAAGTTAGAAAAATGTGCATGTTGCATGCATGCAAATAAAGACTATAATATTATATAGATAGATTATCTGATAGTGTGTTCTTTTTCTGTATGTAGGTCATGTTAGTTAGAATTTAATTAGGGGAATTGGTGATTTGTTTGCCCTCTATGCAAATGTGTAACAAGATATTTAAACCATTTCTATAACTGCTGTCTGCCTCTCCTGAACCGGTACCTATTTTCCAACCACTTAAGTCCTCAATTGTTCCCAGAACTACATATCCTTGCTACCTTCCCTGACCTATAAAATGGATTTGGCTGTACTATACTTCTTCCTCCATGTACAGTATCTGCTCTGATACTTCAAGGACTTGGGCTTCCTGAAATTGTTTTTTTATTACTTTTATTTCCCACTGTTATCATTTTGAATTGTATTTACTTGTGTTGAGTCTGTCTTACTCCAGGCCTCTGATAGTGGTATATGCAAGGCTCTGTGCCTTCCTGTGCTTAAATTTAGGAGCATCCAATGGCAATACTCCTAAGACATACACTAATCAGCCACAACATGAAAACCACCAGCCTAATATCGAGTGGGTCATCCTCATGATGCCAAAACAGCTCTGATGCATTGATGCATGGACTCCTCAAGACTGCTGAACATGTCCTATGGTATCTGGCACCAAGACATTAGCAGTAGATCTTCTGCCATGAAGGGGTGTACATGGTCTGGAACAATGATGATGATGATGATGATGGTGATATGTGTAAAAGTAATTTCCACATGAATGTCAGGACACACGTTTTCACATCAGAGCATTGCAAAGAGCATAATACTGCCTGTGCCTATTTCCCATAGTGCATCCTGCAGCCATTTCTACCCCAGGTACCGAAACACACGCACCCAGCCATCATTCCGAATAAGAAAAACGTGATTCGTCAGACTAGGCAACCATTATTCATTATTCATAGTCCAGTTCTCACACTCATGTGCCCATTGAAGGTACTTTTGGCAGTGGACAAGGTCATCATGGGCACTCTTAGCAGTCTTCAGCTACACGGCCCCATATGCACAAGATTGGTGTGTTCTGACACCTTTCTATTATGGCCAGCATTATGTTTTTCAGAATTTTGAGCTACAGTAGCTCTTCTTTGTGATCAGATCAGACAGAGTAGCCTGTGCTCCCCACATGCATCAATGAGCCTTGGGCGTCCATGACTCCCCCATTGTGCAAAAAAGAACAATCAGTGAACCAGTTTCTGGTTTACTGATTGTTCTTTCTTGCACCGCTTTTGCTATGTACTAACCACTGCATACTGTAAACACCCCACAAGCCATTTTGGAGATGCTTTGACCCAGTCGTCAAGCCATCACTATTTGGCCCTTGTCAATGTCAAAGATCTTTTCACTTGCCCATTTATCATGATTATAACAAATGAAATCCAAGAAGTGACTGTTCACTTGCTGTCTAATATATCTCACCCCTTCGCAGGTGCCGTTGTAATTATATAAGTGTTTTTCACTTCACCTGTCAGTGGTTTTAATATTGTGGCTTATCAGTGTACAGTAAGTCACAAACACAAATCAATAAAATGTGCTTACAAAATCAGGAGAAGTAAAGTTCTTTAAAAAGTTCCTGTGCATGACAAGGGAGTATATCATTGTTTCTTTCAAAGCAATGTAAAGCTACTAAAGTGCTGCTTCTCCAATGTATGTTGCAAGGAAAACAAAATGAAGGTGATAATAATGAAAAAGTACTCTCAATGGAATTAAATGTGTAAACTTATGGATGATCTTATGCAAATAAACCATGTTCCAACAAAATTCCAAATGAATGAAAATGAGGAATAATTGCACTCTTGAGAATCTTCAAAGTAATGTACAGCGACAATCATTGCAGTTGAATATTTATTGTGGAAAAGGATGATAGAGTTACACCAGGCAGTAATCAAAATAATGTACAAGGAAAATACATCCAAATACAGCAAGAAAGTATGTGTATCACGTGTAACAGGAATTGGACATCAGAGATCTCTGTCCAGAATATCTGTCTGTCTGTCTATTCATCTACAGTGCCTTGCAAAAGGATTCACCCCCCTTGACATTTTACCTATTTTGTTACATTACAGCCATAAGTTCAATGTTTTATTAATCTGAATTTTATGTGATGGATCAGAACACAATAGTCTAAGTTGGTGAAGTAAAATGAGAAAAATATATACATAAAACTATTTTTTAGAAATAGACAACATGTGCATATGTATTCACCCCCTTTGTTATGAAGCCCATAAAAAGCTCTGGTGCAACCAATTACCTGCAGAAGTCACCTAATTAGTGAAATGATGTCCACCTGTGTACAATCTAAGTGTCACATGATCTGTCATTACATATACACACCTTTTTTGAAAGGCCCCAGAGGCTGCAACACCTAAGCAAGAGACACCACTAACCAAACACTGCCATGAAGACCAAGGAACTCTCCAAACAAGTAAGGGACAATGTTGTTGAGAAGCACAAGTCAGGGTTAGGTTATAAAAAAAAAAAATCCAAATCTTTGATGATACCCAGGAGCGCCATCAAATCTATCATAACCAAATGGAAAGAACATGGCACAACCGCAAACCTACCAAGAGACGGACGCCCACCAAAACTCACGGACCTGGCAAGGAGGGCATTAATCAGAGAGGCAGCACAGAGACCTAAGGAGCTGCAGGGTTCCACAGCAGAGACTGGAGTATCTGTACATAGGATGACAATAAGCCTTACGTTTCATAGAGTTGGGCTTTATGGCAGAGTTGCCAGAAGAAAACCATTACTTTCAGCAAAAAACAAAATGGCACGTTTAGAGTTTGCGAAAAGGCATGTGGGAGACTCCTAAAATGTATGGAGGAAGGTGCTCTGGTCTGATGAGACTAAAATGTAACTTTTCAGCCATTAAAGAAAACGCTATGTTTGGCGCAAACCCAACACCATCCCCACAGTGAAACATGGTGGTGGCAGCATCGTGCTGTGGGGATGTTTTTCAGCAGCCGGGACTGGGAAACTGGTCAGAGTTGAGGGAAAGATGGATGGTGCTAAATACAGGGATATTCTTGAGCAAAACCTGTGCCACTCTGTGCGTGATTTCAGACTAGGACGGAGGTTCACCTTCCAGCAGGACAATGACCCCAAACACACTGCTAAAGCAACACTTGAGTGGTTTAATGGGCATCATGTAAATGTGTTGGAATGGCCTGGTTAAAGCCCAGACCTCAATCCAATGGAAAATCTGTGGTAAGACTTAAAGATTGCTGTTCACAAGCGCAAACCATCCAACTTGAAGGAGCTGGAGCAGTTTTGCTAGGAGTAATGGGCAAAAATCCCAGTGGTAAGATGTGGCAAGCTCATAGAGACTTATCCAAAGCGAATTGGAGCTGTGATTGCTGCAAAAGGTGGCTCTACAAAGTATTGACTTTAGGGGTGTTATGCACATTGACTTTTTTGTCCTATTTGTTGTTTGCTTCACAAAAAAAAAAAACATCTGCAAAGTTGTGGACATGTTCTGTAAATTAAATGTTGAAAATGTTCATGTTAATTCCAGGTTGTGAGGCAACAAAACACAAAAAATGCCAAGGGGGGTGAATACTTGTGCAAGGCACTGTATCCATCCAATTTCACAACTATTGATTACTGAACATTTGCAAAGATAAAACATTAGTATTTTGTTGACAATTGTTTTTATTTGATCAGTTGTCATTTTCTGCAAAAAATCTCTAGTTCTACATTTAAATGCTTAAAATGGCAATATTTTTATTTGAACTTTGGAAGAACTGTTGTCAGGAACTTACAGAATAAAACAGAAATGTTAATTTTATTCAGACACATACGTACCTATAAATTGTCAAACCAGAGAAAATGGTAATGTTGAAGCAGTCTCTTGTTTTTTTCCAGAGCTATATGTATAAAGAATTAATATTTGGTGGCATAATCCTATTTTTAATCACAGCCTTTACGCATCTTGGCATGTTCTCCACCAGTCTTTCACATTGCTATTGGGTTACTTTATGCCACTGCTGGTGCAAAAATATCAGCTTTCTTTGATGGCTTGTGACCATCCATCTTTCTCTTTTTCTTATCAACCGCTGTCTTTAAAAAGGTACATCCTAGGGTCAGGAACACAAACATGTATAGTGTTAAACACTATCTAGCCTCCCTGCCCCTCCCCACCTCCCCGCCCCCACCTCCAAAGCCTCTCTGGCCAATCAGCATCTCCTCTTAGAGAAGCATTGATCAATGTATCTCTATGAGGAACATTCAGTGTCTCCATGCAGCAGGGTGGAGGCCCTAAATGTCTGTGCTGCACGTTGTGCCGCACTGCCCCAGGAAGCACCTCTAGTCACCATCTGAGGAGTGACCACTGGAGGTATCCCTAGGCTGCAATGTAAACACTGCCTTTTCTCTGCAAAAACTGTGTTCTACTGCCAAAGGCCTACAGGGAATGATTAAACTCACCAGAACAAATTATTTATTTATTTATTTATTTATAAAATATTTTACCAGGAAAGATACATTGAGATTTCTCTCGTTTTCAAGTATGTCCTGGGTCCACAAATCATTGCATTGTTACATTAGGTACAACAAAATACAAAAACAATATTAATACACAATATATACAAAATTTAACATAGAACAGGCAGGAAATATATAATCAACCATGACACGTGCATTCTGTTTTGAGGTATGTAGAGAGGGATCTCTTAAAAGACTTTAGGCTTAGGGAAGATTTTAAATTGTGCGGGAGGTCGTTCCACAATTGCGGTGCTCTGTAGGAGAAGGAGGATCGGGCCGCTTTCTTTTTGTATTGAGGTAGACTAAGTAAAGTGCTTGTACTGGATCGGAGGTTATAGAAAGTGGGAACAGCTGGGGAAAGCATTTTGTTCAGGTAGGGTGTGAGTTTACCAGAAAAGCTCTTAAAAACAAGGCTGGAAAGATGAAGGGTGCGTCTGGATTCCAGTGACAGCCAGTTTAGTTCCTTTAGCATGTCACAATGATGGGTCCTGTAATTACATTGTAGCACAAATCTGCAGAACGAGTTATACAATGTGTTGAGTTTATTAATGTGGGATTGCGATGCAGACGCATATACTACATCCCCATAATCAATGATTGGCATCAGCATTTGCTGTACAATCTTTTCCTTTACTGTAGGGCTTAGGCAGGCTTTGTTTCTGTACAGGGCACCTAATTTAGGATAAAGTTTAGATGCAAGCTTTTCTATGTGCAGGCCAAAAGATAGATTGGGGTCTAATATCATACCCAAGTATTTGAAAGAGTGGACCGCGGTCAGTGTGCCATTTGAATTTTTGATGGATAGGTGGGGATTGTGTAATTTGTGTAATTTAGGTACCGTTCCAAAGATCATTGTGACAGTTTTGTCAGTGTTCAGGAAGAGTTTGTTTTTTGCGATCCACTTTTCTACCTCTGTAAACTGGTCTTGGAGCAAAACCTCAAGTTGAGGTAGATTGGATTTGCTCGCATAGATTACCGTGTCATCTGCGTACATGTGTACATTTGAGGATTGGCAGACATTAGGCAGATCATTTATAAATAATGTAAATAGTAGGGGGCCGAGAATGGAACCCTAGGGAACACCACACGTGACCGGGAGAGGGAGGGAGTCACTGTCAGAAATGGACACATATTGCGAGCGATCCGATACATACGATCGAAACCAGTTTAAAGAACGATCACCAATACCTGAGTTTTCGAGTTTGTGCAGTAGAATGTTGTGGTCTACTGTGTCAAAGGCCTTAGCAAAATCAAGGAAAATAGCTCCAGTTAGGGCTCCTTGTTCCATGCCAGTTTGGATGTCATTGCAAACTTTTAGGAGGGCAGTTGTAGTGGAGTGATTCTGGCGAAAGCCCGATTGATCAGGGGTCAGATAGTTTAATTGTTGGTAGTACTCACAAAGTTGCGTATGGACACATTTTTCTAAGATTTTTGACAATACAGGGAGCAATGATATTGGGCGATAGTTAGAAACCAAAGTAGTGTCACCACTTTTATGGATAGGCACTACTCTCGCAGTCTTCCAAAGTTTGGGTATGTATCCAGACACCAATGATTCGTTAATTAGAGTCGAGACGGGTTTAGCAATTGCCGGCGCACTGAGTTTCAACAGCATTGCTGGGATTTGATCAGGTCCGGACTGGTTTTTCATTTTTAGATTATTAAGATGTTTTTTAGTGACACTAACAGGTACAGGTCTAAAATTAAACTTATCTATATTGGGCCTTTGCAAATTTAGTGGGGCCTGATCCACATTTGTAGTTTCAGGATACGTGTCATTTATTAGCTTGGCAATCAGGGCAGTAGAGCATCCGACAAAATAATTGTTAAAGGCATTTGCTACATCTAAGGGAAGTTGCAGGGTTTGGTTACCCACTTTGACAGTGGAGGGTTGGGAGTGGATTGGGGGAGTTTGTAGTTTATTTATGACTTTCCAAAAGTTTCTAGGGTTTGAGATGTTACTGTTCAGATTTTCATAGAAATATTGGGCCTTGGCCAGTTTTGTCTGTTTTGTGCATATATTTCGCCATTGTCTATATGCACTGTGATCATTCATAGAGCCAGTACGCTTAAATTTTGACCACAAAGAATCCCGAAACTGGCACATTTGGATGAGGTCAGCTGTGATCCAGTTCATATGCGCTCCTTTTACCCTCACCTTACGCAGCGGGGCATGCAAATTCCAAATTTGTAGGAGTTCAGACTGAAAGTATTCAACAGCACAGTCTAGATCTGGGATAATGTTTAATCTGTGCCATGGGAGATTCTTGATGTCATTTAAAAAGGATTCAAGATTAAATCTTTTGAAGGACCTAGTTATTTTAACCTTGAGAGAGGATTTAATAGCCTTTATTTTGCGCACGCAGTACACTAAACAGTGATCACTGAACGTGTTTGGGAGAACACCAGCCTCCTGGATTCTATCAGGAGAAGTGGAGAGAATCCAATCTAGTAGGGTATGGTTATGGCTTTTTATGTTTATGCGAGTTGGGGAGGAGATTAATTGCGTTAGCTGCAAAGTCTTAAACAGCGTGCAAGAACTATTATTTTTAGGGTTCAGCCAATCAATATTAAAATCTCCAAAGACCAACAGTTCACTTTTTGGGTTTTGAGCTATGGTTTCACTAAGGAGATGGGCTATGTCAGATAGGGAATGCACAGGGGAGCTAGGTGGGCGGTAGATTCCTGCAACAATGATTGATTTACTGCATGGGATCTCAATTTTGACAGAAAGGAAAGATGGCAGGAGGACTAAGGTTTTGTAAAGGGGTAAACTTTATGGAATTGTCAACATAAATAACAATGCCTCCTCCTCTCTTTGCTCTGTCATTTCTAAAACATGAATAACCCTGTATTGCAATGGCGGTGTCTGGTATTTTAGCCGTTAACCATGATTCTGAGAGCACAATGACTTTTGGTTTGTAATGGGAACACCAGGCTTGCAGTGCATCCAGTTTAGGGAGTAAACTACGGATGTTGCAGTGCACAAAAGAGAGGCCTTTTTTAGTGGGGAGATTAGGACTAGAATTAGCTGGGGGACCAGGGTTAGACTCCACATCATTTGCAAGGGCAAGTAACATAAGGAGTAGGAATTTGGACATCATCTTTGTTTGGCCATATATTGAATGGGATAATTTATAATTTTGTGAGGTGGGGGTTGGAGGGCTATTTTTTATAACTCTCCACCAGCACTCAGCAGATAAGTTAAAGGAACAGAGCAGGCCATGGTGTATTATAATTTGTGTTCCAGTTTGAGGTGCGTGCTTATGCTGGTAGTGGTGTGAACAAAATTGGATTGAGAAAAGGGTTATTAAGAATAACAGTATATTAGGATTCATGTTAGTGGTATGAGGTGTGTAGTTGAAAATGAAACAGAAATTGTGAGAAATTTATTTATTTAACTATTTTTTTTTTTTTTTAAATAGAAGTATATGGTTTTAGTGTGTGATATATCTATTTGTAGTGAGAGAGAGTATGTGTTCTATAGGGTTAAGAGATTGAAAGGGTGTGCTGATCAGTGGTTGCACCTGTCATTTCATTAGATTGAAAGTTGTGTGGGAGACTATCTATAAAGGAGAAAATTACCATGGGGTGGGTGGGTGAGGGGTAGGGTGGGAGGGAAAAGTCAGTCTTCCAGAAGGCTACCTGTTTCAAATGGCCATGGAACAGCTGATGGAGCTCTGAGTTCTATGCTGGACTGGGTATGTTTAAAAATCAGACTGTGGGAGAGAGATGTATATTAGGGTCAGATGGGCTAAGAGATGGGGGGGGGTGCATAGATGGAGATTTGATTTAAGGTCATTTAAGGAAAAACAAAAGCAAAGAATACATTAAGCTGTAGTTGTTCTGGTGACTACAGTGTCCCTTTAAGAATGGAAGTAACCTGATACTCACTGTATCCCTTTGTCAGTACAGTCTGAGTTGAGCTCTTCTTTTCCTCACTCAAAACCTTTCTTTTCCACTCTTTGTCATGGTCAATCGTTATTTTTTTTTTCAATTACTTTTGAAGTACTACTAGCACTGTTTTTGCCATCCTGCTGACCCTATTGCAAGAGGATAGTGCTGACCACTGTAGCAAATTTTATACTTTTCTCATTAAATACAATTTTGTTTGAGGTTATTACCTAGTCAGTACCTCATTAAATAGAATGAGGTGTGCCTGTGTTCTAATCTAACAGATGCTGGAATGGAATGGCTGCCATGCATGTATTAGAGATGCTGTTTTAAGAAAAATTTGGAATGGTCTCTTAGTTTTTTCCAGAGTTTTGTTAATTTCTGTATCTCTTAGCTCTTACTGCTGACCTAAGACATTTACAGAGTTTTCAAAAATGTATTAAAAATTATTTTAAAAGGATACAGTGATAATTTACCCATCGCATTTTGCACTCCTGTCCACTTCCAAGTTGGCAACAGTCTGTTTACAAATATCTAAACAATATCTAAAAGAAAGATGCAATCATGTCAAGCTTCTTACCCTGCGTTTTCTGTGAACAAGATAACCAGACATTCTCAAAACAAAATATGTCTAAGCCAAATTTATTTAGCCAATGACAAATTAAAAAATGTAAGAAATTCTGATGCATTTTTAATTGACATAACTTTTAATATGAATATCATACCATATTAGTTAATAGTGAAGAGATTGAAGTGAAAAGTTTGATGTTGTTGCTTTAGTGACTTTCTAAACTTCCAATTAAATTATATTAACCATATCTAACTCTTTAATATATGATATCAGTTATGCTGGAACATAACAAAAAATAGCTTAGCTAAGATGCTCCAGGCAAAATTTAAATAAAATAGACAAAAAAAATACAGATTCATTCTAAAGTAGAGTTTGATTAAATGTTGCTACGGTGCTGAATGCTACCTTATTTCACTATATTATTTTTACTTTCTGTATTGATTTTTGCAAGAACTTTTATTCTGCCTATGTTTACTATTTGTTAAAATCTAAATTGATATAAACAAATAAATATATAAAATCTGATAATGTGTCCATCAGTACAAACAAATCAGTTATTATCCATATATTTTACTCAATATCGATGAAAGTATTTTCATAATATATCCATTTTGCGCCTTTTCAGCTCCCTCCATGTCATTGTTTCCCTATCAGCTTCTATATTCCATTACATTCTTTCAAAAATAATAGTAATACTAATATTAATAGTAATGAAGTTAGAACCCAAATAGCTACATAGTTTTCCATCTTGTTCATTGTCCATAACAGCTGTCATAAATCCCATCACCCTTATAATCTTATAAATTCCATTGTCCTCAGTTATCATCCTATAAATCTCATAGCCCTTGTCAATACCCATGTGTCCAAATATTTTCCTTCTCATGCTTGCTTTGAGCTGTGTTGATCTTGTTATGCATTTAAGGTGAGTTTGCTGATTTGTCGTGGAATGCATGTTGTTGTCAGTGTTCTCACAGCAAGCAGCCTATTATTTTAATTGTCCTTATTATGTGAGCCTATTTTGGTCTGAAGCACTTTTGAGATGGCATTGAAAGACCTCTTATCATTTTGCATTTAAGAAAATGACACAATATGGAACACGGTGCAATTTCAGGTTAGATGTCATGGAGTCAGTACTCAAATTTTAAAGGAGTTTTAAAGTTCAGTGATATTGAACTCTTTAATTTGCTACTTATATAGGAATTTTATAACAGTGTCTGTTTAATAGGAGTTTAATAACTTACAAATAGAGATGTCGCGAACCGTCCGCGAACTTCTCGCGGACGGTTCGCCACGGTTCGCCACGAACTGTTCGTGGCGAACTCCGGTCAGCTGACACATCCCGGCCAATCTCCAGCAGACCCTCCCTCCCAGACCCTCCTACTTCCTGGACAGCATCCATGTTGAAGGCAGCTCTGCTGGAGATTGGCCGGGATGTGTCAGCTGACCGGAGTTCGCCACGAACAGTTCGTGGCGAACCGTGGCGAACCGTTCGCGAGAAGTTTGCGGACGGTTCGCGACATCTCTACTTACAAATAGAAAATAGAGCACAAAAAAGAAAAGGGGTACTTGTTCCTTTAACAAAATTGGGATTATGACAATAAGGCAGTTCAAGAGTATGTGTCAGGGAATCCATCTATGAAGTGTACTATATATGTAAGCAAGCCATGTTCTTGCCAAAGACAGGTGGTCAGTCTGTTTACTGATACAAGCAAAGGTGTATTCCGAGGGCCAGTTCCAGGGTCAATTAGTATGTTAGATAGTGAGAAGATGTAACCTGTATGCCAAGCTTGTGGTTTTTAACGTGTGATCCATCAAGATGAGAAAAGGCTAAGTCTGTTTAAACGTTCAGGGTTGGCAGAGTCATCAATGGAGTATTTGGAGGAAACAAAGAGCACCAAAGTAGGGAGGAGAGGGAGATCATGGTGGAATTGCAGGTTTCAATTTTGCTGAGCAGGAGCTGCAACTACAGAGGAAAACACAATCCTACTACCGATCAGACTCATTAATCGAGTGCTAACCCTAAGGATACAAGTCTTAGAATAGCGGTGTACATCTAATAAGGAAATCAGCTCTTAAAGGAACACTATAGTCACCTAAATTACTTTAGCTAAATCAGGGGTTCTCAACGTTAGTCCTCAGGACCCCCTACCAGTCCAGGGTTTAGGGATTACCTGGGTGTGTCTAAGGTGTTTAGAAAAAGAAAAAAAAAACCCTTAGAGTCTAAGGTGTTTTTTTCCCTTTTTCTAAACACCTGAGACACACACAGGTAATCCCCAAATCCTGGACTGGTAGGGGGTCCTGAGGACTGGGTTGAGAACCCCTGAGCTAAATAAAGCAGTTTTAGTGTATAGATCATTCCCCTGCAATTCCACTGCTCAATTCACTGTCATTTAGGAGTTAAATCACTTTGTTTCTGTTTATGCAGCCCTAGCCACACCTCCCCTGGCTATGATTGACAGAGCCTGCATGAAAAAAAAAACTGGTTTCACTTTCAAACAGATGTAGATTACCTTAAATAATTGTATCTCAATCTCTAAATTGAACTTTAATCACAAACAGGAGGCTCTTGCAGGGTCTAGCAAGCTATTAACATAGCAGGGGATAAGAAAAATCTTAATTAAACAGAATAAACAAAAGCCTAAATAGGGCTCTCTTTACAGGAAGTGTTTATGGAAGGCTGTGCATGTCTCATGCAGGGAGGTGTGACTAGGGTTCATAAACAAAGGGATTTAACTCCTAAATGGCAGGAGGATTGAGCAGTGAGGCTGCAGGGGCATGTTCTATACACCAAAACTGCTTCATTAAGCTAAAGTTGTTCAGGTGACTATAGTGTCCCTTTAAATGCACAGTGTTATTATCGTTATAGTGAAGCTCCCTGTACCCTGGTTGGGTACCTCTGCCAAGGATGGCTTCCTAGCTGGAACCAGGGAAAACCTCAGGGCTTCTGCCCCCGTTGCTGTTCCCTGCCAAATCCTCCACGAGCTGGAACAAGTTGCTGAACAGTGATTAAAGCCCTTTCCCTCCCAGTAACAGGACGGCATAGTTCTGGGAATACATCCGATTTTAATGAGCCAAGCTAGGCCTTTTATGCACAGACCGCAGCAGGGTGTCTCTCTTGTAGGAATCACTGGGCATGGGTGATAATTACGTTAAAGACCAGTAAGCTAATTATATCCCAGGAACAGAGGGCCAAACACAAAAATATGAAAACATAAAAGTACCCCCAAACATACTAAAAGCTTAAAATAACCCAACAAATAATACATCCCTAAACACCCCTGATCTGAGCACCCAAGTTCTCCAAATAGCACTCAGATCCATGCAGTGTACAGGAAACGTTAAGTTCTGACCGGCCGCACACATGGTCCTATGCCCAAAATAGTTCCAGGACGTTTGGTGCTTCTGCTGGTCAGCTTTCAGGAGCTCCTGCAGCCGCAATCCGGGGTTCTCCATCTGGCTCTTAGGTAGCTTTTATTCCCCTTAGTCTCAGGCAACTTCATTCCAAAAAGCACTCTTGGCGAATTTCAAAGTGGTTCAATACCGCGAACCAAGTTGTCCTGGAACCGCACGGTCACCTCATGCCGAAAACAGTTTCATAACAATCACGGATAAGTCCTGCTGAGATGACCGGGAACCCACAAAGTCCTCATGCCTAATTTTTTTTTTTATAGCGGTTGCAGCAAAGTACCGTTTAGGACTATTCATGGGTTTGGTTCATGCGAACGGCCACCAGAGAGCTAGCGTTCGGTTCAGTTCGCATGAAGGGAAAGTGCCAAACAAGGGGCACCTAGGGAAAGCTACTAATGGTGGCTGGGCAGGATAGCTCCCAAATGGTGTCCCAGACGTGGACCATAGTCGGTGGGCAGGAGGCCGGTTTCCACACTCCTCCACGGCAAACGTACGTGGGAAGGAGCGTTTGTCACAATGGTATTATAAAACATATATCTGACATAATTATGACATTTTTTTGGATATTCTAATAATCATGATACTTTATTGCACCTTGACATTTTATTGTCATCTAGAACTAAAGCGTTTAAAAGAAGGTTAAAATGTTTATATTTTTATAGATTTTGTTCATCGTCATGAAAATAAAACACTGTGAAATAACAGTGAATTCTTATCAATTATGATTATGCAATTAAATTACCTGTCTGTCTATCTATCACATTTTAATAAATGTCTGAAATCAGCATATGTTATGTTTGCCGTTATAATTTAATACATTTATGCCGTTTTACACAAGTTACAGTGGTTTAATTAAAATGGTTTTTGAGAACTAGAGAGGAGTTTTATGTAAATGCTATTAACGTAGTTCCTAATTCTTTTTAATCTTTTTGGCAATTATCTGGATAAGAGCACAAAAATCAATATCTCAGTGTTTTTAGCTGATGCAATATTATGTAAGGTAATCAAATTAAGATCTTATTTCTGGGATGAGACAAACTCCCTGGAAGTCTATAGGCAGGCCGAGGTCAGAAATCAGTAACTCAGAATGTTAAATGCAAAAATGAAAGCTGTTAATAAATAAGAAACTTTGTTCAACTGCCAGAGTAAGAAGGCTTGGTCTTTAAAAAGCAAGCACCACTTTATCTTAGAATTGTTTTTTATTTTTTATTTTGTTGATGTCCTGTGAGGTGTACAGTACCAATTGTAGAAACATTGCTTGCGGGAGAAGGACATTTCTATCAGTGCTGAAGAGAAATAGGTGTACATTTATGAGCACAGTAAACATGTGATAATTCTTCCACTTCTACACAGTAATGGCATAATTGAATAAAAACAAGTCTTTAGGTCGTACATATTCCCTTTTGGGCACATACTGACCAAAACTTAAAAAATTAAGTTGTAAATTCACTGTGATGGGATTTCAGCTAGGCCCAAAATGTAGTAGGCCTAAAAGTGGCATATACAAGTACAGGTATCTGTTAGTTATACGTAGCTAAGATACTGTCATCAATGTACTGAGCATGTGCTGGATTTGAAAAACCACATTCCATTCTCCTCAAGTGCATACTGCCTATCCATGTAAGTTAATGCTGTAAATACTGTTTGCTAATTGGTGTAAGGGTATAGTAGGGGGATGCATACTGTATAAAAAGCCTGTACTCCATGTGCTCAGGGCGCAGACATTTTGGACATGAGTTCAGCTGAGACCCGATCGGTGAGAATAAAGACAGTATCTTAGCTACTATATGTTTTATATGTTTTATAATACCATTGGGACAAACGCTCCTTCCCACGTACATTTGCCTTGGAGGAGTGTGGAAAAGTATCTTACAGTATCTACGTATAACTAACAGATACCTGTACTTGTACTTCCTGTACTGACCTGTGTCCGGACTCTATGTACGTAGCTTCTTCAGGGGTCCCCTATAACATCACCACATTCAAATATTTGATAACCACCATCCTACCCCTACTTCCCAGGTTTTGTTTGTTTATCTGGTTGACAAAATGTACCCCCCTAACCCTCACCCATTTATGCTGGTTTGGTACCATCCATATGGAAGGAATGCAGTTCCTTCCATTCCATTTGCAGACATTTTTTATGCACTTATGTCAATAAAATATAAAATCATAAAACAAATGCAGGTGTCTGGGAAAACTCAAGTCTTTGGAGTCCATCTCTGATGTTAAAGTCTATGGATACCCACAGTGTCCCACAGACAGATGCTGTGCTTTTCCTGTTTACTCCTTTCCTCTTTTCGTCCCCTTCTCTTGGGACCTTCACAAGCATTTTACCTTGAGGGGAGAAATGTTGTGTTGCATAGAACGTCAGACTTCACACAATCAGGAGCAAGGTAAAATGGGGGAAGCACAGCATTGTCTGTGGGACACTGTGGATATCCACAGACTTTAACATCAGAGATGGGCTTCAAAGGTTTGGATTCACACAGCTCCCTGTTACCTTTTATGATTTTATAGTCTATTGGCATAAGTGCCTAAATAATTGTCTGGCATCATTTTGTCATCCCCCTCGAATTAGGGTCAATTGACCCACCCACCCCAATTTATAAAGGCTTTTCTATGCTATTTGTGCTTAGTCTGTGTGGAGCCCTCTTTAGCTGAAGAAGGATAATATTTTTTATATATCCCACTTTAATTTTTTTTATGCATTTGTTTTAATCAAGTATTTTTTTTATTTTTAATAGTTTGACAGTTTTTATGGATTTTTATTTGGCCTTTTGTGAACCTGAAAAATTATGATCTAAGAAAGTAGAAGACATCTAAAGGTAAGTATATATTTTTTATAGGTATTAGATGTATTGGCCCCCCTTTAATATTATTAGGATGTGGAAGGTAGGTAGATGTTATTTTCATTGTTGGGTGGGTGGCTAGGGGCCTGGGAATCTATTTATCAATATTGGAGTCTCCACCATGGATGGGGCTGGGAGAGTATTAGGTGTCCTCTCCCATTATGAATACTTGAGCTCCGACCCACTGGCCATGATTAACCCTCCCTTTACTGACGTGTTAAGCTCAGATGAATTGTTTTATTTTACAACCCTCTTTCAGCCGAAATGAGCCAGCATATTACAAAATTTTGAGTTCATAATAATTTTGTTTTATAGATCCAAACAATCACACCATCAACAAGTCTACTACATGCTCCATGCACAGTGTATGGACAACAAGTCCCTTGTTCCTATCTTCTTTCAACTTGTTCATCACTGATTAGCTAGTAGTGATTTGCTAAATGTATTGAAACCATTTACCCAACATTTACTCTTTGCAAAGTATTTTCCAAGGGAAGCATAGCTTCTCTTTGATATGTAGCCATGTGCACTCAAGATATTTGATTCTTTTATTCTTTCATGTCTTTCTATGACTGGTTACTGGTCATTCTTTAGTTTTAAAATGAATTGTGTTTAAAGTATTGTCTATTGCTAAAGGTTCCTGCAGAATCGCATGATAATGCATAACAGTAAATTCTCTATTTGCACTTTGGGGAGTTTTATTCAGCTTCGTCTCACCACAATCTCTCTGGCACTTAGCTATCTGCCTTCACAGAGATTTCAATTTCTAGATCAGAAATGGCGCCGATGAGACCAAAAAGTTTAACACTGTAAAGTCCATGGCTGGTTACTGGTCACTAATTCTTTTTGGGTCTAAACTCATGTTATGGTTTATAAAAGCTGTGTTTAAAACACTGTCCATTGCTAAGGCTACCTGAAGGAATGCCGAATGAAGTCTGGAACACAATTCCTGTCTGTGTTCATTTGAATGTCAAACAGGGAACACTGGTATAGTTGTGAAACATGATGCTCTGTGCTCAAAGAGAACTTTCCAAAGTCCATCTTGAGATATGCGGGTGATGCATAACAGTAATTTCTCTAAAATGCAGTCATAAAAAAGTGTGGTCGCTTGTATTCATGACAAATCAAGAATGAAGCTACTGAATTAATCAAAATAAACCCTCACATTTTTTTTCAATATAAGGAATGCACTTGATGTGTTTTTGTTTTTTAAATTACCAAATATGGTTACATTTAAAGGCTGAAACTGGTAGAGTATATTTTTTTGACCTATGCACATGTATAAAACCATTACATTAAGAGCAATCTCACAGTTCTTTGAAGCGATGGATGGTTGTCAAGACTGCTTGAAACTGTTGACGTCAAATACTCAACAAGGTGATGTTAATTATCTGAGAGCTGGAATGGTTACATATAGAATAATGTATCTTTTGTTGATAATCTCTACAGAAGCCTCTTTAGTCCTTCATTTGTGAAACAATTAACCCCTTTGTTACTGAATTAGCTTCAGATAAAAAGTAAAAAGTATTTCAAACAAGGAATATAAAGCTGGCACATAACATTTAGAAAACAGAAAGCAATTTTGCATACAGGCCATTGTCCAGGAACAAAATGGACGATCATGTTTTGCCCAATGGATTTCAACTTTCTGGGAGTTCTTGAGAATTGAATCACAAAATATTTTTTCATACCATGAAAGGTAAATGGATGAGCAGTCTAGCTACTTTATGCACAATAAGCAAAAATTCAAAGTAGAAACAATGAAAGAGATATACTGTATGATTTAAAAAGGGGGCCATAGTTTTAGAAGTGGGGAAATCACTATGTAAACTAGGCAATTCATCAGGCAAAATCCACATTACATTAATCCACATTTACAACTATTCACCCTTGTCAGATCATCATTCTTCAGTAAATTTCCTCCAAACTTTTCACAGTTTGAAATGTGAAATAAATAGTATTAATAATATTAATAATTAGTATTAGTAGTAGTATTAGCATTTAAAGTGCTAGCTTTTTTATCTAACTGAACTGCCTTGCCCCAAAATAACTATGTAATGAATGAATGAGTGTTCTGCAAAATATATACATAGTATAAATATTATGTATATATTATACATTACAATGATAGGGAAATATTTCTGCTATTTGGATCACAGATCAAGTAAAAAAAACTAACCAATGGAATGAAAAAGAGGAGGCGCATTACAAAATATATAGTTTTATATATTTACACACTATATATGATATATAAACATATAACTGTGTGTGTGTGTGTGTGTGTGTGTGTGACTGTCTGTCTCTGTGTATTTGACTGTCTGCCTGTATGTGACTGTAACTGTGTGTATGTGTGTGTCTCTGTGTGACTGTGTCTGCTTCTGTGTGTGTTTGACTGTCTGCCTGTATGTGACTGTAATGGTGTGTGTGTGTGTGACTGTCTGTCTCTGTGAGTTTGACTTCTGCCTATGTGTGACTGTAAATGTGTGTGTGAGACTGTGAGACTGTCTGCCTCTGTGTGTGTGTGTGTGTGTGTGTGTGTGTGTGTGTGTGTGTGTGTGGCTGTGTGAATATCTATGACTGGAACTGCGTGTGTGTGTGTGACTGTCTGCCTCTGTGTATATGGCTGTGTGTCTATGTGTGACTGTAAATGTGTGTGTATGAGTGTGTGTAACTGTCTGCCTTTGTCTGTGTGGTTGTGTGCCTTTGTGTCTCTGTAACTCTGTGTGTGTGTGACTATCTGCCTCTGAATGTTTGGCTGTGTGCCTATGTGTGACTGTAACTGTGTGTGTGTGTGTGTGAGACTGTCTGCCTCTGTGTGACTGTAACTGTGTGAATCACACTCTTCCTGTTTATGACTGTAAGGCTGCGTGTGTGTGTGATTTTTCACATAGGGCGCCTAAAGTTCAAGGCTGGCCCTGGCTCTATGTATCCTAAAGTGCCCGCATCGACATCCCCAGTGCTTACTCCTGTTTTGGAGGAAGCAGCTTATGGACCCCCAAGGCAGGCGGCTGTGTGCACATCAGAGGCAGTGAGGGAGCTGTAATCCTCCTCCTCTGCTCCCTCACTAGCCATTTACTGATGCCAGGAGCCAGAATATGATGTCATATTCTGGCTCCCTGCTTCAGTAGGTATCCCACGAGGGAGCAGAGCAGGAGGATTACAGCTCCCTCAATGCCTCTGATGTGCTCACGGCCTCCACTACCTCATAACAGCCCCACTGGACCCCAGGTACAGATCCACTCCAGCTCTCCCAAAGGTAGGCAGGCTAGGTGGACAAATTAAAATAATATTAGTAATTTGTGAATGTGTGTGAGAGAATGTCTGTGTGTGTCTGCCAGTGAATGTGTGAGTGTGTGTGTGTGTATACCTGTCAGTGAATGTGTGTGTTTCTGTCAGTGAATGTGTATGTCTCTGTCTGTGGGTGTATGCCACATCAGTAAGAGTCTGTGTTTGTTGAGTGTTTGTGTGCCTGTCAGTGAATGTGTGTGTGTCAGTGAGTGTATCTGTGTCTGTCAGTGTGTATGTCAAATCAGTGAGAGTCTACATCTGTCAGTGACATCTGTTTGTTTGTCATTGAATGTGTCTGTGACTATCAGTGTGTATCTGCCAGCAGGTGTGTGTCTGTCAGTGGGTGTGTCAGTGAATGTGTGTGTGTGTGTGTGTCTGTAAGTGAGTGTGTGTATGTCAGTGAGTCCATGTGTCTCTGAGAGTGTGTTCGTGTCAGTGTTTGTCTGTCAGTGAATGTGTGTGTTAGTTAAACAGTGTGTGAGACAATGACTGTCAGTGAGTGTGTATCAGTGAGGGCATGTTGTCTGTTAGTCTGCCCATCCACCCTGTCACCCTCCAACACACTGCCTCCCCACACTGTCACCTTCCTACACACTCTACCCCTATTCTGTCACCTTCCTACACACTGCACCCCATACTGTCACCTTCCTACACACTGCCCCCTATACTGTCACCTTCCTACACACGGCCTCCCCACACTGTCACCTTCCTACACACTGCACCCCTATACTGTCACCTTCCTACACACTGCACCCCATACTGTCACCTTCCTACACACTGCCCCCCTATACTGTCACCTTCCTACACACTGCCTCCCCACACTGTCACCTTCCTACACACTGCACCCCTATACTGTCACCTTCCTAAACATTGTCCCTCCCCTTTCAGCCCACAGGTAAGAGACAGGGAGGGGGGTTAAACCAAATTTTATTTGAACGGCTCACCCCCCCGCCAGCACTTATCCAAAACTGCATGCACTACACAGATACTACTACATGCAGATACACTACATCCACTACACAGACACTGCATCCATTAGACCCACTGCATCCACCACACAAACACTAGTTACACTACACAAACACAGACACTGCATCCACTACACACACACAACATATTCAATATACACACTGCAAACAACAGAAATGACATCCACGATATGGAAGAAGGGGGGAGAAAAGACATGAAAGGGAGGGGAACAGAGACATGGATGGTAGGGGGGCAAAAAAATACATGGATTCTTCAATCCATGGGGTAGATGCATGCTGAATGGACAGTGTGGCTATATCTAAGGTGTGACAGATTACCTACCTGGCTGAGACTGCAGTTTGCAGAGGGATAAAGGGAGCGTGTGAATATACATACATACATGTTTTAAAACTGCCCGCCTACTTTTGTCCCTGGCCCACCATGTGACCCCTAAAATGAATCCTATAGACACCACTGTCTACCAGATTTATTATGTGAAATTTTCTGTAGTTTAGGATCACTATGATTTATTTTTTATTTTTTGGGGTTCCCATTCATTTTTATTATTTTTGCTTTATCTGGGAACACAGTTAATATTTCCTCCCACAATTAAGTTTCCACACTAAACCTTACCAATTCTGGAGATACAATCCTCTAGGAAACTCATTAAAAAATAGTTTGGGGCATATATATTCACCAGAGTGAAGATCTTATAGTTTATCCTAGCAATTAGAATAAGAAATCTACCATTAGGATCGCTTTCAGAGTGCATAAATTAAAATTTTCGATTATTTAGACAAAACAATGGCTACTTCCTTTTTTTATGTTTTCCTTCAAGGTAGTTAGTAGACTTAAGGGGAAGTTATTAAAATGCCAAAATTTAGTAGGAGAAGTTATCCAATGAGTTTTCTGGATAAAATCTATAACCAGCTTACTCTCTTTTAAAAATTTGCATAATGCCCCCTTTTTTGGGGGTGAATTAAGCCACGAAACACACTTATCACACTTATTAAGTCTTATCAAAAACCATCAGAGCCCCTATGATCGAGTCCCAGTAGAGCAGTCCTTTATCATTTACAAATGAAAACCATATCTTTATTTGTCTATAGCATTTGTAGACAATTTTCGTTTTTAAACAAAAAGGTGAACAAAACATCATGTTCAACTAGTACCTGAAACTTTTTTACGCAGGTAGTAAGGCGAGGGTATTAACTAGGGGATTTGCTAAACTTGGAAATGGCATATCCGAATAATAAATAAATAAATAGTGATAGATATGGAATCACCCATGTATTAATTATCACAAATAAGACAGTCCATCAAATAGTATTTAGTGAGCTGGAAATATTATCTCCTTTATTGAAAAATATATAGCTATGTCAAAGAGATTCTCTTAATGTAATAAATTTTCTATTGTATATGAAGAATCGAAATAACATTATTACTAATAGATTAGTACCCGAGTACAACAAATACTTGGGCTAATAATTCTAATGTATGAAGATAACAAAAAGAAAAATAAATAAATAATTTAGCTGAATATCTAAAAAGAAAATTTAGCTACATATCTTGATACTGTGTAGTATCTATAGAAATGTTCAGCTCTTCTCTCTGATCATGTGATAGTCTTCTATTGGTCTCACTGGTTCTTAGGGAGTAAAAGGTGTTTATACCTTTTAGTTTTTCTAAGATTATTGTTTTGTCCTTGTCTTTTTTTGGAGCCATTTTTTTTAATCTTTATCCTTTCCTCTTTTTTATTTTATTTTTTTAATTATGTATTTTTCCTTATATTTATTTTTTTTTTCCGTTATTTCTTTTTCCCTTTTTTATTTTTTTTTATTTCCTTTCTTTCCTTTTTCCCCTCTCTTTTTTCTCTTTTTCTTTTCCTCTTTTTATTCCTTTTCCTTTTACTCCATCATTCTCTTTTTTCCACTGTTTGTCTATCACTTTACTTCTACTTTTTGTCTTCAGTAAGATTTAGATATATGTATTTTGTCTCTCTTTTCCTCTTTAATTTTCTTTTTCTTTTCTTTCTTTTTTCTTCCACTTTCCTTTTTTCCCTTTCTCCTTCCTTCTCCTTCCTTCTCTTCTTTTTTTTCCTAATTTCTCTTATTTTTATTCTTTTAACCCTTCAAGTTCTTTATTGTACACTCTTTTTTGGTTGTTAACCTTAAACTTTCCTTGATTTTAAACACATACAGTACTCCTTTAGATGGTCTGTTGTACTTTTCCCTTTTCCACTCTGTCCTTCCTCTCACATCTCTTTTAAAGGTCTTTATTTGACAGGATCAAATGGAGACTTTTTTAGTCCAATCAGTCCAGACTTTTAGTTATATCTAGGAATAGTCATATAGCTGATAGCTAATAGTAGTAAGTCATATATAAAATCCCAGCTGAGACCATTTGTGAAAACTTTATAGCACAGTTCGGAACATAATTTTTCAAACTTCAAACTGAGGTGCTGGGGGAGGGGGAGGTTCCCTTAGCAGAAGTGTCACCTAAAGGATGGCTCTACCACAAAGCAATTTCAGCATTGGGAAAACCGACCCTCACCATGGTTCTTTAACAACCACCCGTGCTCTCAACTGACAAAACCTATCGATCTCCCAATGAGTTCTCCTAGCTCAATCCCAGGTTGATTGTTCAGTAGATTAACGGAGATCAAAGTAACATACTATTTACACAACCAGTATGCAATAGTGAAAGTGTGTAGTGCTAAATAATAGTCACTTACTCCCCAAAATTCCTTAGGGGTGTAAAAGGTGCTTGGGTAGTTTTGATTCCAAGTGCAGTATATTCCTCAAAAATAAAATGAACAAACAGGGAAAACTCGCCCTGGTATTGAAATCCTTATGGTAACAATATACAATTTACAGGTAAAGGTGAAGATTACTTCTCACCTAGGTGAGAGCCTATGACCTGGCTCTGAGTATATGGGCATATGAGTCCTTTTAGGGATGACTCCTTCCCTCTTTCAGCAGGATAAAAGGTGTACCAGATGTATGTAGTCCAATAGAAACAAATTTATTACATAAACATATACAAAAATCAATATAATACATACAATATACTGGTGATTGTCCAAAACGCGTTTCGCCGATTCCTTTTCGGCTTTCTCAATTGATGACTTTCATCCTGCTCCGTTCCGATTATAATCCCTGCCTCTCGTCCGGACGTAACGGAGATCAGCTCTGCTATGTTCTGCTCAAAGTGTGCTCACAATCAGCATTCAGTGTTCAGTATACGGTATACGGCATTCGACTTTCTCCACCATGCTCACCGGCAATACCCACGCCTCGTCCTAGCTTTCCAGCACCTCACATCTGGGGGATATGAACGTGCTATGTCATACCTCCACCCCGTGTGACCTTCACATCCACTAAGGTGTGACACATTACCTACCTGGCTGAGACTGCAGTTTACAGAGGTATATACTAACATACATACATGTTTTATAACTGCCCCCCTACTTTTGTCACTGGCCCACCCTGTACACCCCCCCAAAAAAAATGAATCCTAGAGATTCCACTGTCTAAAAGATTTAATATTGGAAATGTTCTGTAGTTGAGGGTCACAACGATTTTTTTTCTTGTGTTTAAGCTACAAATGTGTGAAAAAAGCAGAACAGACATAAAATAAATAAATAGTAATAATGAATAAAGAAATGTTGTCTCTTTAATTATGCAATAGTTTTTAGTACTGCAGGGCCCCTCCCCCTAATTGGTGACTGTAAACATATTTGAAATCTGTCCTATTTCAGGAAGTTTTGCTCATGCCTAGTCTCCTTTAAGAAATAATTTCACGGATCTTACATTGAGTTGCCATTCAGGCAGTAAAGTTAGCTGCCCATGAGTGGAGGTATGTTATTTGCCTCTCGATTCTGGGGTAATTATTGGCTCATAGTTCCAGGGAGTGGGGTTATCATGCCCACAGGAGAGAGAAGCAGGAAACCATCATGTAAATAGCAGAGAGAAAGCACAGCATCAGCCCCTCACCCATGTCAAGTGTCAATGCATAATAAATTAATACAAATAATATGTTTCTCTCCCCCAATGGCCTCGGAGCCCAAGCAAGGAAATTTCCAAAAATATATATTTTTTATAGAAATGAAGTCAGGGAAGCCCAGGAAGGGAGGGGAGATTGCACACATTTCTGACAGTATTGTGCAGCCTGTCACTAATAGTTTTAATACATCCTACTGCAGATGCATACTGTAGGCTCAGCTGCCCAATGACCACCATCTTTTTTTAAAGTGCTCATTCCCTCTGTAGCTGAGACCTGAGACACTTATGCTGTGACTAATTGAAATGCTGTGGAGCTCCTCACTGGAGGACATGGGCTGATTAGTTTTAAACTGTAATGATTGTTGCTTCTTTTAACAAAGCCAGCTACTTATTGACTCCATATTACCACTGCATATTGGTCATATCGACAGCTGCAAATGTATTAAGGAGTCTATCAGTATCCTGCTGCTTTAACTCTCTGAATAATGTGTGCTGAGCTCTAATAGTGAAATAGGAATAGCTGACATGTTTCATAGCAGCAGACTCAATATTTACTAGAACGTTGAAGTTGTCATAGCAGGAGCTTTAGGAAGCAGTTTGATTAGCACAGTATAGCCAGATGGTGTGAAACCATTATATTTTTATTTTATGGTACATATTTTAAGTTTGAAAGCATTCTGCTCTCTGTGTGTGATAAACCACTCTGCTGTATTCAGCTTAAATAAATGGATGTTATTTCAGTAATACCATTGTCTTGTAATGTATATTTAGCTTCCCATTTCCCCCCCCCCCCCCCAAAAAAAAAATAATCACTTAAAGGGACATTCCAGGCACCCAGACCACTTCTGCCCATTGGAGTGGTCTGGGTGCCAACTCCCATCACCCTTACCCTTGCAAGTGTAATTATTGCAGTTTTTATAAACTGCAATAATTACCTTGCAGGGTTTAGTCCTCCTCTAGTGTTTTAAATGATGCTGGACATCCTCACACTATGCATGAGGACCTCCAGTGTCATTGAATAATGCTTTCCTATGGGGAGGTCTAATGTGCATTGCCGCACATGTGCATTAGGTTTCCCCCGCTGGCTGACGTCGGCGGGAGAGGAGCATGTGCGGAGCCTGCCCCTGCCCCGAGGGACCTCGGCGCTGGATTCAGGTAAGTCACTGAAGAGGTTTTAACCCCTTCAGCAACATGGGATAGGGGGTGGTAGGGAGGGGGGCACTGCAGGGAACCTGATAACGGATATGTTTTCCTGGCACTGGAGAGTCCCTTTAAGCCTTTAAATGGGATACAGCATGCTGTAAATGTGTTGTTTTTTTATGAAAATGCTTGAGTTATTTTAATTTTGTTGCATTGTATATTTTTCCAGAAATTGTTGAATCAGTCTAGAAAATTTTAATGTGTGTTACAGCGCTCCAGTAGAGAACTGTGCTTTGCTGCAGCACTAAAAGTGTTAAGTAAGTGCGCGTTAGACAGATAGAGAATGCTCAATTAGATTTCACAACCTCTAAAGTGTGTCTAACTGGATATTTAATTGGAGCATGTTAGTGTCAAGCCTCAACACCCCAACATGCAAGCCAAGGGACTACAGGTATCCTTACCTATACTATAAGGTATATGTATTACTGGTCTTTAGAGTGGCCAGGCTTAACTTACAAAATTATAGAATACAGTCGGCAAGCAGATAAGAATAAACAGACAAAGTGAAGGATTGGAGAAAAGCAACAGAATAAATAATTAAAGTCAAGGATTCCAGAGATTCCAAGTCAAAATAAACTCTTGAGTAACATAGACCATAACAGAGCATAGGCAGGTGGTCAGCATGACCTTACATAGCCCCAGGTTATATTTAATTGGGCTATGTCAATAATAGCATTAAAATGTGCATTATATGCTTTGTTTGATCAACGCAGTTTGTCTCAACATAAAAATATGATGCAGGTCTAGGGGCATATAAATAGACTGTGAAAGGGAGAGTCCTTATCAGTGTCGTTGCCAGAATGATGCTTTCCCTGTCCAGAACACAGTAAAACTATACTGATATGGGACATATTTTATTTTTTCTATTATTTTTATTAAATTTACCATGCTATTGACCTAAAGCATAAGACATGAATTACATTTGTTGTTCACACGTGTTGGCTTACAATCATATAACGCTCCCCATCTCCTCTCCCCCCCATTTTTTTAGTGACCTGGATGGAATAAGTATATAGACTAAATCTATAGCTCAGGCGTTAGTCTCCACTATGGCAGTTATTTTACTGCCTATAGTACTCAGAGTTCAAGAAGAGCTCAGGGTCTGCAGAAAATAGCACACGTGTACTTCAGTAAATCTCCTTTTAAGAATTTCAATTAAATATTATAGTCACTTTATAAATCTTTCACATGAAATGATTGCATTTCTCAAATATGAAAAATGAGATATTTGCCAGTTTTTCCAATGTGGTATTGGTTTTCCTTTCCGTGGCTTTGCAAATGTGACTTGTTTATCTCTTGTACATCTGAATGCACTTATTACAGTTAATTGGATAATTGTGTTTAATTTTAGATTTATCTAAAATATCTATATGATATATTGTGCTTTGTGTGTTACTATTCTCAACTTATTCTTCTGTGTGGCAAAACATTTATATAAAAAATATGTAATAGACTAAGTAATGTGATCACGTAACATTCCTGATTTCGGCAGGATAGTCTTTATTTTAGGTAATGATGAAGAAAAATAGACCAAGTACATAGAGATGATGTTGTAAATGGTCCCTCCTGGACTCGAGACACTGCCACACTATTTTGTATACATTAAATAGGAGTACCTGCTGTCTCCACATTATGATTTTGTTCCCAGGTGTCCCACCTTTCCTGTCAGGTCAACTAATTATAGGTATCATCCATGACACAAGTGCCTCCAGTATCTGCCTGCCTTGTTCCGCTCAGCATAGCCCCCAATGTTGGGAGGTAAGGTTAGATCATTGACAGGGTTTGTCACTAAAGTTTGAATTGTAAGAATTCCAAAAAGAATTGAAAGCATTTTTTTTTTTGCCAACATGGCTAAAGTGGAAAAATTGGAAGACACTTAGAATTCCTGACACACTTTAATGAATTAGCAGAATGAGTTTTTCAATCATCCTGACTGGGTTGCTGTTATTGTAGGAAGTTAGCACTTATATTATAAAGATATAGTGTCCCACTAAGGGAGACTAAAAACAGGGGTCCACTAGCGTAAGAAAGAGGGGGAGATAGGAAAGGGAACCCCACCTTTCATGAATCTAAGGATATGTAAAAAATGCAAGCATTAGACAAAAAATGGGTAACAAAATGGAGATAGACTAAACGATCCTCTAAGGCACAGGGTCCCCAGTTCCCCTAGCGTCAGACCAAATGGATAAATAGATATATGTCAGGTAAGAGGGGAAGTAAAATAAGAGGTACGAAAGAGAAGACCAGAGGATCTAATCAAAAGTCTAATGAAAACCTCAAAAGACTCTCCCTTAAGGTTACCTCAATACCGTGGACTTGCCACTAATGTCTACCTGAACCATCTCTCTCTACTACAGTTAGAAAATAAATACATAATGAAAAAATACCTTAAGAGAAAATACTCATAGTGGTATCAAAAAACGTGCTACCATGTAAGGTGTAAAAAATAAAAAAATAAACTCAGCACGCCGTCATCAGGAGCATGTTTATTCCTTTATCCTTTGATATATTATGAAGTTGTACATACTAAATTTGGTTAATGCAGAAACTGTACAAAGTCTAAAAAAGCAAACTAAAATGTGCAGTAAAGTTCGAACATTAGCAGTTGACCTTTGTATTAGAGTTTTTGTAGGAACGTACAATAATTGTTATTTCAATAAACAAAACTGTATACATATTTTTCTTTTCTTTCCTTCTAAATGCAAATAGGTCATTTGCATTTGTTTGAATATATATTATTATATTAATATATGTTTTTGTTTGTTTCATTCTATGTGTACAACTCTCTATATGAATGAATCCAAACGATTTCGGAAGACTGCCTGTTCTGGGATACAGTAGTTTGTACCATCAGAATAAAACTACTGTTCCCAGCATGCATGAGAAATGTGGCAGCAGGTCCCGATACGTCACTTCTGGTGAGTACCAAGTGCAGCCAAATGCCCTGGATAAAAATTCGAGAATGGATGTGACGCGGTGATTAACGCCGCGTCCGGCCTGTCGATATATGATGTGATTAATTGAGAGCCACCTGGGATAATGGACTCTATCAACACATTGGACAAGATGTATTTCAATGGACCAATAGGAAAACCTGGTGGGGATATTTAAAGATAAGAGAAAGCAGCTGTGACCACACACTGATTGAGAAAGCCGATTGATCTGAGAAAAAAGCGTCTCGGCAAGAGGATCCTTTTTGGGATACTTTTTAATTTTTGATTATTGTTTATTTTGTTTTTTTTATGTGTTTTAACCCCTTAAGGACAGAGCCAAATGTACACGTTGTGAACGAAACAAAATGTAAACAAAACCTGGCATTTGCGCTACATGTCTGTCCAACCGTAATTCACCTCTTTCATATTAAATGCACCCACCCTTATTATATATCATTTTATTCAGGGGAAACAGGGCTTTCATTTAATATCAAATATTTAGCTATGAAACATAATTTAATATGAAAATGGGAGAAAATAAGATTTTTTTGATTTTTTTAGTTCTACATGACATTTTAACGGTCAATGTCATAATACTGTTTGCTTTTACTGCAATAAAATACACATATTTGTATTCAGCAAAGTCTCATGTGTAAGACAGTACCCCCTATGTACAGGTTTTATGGCGTTTTGGGAAGTTACAGGGTCAAATATAGCACGTTACATTTGAAATTGAAATTCGCCAGATTGGTTACGTTGCCTTTGGGACTTTATAGTAGCCCAGGAATGAAATTTACACCCATAATGGCATACCATTTGCAATAGTAGACAACCCACGGTATTGCAAATGGGGTATGTCCAGTCTTTTTTAGTAGCCATTTGGTAGTAGCTCCCTGGGAGTTCCCCCCACCACGATCGCCGGCCTGGGACCGCCGGCGACCGGGTAAGTAAACAGAAACCGGAGGGCGTACAATTACGCCCGGCGGCGTTTTAGAGCCGCCTAAAATACGGCGTAATTGTACGTCCTCCGGTCAGAAGGGGTTAATATACAATAAATCCTTATTTTAGTCCTACTCCAGCTTCCTCCACTTCTGCTTCCAAAAAGAAGGGTGGTGCCCTCTTTATAGGCACTCAAGCAATTGTACCCAGAGGTATATTAGGGTAATCCAGATGTGGACCCCTTGCTCATGGTGCCTAGAGAGATATTGACTATACTTCACTGAGGATGCCTAACAGGGTTGAAATGATCATCTGGGTTTACTGTATCTCTCGAGCAGATAGAGCCAGGCTGTATTTCAGATCTGTTCTGCCCTTTTGGTCTGGTTCTCTCTGTAATGGCACAAGATGAGCTAAAACTAGTTTGAGAACTGAGGGGGGCCAGCCAAAAGGCAGGCAAATTGCCATTCTCATCAGTCTTTTGCAACTTGTTTTTTGCTACCCAGAGCCAGGTTCCATTGGCTCTGAGAAAGGTAACTTGCACTTTATAGTTTAAGCACCTTTTGACTTAACGTACTTCACCATAGAGGTCTCTATTCTTATCTTTTATCCCCTGAGGACATTCGTTGACACAAAGAAAGAGTTAAGTGCCACCCAATGGCACAGAAGCTGTTGTGATTTGAGCCTGTCATTTTAGAGGCTTTAATCAATGTGAGTTTACATTTCATAGTTTATGTTATATTGCACGTATATAACACAGATTTGTGCTATGTTGTGTTTCCTTCTCTCTCCCACAATTATGTTTGTCTAATATACAACGTGGCATTTGGAGTAAGTGAATACCACTCTCCTGCTTTTACTTACTCTATCTATAGCGCTCCACTTAAATATATGGCAAAGGTGCGAATATTTTTCAAACCTTGACGTATATAACCTTCTTAAAATATATATCAGGCTAAGGTGCTGGTCCATGCCATTGTTCTTTCTCGCCTTGACTACTGAAATCCCCTTCTCAGTGGTCTTACGTGTTCCCAGATTGCACCACTGCAATCTATAATGAATATGGCGGCAAGGCTCATTTTCCTGTCCGCCCGCACCTCCCACGCCTCCTTCCTCTGTCAGTCCCTACATTGGCTTCCAGTTAGATATAGAGCTTAATTTAAGATCCTGATGCTTGCTTACAAGTCCCTACTTAATGCTGCTCCAACCTACCTATCCTCCCAAATACACAAGTATGTCCCGTTGAGGCCCCTGCGCTCTGCCAAAGACCTACGTCTATCCTCTGTCTGTACTCTTACATCTGATGCTCACCTCCAAGTCTTCTCCAGGGCTTTTCTGTGGAACTCCCTTCCCTTCTCCACTCCTTAAAATAATCTTTGAAAATACACTTCTTCAGGAAAGCATATCATTTTAACTGTTAGTGTTATCTGGATAAGAAAGACAGTCATTGCTTTAAAGTAGCAGCAGTGATAGGCTCCTTTTAAGTATTTAAACTGCATAGAGCTGTACAGCAGAACTGATATGTTGTAACCTTTAAACTCAAGAAAGTGCACTTTCAAATAACTGACAAAATGAATGACTGTCCTTTTAATGTACTTAAAGTTAAGGTCCTGTAAATGATTCTGAAATTATGTTCAAAGAAAAGCGAACTCTGAGGTTTTTTTTCTACTCAGTAATGATTTTTATTGTACTTTTTTAGTACTTTGCTGCCAATAAATGGAATACATCCAACCTTCCAGGGAATAAGAAAAATAATTGCATCCTTGGCAACTTCACGATAAAATCGATGACTTGATTGTAAAAAAAAAAAAAAGACTGCAAATGATCAGCTATTGTGGAACATGATCAAAAGACTAGATACACTGTTAACGTTTTTTATGCAATCTGTGAATAAGTTCCCGCCTGCTGCGCAGCTGTAAACCGTCCTCACAATGCTGCTTAATTGGATTGAGCAATTGAAATCAATTGTTACTGTTCCACAGGACTACAGAAATGTACAATACTTATTCCGCTTTACACAGAGAACATTTAACTTCCCATCAAATGCGTTTTGGTGTTTGAATGTGGCATTCCTGCGACCAGACTCATAAGTGGACACAAGGCGAATGATTAACTAAAACATTGCTCTTAACAATCTTGAAGAAAAAGAATACTGAAAAGAAAAAAACATCAAATAAAGCAACTAAAAAAGTTACTGGCATAACGACTGTGTTGTTAAATGCATTGATAGTTGTGTAGTTTGATTTATTTCAATTTTGTATCATTGTGGTTTTACTATCCCTTGACACTGCCAAGCATTATGGGGAGCTTTATCTAAGTGTCATGTTCTGGAACATGGTGCAAAGTACTAAGGATGAGGCAATCACCACTGGAGCCAGCAGGTACATTGCATTTGTGAGTTCTCCCTTTTACACCTTTACATCATTTTTCTGAACCTGATACTTTGATAAATCTCCCCTCATTTTTCCTGTGATGCAAAGCATTGTGGGAAACATAGATGGAGTGCAAAAGATTACTGCTACTTTCACAACCTAGCCTGAGTTGACAAAGTGAAATAGTAATAATGTGTGTGGCATTATTCTAAAACTAGAAATGTAGTTTTCACATTTTTAGCTTCGTTTCAGCATCAGTTTAATGCTCAGTGTCATCTGCAAACACTAAAACATGACTTTCAATGCCTGTCTCAAGATCATTTATAACTATGTTAAATAGAAGCAGTCCCAAATTTTACTGTTGTGAATATGATGTTTTTGAGTTGCTCTAATGATGTCAGATGACAGGGCTATTTAAATACACTCCACTAGGAAAACTTTGCCCTGTCATGGTCTCTAGTAGCTTGCCAGTGTTTTCCTTCTGCGTTTGATTATTCTGGATTTTTACCTTGGCTTGTTTATTGACTTCTGTGCTTCATGACTTTTGACTTGTCTTTACATCCTGTTGTATCCCTTGACCTTTGCTTGTTTTCTGATCATTCTCACCTTTGTGATAACGCTAAGCCCGGCCACCTCTTAGGACTGGTAATAGGTCCTGTCTTTCTCACTTTCCTAGATTAGCATCCCATTCTGACAGTGGTCTTAAAAAATGTAGGTTTTGGACTAGGACTGTACATAAAATGTCTTATAAAAAACTACTAATACAATATGTTATGAAAGAGGGAGACCTACCAGACCCAGGACAAATATTTTAGCAAATGGGCAATGTCTGTCAGTTTGATCATTGAAGTAATTGTCTTAATATAGTGAAATAGTTTATTAACTTTAACACCTCGTACAACATAAAAGCTGGTCATATCAATTCTATATAAATATATTATTTTTTATAAACAGGATTTGAAATGTTTCTAATGTACCATTAAACAAATATTTTATTTTTTTATTTTTGCATAAATAAATTAACATTTCTTACGTTAACACATTAAATTACCATATATCCTGTGGTTCAGTTTCCAAGAAAAGTTGTATTTCCCCTAGGCTGTGATTAAACATCCACCATTTATTACAATCTCGGATTACATTGCCAGTGGCAATATTATCACACACATATAAAACACTCATGGGTTTCATTTAGTAACTTATTATATTTATTTATTTATTTATTTAGAGTTCTGATCATGTAAAATCATTATTATATAACAGAAGAACATATATACAGAAAAAAAGGTTGAGAATTCCACAAGATTGTCACTAATATCACACCTGCAAGGTCATCGGAATGATGTGAAAATCTCATAGAATGCTGACACATGTTATCAACAACTTATTGAAGATCCTAAATTGATGAGTACAAATGTATGCAATGGTTTGGATTCAATACATTGTGGCCAGTCTCTTATACAGGCTTTAATGATTGCTGGCCCATTCTGGCCCATTCCTTCTTCTAGAACGGCTCACTTTTAAGGGGATTTGAAAATGTCATATTCAGTAATTTTTTTTAACTGTACCAATGCCGTTACAAAAATTAGAATTATTATGTTTGAAATGTGTTTAAATATTTAGATTTAATCAGACTAATTCAGTAAATTGGGAATTGCTGGGAAATGTAAAGTGATTTCAAGTTTTAAGTCTGAACTAAAAGCATGGCTAATTTGGCGGATTTTTCCAATATGGCTATTGGCCTAAAATTTGAATTAATTTTGACATCCTGATAGTTTACAATTTAGTTAATAACTGGGTTTGTCTTTTTCTCCACTCAACTTTATGATAAATTATTTTACCCTTTCCTCCAGAGTGACATAATGTACTTAGTCCAACGGCAACAAAGAAACCTCAAAAGACCAAATGTATTGCCAGGTGGAATAATATTGTTAAGTTCCAGCTCATCATTTGTCCTCTTGATAGATATTTGTCAATGCGACCAAAGCATATTTAAAAAAAATAGTTTTCTGGATCAAAACTATTGAATATTTTTGCAGTCTTTAATTAATGAAGGCTATGGCATTTCTACACTTATGGTGTTTCCAAAATATTTTTTTTACCATTGCAGGTTCATTAAATTATATACAAATAATTTATAGCAGATTGTTTCAATTTTAAACATTTGTACATCTTAGCCATGCTGTGAAGATGCCTAATATTAAAGGTTACTTCATAAACCGCAGCCAATTCCTTTCAGTGTAATTCTTTCACTGCAAACCACGAGCCAAATTTTTTGGTCCTTTAAAGGACAAAAGCAGGAAACGTAGTAGTCATTGTATGAGACAACCATTGTTCTTCGCTTCCAGCTAGTGGTAAGTAAACTAAAAGTATCTGCAATCTTTGTTGTAATACACACACTAAACATGGCACAGACACAAATTTTAAGTAATTGGCGTAAATATTTTATTTTTTTATAATTATTTCCATTTTAAATATATAAGCAGACAATATTTACGTTATAGTTGATATCATGCCTGACCCATATTTTTTTTTTTAAATACCTATAAAATATTGACCGATGTTTTATGGATTCTTCATTGTACATAGGAATTCCCTGAAAACTAGCCTGACTCGCAGCCTGAATGAAATGTCACGTTGCTTAGTCAGACATTAAATCGTCTACAAACACTGGGAAAACTATTTTTATGAAAATTGCACTGATTGCGGTGGCCATCAAAGCACTTTGTAAACCTTTCAAAACTTAATTACATTAAAATAACAAGAAAGATTGATAAGAGAAATATTACAGGAAATTGGTAAAGCTTAGGGGAGACAAATAATAAATTGGCATTATCAATACTGAAAAAAAAACCCTGATGTCAGTCCTGAAGAATTCAGAGATGAGTTCACAGCTAAAATAAATGTACAGACTCCATGAACACTGATCCATGACATGCACACATGAACCAAACATGTGAAATGCATTATATTCTCTAGTGATCTCATTCGCCACAATAACCTCTCACCGCCTTTTGAGGACAATCATTTTTAGAAATAACACATGAGATAAATCCAAAATGACTCCATAATTAGATCTAAAAATATAGCTAGCCTAGCCATATATCTTATTTATATATATATATATATATATATATATATATATATGTTGTTTTTTTTACATTATCTATCCATTATTTTGTGTCGTTACTCTTTCACAGATTTGCTTTCTTATTTTTAATTTCCACAATGTTTTGATTAATAAATATGTACTTTTGTATTTTTGAAGGAAAAAAACTGATTATTTCTAAAAGTGCATTTTATACTTGATTCACATGATGTAATGTGTTTTATTCATTTATTTTCAAATATATTCAAATATATCACATATATTTTACTGATATCTATAGATGGACACAATAGATTAGCTTGGATTTGTCATTGAGTAAAAAACAAAAGAAGCCTCTTATCTGTTGAGAAAAGATCTGTCAATAAGTATTCCCATCTGGATTACATTTGCTTTCTGGAAAAAAAATGATTAACTTAATGGAAACATTTCTATTCCCAAAAGCATTTGTAAATCAGCCACTGGGCATTAGAGTCAGACCTTGCAATGTGTTACTTTTTAAAAGCATACAAATCACACTGTGAGAAGTCATGTAAATGTAGAACTATATAAATGTCGTATAAATGTACAAGACATATAAATATGCAACTACATTACACTAATTGCGTGGAGTTTGACGCATATGCTTCACACATTAAATGTATGTTATTCATGAACATTTAGACTATAAATACAATACTCATATATGTCAAATATCTGTAGAAGACCCTTATTAGAACTCTATGAAATCAACTGTAATTAAAACAATCAGTGGCATAACTGGTGCTATTTAAAGCACACTACTTTCTTCTAATCTTCTTGGTCTTGATACTTTTTATTTTATACTATAGACTATTAAAAATGAATATACCCTTTCTAACCATATATATGATTCTGTTCTTTCATGATTCTACTCTTATATATTGGCAGAGAGAAATGTGCCTTTTGAGCTGATACCAGCAAGTTGATTTGTATGTGTTATAGCCCTATTTAGGGTTAATAAGTAGTAGTGATGTCCCGAATTGTTCGCCGAACGGTTCGCGAATGGTTTGCCGCGAACGGTTTGCCACGGACTCATCATTGAGTAAACTTTGACCCTGTACCTCACAGTCAGCAGACACATTCCAGCCAATCAGCAGCAGACCCTCCCTCCCATACCCTCCCACCTCCTGGACAGCTCACTAAGAATGCAGCTTCACAATGGATGCTGTCCAGGAGGTGGGAGGGTCTGGGAGGGAGGGTCTGCTGCTGATTGGCTGGAATGTGTCTGCTGACTGTGAGGTACAGTGTCAAAGTTTACTCAATGATGAGTCCGCGGTGAACTGTTCGTGGCGAACCGTTCGCTATTAATAAGTATGTAGGGGTTTATAAAATATAATCATGTCTCATTAGAGATGTTTTACCTTTGTCTGATACCAGCAAAGTTTATTGTATGTGTAGAAGCCCTATAAAGGGTTTAATGTGAAAGGATTTATAAAATACCCCTTCCTGTCTTATTGGAGATTCTTGGCTGATATCAGCAAATCTAATGGCTAGTGTAGGACTCACCTTTTGAGGCTTGCCTTGACATGGCAGGTGAGCTTATAGTAAAATGGCCATTGGAATGAAAATAAAGAGCCTCCGTTTTGTTTAGATGTACATAGGGATTTGGGCCAGAGCACAGGTAACTTTCTCTTTGCTTTTACTATTTATTTTGAGTTGTTAGATACTAAGCCACTGCTGCTGGAAGCGCGGTGCTTTATTATGTGTTTATTTTACAGTTCCACTAAAGATTCTGGAATTTTGGCTCTAGGGAGTTTGGCTCCCAGTCATCTTAATGGCAGCAGTGGGAATTGTTAAATTCTTCTAGTAGTTTTTCTGTTTTAGTATTCTACCGAATTGCTTCCATCATGGTTAAAGACCAATATTCTTTAAAGCATCATATTTTATCCTATTTTTGAAGACCTATGTCACCTTGATTTCATAGCGTATCCTGAGGTTGACTCTTACTTTAACCTGGTTTAGGGACCAGGAAATTATAAAATGTTAGCGTGTAAACATCCCACCTGGAAAACCACATGGCCATTTAATCAGATCCCTTGCTGAGAACATTTTCTATTTCCAACAGTTTAAAAACAGTGGTGAAGATTGCATCATGTGCTCTGCATACTTGAGAAAATCAAAATGTCAGACAATTTGTGTACACGTATATATGATGACTACTACTGAACATTTTAAAAATAAAACAGATTACAATTATCTAATTACATATTTTGTTTTCAAACACTTTATTGCTTTTTAAACAAATAAAAGAGAACACAGTGGGTGCCGGGATTCCATAACCAAACACCCAAACAAAGATTGCAAAGATTAAAGTAACTTTAAAAAACACAAAAAAACTATTAAATTAATTAAACATATATTTAATGTCCTATATAAAACTATAAAGTACCCCCTCTCCAGATATAATTTTTTTTTTTTTTTAAAGTTGCTTGACCAAAGTGTTATCAAATATATCCAATCCCTCTGCCATGGAGTAGTCTTAAAGACTACTAATTGATGAGTTGAAATGTCTCATGATCAAGGATTTTATTATGCATAGCTAAAGTTTGTATGTATAGCTCCCAATATTTAAGAATTTTCAATGCCTACAATCCTTGAACTGAGAGGTTTCTTCCCTGTCCAATTTGAACACATACAGGGTCATTCAATAAGGTGAGAATTCAAAGTGAATCGCAAATTTAAGGTCAAAATAGCTTAATTGGAAAAAATCTGTTATGCTTCCAGTTAAAGGGAAACTCCAGTGCCAGGAAAGAAATCCATTTTGCTGGCACTGCAGGTTACCTTTCCCTCCCACCTCCCAATCCCCGGTTGCTGAAGGGGTGAAAACCCCTTCAGTCACTTACCAGAGGAAGCGACATGTCCCACATCGCTGCTTCTTCCTCCGCCGCAGCTCCTCCTCTTCATTACATCGGCCGGTGGGCGAGACTGATCCCGCCCGCCGGCCGGGGAGACCTAATGCGCATACGCATTAGAACTCCCCATAGGAAAGCATTAAAAAAGCTTTCCTATGGGGAAATGAGCGACGTTGGAGGTCTTCACACAGCGTGAGGACGTCCAGCGACGCTCTAGCACAGAAATCTGGAAGTGCCCTCTAGTAGACAGTCACTAGAGGTGGAGTTAACCCTGCAAGGTAATTATTGCAGTTTATAAAAAACTGCAATAATTACACTTGCGGGGTTAAGGGTAGTGGAAGTTGGCACCCAGACCACTCCAATGGGCAGAAGTGGTCTGGGTGCCTGGAGTGTCCCGTTGAGCTTTCAGTTCAGCTACTCTGGCTTTAAATTTGAAATTTACTTTGAATTCTGACTTTATTGAATAACCCTGATAAGCTAAATTAGTTTTGCATAATGTCAGAGTTAACATCTCGGTAGAAATCCCACATGGATACAATATGAAGAATGGTTTTCTTTTGCAACTGCCAGTGCCATGCGAATGAACATAGAGTGTTTTAGGGCAAATCCAAGAAATTGCCAAAGATGAACAGCTCTGGGGACGGTGGCACTATGAAATGTAAGGTATTCTTAAGGTAGGTTTGTACCTCGCCCCAAAACTCCCTTATTTGGAAAAATTCCCCTACAAATTAGTATAAGTATTTTATTATCCAAAGATAATACATTAATTATAAGGCAAACGGTATTACAAGATAAATAAATATTCCTTCTGACATCACAGTTTTATTTGAAAGTCTTTTTTTCCTCTGAAATACATTATTTGTTATTCTTCCAGAAAAACGGTTTCTAAAGTAACATTTAACAATACCTGATTCCTTCGACCTACTAGGTGATAAGATGATGATCCCACCAGGTTCTCATTGACACTGATTACATCATAATAGAACACTAAAACTCTCTCGTGTGAGCCATATAGTAAAGAATAAGATAAGGTGTAGTCTTCTTCAAGCTCCAAAATACAGGGAAATTGGCGATAAGTACTACAAGTGCCATGGGAAATAAAGGGCACCATTCATTTGTTTATGACAGATTTTCAATACATTTACCATTTGTGGTCAGCTGGAGACAAGGATTAAGTTGATAAATTTAGATCTATCATTTCAAAGTCCACTGCCTGAGATATGTCCCACATGTTACACAATGGGTAATTATCCTGGAAGACATCATTGATTCTTAACCAAGGTTAATTAAACGTATACAGATCTATGAAAGCGATGGAGGTACTCAGGCTGGGTTTGATGGGGAAATGGTAATATCTTATCTTGGTCAGAAGAACAGATTAAAGATTACATTTATTTTCTTTTGCAAACAATGGATCTTAATGACCCCCTGCCCACCATGAGAGGTTTAATATTAAAATGTCCTTTAGAAAGATCCTGACAGTGACAAGTTCCAACAGTGTAACCTCATATCTTTAAAGGTACACTATAGTCACCATAACAACTACAGCTTATTGGATTTGTTCTGGTGAGTAGAATCATTACCTTCAGGCTTTTTGCTGTAAACACGGTCTTTTCAGAGAAAATGCAGTGTTTACATTAAAGCCTAGTGATAACTTCACTGGCCACTCCTCAGATAGCTGTTAGAGATCCTTCCTGGGTCATGACTGCCTAAAATGCATCCAAACATTCAGTATCTCCTCCCTCTACATGCAGACACTAAACTTTCCTCATAGAGATTCATTGATTCAATTAATCTCTATGAGGAGATGCTGATTGGCCAGGGCTGTGTTTGAATCATGTTGGCTCTGCCCCTCATATGCCTCTTTGTCAGTCTCATACAATCCTATGGGAAAGCATTGTGATTGGATCAGTCCACCACTTCTGATGATGTCAGCAAACAGCTTGTTTTTCTGAGGCAAACAGCATGCCGAGTTACAGCTTCAGGCTTGAATACAGTAAGATTTTACTATTTTTAAGGAGGCATGAGGGGGACAGGGTGGCTAGATGGTGGTTTTAACCCTATAGGGTCAGGAACATATGATTGTGTTCCTGACCCTATAGTGATCCTTTAAGTATGAGACTTTCATTTCAAAAGTCAAATAACTAAATACTGAATTTTAGTATTCAAATAATAACTGTTGCAATCATTAGTTAGTTTCTTTTTCACAACATGCTTCAAGCCATACCAGTGTCGGGTAACAAGGAGATTTGATCAAATAATGAAATGCTAAATATTTGCAAGACTTCCTAGAGAGCTGACTTTGATAACTGTCTTCATTGTCTTCTAACGGACATATTATTATGATCTTATTATTATACACACATTCTCTAGAACCCACATATTGTGTCTCCCTTTGTAGATGTTGCATTGCAGCATTTATCAAAGAAATAGGAGGCAAGACTAAAAATAATTATTCGATATAAACACAAAAAAAGAGATGGATAAAGAGTTATTTACTAAAGTGAGAATTGTTGGGAATTCAAAGTGAATTTCAAATTAAAGGCCAAAATATCTGAAACTGAAAAATTCTCCCACTCAGCTATTCTTCCAGTTCAACTAATTTCCAATAATTCTCACTTTAGTAAATAGCTCTGAAGTATATAAAAACACAATGCTCAAGGCTCAAATACGTGAATCATTTAGTGTAAGGATGGATGGATATATAGACGGACAAGTGTACAACTCTGTCTGCAGGTACATGTATGAACCAACATGTGGCATAGAAATAGTGATTATAAGCTCTATTTCAAAGAATACTCAAATAATACTCAAACAATACTTAAATAATACTCCTGCCTTTGTTGGTTGAAAATGGAAATTCTTGCATATGAAATGATCATACAGAGAGGCGTCAGAGTTGAAGATATTGCTATAAGCTATATCTATTAAGAAATCCCCAATACATTATTGTTACTCACAAAGTACCAAATGTGTAGTGCAGTCAATACATACATGTCTTTACATAATTACAAGGGTTCAATCTCACTCCCCCCTTCCCTCTTTTCTTCTTTTTTCCCTTTTTCTTTCCCTTTAGACTTATTTCATCCTGGGTTTTTTTTTCTTTATCCCTTTATAAAGTGTTAATTTTAATATATCTGTACGATAATGATATAATGACGTAATTATATTGTTATCCAATTAATTTATACAAATTCGAATATTTTTTTATTATTATGTTCATTATTGTACTTAACAGTATAATACGTATAGTTTAATTATTGTATTATTATATGAAAAATACTTTTAATAAAAAAAATGTTTGAAAAGTAATTCACAAGCGAATTGTGACTGTATAGATAATGCATGTTTACTAAACTTTTTCTCTGTTATATTTAATGGTGAAATTAAAATTACTATGGAAAGATGGAAGGTGCGCTTATTCTGTGTATTTGATCCTGACCACTGAACTTATTCGGCATAGGTATCTGAACACTATTATAAGGCAGAATAGATTTAACGTATCTATAGATGAATCAAATACAGAACTCCAATGATCCAATTCATTAAAATATGTCACATTACCCTGAAGGACTATTTTTAATAAAGGTCTTGAGTAGAAACTGTAGGAGCTGAGCAGTGTATATTCAGACTGCCAGTCGAGCCTAGAGATGAGAAGAAATAATGACTCTGTCAAAATCAGTTTATCTTATTCTCCCAAGATTCGCTAGGAAAGAAAAATGATTTAATACTGGTGCATTAAATTGTAGATGGTCTACATATTGTATAATAAGCCATCGGACTATAACACATTTGCAAGAGGTCAATGTTGCTTGGCTAAGGGATTTCTGTCTATAAGATTAAATTATTTGCTGCTCTGAAAATTCACTTTGCACAAACTAAACGGTATAATATGTATTTTACTGCTAAAATTGCAGTTAGACAAATGTTTATTACAGTCCTGTTATGGATATTTAAAGAACCATGAAAATATCACAGAAATGTTCAGTTAATGTATCTAGCAACATCTAATAAATAAAGTATACTACGTATAAACTGTGGGTGCTATAGCATTCTCTTCAGATAAAATATAAATTATAGATATCTCTTAAAGGACAATTGTCACCTCAAAACTATATTTTAATGTAATATTCTTTTTATCTATATTTTTAAAGTAAATAGTTTTTTTCTAGTTTTTAACCCTTTCAGGACGGAGTCAATAGTACACGTTCTGATCAAAACAAAAGGTAAACAAAAACTGGTATTTGCGCTATATGTCTGTTCAACCGTATTTCACCTCTTTCATATTAAGTGCACCCACACTTATTATATATCATTTTGTTCAGGAGAAACTGGACTTTAATTTCACTATTCATCATTGAAACATAATTTATTATGAATAAAATAAAAAAACTGTGAGAAATTAAGATTTTCAATTTGTTTTTTAGACATTTTAGCTGTAAACGTCATAATACTGTTAGCTTAAACTGCATAAAAAACACATAATTGGATTCAGTGAAGTCTCACGAGTACAACAGTACCCCCATTAACAGGTTTTATGGTGGTTTGGAAAATTACAGGGTCAACTATAGCACATTCAATTCTTCAGTTTTTTTTCAAATTGAAATTTGCCAGATTAGTAATGTTACCTTTGAGACCGTGTGGTAGCCCAGGAATGAGAATTACCCCAATGATGGCATACCATTTGCAAAAGTAGACAACCCAAGGTATTGCACGTGTGGTATGTCCAGTCTTTTTTAGTAGCCACTTAGTCACTTTAAAGCCCATTTAATGCGGGACAGCATAGAACGCCTTAACGGCGTTAAGGGGTTAAATGAAGCAATAAATAAGAAAACCTCATCCCTACTTTTAGTGTATGTCAGGATCCTTCAGCCATATACATGTACTTTTCAAACACTGTCTGACCCAAGAAGAAAGGATTCTGTCATATACTAAACTAAGTGAGCACTTGTCATTATTGTGTTTACATATACTGTATTTCACTGCATAATAGTCACCACCGCATAATAGTCGCACCCTGGTTTTTCAGTCCACAAATTGGTTCAAATTCTATTCATCACGTAATAGTTGCATAATTGACCATTGCTGTTTTTGTTGTTATTCTTGAAAACTGATGGCGAATATCCTTCTGATCTTATACCGAAGAGAGGGTTTCTTACCTATCAGTTTATTGTATTTTAGTGCATTTCATCTATGTAATTAAGAAATTACAGGATTACAGGATTAGAGTTTACATAATGCATTAGAAAATATGTTATATTATGTTATTAGCCACTATAAAGTTATCAGCAACTGTTACAAAATGTTACCAAAAAAAACAAGCTTTGCATATTTTGAATAACAAAAAATAAAGCTTCACATAATGGTCACACCCCTATTTTTAAGGAAAGGAATTAGGCATAAAATCGAAAACCATTATGCGGTGAAATACGGTACTTTAAAAAAATGTATTTTCTATCAAATTTGATGAAAATCTTAATATAATAAAAAATGGTTTTGAGGTATGCAATTTTAAAATACTACATCTCAGTTACCAAAATAGGTCAGATAAAGATTTTTATTAGTAACTGAGAGCAAGGATATCTGTGCTGAAATTCCAAAATGGCCACCTCCAAACAGAACAATATTAATGTGTTTGCATTAAAATTCATTCATTAAAATGGTTAATTAAAATGGAAATATCTCTTCAGCTGACAGTACTACTATAATCTTCAGGGCCAGTAAACCTTATGTATTGACTCTCTCAGAGTGAGATGCAATCCATGAAATAAGTCATTTTTCCAAAAAAGAAACGTACTAAACCTATTGAATATTTTTTAGAACTGAAGGTTATGTAGTTTGCTGAGAAGGATTAAAACCCCTTAGGGAACTTAAGATCGTACTGGTTTGTGTGTCCCTCTTCTTCAATCTTCTCATAGGAAAGGAGAATGGGGAAAAGCAAATTAATAGTTCCATGGTCCATGTCTAACCCAATGGACATAGGCAGATGCCTAAGGTCGCCTTATAGATAATCCTGCTCTAACTAACAAATAAATAGCAGAAGGTGCTCTTTAAAACCAGGTTTTATTCAAGTTAAATTATTAAAAGTTAAAACACTCCAAATGATTTACTGTAATTTATAATGATCCAAATGTGAACTTTATGTTAGAGGTCAAATAGCTGACCAGAAGAACATTGTAAAAATATTAAGAAAACACATGATTTCATGCAGCACTCTGAAAATATACATATAATGCACCTATTCAGTCAATGTTAATATTCATAGTAATATCAAATGGTGTAATGACATATTATTTTTAAGAAAGCCAAAATAACTAGCAAATGAACTGAGTAATTCTTATTTCTCAACTTCCTTGGCAGTTCGACCCATGTGTCTTGACGCAATACGAAGTATTGCAGAAACCCTCATGGTCATGTCACCTTTACTGTTCAGGAAGCTCTGGACTATTTAAGCTAACTCAATAACTCTGAACAAAAACACTATGGCAGAAGTTGAAAGGTTATTTAGAAAATGAAATGTTTCCCATAGCATAGACAGACTACGAAAGAGTCATATGACTGACGAATCATGGGTTAGAAGCAAAAAGCCTTATTGTTTATTGTAACATTAAATATTTGAAATATTTTTTAGAAATCATAGAAGATTTGCTGAACATCCCATTTTCAAAAAGAATCACGGTAACAGGTTGTTCATTAAGACAAGTTAAAATTATGAGGTCCGAGAATATCTTCCATGCGAACAACGAGGAAAGATAATACAGTGTGCAGATCATCTTAATTTAAAGTTCAATGTTTTTGAAATGGAACAACAGCTTGATTATCAACATGTGATGTCTGCATGTAACCCGTGTTATTACGCTTTTTATTTAGCTACCAGATGTTATGCTGTCAAGGAAATAACAATCTCATCTCTGATATTTTCAGATACATTAAAGACTGCCGGCAAGCCATTAATGAAGAAAATCTCACCATTCCCATCCGAAATCGAAAATACTTTTGCCAGTATCATGATCAATGAAGAAGAGCACTATATCTTAAGTTACATTTTTAGCAATCACAATCCGGTAGTTGAGTGGAATTGTCTCATCCAACGGACACAGTTGAGACATCAGCTGCTCCTGATACCAGTGACACAAATAGCTTACTCATTGTCAATGATATGTTCACTCAAGTGCTAGTGTACAGACTAGTGCTGTAACAGTTACAACTGCTACTAATGCATATGCATGTTATTGTATCTATTTTATAGTGTATGGCACAGTCATGGTCCATAGATTTGCATTCTGCAAAATGTACCACTGCGTTACAGTGTTTTGTGCTATAATACGCTGCGTGGTATATTGCTTTGTGCATTTCCACATAAAAGAGCATTGTGCTGTGTTGCCTTTACTAGTGGTCTCAATAGAGGTCACATGAACACCAATTATGGCACAAACTGGGCAGCTACCTTTCATTCAGCTGTAAATAAGAGTAGATACTGAAGATACTGAATTATTTTAATAATTATATATTTGTTTGCAAGGCCAGCCTTAGAGTGTGTGTGCTGTGCATGGCATGGAAACAAGGTTGCCAGGTGGCCCACACAGCTTACAACAACCAAGCATTCAAGAGTTCTGCTTCTTTTTGTGGCCATGGGGAGATTGAGGAATTCCCTCACTAACCTGATGTCTGGCTGATACAGAGAAGGGGGCCCAGAACACTTCAGTTCTGCACCTTTCCCATGTGCAGATGCTGAACAGTTCTCGTGCAAGCTCAGCATTCATACTATCAGTGCTGGAGTTCATGAGAGGAGGTATCCTGTTCTGCATCCAGCGGGTGTGGAGACCTAAAGTGCTGATGGAGACCACTAGACCACCAGGGATCAGTATCCTCCCTTCCTGGCCAAAGTTATGGGAGGGGAGAATCAACTTTAATTTAGTTTCGTAATCAATAATTACAATTATTAAAGGGACACCATAGTCAGCAGAACAACTACAGCCTATTGTATTTGTTCTGGTGAGTATAGTCAGTCCATTCAGGGTTTTTCAGAGAAAATGCAGTGTTTACATTACAGCCTAGTGATAATTCCACTAGCCACTCCTCAGATGGATTCTAGGGTTGCTTCCACTGACATTCATTGTCTCCACCCTCTGCATGAAGACACTAAACTTTTTCTATGAGGATATGCTGTTTGACCAGGGCTGTGTTTGGCTTGTGTTGCCTCTGCCCCTGATCTGCCTCCTTGACAAGCTCAGTCAATTAAATGCTTTCCTATGGGGAAACATTATGATTAGCTCATATTACCACTTCTTATGATGTCAGCCAAGCAGACAGATCATGGGCAGAGTGGGCAGAAGCAGACTGGAATAAAAGTAAGATTTTACTTAATTTAGGGGGATAAGGTGGGGTCAGGGTGTTTTTAGTGTTTTTAACACTATAAGGAAGGAATATGTTTGTGTTCTTGACTTTATTGTGATCCTTTAACTTAAAAAAAAAAACATGAAATTATTCTCACCCCGACACACAAAACATCCCTACCTTACCTCACACGGTGTTCCTTACATACTCAACCACCCCCCTGCCCCCCACGCACACACACACACTACAGCCTATATACACAATACAGCCCCAACACACAGCACAGCAACACACACAGAGCATAGCATTCTACATAAACACACACACTACAGTCCCTGCACACGCTTCAGTCCCAGAAACACACTACAGCCCCTACGCGCACACTACTGCCCCTACACACACGAACTACAGTCCATACACACACACATTACCGACCCTACACACACACTCACACTACAGCTCCTACACAAATTGCAGCCCCACAAATACACTACAACCCCTACACACACACTCACATTACATCACCTACACACACTACAGCCAACAATTACACTACAGCCTCTACACATACACTCAGCCCCTACACACACACTACATACCCTACACACACACTGCAGCCCCTAGCCACAAAACCTACACCACAAACACAACACAAACAAACCTATTTACACACACACACTACACCAATAATACAACATAAGCAGACCTATTTACATATACACTACACCACAAATAGCCTCCTCTACACACACTCAACCCCACAAGCATCCACCAGATGCATGCACAATGCACTTTCCTGACCCTGTCCCACTTTTGTCCTCCAGTATCCCACTTATACAGACACCAGAGACAATACACCATCAAACACAGCACATGCATGTCATTATATTCACTTGGGCTGAGTAACACAGGGCCTCTTTCACATGCACAGTTGTGGACTTCTGTTATAGTAAAGGGGCACTCTAGACACCATAGTCACAACAGTTTATTGTATTTATTTGATCCTGTAGGCTCAGAAGTGTAAACACAGTTTTCTATGAGAAAATACCATGTTTACATTGTTGTCTAATGCCAACAGTAACACAAAAAAACAAGTAAAAAGGCACTAAATATGTCTAAAAAAAAATCAGTGAATTATAACAACGGTCATAAAACAATACATCAAAACAAAAGTTGCACCTTTACATTGTAATAACCCATATAAAATACACTCCTAAGAAAAAAACACAAACAGAAAAAAGGCACACTATACTTTTAACCCCTTAAGGACACATGACATGTGTGACATGTCATGATTCCCTTTTATTCCAGAAGTTTGGTCCTTAAGGGGTTAAACCAATATTACAAAGAAATGTGCAACCAAAGTGCAGCAAGTATAAAGTTCAAAAAAAGTGCATGAACACAGTGGTATTTGTTAAATGTGCAAAAAAATTGTAAACAATATATTGTGTAAAATGTGTGCAACAATGTGTGCCATCAGCCACAAAGTGCTCCAAAAAAAAGGAAACACTCACTTTGAATATGTCTATATGAACATGGAGTTGGAGCTCCTCAGTATATACAGTCCATACACATATAGTACCATAAAAAGAAAAGAGAGAACAAAATGTATAACACAGTAGGCACTGTTACACAAATAAAAATATACCAAATTGCCCCTCAAGCAAAGAGCAGTATTTTGTCTGCTCAAACTTTCAGTGCTCCAACGATCATAGACTCAGGTAAGCAGTAATGCAAGCAAAGTAATGTAGAAGTAGATTACAAGCTTTATTTAAATACAAGTTAAAATAAAAACACCCCTAGCAAAAACTATTCCCATAAGGTGAGGGCAACACTGGAAACCTGGGGTCCGAATGCTGGCAGTCTCAGAATATCCTCCGGTTCTCTGGCGCACCTCACCACTTCCGGGATTCGGTGCTTGGCAACAGCAGCTAAATGACGTCTGAATGTGATGACATCAACAGCTTGATGACATCAACAGTGTGATGGCATCAACAGCGTGATGACTAGTTCCGCCTAAACAACTTCCTCATATCACTCTCCTGTCCTGCTGTTACTCCTTATTTAAATCCATCCAAAAGGGTGTGGATAAATTGAAACTGCATGCTGATTGGTTTTCTTATAATACCACCAATAGAGGATCTTCCTGGATGCAGTCCTTCAAAGATTGCAGGACCAATGCTCAGCATGTACATGCTCAGCATGGAGACACTGAATTCTCCCCATAAAAATAAGGAGTCCATATGAGGACATTCATTGGCACAGCTAGACAATTGCTGCAGGGACACAAGAGCTTTTTTTAACTTAAGTAAGGGCATCCGATAATCTAAATAAGTTTGTATTCCTTATGCCAGAGTGTTCCTTGCAATATGTTTTTCTCCAATTCTATGCATTTGCTGATTACTGAGAGTAATATGTCTATATCAATAGATTAATATGTGTGTATTATATATATATATATATATATATATATATATATAACCTCCAAAAAGACACTTTGTGTTCTGAGGAAACTTCACAACTGTGAACTGAAACGTTGACCACTTGGAATAAATGCCTATATCTTTTTACGTTGAAGTCCTTGAGTGCTGGCTTTCTTTTTGGAGGTTATGTTTATGTGCAGCTTAGCACCGGGCCATAACTTAGAGGAGAGCTGGAGTGCAAAACTTCCATTGAATTGTATATATGTATATATATATATATATATATATATATATATATATATACAGGGAGTGCAGAATTATTAGGCAAGTTGTATTTTTGAGGATTAATTTTATTATTGAACAACAACCATGTTCTCAATGAACCCAAAAAACTCATTAATATCAAAGCTGAATATTTTTGGAAGTAGTTTTTAGTTTGTTTTTAGTTATAGCTATGTTAGGGGGATATCTGTGTGTGCAGGTGACTATTACTGTGCATAATTATTAGGCAACTTAACAAAAAACAAATATATACCCATTTCAATTATTTATTATTACCAGTGAAACCAATATAACATCTCAACATTCACAAATATACATTTCTGACATTCAAAAACAAAACAAAAACAAATCAGTGACCAATATAGCCACCTTTCTTTGCAAGGACACTCAAAAGCCTGCCATCCATGGATTCTGTCAGTGTTTTGATCTGTTCACTATCAACATTGCGTGCAGCAGCAACCACAGCCTCCCAGACACTGTTCAGAGAGGTGTACTGTTTTCCCTCCTTGTAAATCTCACATTTGATGATGGACCACAGGTTCTCAATGGGGTTCAGATCAGGTGAACAAGGAGGCCATGTCATTAGATTTTCTTCTTTTATACCCTTTCTTGCCAGCCACGCTGTGGAGTACTTGGACGCGTGTGATGGAGCATTGTCCTGCATGAAAATCATGTTTTTCTTGAAGGATGCAGACTTCTTCCTGTACCACTGCTTGAAGAAGGTGTCTTCCAGGAACTGGCAGTAGGACTGGGAGTTGAGCTTGACTCCATCCTCAACCCGAAAAGGCCCCACAAGCTCATCTATGATGATACCAGGCCAAACCAGTACTCCACCTCCACCTTGCTGGCGTCTGAGTCGGACTGGAGCTCTCTGCCCTTTACCAATCCAGCCACAGGCCCATCCATCTGGCCCATCAAGACTCACTCTCATTTCATCAGTCCATAAAACCTTAGAAAAATCAGTCTTGAGATATTTCTTGGCCCAGTCTTGACGTTTCAGCTTGTGTGTCTTGTTCAGTGGTGGTCGTCTTTCAGCCTTTCTTACCTTGGCCATGTCTCTGAGTATTGCACACCTTGTGCTTTTGGGCACTCCAGTGATGTTGCAGCTCTGAAATATGGCCAAACTGGTGGCAAGTGGCATCGTGGCAGCTGCACGCTTGACTTTTCTCAGTTCATGGGCAGTTATTTTGCGCCTTGGTTTTTCCACACGCTTCTTGCGACCCTGTTGACTATTTTGAATGAAACGCTTGATTGTTCGATGATCACGCTTCAGAAGCTTTGCAATTTTAAGAGTGCTGCATCCCTCTGCAAGATATCTCACTATTTTTGACTTTTCTGAGCCTGTCAAGTCCTTCTTTTGACCCATTTTGCCAAAGGAAAGGAAGTTGCCTAATAATTATGCACACCTGATATAGGGTGTTGATGTCATTAGACCACACCCCTTCTCATTACAGAGATGCACATCACCTAATATGCTTAATTGGTAGTAGGCTTTCGAGCCTATACAGCTTGGAGTAAGACAACATGCATAAAGAGGATGATGTGGTCAAAATACTCATTTGCCTAATAATTCTGCACTCCCTGTATATATATATATATATATATATTAATGCATGTGTAATATTACAGGCATAATATATGTATTACCTATAATAATAATATTACGCATGTATTAATATACATGTGTATATGCACAATATACCCAGAAATTACATTAAAACAATACATAGCATCTATGTAATGAAGGCTTAGCACTTTTTACAGGATGTGAAGTATTAAATTAGGGTGTGACCTGGGAGGGGCGCTGTGAAGATTTTTCGAACAGGGCTCCTAAATGCCAATTCTGGCCCTGTTTGCATACTCTTTGATCACTATCATTTGCATAAGGTCATGCATTTTTCCACTCATTCACATTAAATTAATGTTTATATTTCACTGACTGCTACATAAAATAATTTTTATTATTTAGCACAGTCGCTATTACAGAAAATCAATGATATCATCACTTTAAAACCTTAAAATGGATGTTAAAATAAGTGGTATTCTAATAACACGGAGGTCTCACTCACAACGTCTGTCTGCATCCATACAAGGATGCATTACTATAATTTCTCTGTAGTGAAATAGGCAGGCCAAAGGTAAAGTAGTTAGATTTGACCGCAAAATACAATATTTTAATAATCTGCTCTGATTTCCTTCCAAGCCAAACAATAGAATGACCCCCTTGTAGATATAATGTAAGGGAATGTAGCCAGGGACTTATCTCATTGGGATGAAATGTTTAAACAACTACAGTATGAAGTAAAAGATCCACAGAATTCTCTACAGGAAGAAAAACATTCTTATCTCTTCATTTACTTTATGAAAAGATAAACTAAATTTTTTTGTTTTGTTTTAGTGAACACAGCTGACTAGGTAAACGTATGATGGAAAAAACAATTAATTACAGACATTTTGAAGGTTGTTTTCATGGGAGATGGCTATTAATTATGCTAGTGTTGCAAGGCTTTTATCATTTGTATTTGCATTGTCGAACATAAACATTTAAAATAAAATACTTGTGATGATATTGTTTGTTGCTATAGAGACTATGCTATAAATGAGTACTGTATATATTTAAACTAAAGTTCATCAAAGCCAGCCTTTAGGAAACCCAATCAGTTCATTAATTTATCCTGCACTCAGAACACGGAAGACCAACCACAAAGACGGAAGAAGTCATAATTCTACCTGGCATTATATGAGAGAGAAATGATAGAACTTCAGAGACTATTTGTCTATGTCAAGCAGCTGGTAAACTGTCACAGCAATTTTTAGATTTTCTTCAGTCAGTTCCATGCTTGGCTTTCTTGCATGCACATGGGTGGATTTATTTTAAGTGTTATGTAGTTCATTGCAGTTAGTCACGCCATTTTAGAATGGCTTTGATTTCTTACCTGGGGCCTTCTGAGTTCCGTACCCAATGCAGGAGATTCCTCTTCTGAGGTAAACTCTGCAAAGCAGGGCTAGGTCCGACTGCTTACGCTCAGCCAATGAGAGCCTTAGCGCATACATAGAGCTTTCATCTCTCTGAAGGTTGTAGTGGAGGCAGGGAACGGTGCTCAGCAGACCCCAGGTAAGAAATTAAACCATTCTAAAACATTTTGACCACTTTCATCGGGAAAACGTCTTGCCTACTACAGCAAACCATAATGTTAATATGCTTTGAGTGTTTAATAATACAAGAGCACGATACAATGTACATAGTGTGTGCACAATTACATTGTGCTTGCTGGTCTTACATGAATGGAATATTCTGTGTTTTGTTTTGCATAGCATATTCCACTATTGTGAATTATACATGGGGCAAATACTTGCATTGTATACATATTGTCATATATGGTAATTAACTATAGTCATGGTTATTCACAATTGGGAGAAATTAATAATCTTTTTACCGAAATAGCCAAATATACCTTTTATTTTCCGGTGCACTTGGGGGTATCATGTCTATATTCTTTCTTTCTTTTGTTTTTTTTTTTTTGTTTTTTGAAAGGCATCTTTTTGGAGCATTTCTTTAAAAAAATGCTTCAAGTGTGAAATATTTTTTTTAATTGGTTCTCAACATTTAATTACAAAATCTAGTAATAAAAAATCCAAATACAGCCTCTTTAAATTCTAGGTTTTATCACTAAACCGTGGACACCTAAACAGGAAGTTCATATGTTTGCAAGGTGACATACAACAAGACACACTGGAAAGATTGAGCCATTTTATTTTCTTACCACCTTAGTAAAAGACTTTCATTTTATTATCATTTCTTTAGAAGAGACCCAGCAGCAGAACAATTGAGTTTAAATTTGTGGTAGCAGATGTTACTATTATGTATTATGCTCACTCAAATCATTGTGCCCATATGTCAGGGAATTGTCTCTTTCATCTCCACGAACACGACCCTTAGTATGACTACACTTTTAGCCTTTGCATATGCTGCTAGACAGCATTGTGCTCTGCATTAAGGAAGACAAAACATATGCTGATAGATTATTTCATTTAATTCTATTACATTTTGCTCAATACAAATTTCAGAACAGAAACAGAATTTCTAAACACTGACTCATACGCAGTGTGCTCTTCAAGGCTCATTTAGTAATCGTGAAAACTGGAGATCCATTTAAGAACATGTTTTTAACAAATCATTTAATCAACAAACATGCAAAATGATTACAAACTATCCAACTAACTGACATTTATTTTTTTGTATTTAAATGACCACCTTCAAAGTATCAAAAATACAAAAAATTAAAATACAGCATGTACTGAAGAATGCCAATTAACCACATAATATAGCCAGCTTTTTGTTCCTGGGTTGTAATAAAATGTATCCATCTGCATATGGAGGTTTATACAGAATTATTTCTTATACCACAAGGGTGAGTTTGAGAATGAAACACTTCCTAAACCTTACAATAAATTTAGCTTACCAGTCATCTAAATACTTCTTCTAAGGACACAGTATGCTGTGGCAAAATATGAAAAAAAAAAATACTTGTGCACTAATGCGTTTCAAGTGGCACGAACAAATCAAATTCCTTTTAATCTATGCCTGAACAAATCGTTCCACTTGGGATTTACCTGTGGAGTCTTACTCAATGAATAACATTCTGCAGGTAAATAGTGGATGGATCGATTCATTCAGGTGTAGGTAAAAAGGAATTTGATTGGTCCGTACCACCTGAAAGGCATTTCTGCACAAGTCTATTCTTAATGTTTTGTGCATTTTGTATATAATATAAATTATATTATTATATACATAAATATAGCAGCTTATATTTTCTGGAAGCTTAAAAAAGTCACTGGAGCAAGAGACAATGTTATTTAAAACCTCTGAAATGCTGGATAATTCATCACTATTTAATCCATTTTCATGTGCGTAAAAGAACATTATTTGTTTCAATCCTTTTTTTTTTTTTTAAGACAAACACTACTATGTCATATTCATGTATTTTAAAACGTAAAAAAAAAGACAAAAGGTAAAAAATTTAAGGGGATCTGTCTTTACTCCATTGAGTAGGACATTTAAAAAAACATCACCTATAATTTGTGACAAGGCACAGGCAGGGCAAATATTGTTTCATTTTACTATACTCTATATGTTTTCTCTATGCTGACTTCCAGGTGCAAAAGACAGTGCTTATAACAATGATGATTAGGGCTAAGATGGAGGTGTCCAAATGCAAAATAAAGATTTATATTTTTAATTAAATTTTTTACACCTCACAAGTAGATAATTTGTTAATGGACCACTATAGGCACCCAGACCACTTCAGCTTAATGAAGTGGTCTGGGTGCCAGGTCCAGCTAGGGTCAACCCTTTTTTTTATAAACACAGCAGTTTCAGAGAAACTGCTATGTTTACACTGAGGGTTAATCCAGCCTCTAGAGCCTCTAGTGGCTGTCTCATTGACAGCCGCTAGAGGCGCTTGCGTGCTTCTCACTGTGAAAACCAATTTTGCAAATGCTTTCCTATGAACTGGCTGAATGTGCGCGAGGCTCCTGCCGCGCATGCGCATTCAGCCGATGATGTCGCTAGGAAGGAGGAGAGGAGGAGGGAATTTGCGGGCGCTATATAAATAATAAAATAAATAATATAGAGATAACTATACTCTCCTAAATCCCACAGTTGTTGTCAGTTCCCAGTGACAGTTCTCCTTTAGTGGACTACTACTTTCTTTGCAAAAATAATTTTCACGTTTGACGCACAATACAACCAATTGCAGCTCTGTGAGCATGTTCAAAAACATCTGTGGAGGATCCTATACACTCAATGGATTTTCCATTGATCCCAATGTGGTCTTGCACATGCACACAAATACAGCATGGCTTAATATGGCACGATTTTAACGGAGGATATCTCCCCCTCCCCCAGTCATATTCAGCCAATAGATTGCAAATAGAAATTTAGGTACTTCGATGAGTGTTCAGATGAAATGTGGTTTGGCACAGAAAATACCTTTTGATCTCATGGTGCATCCAAGCCTAACGATAACAGCATTAAATAAGATGTTGCATACACACTAACAATTAAAATGGAAATAATAAGTCAGATCTTGTTATATATTTTTTTTTATATAGTTGAGATTTGTGCTTCCTTCCATAAAAAAAATCACATCACAAGAATACATCAATATATTGCAAAAACACATATCATTGCTGCATTAATAATATAAAGATTCTTCCACACATTAAGTGATTTCCACTACACAGGGGAACGTTTTTGTGCTACAGAAAAGAATTTACCAAGGCGGTTGTATGTGGTTCAATGAAAATGAAATGCCTGATTCTACCAATGGAGATCAACTGAAAGCTGGAAAGGCAGCAATGTTTAAGTTCTATGTTTAAGAATGACACAGTTTAAGAATGACTGCAACACAGACTACAATTATAGCAGTTTGAAGATTTCATATACTAAGCTCTACACAATCATTTGTCACTGCTGTCCTACTAAACAATAATATGTCCTAAAGATGAGATAGGAATTAAAGGATTATAAATAGTACTAATGACTCTCTAAGTGCTAGTTAAGCCCTGTAGTGATCTAGAGAATTCATCATCTTCTCTGCAAAAAAAAAAAAAAAAGAATTATCACTGAAAATGAGCTTATAAATGAACTTTGTATTGAAATTTAAAACTGTTAAAACTTAGCGTTAGAGTGGATTCTAACTTCTGAAATATTGGCACTCTCCCAATAAACTGACACTCGGCAATGGACCTTTATTCCCATGAAATGTTATAGGAGAAGGAAATGAATGATCAATTTTATGGATCAGTGTAATCCCATCACTGGTTGGCCAATAGTTTGATTGACATCTATCCTGTCAGAATGGCCCCATTAAATTATCGATTCCATGATCAATTCTCTTTCCTCTATATTACAACATAATGGAAATAAAGAATCATGTAATAACAATAATAAATACAATGGCTTCTTGCTCAAAATATTGACTATTTCTTTTTAGTCAAATAAATAAACGAAGCCAATAATTAAAGAATTCTCATTTCTTTAGTTGGTGGGAGCTTTTATGTGCCCCTGTTGACTAAACGATCTTAATCGTTACACTGATGTATTTACTATGGCAGCAAACAAATCAGAGGCCATCTATTAGACACTTCCTAGAGGGTGGGCAATTATCATCTACCAAAATATGTAAAGTGGCTAGCACAAAGAACAAGTCAAGGTCAAGGTTAACAGAAACAAGAAACAAGGTTAGGATTACATAGAACAAAGGTAGTCAGGCAAATTTAAAAGTAAAAAAAAAAGGCATGTAAGTATAGACTATATCACACTATTGGGTAAACAGAAACCAGGACAGGGCAAGGAAACAGAAAAAACTAGGAAGTCAAATACCCAGTTTCAGGAAAATATTAGTCAGATTAAAGGATCACTATAGTATCAGGAAAACAAATCGGTTTTCCTGACACTATAGTACCCTGAGGGTGCCCCCACCCTCAGGGTCCCCCTCCCGTTTTGCTAAAGGGGTTAAAACCCCTTCAGTTACTCACCTTCTTCCACCGCCGGGTTCCCTTACCTCTCCTCCCCCGCCATTTCTCAATGCTTTCCTATGGACGCTCCGCCTGATGGAGGCATAATATGCCTCCAGCGTTGCAGATGCGCCACTAGTGGCTGTCTAGAAGACAGCCACTAGAGGCTGGCTTAACCCCAAATGTAAACATGGCAGTTTCTCTGAAACTGCTATGTTTACAGCAGGCAGGGTTAAACCTAGAAGGACCTGGCACCCAGACCACTTCATTGAGCTGAAGTGGTCTGGGTGACTATAGTGTACCTTTAACTAATGTAGATATCATTTTTTTTGTTGCAGTACACGAATACACTAGTACACTAATAGATGCATTTTCACACCATAGCTCCATTTTATTGTTTAGTAAATATATAATACATACATATAGAAGTATATTGTTTACACTTTCTCCTTCTTATCCTTTTGTTGGTCACTTCTCAGTAGATCTGTGAATACATTCAACATTTAGTGGCTGTCACATAACCTAACCATCAATCATTTTTTTTCCACCAGTCTTTTATTTATTCATTTTTTGGCACCTCGGACAGAAATATGACAGAATTATGAAATAAACAAACTGACATGTCTATTGTCCATTTCATTTCTTTTGTGATACTTCCATACAGCATTTCAGAGTTGTGGAATTCTGAAGAATTGCTGATCGCCCTAATGTGAGACGAATTGTTTGAAACTGAATGCACAAGTCTATTGATCACTCTGAGAGCAAATCACAATATTGACATGCCTTAACTGACAGTTAATTCAGGCCATATCTGTGATTGGCTCAAAGGGTGATTGATCTGCCTTATGGGGTTATGGTACTTCAATGCAGTTATTTCTGTGATGACTCGGAAGTGAGGCATCCAGAAATAGCAATATCACCATAGTGACTGCAGCGATAATTGAGTCCTTTAAAGTCAGTCCATATGTGGTATGGAGCCCATCAGTAAGTACATAATGTTGTGTTAGGGGGTACTTAGGCATATTCGATATATAGATATTTAATTAGGACAACATTTCCTAATGAAAGAGAAGTGAGTTTAAGAGTTATTATCCACAACCGTTTGAGACTCTACAAGGGTTAAAGAGTATAGTGTAGACTTGTGAAGGCCGAAAAAAGTCAAAACAAAAATGGGGTCGGCAGAATTTCGTTCATGCCACTGTTTTGCTTAGCCAAATTTTGGTGCCAGAAGAATTGAGGAAGCTAAAACCGCAGGTAAAATGGTGACTATGACTGTACTAATATGCACAAATTGCTCTTATTGCCTGGCCTAATGGCTACTCAATATCAACCATTTTTGCAGTGGCAAAATTAGTTTATTATATATCTATATTAAAAAAGTGAAAGTAATTACTTTTATAACAATTGATTGTAATCTATTTTTTTTTATTTGCTATATTGTATTAATAAAACAAATTTGGAGGAGTAGTCATTTCAAATTAAAAACTGGGGATTTATCCAAATATGAAAGGAAAAAGTCAGTGAGCAATTAACCAATTTGCTTCAAATCAAGGACCATGTTAATAAGTCTGCACATCCAGCATGTCATAAAAAATACATCAGCAAGGTTGCGCCTGATAACAAAAACTCCTTGAACAAATATATTTCACAATATGAGAAATATCTACAAGAAAATCAAAAGAGAACGTTCAAATTTTCACCAGATAAGCTTGATTCTTATATTGCTTGTCTGTGGAGACAGAAAAGAAAAGTCAATAAGATCCACAATTAGATTCAGAAATGACCATTCGCATATTAACCCCTTAAGGACACAACTTCTGGAATAAAAGGGAATCATGCGGGAATATCTCCGTCATGTGTCCTTAAGGGATCAAATAAGCTCTAGTAGTACCAGCATACATCAGTATAATCCCCACGTGTGGATATAGATCTGCTATGAGTCTTTCCCATCGTTCTAGAAGGAAATATGCAATATAAACAGGGAAACTCCAATAGTACAATAATATAAATATGGATGAATAATGTGTAAAAAAAGAAGTAGCACACTCACAAGGAGGGAGGTTACAGCTAAAGCTTATAGTATCAGGCGTAGGGCAATGCGGTCCCCACATACAGATTTGTAGCTGTGACCACTACAAATCCATAGGTGGGGGCTTTTTTACATGCCTAAAATGGGTTGGTGCTTGGTGGATTTATTACTGTAATGTTATTGTTAAGAAACACTGCAGAGTGCTTGTACACTTGCACAGCACACACTAGACTGAACACATTTTTAAAGACCTGTATACTGGTAACTTAGTCTCACAATAAGATCAATGACAAAATGGCAATCAGGTTTGTTTCAATCTAGGTGACTATCAAGGTAGATAGCATACAGCAGTAAGCTAAATATAGTCTCGCACTAGAATCAGCAATCCAGGCTAGGTAAGAGGAACCTTTCTTTATTACTGAACACCACAATCTTAGTCAGCTCTGCTTTTTAGTCTGGCTACTCTGGCATTAAATGTAAAATTCACTTTGAATTATAACTTCCCTTATAGTCTCACACTAGAATCAATGACTCTGGCTCTCCCACTCCCCATGACTCGGACTCTCCCACTCCCAATGACTTAGGATCGCCTTCTACCACCATTCACAGCCTCTTCTCCTATCTATCCCATTTATTTATTTTTTTGGTACTTGGAACGGTACTGCGAATAATGAAATAAAACAAGCATGTGCAGGCTTGCGCAAGACAGTTTCCCCAAATGCCTGGCATGTGGGGGCTCAGAAAATGGAATTTCTGCTGCTCAACTGATCGACCCGAATTTGTCCAAAGTGCAAGTCAGCCTGAAATTAATCTCAAAGTCATTTGTGTGATAATATAAATATTGCATTCAGACCACTAAAATGCCACTATGATGGTTCTTAAAACTAGGGCATATAACTTGTAAAATGTTATAATCAGAATAAAATGTGATCTTTAAAGAGAAACTGCCAGTTCTCTGGAATTTTCACAGATTAATAAAATATTGAAAATGACAAATTTTCATGTGTTATCCTTTTCTTCATGTGATTTTTCCATTGTCTTTAAAATTTATATTAAAGGTTTAGCAAATGGCATCATAATCTAGTTTAGGGGTCAGCAACCTATGGCATTTGTGCCATGCACGGCATGGTGCTTGAGGTAACTTTGCACTCAAGACTTCCAGAGCCAATCAGGAGTCTCAGTAGGACTTCAGCTATTTGCTAGTACAACCCAAGCGGTGATCGCATTTGGTGAGAGACAATCCTCAATTTACACATTGCAACACTTAGATCACTTCCTCCCAGCCTTTGTGAACGGGAATTTCCACTGAAGTAGAGAAGCCCACAGTAGTAATCACAGCTCCTGTCCTTCACCTGAACGTGGACAGTCCAGTCCCCACTGGACTTCAGGAAAGCCACGCACACTGTTAGATATACACTGCAGCTGCAGTAGATGCCTCATTCAAATAATACAAACAGCGCACACACACACACACACACACACAAAGTGTCCACAAACACAACACCAATGATAATCTACATACATGAACACATTGCCATAAGCAGCCTCTCACACACTTCATACACAATATCCTACTCATGAAAATATACAACAGCCCACATGAGCACAAATACATTACAAATAAACTGCTGCACCCATGACTCAAGCACAATACAGCAATATACAAACCTCAATTTAAAAAAAAAAAAATAGGACCTAGTCTAGTGTCTACTGATCTAGTTCATACATGGCAAAGCCAGGGCAAACATCAGTAATGACTCTGAAAATCAGGAACATGGTTTTGTTTCTAGTATTCTCTTTATGCTTTCTCCACAATCACTGCCAGGTGAAAAGGACAAAGTTTGTAACAATGATTGGCAGGAGCAAAGATGGAAGCTGGGTAAATAAGTGTGGATTTCTATATAGAATATTATTTTTCAAACATCATAAATACATATGTGTTAAGTATAGGGATAAGTAAACATAATATTATGAATTCTGGTTAGTGACAGTTCTCCTTTAAACCATTCTTCTTAGCTTACCATTTTCCTTGATTATATGTTTCTTGGCTTCAACTAGACCCACTAAAATAAGTTCTTACAAAGTTTGAAGAATGTTTCATTATTTTTCCTAACTATATGACTTTACTACTATATGGAGATAAGAGTTTTCCATTCATTCAAATAATATGGACGATAGGGAATATCTTATCCTCTGGCACCAAACTATATATATCGATGTACACTGCAAGAATGCAGTAAAACATGTGGAGATAAGTTTGAAATATCCCAGACATGACGGATGCAAATATATTCAGACTAGCGTGCAGAGCACTGATATATGTTAAAAAGTAACTGCTGTCTGTGTAAGACAGATCACAGAACTATTGTTAATCTCTGTTCTCATATTCCCTGTAATATTTGCATATTTTGTGTAGGTGGTTTTGTTAGTTTTGTATATAGTTTTTTTATGACCTTGGTGTGAGGTGTCTTTAGAATGTTAACATGACACTAAAGTGAAGCTACTAGAGTCAATACATTTTGTTTTTAAATCAAATTTAAGAAATGTTCATGTCGTATGAAAAATTTCTATGCACTACTACACATCACCCTTATATTCTTCATGTATAGGTTATTTATTGTTACACATTGTTTTTCATTAAGAATAATAACAGTTTTGAATAGATTTATGCACCTCAAAAAAATATTGTGTTCACCAATGTCCGAAAATAAAAATAAAAATTGGATGGTTGAATTTCGGGCATATGGCAGTTTGGCTCGTCCAAATTTTGTTAATGAAAAGATTCAGGAAAATGAATCAGACAAACCAAAAATAAACCAATCAGTGTACTGCCAAATAAATGTATAGTATAACTATTATGTAAATATTTGAAAAAAAACACTGATATGTGCATAGCTCAGCATTTTAGTTAACTTTAATACGTTTATAAGAATGTATTTACTGTCATCACTAAGAGGCTTTTTTGAAACAAAGTACCTAGAAGTATGTTTGAGAAATATACTTTGTGGTCAAAAGATTTTATGTCAGGAAGATGAGTCAGACCTGCTGATTTCATGCTTTATATTTGGTGTGGTTAATTGTCTAGTGATTTAGTTTGATAAAGACCACACTGGTCGAAACGTTGTTTTGCACATTCTGGTAACAATAAATTGCCTGAAATTGAACCTTTGGAGTGTCCTTATCCTTTCTTTTGAAGTATTACATTTGGATTTGGTGCTGAACCCAGATCTGGTTGCACCCTGGTTCTAAGGTTGCAGGATTGAGAGCAGTTCCTGTGTTACATTGAGAACATTTGATTTAGTGCCATGTCACAAATAATAGTGTCTTCCATAGACACAAATGAGGGAAAGCTCTCATGTTAAAATTTCCTTTATAAAAGGTGGTCCAGGCAGATTGGGTTACAAAACTGGTTAATAAATAAGTAGTAGGCACTAATATTTTTCAAGTAGTGGACTTTAATAAGAACGTCCACGCAACTGTGACAAAGTTTGACAAAGGTCACATTGGGTGGTCAAAACATTGCCACGGTTGCATGACTTAAAATATCTTGAGTGTCTGAAACTTAATTTTTTTACCAGTGATATTATTGGTTTTGCCACCCTACCAGCTTGGAACTCCTACTTTATAACCAAAATTATAAAGAAACATTTTCTGTCTCTACAACTGTTTTACCGCTAATATAGGGGCATCACTATGAGGCTTGTTTTTTTAAACAATATGGCCAGCAGTAATATAAAATATAATTCTATATATTTATTGTTCAATTCTTTAGTTTAATTGGTAGAAAGAAATTATTGATTCAGTACCTTTTCCCTAATTCTGAACTCTTTGGCCTAAGGATAAATAGCTGGCATCAGTTATAAATGTATGCAAAATAAGTTTATTAAACTAGACCAACAAAACATAAAATGTCAGTATTTATTTGCTGTTCCCATACATGACATTGGGTTATTCCATGTTTCTTACACCAAATAAAGGTTTACCAATATCAACCTGCAACTCCGACAGGACCGTCTTTTCCTTTATATGGAAGACTTGGCGCCACTCAGCAACTTTTTTTGTAAAGTCAAGAACATGAGCCAATTTGGAAAGACCAGCAGATTTCATGCTTTTTATGTGCTCTTGTTAAAAGTCCAGTAAAAGGTAGATTTGTTGGTCTTTAGCGAACGTTTGAGTTAGCAGCATGTCACTAATAATACACATCCATTAACTTTATTTTATGACCGTTTATATTTAATGTCTGACTTCAAATAGCTTCAGTTTATTTATAAGCTAGAATACGGTCTTTTATGCTGCAGCTGCCCAATAATGGGAATACTTGTCAACGTAGCTGAAAGTCAATCAAATCACAACGGAGCAGTTTAAAGAAACATTGGTATTGCACTGTGCAGATGAAAATACCTTCTCAAAAATGTTTTATATCTGACTAATTCAAGAATAATTAGAATACAATATCTAACCAGACAAGTTGGATGTACTGAAACAGAGGGGTTGAGGACCCTGCTCAATTAGCTTACATGCTAGAGGGAGTGGGGTATAGTGACACAAAAGTTAAGGGTAGGAGTAGAGAAGTAGATTGGTAGAATAGTATTCACTGAAGACTTTGTGTGCTTTTTAATGACAGTAGCAGGAAACATTTTAATTGACACACTTTTGTGAAGAAGTGAGTTTTCAATGATTTTTTTAAGGAGTAAACACCAGGTGAGCATCTAGCAGAGAAAGGAAGGAAATTGTGCAGCTATAGAGAAGTCTTGAAGGCGAGCATCAGAGGTGGGAGTACGAACAGAGGATAGATGTAGGTCTTCGGCAGAGGGTAGGGGCCTAGGAAGGACATGCTTGTGTATTAGGGAGGATAGGGATTTTGAGATTTGTATGAAAGAATCAGAATTTTGTATTGAGCCCTATATCTTACGGGAAGCCAATGCAGGTACTGACAGAGGAATGAGGAGTGGGAGGTGCGAGTGGACTGGAAGAGGAGCATTCATAATAAGGCGAGAGAGGACAGTGATATGGAGCAGCACCTTAGTCGCAACTGGCGTTAAGTAGGGGCAAATGCGCAAAATGTTTTTGAGATGGAAGAGACAGGATTTGGCGACTGACTGGATATGAGGGGTGATGGAGAGGTCAGAGTCAAAGAGAACACCAAGACAGTGAGCCTGCGTGGTGGAACTGATAGTAGGGACGTTCATATGTAAGGAGACAGAAACAGAAGTAGCAACATTTGAGGGAGGAAAAACCAGAAAGTCTCTTTTGGACAGGTTAGTTTAAAATAATGGTCAGCCATCCAGTTAGAAATAGAAGAGAGGCTGATAAGACTGTATATTATGTATAAGGATAAGTGTGTATGTTAAAGCAGCGTGTATGCAAAGGTGTGTGTATATGTAAAAAGAAGTAAGTGCTAGTGCAACTGTTTTCTATTTTGAAATTGCATTGCAGGTACTGAGGTCAACAACATAAACCTAACATGGATCACTGCCCAAAAAATATGATAACTCTTTTAAAGCATTGCCTTTAAACTAAAATACTTCTCTTCTGGCAAATCCCTAGTCTTTGAGTATCCTTGAGTGATATCCATATTCATAAGTAAATAACAAATATTAACACACCAAATTAGAATATCCAACACTTGTATGTATGTGTAATATAAGAAAAGTGAAGAATCGTAATAAAAAATATTGAATGCTAAAGCCCAATTGTAAAAAAAGTCTTGAAAAAAATGGGAGCTATTAATCGCCATAACGGTTTAGAGCTCCAGCAGCCTTCCGATACTCACCTCCGCCACGATTTGCTTCGGGGGAACTGCCTGACAGCTCAGGCAGTTCCCCCCTGCTGAATCAGGCCCCTGGGGGACATGTGAATGCTCTCACAGAGCCATCACATGGTCGCAATAGGCATCTGGGCTCTCAAGCAGTCCCCCTGCTGCAGTAAAATGTAAAAAATAAAAAATTAGAAATGTAGGAATAAATATATATATATATATATGATATATACATATATTATATATGTCTGCAAAAGTAGACAACCCAATGTATTACAGATGGGGTATGTCCAGTCTTTTATAGTAGCCACTTCTTTTATAGTAGTCATAAATAGTGGCTAAAGTTAGCGTTAATATGTATATATCTTATTTATACAAAACGATGGGAGTTTTGCACTCCAGCTCTCCTCCAAATCTTGGCCCGGTGCTCAGCTGCACACAAATACAGTCTTCAAAAAGAAAGCCAGCACTCAAGGACTTCAATGTGAAAAAATAGGCATTTAATCCAAGTGGTCAACGTTTCAGTTCACAACTGTGAACTTTCCGGTGTCTTTTGTTTTTTCAGGTCCAATCTTTAGATCTCACTCTGGCTAATTCACTAGTCATAAATAGTGGCTAAAGTTAGCGTTAATATGTATATATCTTATATATACAAAACTATGGGAGTTTTGCACTCCAGCTCTCCTCCAAATCTTGGCCCGGTGCTCAGCTGCACACAAATACAGTCTCCAAAAAGAAAGCCAGCACTCAAGGACTTCAATGTGAAAAAATAGGCATTTAATCCAAGTGGTCAACGTTTCAGTTCACAACTGTGAACTTTCCGGTGTCTTTTGTTTTTTCAGGTCCAATCTTTAGATCTCACTCTGGCTAATTCACTTGTTAAGTGTGAAGTCTGAAGTGTGAATCACCAGGAGCGCAAGATCAATTGTGAAGTGTGACTCGTCAGGAGATCAAAATCAATTCAACATGAATTTAACATTTTCGGTCAAAATGGACTGGAATGAAACCGTAACTGAATTGAACAATTTAAATTCACCTTTGAACTATTGACACTTTATTAAATAGCCCAGGGTCAGGCAACCTTTGTCACTGTGGACTACATATTCCATAATGCTCTTACAGCCATATTGCATACAAGGCATCAGGGGAGATGTAGTCCAGAAGATTTGGAGTGCCGAAGGCTGCATACTCCTGAGTCTATAGGAGTTTTCTGAATTTCCTCTGTAGCACTGTATGACACTTATACTTGGGGTTAAAATTCAAACTTCTGTTAATGTTTTTATATATTTACATATCTATAATCAGAGGAAAAAGTATATGGTTATCTGGTCTAGCTCCAGTGTGATAAACATTATCATACTTGTGTTTTCACTTTGGAACCCAACACATTTTTTTTATTAAAAAAAAAAAAAACAAAGAAAAAAGTTAATTGCGCACTATCCCAAATCCATATGCATATTTAAATAACTGTTTTTTTAGCATCACTCCATTGGCCATTAAAGTGTAAGCTCACCTGCCACGTCAAGGTAAAACCTCTTAGGTGTATCCTACGCTAACAATTTACCTGCTGCCCAAGAGTACTGAGAGTCTGAGGGCAGGGCTTAACTTTGTATATTATTTACATTGCTATTATGAATCTTCTAACAATGTCAGTGAATTCAATTTTCTTTCTTTTTTTTTTCTTTTGAAAACACTTGATTTTCGGGCAATCTCCAGATCAAAGCTATATGTTCAATTACTGAAACCAGTAACTAAAATACATGATTTGTATCCTGATCTAATTAAATATAAATAGAGAGTAAAGGATATGCAGGGCATGATCACAAATGATGATGACTGCGTGACATTCACCTTGTCATTTTAAACCACATTTGCATGACGTCAAGTGCTCTATAATGGGAAACATCTTCAAATCGTAGACTAGGATCATATAATCCTAGAACGCAGTTACCAACGTCCTCAGATTTGAAATATTTTTTGTCTCCTACATCTTTGCAAATCATAAGTTTATTCTGATGTTATCCATACTGAACATAGCTTTGGGCATTTTATTTCTGCGATCACCCAACCCTTATTATGTCATGTTGCAGGTATGAGTGAATCTAATCCAGTTTCACCGTTGAAGCAAACAGTTATTGAAGTGCAGGCCTGTGAAATGTGTATTAGCTCTGGCAATAGAATTAAGCTATGAACGATATCAGTACACTGGATCAGTAGGCTTTCTTTTGTTTAGATTCAAGAACAAAACAAGATGTTTCCTCTGGAATTTGGAGGTCCTTTCTTATAACTTCGCCAGGTTCCTAATATAGTCGTAAGATCGCCTGCATCTGAGTAGTGAGAGAACCACTTTGTGTAAATATTTGGACAAGTCTGGTCAAATTATAAGCAAATTTAATGTCAAAGCCTGCTCAGGGAATATGTTAGAGATACAATTGCTTCAGAAGCCAGCATTGCTATTTTTATTGCAATTAATTTGTTCATCTAGTTTATTGTTTTGTCTTCCTCACATCGAATTTCTTTATGGAAAAAAATAATCTGTCACTGACATTCTGTAACAGGATAGATAAATCTATAGATAGAAAGATAGATAGATAGATAGATAGATAGAGAATATAATTAACCCATTAATGACAGGTGTTTAACAAATATATTGGCCAAGTATTGGGGAAACCAGGGTGCAAGATTTCTTTTGTGCCGTGTGGTTATAGCCCTTTGTCTTGTGCATGCTTCTTAACCACCCTCTTGCTCATTGTGTGCCTTTTAACCCATTCTAACATGCTAAAGAGGAGACAGGAATTACCATCCTCATTTGTATAAGTTTGGAGTGTCTGGGAGATGTAATGTTTGTGCTGTGCTGGAGGACTCAAAGCTGCAGCGAAATCTAAGGCTCCGCGGAGTTCCTGAAGACATCACAGAAGCGAAGGTGCCTCACTGTCTTCGAAGACTAGTAAGCTCTATGCTCTCAACTTCCAAGGCTAAAGCCATACAGTTTCCCTAAGGGTCCCTAAGCAATCCAAAGCTCCAGCCGAGGTTCCAGTTGCTTCAAAGCAAACAGCTTATACAAGCTTGCAGTCGTGACTCACCTACCTACCATTTTGAAGGCTCAGACCTATCCTTCTTTAACAACCTTCCCAGGCCTACAATGCTCTGGAGACACTCCTTGTAAATGGTCACTAAGATGCTGAGAGATAAAGGAATCAGATACCGCTGGAGCCCGGGACGAAAGTTGTCGGTGAGAAGTGAATTTACCTCACACATATTTTGGAAGCAGAGCGATTTTTCAAGGCATTGAACTTACCCGTACCGATAACATACAGAGACTCGAAGCAACCACTTCTACCGAATCTCCAACTCCACCATGGAACGTGGATCACATCCGGCCATTGTAGCAGTGACACGGCCATCCACAGACACCTGAGACATGTTGTCTGTGGTGATGTGCACCCACCTACTGCTCCAAATGTTGTTAAACTGTTAGAGCTAGAGATAGCCCCAACTATCTATGATAGTTTTGAGCTAATTTCATTACGTTATTTTCCATTTTATGTTGCCCACAGACAGAGGATCTCACACCTATACCTGTGTGTATAACCCAGACATGCTACAACAAAAATATAAAAGAAAAAAAAAGAATGTGATTACTAAAGTCTGAAGAAGAGTAGCATGGCATCACCAAGAAGGGGCAGCTTCAGATAG